>CM039121.1:40997091-41713392 GCA_022036555.1 Microstegium vimineum | reverse complement strand
GCTATGTACGGTTCGGACGCAGGACTCCGGACCATCGTCCGGAGGTTTTGAGCTCTCGGGGAGCTCTCTGCTGGACTCCGGACGCAAGACGTGATGGTCCGGAGCCCTTACTATTGCGAGCGTCCGTAGGCGACGTGGCAGCAGCGGGTCAAGGCGCGAACGGCGGAATTCAAATGGAGGAGGGTCCGGACGCGCATGCGATGGTCCGGACCCCCCTATGAAACAGCGTCCGGAGCTACGCAGGAAAGCAGGATCAAGGGACAAAACAACTAGTCTTTGGTGGAAGGCTATAAATATGTTTTGGCCGGCTCCTAGGGCTCTCTCTTGCACCCTCCATTCCTTTGATACACTTGTGCTTGCTTGAGAAGCCCTCCAACTCATCTCTCCTTGCTTGTGTTGCTAATTCATGAGAGTTTGAGTGAACCAAGTGCTTGATCATTGCATTGCATCTTAGTGGCACTTGGTCATCGTCATCGCCGTGTGATTTCTTATTATTCTTGGTATTTGCCAACACCTAGACGGCTTGGCAATTGAGAAGAAGCTTCGGTGCGTGTTGGTGATTGTTCATGGCCGGCTTCATCGACTTGTGAAAGGGCTTGTACCCACCTCGGCGGAGCACCAAAGGGTAACTCTAGTGGATTGCTCGTGTCATTGAGTTACTCTCATTTGGGTGGATTCTTGTGGCGTCCGGGTAGTGGGATAGGCTTGTGATTGCCTATTAGCCACCGAATCACCACTTGAGTAGTCGACACAACGGGGACTAGCTTGGTGGCAACCAAGTGAACCTCGGGAGAAAAATCATTGTGTTCATCTTGTCTCCCGGCTACTCTTGGTGATCTTATTGTGATTGGTCTTGACACTGGTATATTCACTTCACAAGGCATCGGTATAACATTCACCTCTATCCTTTGCTTTTACCTTCTTCCTTATCTTGTTTAGTTAGCTTGCTAGTTAGTTCGTTTGTTAGTTGTTCTAGCTTGCTTGAGCTAAGTGCCTTAGGTTCTTGCTATTGTGTGTAGGCACTTAGTTAACTAGAATTGCTTGGATAGGTGACTTTGCACCCCTAGTAGAGCTAGAGCAAAAGGCTTCGCTTAAGTGTTAATCTAACCTTTGCTCTAGTGATTTGTAGAATTTTTATTAGGCTATTCACCCCCCTTCTAGCCATCTAGGACCTTTCAGCTGTGACTTTTAAAAAAGCAGCTTTGGAAAAGTAGCTGTGGAGAGATGAAAAGGCCCTTTGGTTTAAGCGGCTGTCACTTTTGAAACCCTGTTGTAACTGACGAGTGGGCCCTGCCTGTCAGCCTCTTATATCTTCTTCTTCGTCTAGTATGCAAGGGACGGGGGGGAAGGGGAGGGAGCTCCATCGGGATAAGGAAGGGAGCTCCGCCGTGGCGCCCGTGAGGCCGCATTCGCCGGAGGCGCCCACGCCCGCGCTCGCCGGAGCCGCCGGAACCACTCTCCCACGCCTGTGCCCGCGAGGACAGGGGACAGGACGGGGCGGGGGCTCGCCGCCACGCAGAGGATCGTAGAGGGCGCCGCGCAGGGGACCCGGCGGGGGCTCGTCGGGCAGGGGCGGGGCGAGGGCCACCACGCAAGGCAGGTGTCAGGGGCGGGGCTCGCCGGACGAGGGCGAGGACCACCGCGCAGGGAGGGGCGGTGGCGCGGCTCGCCAGGCAGGGACGAGAGCCACCACGTAGGGGAGGGGCCGGGGGCAGGGCTCGCCGGGCAGTGGTTGTGACAGAACCTCTTAAGATAGGGCCCACTTGCCAGGATTAATAGTCCATCCGACTTAATCCCAAACAAATGATCCAAACCTTAATTAGTCCGTCAGTTGTCGCCACTTTGCAGCGGGTCATTCACCTCTTTCCGAACAGGATCTCCTCATTAGAAACATTGCAGAAGTAATACAATAATTTAATTTACATCAAAGTAGCGGAAATTTAAAGTCATATTACAAACCATAGGTTTTGAAACATAACATAATGTCATACAATATTATTACATCAAGCGGTGATAGGGTTTAAACAAAGAACCGAGGTACTCTTGCCCAAGAGTCAAGCATAGACAACTTATTCTTCATCTTTATCCACAGTGACCACGGTCATGCAGCACGAAGCTACACAGACCGGGCTGTGACCCTCATCTGCAACAGGGGTTAACAAACCCTGAGTACGGGGTACTCAACAAAACTTATCCGACAAATAAAATATTTGGTGGACAACACAATATGCAAGTCATAGGATTCAAGGTGTGGTTTACAAGAATCAAGTATTTGGCATAAATAAGCATTTATAAAAGAGTTGAAAGTCATTTATTTCGTTCATAAGATTACTCAGGTACCGATCTAGATGTATGATCGACACAGGGTAATAAACCATCCATAAAGGGATTCAACAAGTATCCAGTTTAAGTTTAATACTACGCTGAAGAAGAAAGAGTCGAGTCTCCATATCCGAGGAGCACGACGATTCGAATCGATTAATCCCAGCTGGGGCTTCCTTATCACACGACATATGCAGCACCTAAGCACACATATATCTACCATTCCCTGGATCCTCTAACCAAAACTGGGGTTCCGCCACCCGAGAGCACAGTACACCTCCATCCAGTTCGCTAACTTGGAGGGTACACACTACTCTCGTCATCTCTCCACTCCCAGTGCGGGTTAACCGTTCTTAAACTAGAATAGCCAGAGTCCGGCTTCCAAAAGTATATGACCAGTACTCCAAATTCTCACTCAATATCAAGGTCAGCAGATGGTTCCTAATGACACAGGCGGAGAGAACCCGCTAAACAGTCACCCCTGATGGCTCCCAAACACCGTGTCCGCCCGGTCCCGATTATTACTTCCACCAACATCATCCCTTTCTCAGAAAAACATAACCACTTGCCGGAGCAATACGCTATGCGTAGGTGACCGGAAATCACCTACTATAAAGATCTAAGCATACTAAGCATTTTCGCAAAACTTTGCATCTTTAAACAAGGGTCAAGGTGAAAGGTACAATTCATACAAGGATAAAACTATGCATCAAGTAGGAATTTAATAAAGTATCATAATGCAATAATATAACCATAAGTGTATTTAAAGCAAACATTTTTAAATACAAGGGAATGTTTGAATGCACCGGGGCTTGCCTTGGTTGGAGGGATAGACGATCTCGGGCTCAGATTCAAACACAGAGAAACCCCCTTCACTAGGGTGGTTAACCAACTCAGCTGACGAGATATCTACACGATAAAATGCTATGCTTAGATGATGCTTGAATGATAGACATGATACTTTGCAACACATAAGCATGCACTTAAGAGAATATTAAAACAGATTAAACCTTGAGTACAACTTCCTTTCATGAAGGAAAGTAAAACTAGAGCATAAAGTAAAATAATTAAAGTCTAATTAACTTGATTTTATAAGTTAATAATTACATCCAAAAGAACTGAGCAAATAACATTACATCAAGCATGTCCAACTTGTGTGTGTCACTGGACAATTGACCATTAACCTCAGGCAACCCAAAATCACACAAAACCTAAGTTAATTAGGGTTACTAATCATTTTATAATTAATTATACAAATAACCATGTATAATAGATCATCCAAAAAAATCCCGAACTTTTTGTACAGCAAGGTATCAGTGTATAAAGGTTACACAAAAATTCCCAGAATTTTTGGAGCAATATACAGAGCATGAAAAATCATGAAAATTCCATTTCTTAATTATTTTGAGTATTTTTACAGGATTAAAAATGTACTGAATATGGACATGTTATATTTTTCTTAAATACTACACATCACAGAGAGCATACAAAATTTTTTGCAGAATTTAAACATGCACAAATTTAAACATACAAAAATAACAAAAGACACTACTGTGCAAAACAGGGAAATTAGAAAACCCTAACTAACAGTGACCGACAGTTGAGATCAGCCTGTCAGCCAGCAACCAAACGATGCAGCGGCGCCGGCGACCTCAAAACACGGCGGCGCATCGCCGTCGACGACCAAACGATCCAACCAACTCGTGCGCTGGACTCAGCACTTCACCCTAAACACAACGAGGTGCGACACGACCTGACTTGACCCTCGCATCAGCCTCACCGGCGGCGATGGCGGCGACTCGAGCTCGGCCGCACGCACACCGGTGAGCATAGACCACAACTGATTCAACTAAGCATCACAATCGACTCAAGAAGATCACGCGAACACGAAGCACAACGGAAACGAGGCTAAAACCTAATGCAGCGACCTCGCCGTCGACCATGGCAGACGGCGGAGATCCGTGTGACATGCGCCGGCCAACACACGCATGTGCTCGAACATTCAACACCCAAACAAGACTAAGCAAAGCTAGATGAAGCTAGCGCATCCATCAATCGAAGAAAAAGACGACCACCGAGCTCTCACGGCGGTGAGCACCGACGCGGCAGCGCAAAACACGTCGGAGCAAACGAGCGCAATCAACCGGCCAAAAATGGCATCAACCATCTACCCTACAAGTATCAGGAGCTCACCCTGGTTGCGAGGCTCTCGCTAACTTGGCCAGAGAGGAAGAAGATGAAGCTGTCGACGGAGACAGTGCTGACGGGTGCGTGAACTGATGGCAAGATCAACGTTCCCGGAGCTGCAGAGCACCAAAGAAGAGAAGACGAGGCCGACGAGGATCAGCGACGGATGAAGAACAATAAACAAAGGATCAAAAAGCAATATGGATCCTAGATAGCCGGGTTGACCGCGAACTAGAGCGGCGGCGCTTCCGCCGGAGTCGAAGAAGATGAAGTCGCGTCGGACGAATGGGGGCTCGGCGTCTTCAACCGACTTGTGCGGGAGGTGCGCAAGGTCAAAGCGAACCCGTCAGCGGTGGTTTGGTGGATTGGCAGTGACTAACGAGCTTGGACGGGCTCGTCGACGCGGAGTGAGCTCGCGGCGGCGTGAGCAGAGCTGAGCGTGGGCGAGGAAAGAGAGGCAAAGGGTGGACAGCGTCCCGTTTTGAAGACGGCAACGGGACCGTGGCGTTGCCACGCACGCGACAGGACGTGCGTCGAGGTTAGGAGTCGCGCGGTGGCGTCGGCAGCTGGCCGGACAGGTGTCGGCGTCGAGCTTCACGTCACCATGCAAGTGCTCGATGAAATGCCTGAACTGTCCCTGGGACTGTTTTGCAAAATGCTCAAGCTTCCAGGGGTTTTCATGAAAAACTTTGAATACCAAAGTTGCTCAAAATTTCATGTTCTACACTTTTGTCAATACTCACTTTTTCAAATTCAGCCTAGAAATGAAAGTGCATTTTTGAAATTTGAAAACCCTTTTTAAACGGTTTACCTCCTTTTCAATTACTCTAAAAACTTGAATAACACTTGAAAAACTGTCAACACAACAATTGCAATTCAAACAGAGCTCTACAACTTTGCTTAAACAACCATATGCAAAAAAAATTTAGATTTTTAAAATCATGTTTAATGTTTAATCCACCCCCTCTGGGAATTAGGGTTTGGATTCAATTTAAAATTTGGAATTTGAAAAAATGACCTGTATTCATACTATTGATCAAACATAAACAAGTAAACTCATTTAGTTCAACGCATAGTCAGGTTTTCAACCAAAAGAATGATGCTTAATGCATATGATGGCATGATTAAGTTTTAATTAAGTGATTAACACCAGAAGTGTTACAGTGGCGAGGGCCGCCACGCAGGGATGGTGGCGGGGGCGAGGTCTCGCCGGGAAGGGAGCCGACCGGAGAAGATGGGCCGCCGCGCCTGTTACCGAGCAAGACTCGCGTACGGGAAAAGTGAAGCCTCGCGGAGAAAGAAAAATAAACACGAACCGGTACGCAACATAATCAGTGGCAGGTGGGTAATTTTTTTTGACCCAAAAGCCAGTGAAAGTAGGGGAGAGGTGCTTTTGGATTTGTACTAAAGTAAAAACTGCTTTTAGGAGAAAGCACATATGGGTTTTGAGCCCTTTGTTTGGCTTTTGACTTTTGCAAAAGCAAAAGCAGGTTGAAAAACCCAACCAAAGGGGGCCTTAGTCCATGCTTTGACAATATGATACTAGATTAAATAGGCTTAATAAGTTGGCTCGTGAATTAGCCATGGCTTTTACAATTAGTTTTATAACTAGCTTATGTTTAGTCCTAATTAGTATTAAATACCCAATATGACATCTCCTAAACTTTAGTTGTTGCATACAAACACCCCTCTAGCCTCCTTGTGATTTGAGTGGGCGAGTGATTCAAGTGAGAATGGATGTCCTAACCTCCTTGTGTCCTCCGGGTTGGGTTTGTGAGACATATTTGTGAATCCCATCTTGTACTCTTTGCGTTCTAGTTTTCCCCTTCTCCCTCCTCACATTCTTACTTCGATCTTGAGTTTTGGGTCGTTTTGATTCAAACTGATGCTTGCTTTGTACAAGCATTAATCAGTAGTAATCATTTACACAAAGTATTAGGCATGCATGCATAGGCATATATAACTAGTAAATATTATTACCATTGGTTCATATAAGATATGTTATGAAGTGTTTTCGTTTTTGTACGTAACCACCAACCAGTGATTGTGGCCGATTGTCAAGCTTTGTGCGGACTCGCATACTATATGGCTGAACGTGGTGTGACTGATCAACGGATGGGGGGCGTCGCATACGAGTTCAGCCCGTGCCGTCGTGCTCAGGAATCCCCAGTCTCGACCTCTAGTGCGGCGGTGTCGCGGACGACAGTAGGTGGGCTGTGCTGGACGAATGGTGTGGCCTTCGATATGATCACGGAAAATATGAGGTTAGATCGCTTTAAAATTATAAAACTATATAACATTTCTCGTCTTTGGACGTGTACTTTGGACGTGTACATAAAGTATTGAATATAGACAAAAAATAATAATTAATTATATAATTTGTCTATAACGAGTGAGACGAATGTTTTAAGTCTAGTTATTTTATAATTAAATAATAATTATTAAATACAAACCAAATACTACACTACTCTATTTAATTTTGAATTTAAATGTGGCCTGGATCGATTTTTGGATACCGGCTGAGGCAACGCGTCATTGCAATCAGTGGTGTGGCTTGGACGCTCGGCTCGACTTGCAAACTGCCAAACTTACGACAGAAGCGGACGACTTTAAAATACATCATGGGCCCAATGCGCCTGCACTGCTCGACCCCCTCGGGACCAGGCCTTTCGTGGTCAAAGTTTTTTGGTGTTTGCATATACAATGATTATATTATTATATACAAAATGATTACTCCTACGGAGTATGTAGGAAATGGCAGCAACAGGAACAGGAAGTGAGCAACAGGAACAGGAAGTGACTAACCATTTGTCAGTCGAATTTTTTTTTCAATCGGTCAAAACAGGACACGTGCACATGGAGCGTACAACAAAAAAAACACCAAAAATACAAATGATTTTTCCGTTCGGCCAAAGACAAGCCAACTAAAAAGAGAGGTACGACATCTAAAGCCCAAAACCCGTTATTATAGTGGGTCCAAATCTAAAAATCCAATAATAGAACATTATGCAGAAGATCGAGCATGAAATCGATTAGATTCTACAAGCAGATCATCTCACCCTAATCTGGAAGTTGCAGGAACTTCACATAGACCGCGCCTCCTCAAGCATGCTGCTAATGTTCTCCTTGGTCCCGTTGGGTCACAAAGGTTCTCCAAAATATTCAACCTTTCATCGATTCTTTCCATCATCTTCTGAAAAAAAAGCAGCAACGGTTCATGTGAGAATGATTTGTACATCAAGATAATTGAAGATGATCATATTCAGTACCCTTGCATAGATGCTCTGGTGTTTTGTCGCTGCGCCACGGCTTGCCCGCCCCCTTGCCTCTGGGGTGACGAGCATCAACATATCTGCAGACTCCATAGGCATTTGAAATCGCTGCCAAAAGTGCCGCAGCAACTCGTCAGGGCTTCCACTTGCGATGGCCGTACATCCCCACTCTTCTTAAACAACCTCTTGGTTCGCTTAGCTTCACTGCTCCGCGCGCATTTCCGGGCTTGCATTGACGCGATTTCATACAAGCACCATTTGAATTAGAAATCTGAGCGCTTAATTAGCTATCTATGATATGATATATGAAGAATATTACTGGGTTAAAATGAAGCTAATCACCAAGACTTGCTCTCATTTGAATTATAAGCATAATGGATTGTTTTTGAATGTGTTGATAGGTCGCAGGACAAAAAATGATCGACACGACTTCACTACTTGTTCAAGTGGACTAAACTGAGATAGCTAAAACCCTATTTTAGCTCCAACCAACAAAAGTGGTGTTCTACTAACAACTTGAACACAACAAATCCCTCATAAACTACTCGCACAAACTGGCTAGCGAACAAGAGCACTACAATGTACTCCGCGTATGTTACAAAACATTAGTTACAAAAATTCGCGGGGTTCCTAAAGAGAACACTATATGTAGTACAATTAGAGTGTCTTCAGCAATTTCCCAATAATCTATTCTTAATATTTATGTATGAGGATAGCCTAATGTTATTTTTTGAATATTGGGAAGTTGCTACAGAGGTTCCCAATATATTTATCTGAATATCCACATGAAAGTTGGGTCTCACCTGTATATATATAGGGGGAAAAAGAAGATACCTGAAAAGTGGTAGTTGGGGGTGATTGACAAGGTATTGGTGGAGATAGGTTTCTCCTTTTATTTGGAAGGACATGGGGAAAATATTGTCCGCACTAAAAAGAAGAGATATTGAAAAATTGAGCATCTCCAAGAGTTTACCAAACCTACTTGCTATCCTTTATTTTTTGACAAAACTAGAGAATCACTCCTCCAACAGTTTGACATCCAACTTGGCAAATTTTAGCAACTTGTAAATCTCCCCCCTCCATGCG
The DNA here is from genome assembly GCA_022036555.1 of Microstegium vimineum. Taxonomy (NCBI): domain Eukaryota; kingdom Viridiplantae; phylum Streptophyta; class Magnoliopsida; order Poales; family Poaceae; genus Microstegium; species Microstegium vimineum. Next base: position 41,704,525 of record CM039121.1, on the reverse strand, counting down.
CATATATGCGCGCGCGCAAACGAGCGCTCATCGCCAGCCTACGTAGACGTGGAAGGGTAAAAAAAACTAATTTTGTTTCACTCTCAGGGTTCATGATGCAAACTAATTTTGTTTCACTTTTAGGGTTCCTGATACAAGTTTACTAAAGATTTTTCAAACAATTATGCAAAACTATTGAAAAAAGCCTATTTTTCACTTGCCATATACTACCTCCGTCCCTAAAAGATGCAATTCTCACTTATCGAGGAGTCAAACAGTTTAAACTTTGACTAAATTTATATAAAAAAAATACTAACATTCGTGATATGAAACTAGTATCATTAGATTAGTCATAAAATATATTTTTTATAATGAAATCATTTAGAGATATAAATACTAATACTATTCAATATAAAGTTGGTCAAAGATAAAGAAACTTGACCGGCACGTTTCCCATAATTGCATTTTTTTAGGGACGGAGGTAATATTTTAATAAGTTGTCAAATCACGATATTTAGCAAGTGAATTTTGACAAACGATTGGAGATGCTCTTGTGCCATAAATTTGGAAGCAGACTGAATCTGCCGTGAATTCTAATTGATTTTAGTTTCAAACACAATAATATGGCTCACCGTGGCAGCAAGCAAAAAGCTCCTGCTGTACTCATCGCGGGCGCGCAGGAGTAGCAAGCCGTCACGTCCTGAGCGAGGCCGCTTGGGCCGAATGAAAAAGGAAAAAAAGGAAGGGGAAGAGAAGGATGGGCCGGAAGGAAATAGTTCGGCCCGGGAAGGAAGAGTTTCAACTTTCGAACGGGAAAAGTCGTCCTCACTTGGATCAAACTTGTCTCTAACTATAAAATCTGATAGTTTAACTCCCACAGCTACTGAAATCTATTGTTTTTCAGATGTTTTGCAAGGCGGTTTAATCCAAGATGACATCATGTCAGCCTCGAGGGAGGAAAAATCAAGCTATATATTGTTAATACTTATCAAGAAAGTTATAGAAACACTTTTTTTTAAAAAAACCTTTTTAGAAGTTATGGAATTAAAAATCTCAAATCCTGATCACCTAAAATCATAATCTATATTTTGGTGCCTAGATCGAAAATATATTTTGATTTTATATCATATTTCTTTTGTGTTTATTTGCTAGTAGTTTGAGTTTAAGCACCCTTTTTAGTTTGAGCTGCAACTTATGCTTTTCATGACTAGAATCATATCTCCTATTTCCTCGACACTCTATACTCAGGATGGATGCGCCACCTCGCGCACCTCTAGCGACACACTGACCTCGGTCAGAGCTGCGCTGAGTGTGACTGGACGAGGCGGTGTAGGGAGTTGACGTCAGAGACGTAGGAAACGTCGACAACGACTGAGGGGGGATGACACCGTTGCGGCAATAGCCTCCACTGACGTCATCGACTGTACTGCACGAGAAGGTCATGTTGAGCCGAACAGGGAGTCACGCCATCGATGGGGCCTCTGTGAGCTCGATCGCTATTGCTCTCACCGTACCGAGACACCTCACACACCACACGTGAAGTCTCGGAGAACCCGATGCTGGTTGAGGTTTCAACCTCGTTTGCAGCTGATATCACTTGCTGCACCGGCGCCACTTCCCACCCAATTCAGCTGGCAGTGGCCTCGGCTCTGCCACTTGAGTCTCCCAAAGCAACCTCCTGCTAAGTCGGTGTTGTCGCTGCGAAGTAGACAGTTGGTGGCTCAGCCCCTCTCTTCATTATCGGTTTCCAAGCGAGGTGAGATATTGATTATGTAGCGTATGAGCTACATCAAAGGTCCATCTACGCCCTCTGCATTAGAGCTGGAGGACTTTGACAAAGATTTTCGATGACAACATGACTGCATCCAACGCCGAAGCACTAGACGCGCCCTTTTCGTTCGGTGGGAAGGGCTCGCCAGACAACCACGAAGACACAAGGCCATCTCCTAGGTCGCACTGTTGCGTCGATTTCAGTTGTTTTCCATTCTTGGTAATATCGAACTTAGAGGTTTCTTTGCTAGGATGGTCCATCTCTGCCTGTTTAGGTCGACCTCTTTCGGCGTACTCGATAGAGTCGTATTGTATGTACGTTTAAATTCTTCTTCTTAATACAATGATACATATTTTTTTTACATATTCGAGAAAAAAGACACGATGAAGATCAATTAAATAAAACAAATCTCCTCACCAATTCCCAGATCATAATGCAAATTTTCAGAATATCTAATACATCAATCTGATATATATCTAGGACACTGCATGCAGGGGTGTCGATCGCACGCGAGGGGATGTGAGACTACTGTGTCCCCGAGAAATATGTGTTACACGCCTGCGTACCCAACCGTACTCGCTGGCTACTGACGGTGACCGGGGCGGTGCGCCGCTGCGCCGGGGAGGTTAGCCGGCCACGTCCCCGACAGAGAGATCACTGGCTGATGAGGCAGGGCGGATCCAGAGCGAGCCTGCTGGTCAAAACTCAAAAGCCACGGCAGCCATGGCTGGCCGCGGGATCGGATTACCGGAGAAATTTGGGATATGCACATGCACGACGCCCGCCGACACGCACACCCAGGAGAAGAGTGTTAGAGCTTGTACAACGCTAGGTGTTAATGGGTTGTTACGGACCGTTAAATCGTTTTTATGCCACCGTGGATTCTAGAGCGGATGAACTGGGGCGTTTGCAGACGGCATCGACGCTTCGCGAGGCATCGACGCTTTGACCGGCTCTTGTGTGATTCGTGCAGCTGTATGCGCGAAAATCTACCCCGCATGCTATGTAACGGCCGCACATAAGCACCTTCAACCATTTTTTGCGTCGCTTGCTTACGTAATTTTTTTCTCTTTCCATCTAAGCGCCTTTAGGACGTTCGCAATGGTTAGCTATTTTGCTAGCTAGATGTGACGTGGCAAGAAAAAAGTAGGAGAGAGTAGTCACTAGCTACGAACAAATAGCCTATCTATTTCACGTAACTCAAGATTATGTGAGAGAAACATACGGGTCCAATAGTACATATTAGTCTCTTTTATTGTCTCTCACCTCCATTTATATAGTAGTAGAGTCTTTCGGTTGTACTTGGGCTTAAAAGTCAGCGCGCGCGCCATGCGCCGTCCTCGCTCAATTCCCACTGCCCGTACGTACCCAGTGGCCCAACAAAATCTTGCAGTTGCAGGTTCGGCAGCTAGCAGGAGCAGGTGGTGCTTCAACAATGGTTAATCTCTCGTCTGCTTTTTATTGTCATCACATTTATTGTCATCACATAAGCTTTTTATAATAATAAATTCGTAGAAATAATAAACATTTATATCTATAAATAAATTAATTTATAAAAATAAGATTTAATAAAATAAAATTAGATAAAATTATGTCTCAAAAAGTAAAAAAAACTACAATTATTTTGGGCCAGAGACAGTAGGTCGTTGGATGTGATACGATAATGCCCATGTCCAGTTGTTCACAGCCTGTTGCCCTGTACTAGGTACTTCCTCCGTCTTTTTATATGTGTTATCTAGAAAACGTATTTATGAGAAAACATGATTTTCTAGAGACAGACATTAAAGGATAGAGAGAAGGGATTACGTACGTAGGTACAATCGAATCTATCCTCTAGTACTCCGCATGTACTGCCGCAGTGAGCAAGTCATGGTCATGGACTCATGGCGTCGTGGGCCTGGATGCCTCTAGCTATAGTAGCTACCGCCTCGTTGCAAAGACGATTGCTATGCATGATGTTTGATGATATTTTGTATATATATGTGCTATATCAAGAAAAAAAATAAGTATACGTTACAGCCTTCATGTATGGCGTCCTATACGTGTATAAATTAAAGTAAAATCGGACTACATACGTTAAGATGCATATGTGAGCTTACGGCCTTGGCCCACACCGGCCGCCCTGCTGCCATTCAGAGATTGAGAAACAACACACAAGAAGGAGCAAGCAAGTTTCTTCACGTACCTTGAAAAGAAGCTAACACACTACAGTGCCATACGTGCATGTACGTGTGTCAATATGCAAATGGGAAAAGCTAGCAAATTATCAAAGCCCACCAGACAGCCATAGCACATGGCGTCGAGGGAGTCAAATTCGGATCTTGTATGTATTATAGGACTTTTGTAGACGGAACCGTGTACACGGTAGGGCCTCGCCCATTGGACAGCCTGGCCCAACGAGTACGCCCAACGAGTACGTATGTGTGCCTACAAATGAAGTCGTATGATTTGTTACGTGAATTGTTTAGCAAGAGTCATCACGTGAAGACAACTCTTCCGACCGGATAGATAGGCCAGGTAGCTTCACGTGGCGGTTCCGGATATCTCGTGCAGATCAACAGATTGTTGGCGGCGTACGTGCGTACAGCCAGGAGTCCGGCTAATATACGCCCTCTACCGGCTGCCTATATAAAGAGTACCGGGGTCTCACGAGCAGGCCGGGACGACCGCAAGGCTGCTAGCAGGACACATACGCCCGGCTGATTGGACCAGAGGAAGGGGCAGCTCCTGCAGCGGCACCGTCCATCAGAAGCACGGAGCGGATCGTGGGAAGGCGCAGCGCACTACTACGGCCGGCCGCCGGGGAGTCTATGTTCGTCTCCTCCATCAATGAAGCGACGTTACAACCAGATCAATCTACTATCATGCACATGGTGCCGCAGGTACTCCAAGTTGTGCGCGATGCTGCTTGAGTGTTGCGATGATTCGAATCGAATGAGATCGGTTCCCGTCGGCCGAGCTGCGCCAAGCCACCACGCCGGTGCCGTCCAAGATCATCCACAAGCAGGCTGTCACGAGCACGGGAGACGCACGGATCAGGCGCCGCCGCCAAGACGTCATCTGCGTCCACGGAGCTGAGGCATAACTGCCGCACCCGCACGTGAGTAACATGGCAGATGTATACATGTATACGCGCCTCCGGACAGAGGGCATGGACAACGGGACTTGTCCATTAGCCTGCCATCGATCTGATCTGCTCCAATATTAGGACGCAGAGAAAAAGCACGTCGAGCCAGACAACCACCGCACCACACATCGAGCCGTGTCGGCAGAGGAGATGCCTTCGATGCCGGATGGACACACCGAGCTGGAGGAGACGCCCTCGAGGCCGGAGGATCACGCTGAGCCGGATTGGAGGAGACGCCCTTGACGCCGGACGACTACATCGAGCTGGAGGAGACATCCCGGGCACCGGACGACCACGCCGTATCAGAGAAGGCGCCGTAATGTCCCCGACACAAGATGAGCCTGATGACGAAGGAGATGCTACATCGTCGGAGCACGTGCAGTCGAGGTGGAAAGCGCACCAGGTGGTCGGGCATGGAACCATGTGTCGAGGAGGTCGACTTGAGCCCAAGCAAGGATGCTCCACGATCTGCACTCCGTCGACGATGACATGTGTTCGATGGATTTTTGTCACATTAAAAATCCATATATACGTGTGTTCGTGTGTGTTACTGAGCATATACCGAAAGGAAAATACATACGGAGATACACACGTTTGTGTCACGTACATGCAGGCTTGTACATGTTCATGCACATGAGTGTGCTTGCGAGTTGCGACGAGCACATAAAGAAGCTAGCGACGTAATTGTATGGGCTTGCATATTCCTTGCATGCATGTACGTAAATGTGTTTAGGGACATGCAAATAAGAGAAAATATGTACGTGCGCATGTACACCTTCGTAACCGGCCGGGGTCGTATGTACGCACGCCGGTCTGCGAGGGTCTACTAGAACACGGAGTGTACGCGGCCAGCCAGCAGGTGCATCGCTTTGACGAGGACTTATCTTTTCGTCTGAGGCCCACGCGTCAGCGAACAGGAAGAGTCTGTGAACTTATCCTGAGTAATCGATATTATCTTGTGTACGAAGTAAAGGAGCTGGCACCGTGGATCTCGCGAGCTCCAACAGATTTTTGGCGGCGCATGGGCGGGCTGCCGAGGGCATTGCTACCCTAACCCCTGCCTATATAAAGCAACGAGGGCACCACGTAGAAGGGGAGAACGATTGGAGGAAGAGGGCAGCAGCTAGCTAGCTTTCTCTTCAAGTTCAACACATACGTACAAGCAAGGGGCGCAACGGCCAGGTTCCTCTTCGAGGCCGGAGCCAGAGCACGCCCACGCCGTCGTCCCTGCGCAGCACCGAGCCGTAGCAGGAGTCCACAGCCGGAGACGACAGCCAGCGAGGAGATGACGTGCATGTTCGCGTCGTCATCCATGAGTAAGCCACTAATCTAATCTATCTTGTCCAATTTTATACAACAACATGCACGTTGTCCGTCGCTGTGATCCCGGCCAAGCAGATTGGAACGCGGCAGCCAGATGATCAAGATGGCGCCAGACAGCGAGAGTCATCGCGTCACAAGCGAATCATCTGTCACGCCGGCGTTAGATTTATCTACCACGACGACTGCAAGTCTTCATCCACTACTACGACTACATCAACAACCCCGCTGATCAAGCTGTACAGCGTACCACGACGATGCTGCCGGGAAGTCTGAAGCAATCCGATCTACACTAACCATGCAAGTGCAACCACTACAACAACACCACGTGGCGTTCGACACCGACGAGGCGAACGACACAGGCGGGCGTAGCTGCTTTCCCCAGCTCCGTTGACCGGCACATGGATCGACGAGGCCATCACGCCGATGCCATCTACATCCACACCAACACACATGCATGGAGACGTGAAGTGAAGATTGAAGACGACGACCACAGCAGTAGAATCGGAGGTACCCTGTGAGTTACTTCACAGGGGAATTAACTGGGAGCTTTTCGAGGCCCCAGGAACCATGAAGACCACAGTCGCCTAAGTCAGATCGCCGCTAGCAGACTATGGAGCGCGTTTTCTTTAGGAACTTGTATTTATTACTCGTGATGATTAATAAATTATTGGTTCCTCCCTTTATTTTGTGTACTTGGTACACTGGCATGGCCGCATCTTTTCCCATGCGAGAAGCCGCCCGCGGCGGATTTTCTGGTGTCCAAACAACATGGAAGCGCTCCATTAACATCGCCGCCCTGTAAGGAGCAAATCCGGACGCCGTCGATGATGGCTCCCCTCCTACGTCAACAAAGTCGTCTTACTAGGGAGGCGAGTTCAGACGTCGTCGACAACGGCTCTACACCTATATCAAAAGATGCACCATGCCAGGGAGGCGACACGATCCAGGCAGCCGCCACAAAGCGCATAGGTGCCATTGGCAAGGACGTCGTACTCTCGACGCCAGTGGGACACCTCGGCTGCGACTCATCTGCGTCAACGCCAACACAAGGAGCTCGCTAGCCAATGATGCTCTGCCTTCCTGCGCGTCACGCTACGCAACCGACACAAGGAGCTCGCTAGCCAATGATGCCCTGTCTTCCTGCGCGTCATGCCGCGCACCGACACAAGGAGCTCGCTAGCCGACGATGCCCCGCCTTCCTGCGCGTCATGCCGAACGATCGCGCCCCAAGCTGGTGGAGACACCTGACTGATGGACGGTCCAGGAGGATGCTAGTTCGTCGAGCTAGCTACCAACCGGTGACCATCGCTTGTACGTCGACTTGATGATCAAGGAGTTCAGGTTGGCTTTCTAAGAAGCTAGCTAGCAGCTCCTTGGGCTGGTGCTTCGGAGACGAGGCAGTCATCAGTGCATGGCGTTTTGTTCCGCCCCGCGCGAGCAAGCTAATTGTCACGAACAACCACGCCGAGCTTGTGCATATACATATGCGCGTACACACGGCAGTTCAACATGACCGTCGTGAAGCGACTGATCAACAAGCACAACTAAAGGGAGCCTGGCGAGCCTGGCGTGGAGAGTTCAGCCCCTAATCTAATTTTAAATTGTTTATTTTAATATGTACTAGATGAAGTTGTCGAGATGACCTAACATCAACTACGCCGACAACAACGAGGAGACGGCCGTGGGCTCCATCAACGACTCCACCTACTACTACCACCGCACTGCTCGACGGTGACGTGTACGAGCGACCACATGAAGCTAACAGTCTAGCTGCGTTATATCGACTTATAGGCGGACGAGGCTTTCTTCAACTACATCAACAACTCCACGTGATCAAGCTCTACAGCGTGCCACAACGATGCTGTCGGGAAGTCCGAAGCAATCCGATCTACACCAACCATGCAAGTACAACCACTACAACAACACCACGTGACACCGATGAGGCGAACGACACATACGGGCGTAGTTGCTTTCCCTAGCTCCGTTTGACCGGCACATGGACCGACGAGGCCATCACACCGACGCCACCCACATCTACACCAACACACAAGCATGGAGACGTGAAGCGAAAATTGAAGACAACGACCACAACAGCTTAATCGGAGGTACTCTGTGAGCTACTTCACAGGGATAATTAACTGGGAGCTTTTCGAGGCCCCGAGAACCATGAAGACCACAGTCGCCCAAGTCAGATCGCTGCTACCAGGCTATAGAGCGCACACTTGTACCAGAAAATTCATATTTGTATTTTTTTAAATATGAATAAATTATGTTCCCTTATTTTTTGTGTGTACTTAGTACACTGGCACGTCCGTATTTTTTTTATGCGCAGAGAGATCATTTTGAATTTTTTCTGTCAAACACATGAAACATTTTTAAACCAAATTAAAAGATCCGTCTCTCATGCCTCAAGAAAGGAACATATATACATACTCCTCCTATATCAAAAAGTGAACTTTTTTTTTTGAGAAATATATCAAAAAGTGAACTGATGCTGCTGCTAGCTCCTCCAAGTCTCCAACGAGCATGACTTGCTAGTAGGTACACAAAGACAATGGTACTGCTTCCCTCTTTTTGAAGGGGATATAGATTCCACAAGTTTTTTTTATTGACAAGAGATTCCTCAAGGTTGAACACGCAGGATGACCGATTGTGCATGCCTCATCCAGATAGCAGAAAGCCAGAAATTAAAACGCAGGAAGGGAAAAATAAAGTGAAATAAAGCACATGGACAAGTCTTGCAGCACCACGCCTTGTTCTCACTGGGTAGTTCTACTAGCTAGAGGTATGCATGTGCCTCGTCATGCTAGGTACTAGTAGTATAAGATATAGAGTTGAAATTTTTTTATGTCGGTGATAGATGCCACCTCTCGATCGATACTGGGAACACAACTTTCAGTACAAATGACAATGATGTTCATCGCCAAAAGGCTGCTGCCTAGGCATCATTGCTTGCGCACTACCAAGATATTAAATTTCTCCTAGTGTGGTGTGTTTCTTCTAGTGTTTTGGTAGTTAAAATTTAGTACAAACTTTTCCTAGTAAATGTCTTCTAGTAAAATTCTCATGTGTTATAACTAGTAGTAGTGTTTTATTACTACTCTACTATTTTGGTAGTGGCGGTGTTCAAAATCAGGCCTCAAATTGCTCTATTTCTGTAGGAAAGAAAGAAATATGTGGCGCTCTACTGCGACTTGCTTGGAGCCGGCCGGTTTGCATGCGAAAAGACATTGGCTGCAACTAGCAACTGCAATCAGATCGGCGGGCCTTTCTCCGTCGTCTCTTTCGGCGCGGAATGGAGATGAGGGCGACCGAGATGCCGGCGGCGATCGACGTGGGTTCGCGTCGGCCCGGAGGTCGTCGCGGTCGGTGGCTGGGCTTGGGCATGCAGATTCTATATTCTTCGCTGCCGCCAGGTGCTGACCGCACTGATCGCTCCTGGTCTCAAGGACAGAGGAGCATGGGCTTTAATTTGTTGGTCGCTGCGCTGCATCCATGGATCATGCATGCTAACCGCCCAAAGGATCTCTCCTCACCCAACGGAAAGAATATACTACTCGTAAATATATATCCCGAGGTGTATACGATTTATCAAAGATATAATATATATGACGATAACTTCAACAACGGAGATGGTGGTGGTACCAGAGTACGACTGACTGACTGACCAACTGGATGAGTTACTGAACGAACGTTCCGATTAAATTTCTCATGGGGAAAGGGATATATATAAAAAAGAAGATAGATATATCTACGTTGAACGGTCTGAACTCTGAACCGAGCGGACTCATTAGTCTCATTCAATTCAGACGACACAAAAGTGTTCAAAAGTTTTTTTCTTCTTCTTTTGTGACTTGAGGAGTAAGCTGTTGAAAAGGTTATTAAGAAAAGAAAGCACCGCAAAATCTAGCAGCATTACGGACCAACCACGGTGCATGCTAGCTTTGCTATCCGGCAAAGGGATGGAATAAATGCAACACTTGAGTAACCGACAATCTTGCAAATCATGATTTTTCTTTTCTTTTTCCTGTATGTCTTGTGATTTTTTCCATATCGTGAAAACCTATTTATTACTTGTAAGTAAAGAGAGTACCGCCGTAGGACGGATGCATATATACATAGATTGTCATGTTAGTCCTCTCTTAGCATGCATGAGCTGCGTGACTTCCATCCTCAACAAAACCACGACTTAGTTTAGCAGAGATCGGCGTGCACACAACATTCTCTCAACTTTCAAACATCTGGTACGGTCATCGTCCTTAATCCAAACCACAGCTGGAGACTTTAGCGTACTATAATAGTAAATATGAACCAGTTGTGTTCTTTATTGCAAAGAAAGTAACCTAGCTACCGTACGTACGCAGAAACAAAACAAGCACATCCACACGGGTCAAGGCTCTCGAGACTCGACGTGTAGATGCAACCCAAATGAAACGCGAATTGGAAGGAGAAAAGCGAGCTAGATTTGGTTCACGGTCCAAAAGTAGCTAGTGGTTGCAGCCTAACGAGATCTAACCTACTCGATCTTTCCATTTGTCAACCGTCCCCCCGGCCCCAAAATCTAAAAATCTACATAGTCGTCCATATGCGTGCGAGCGAGCGAATGAACGCGCACATTCAAAGTCCTTGCCGGACACGTCTCTCATGCACTCATCCTCATGCTTCCCACCGCCACCATTTAAGCATCCTCCCTCGGCTCCTCCTCCTCCTCCTCCTCCTCCAAGTGAACTTACTACACCTCATCAATCATCATCTCACAAAGCTCAGAAACACCATTTAGTGCAAAGCTCGTCGTCGCTGCCGCCGCCGTCTTGGTCATCATCGTCGTCGTCCTCGTCGGAGTAGCTAAGACGATGGCGTTACTCCGGTCGTCTCGGTTGTTGGCTGTTCGTGTGGCGCTTGTGGTGGTGTTCCTGCTCCTCTGCGGCTACGCTCTAAGCACGGCGGAGGGCGCCAGGCCTTTGCATGGCGGCCACGGCGGGTTCTCTACGGCGAACTTGCCGGTATTCGTCGTCGCGAGGGCCGGGCCCAGCCGGCGAGGAGCTGGTCATTAGTAGTCTTTTTTTTTCTCGTAGAGGCCGGCCTGCCTTTGGATCTCATTCAAAGTCTTATGAAAGTGTAATCATTACAAGGATTTTCTCTTTTAATTTACTCCTCTAGTATCTAGTTCTTCGGCTGTTTGTTTCATTATATTTGTTCTTTTCTAAAGCCTAAGGGATGCTCATAGCTTTTCATATCTGATACGGTGAACAGGTTTTTGTTCCCTTTGATGTTTATACTTTATATTGGGTTTTAATTTATGGTTGCTACTTGTAAAATAGGATAATGATGACTTTGGTTGTAAGAACCATCAGTCAAGATATTCAACACTAAGGCCCACTCCAGAACATGAAAAAACTTTCCGAATTCCACAGAAACTGATTTTTTTTTTTGTTGCGTGTGAAATTCTTCTATCAAGCACTTAGGTTTAATGATCGTACTTGCAGGGCCCGCATGCCTGTCCATACACAACAAATTAAAAATGTGTAACGCGTGAAGCATCAGCCCTTGTTTCTCATGAGATATAGTTCTGCTCATAGCCGACCTCATAGCACCGCATAATAAGATCGTTGATTTTTTTCTTAAAAGGAAGAATAACTCAGATCATACACATATATACAAGAAACTTTGTGTGATAACCTAAGTTAGTCGTCCTCAGTAAGTTTGTATGGAATCATGCCATCTGCTTCTCAGCTGGCCCAGCCGAAATGGAGGAGCGTGTATGGACAGAACAGCAACACCACCATTTCAGAATTTGAAGGTCAACCATTTCCCCAGATTTGGATGAGCATTTTTTTCTCGCTAGAGAGTGGCACGGTGTCTTCTGCATGTGTCCTCCTGTTACTCCTCAGTTTAGAGGAAGAGAACCATCTGTGGAACAAACTTCCTTTCTTTGGAGGAGTTTCTTCTTGCACGCGCTCCTCATGGACCTCATTGTACTCGAAAACACAAGGATCTTCTAAGGCACTCGTAGAGCACCTACTGTTAGTAAACTTCTCACCCTCATCTTCGCTGAGATCATCCAACATACTCACTGGCTTGTAACCATCCAACGAAGTCCTTGACCTACGATGCGATATCATTTGTGATGTACTGATGTTAGCAGATGTCAGCATACAGAATTTCGCGATTATTTGAAATCGAAGAGGTGTGAATGAAGCAGACATACGTAAGGCCTCGATAGGGTTTTATAATATTCTATACCTTCTGTGAGTGTGAGATGCTTCCTTCTGGTATTTGGGAAGAGTCCTGCATGGGCTGTAGTCAACAGAGAGATGCTGAGCAAAATGGAGCTGCATGAAGGGAGAAAATATAAGAAAAGGCATGGCACAGAAAGCAAGGGTAGGCTAGATCATCAAACTTGTGTAGCAAATGTCAGACATAAAACTACATAAATAAGTAACAAATACTCCTCCCTCCATCCCAAATTATATCAAATTATAAATTATAAGACATTCCAAGAATCGTATAGAGTCGAAGCATCTTTTGACCAAACTTATATGATAATATAATAATATTTATGATGTCAACTAAGTATCATTAGATTTTTCATCAATTATATTTTGATAGTATACCTATTTATAATGTCATAATTTACTATCCAAGATTCTTGGAATGTCTTATAATTTGAAATGGAGGGAGTACTAGAAGTGTGATATAGTTGATCATCCAAGCAGACTGGCTTGATAGTAATGGTTGGATTTTTTCTGTTTGTGTATTATGGTACTGCAAACACACTTATTTCAGATCATCATGTCATCCTAAATTTCCTTCCAAATCGAGAAATGTAACACAGTAGATGATAAAGTACTACAGAATAGTTGAAGACTGCATAAAATAGGATCTTAGCTCTCAACTGGTGTCAATAGAGTCAGCCTGAATCGAGGGGCATGTACTGCTGGACATGTGCATATGCAGGGGAAGAGGGGGATTGTGCTTCACAAATCACAAATAAACTTAAAATGTAGCATTTGTTTGAGCAAATGTTACACCCCTCTTTGTACCATATCTTGTGTATGATCAACTATGTTCTGTTTGGTAGATGAAGCAGGATAAGTAATATTCCGGCTTATCTCACAAGACAGAGCAGAATTAGTCGGCACTAAAAGGAAAAATGCATCCACGAACTTCTGTTTGGTAAATGAAGAAGGATAAGTAATATTCTGGCTTATCTCATAAGACAGAGCAGAATTAGTCGGCACTAAAAGGAGAAATGCATCCAAGAAACTATGGCTGTTTAGGAAAGTGCATGTACCACATCACCATCTCTTATACCAAACCCACGCAATGTTGCCTTGTCATCCGTCAGTCTCTCGTCCTTGAAGCATAAGCAGAAGTGACTCCACACGTGGTTCCTAGAACAAGCAAGCAACAACCTTGAAGTTTAAGTTGCCAACATCATTCAGATTTCAGAGTCACATTTAACCTAACATCCTCAAGAAATTTGGAATCGACAACCATAAAGCACAATTTTGTGGTAACAAAATGTAAACCCATTAGTTGATGGTTTTCATACTGACCACCATCGCAATGCAATGAAGATAAACAAAACCAGAAATTCCATCACATCACAGGAGAGCATGTGTATGCGGTAAATGTGGCGTATGTGGGCGGGCGCGTACCAAGAGATGGTCTTCTGGGCGTCGTCATAGAGGGCGGAGAACAAGTCCTCGATGGCCACCTTCAGCTCCCACACCGTGGCCGAACGCGCGGTTTCAACGTCTGTTTGGGGCGCGGGCAAAACGTGGAGAAATCCACAATTACCTTATCAGAAATCCACAATCCCTTTTAGGGAGGCAAAACGAATGGCGCAAGGATCAATCCGGAGGGTACCGAAGAAGGAGTCGTCGAGCTTCTGAACGGTGAGGCGAAGGCGCGGCTCGGGGAGGCGGCGGTATGAGAAGCTGCTCCGTCTGCCACAGGAGATCCTGCCGATGCAGTCCGCGCCGCCGCCGCCGCCGAGGGCGAGGTCCTCGAGGTCGAGCGCGAGCGCGGCGCCAATGTCGCCGGCGGCGTCGGGGGACGCCGGGAGGGAGCTGGCCGGCATCGCACACGCATGTAGCGAACCTGAGAAACCTAAAACTCCGAGCTACACCGGCCGCACGCACGGAATCGACAACCAATCAACCCCTCCCCCCGCCCTCGACAGAATGAGCGGGAGAGATCGATCAGCCCCGCGAATTGCCCCGTGAGCTACCGGCCGGTCGATCGAGGCGAGAAGGGAAGGAGAAGGCTCTTCGAGGCGACAGCGAACCGGGAAAACGGCGTGGTGACGGCTCGCTTGGATTCCTCCCCGGCACGGCGGTTGTCGTTTTGCCGAGGAGGGAGGAGGGGGTGGCTGCCTCGGGGGCAGCGAACGGTAGCCGTTGCCCGGTTTCCGTTGGAGGCGAGCCCCTGCGTGCCGTTTCGCTCGGCGGCGGGCGGCGGCCGTGAGCTGTTGCCTGTTGGCCCGCAGAACGCGACGGTTCGGTTCGGGTGGGTTTTGGGCTGGGCCACCACGCTGGCCATGATCGATGGTCGTACGGCCCACTTGGGAGTTGCCTCTGCCCGTTGGGTTTCGTGATTTTGCAAGCTGAAAATTGAGAAGAAACGAGGCTGTGAATTGTTGCTCTTGGGCCTAGAGCCGCCTTTTTTTGCGAATGCCTGGAGCCTCCTGCGTAACTTACACCCATCCCTTTGTCAGAACAAAAAAGAAAAAAACATCCTGTTCAAACCTGTTGGGCTACACATCTATCCACTTTGATCTTTGTATGTCCACTTTAATCCACATATATCTCCTCTCCCATCCCACTCCCACAACTAAAAAGAAAGACTTCGCTTTGGTGCGACTTTTGTTTGGGTCTGCCGCCCATCTTCGCGCGTGCGACCATCTGGCAAAAAAAAAGGAAACAATCTGCGCTGATGTCAATCAGGGAAGGAAACCTCGTCGCATCGAGAAGGAAGCAAACCTGGACATCGGGCGTCAATCAAAGCACGCGGATGCGGCAAGAGATCATCGCACATGAAAGGAAAAAAACCCCATGCACGAAGGAAGAAAAAATCTCCATCCTGCGTGACATCGGCAACTCGCTCACGAGCGAGCAGTACGCGGAGAAAGTGACGGAGAACTGCGTGGCGTACTGGAAGGCCGCCGGCCTGTACACGGACGTCAAGGGCGTCGCCGTCGAGAAGTTCAAGGAGGTGTTCAAGCCCGAGACGTTCCCGCCCGGCGCCTCCATCCTCTTCACGCACTCGCCCGCCGGAGTCCTCACCCTGCCTCCTGCCGTTGTCGTTTCTTTTCCGTGCGAAATCGAATGGTGACACGCACAACGCTGCTGATCTACTCCGATCCGATCCGATCCGTTGCATCCAGGTCCCAAGGACTCGTCGGTGCCGGCGGCCAGCGGCGTGGCGATCGAGAAGAAGCCTCGGCTCTCTGCGAGGCCGTGCTGGAGTTCATCATCGGGGAGCACGGCGTCTCGCCGGCCGCGAAGCTGAGCCTCGCGGCGAGTGTGTCGGAGGTCCTCACCAAGGAGGCCGGCGCCACTGCCGACGCTCCGCAGGCGGAGCCCGTCTCGGTCACCGCCTGAGCGCGGGAGGGGCAGTGTGAGAGAGCCCCCGCCCTCTTCTCTTCCAGATCGGCATCCCAGGCGGATTTGCGCCTCCCGCTCCATGGCCGTCACTGTTGTCCTCGCCTCCCCCTCCCGCTCCATGGCGCCGTCGGGCAGCTCGCCAAGATCGCCGGTTGCTACGTGGTCGGCAGCGCCGGCTCCGACAAGAAGGTCAGTCTCCTCAGGACCAAGTTCGGCTACGACGACACGCTCAACTACAAGTCCGAGACCGACCTCGGCGCCGCGCTGAAGCACTGCCTTCCCGACGGCATCGATGTCCACTTCGACAGCGTGGTCGGCGCCACGCTCGACGCCGTATGCGGCATGATCTCGCGGTACGGTTAGGAGGAACCGTACGGCGTGCGCAACCTGTACCTGTACTGCATCATCGACAAGACCTGGGGGACCTCTATCTCCAACCTGAAGGTAACAAATCCTGCATCCTGCATTCCTGCTGGCTTTTAGATGTTTCCTGGATTAGTACATGTATAGATCTATAGTACCTGTATGTTATAGCTGTATCCAGTACTTTGAAATACTTGAATGATGATATGTCTTTGCTGAAGTATACATCTTGCAGACTAAACATATCTTTCACAGCCATTTAGATATGCAAGTTTTGATAATGTTTTCACCTTACTAATAAAGCCCCATCCTTGCTAATTGAGATAACTGAATTTTTTTTCTTTGTAGCACAACAATTTAGAATTTAGATGGAGCTCTCCTTTTGTTGCTGCTCAGTCAGCGAGATGCCAAAGAAAGCCCCATCCTTGCTAATTGAAAGAACTGATTTTTTTTTTATTTTTAGTACAACAGATTAGAATTTAGATGTCACTCCATGTTTGGGTGCACGTGAGGAAAGGTGATAGCTAAATGCTAAGCACTTCAGGGCAGCTGATCTTTGTGCAATTTAGCTTGCCGAACATAGCATCAGGCTTCTTCAGTACAGAGATGTATCCATGATTTATATATATTCGCTACTGTAACTAATTAGTATCACTTGCAATGGCAGTTCTTCCTGCTTGGAAATTATTTTAATTTTTTGAATGTGTTTTTAATTAATTAAGGTAGATATCCATGTTTGATAATCAGTAGTAGATCGAAGTCTATTTTGAGGACTTTAGCTGTTGAATTGGAATCTCCTATAGTAACAAAAGTTGTAGAACTTTTCATTACCTTTGCAACTGAGTAGACCGCATTTTTTGTTGAATACTGTGAGAGATATCGTGTTATGAATATTAATGTCAGTTTCTGATAGTACAAATTCAGTTTGGCCCATCGATTTTGGGCGTCAATTTAGAAGTTTGTCGAGGCTCAATTGGTCCACTGTGCTATGGATGTTTTTATAGTACTTTGTGTGATCTTTTTTTTTTCAGTATTTAAACTCTGTTTTTTGGTTGGATGGATTGGGACATATGATTTTTTTTTCCCTCGGAAGGTTGTTATAGAAATGGACCTTGGTTTGAATACCAAAGTTGTAGTTCATTCAATGTAGATG
Source organism: Microstegium vimineum (assembly GCA_022036555.1). Lineage (NCBI taxonomy): Eukaryota > Viridiplantae > Streptophyta > Magnoliopsida > Poales > Poaceae > Microstegium > Microstegium vimineum. The sequence goes on along the minus strand of CM039121.1, from coordinate 41,687,198 downwards.
CTTGGGGAGTATTTATTTGTTATTATCACGGTTGCGGTTTAAAGTATACAAAAAACACTAAGAGCACCACTGCTATTTTATCAAGGCAAAGCAGAGCTGTTTTCGCCAGTTATTGGATTCTGTAGCTAAAATAAAAAAATGTTCTCTTTTGCTTTCCAACATGTTGCAGGTACATAAGGAGCAGATCAGTGATGTGCCAAACTATCTTAGTCTGTCATGCAGGAATATTTATCTATTAGGAAATAAAACTTTTTTGGGTGAAGAAAAATCATCTTCCATATGCAAATTATCTCTGTCTAGAGCTGCTTTTCACACCCCACAGAAATGTTTCTAGGCTACATGCTTGAATTTTCGTGCTGAATAGCCTTAGCCTGGAATGGTTCTAAAAATGATATCTATTTTTAACTTTCGAATGTGTACCAATAATTGTACCAAACAGATGTTTAAGCCACCTCTCACTATCTGGCAATAGATTCAGACTTTCAGATATTTAATTCTGTCTTTCAGATATCGTTCAGTCTCTTTGATTAATGGAGCTAATGTCTTTCGTACTTGGAAGAAATGAGCTGGGACAACATGACATCAGCTGGAGGGCACTGAGCAGAAGAAACTGAAGTCGGACACAGTTACTGGAGTCTCTATGGAGCGGCCGGAAGAAAAAGCTAAAGGTCACAAACTAGCATCCTTTGAAATTTGTTTTTGCCCAAATATTTTGTTACTGCTCAAAAACAAACTTGCACTTCAAAATATTTGGGCACGAACCTATTGACACTTATGTTCCTAAACTTGACTTCAATCTTACACTGTTTGTATGGATTGCCAGTAGGCTCTCATGTCACAGTTGACTTGATTTTAGGAGCTTTCATTCGTCAAGTAATGTTACAAGCTTCCTATGGCTAATGGTGAAGTGTGATGGGCTCATGCAGGAAATACACTACCTATTGTCTAAATCTATGCTACCTACTCATATTGCACATTTTTTAATGTTGGTTGTCTACTTCATATTTTTAATCTATGCCCTTTCTTCTTTCTTTCATTCCCTCTATGGTCTCAGGTGTGCCCTATGATCCAAACCATGCTTAATATCTTATAAAGCACATTCTACCAAGATCATCAACTAAACAGCATGTCATTCTTCAGTCCTTCTGTTGTTTTTGTCTACTTCACATTTCTAACATTTTTTCTGATGGATTTGAAATTGTTGCTTGTGCACCTTGTTAGTTTTGGAGCTGGCGGCTAAGTTACAGAACCTATAGCTTATGATTCCTTCCTGCAGGTTTTAGAGAGTATTTCTGAGTTAGTGAATGCATTGCAAATGACACAGATCTGATTTAGGATTGGTTTTGCACTAGATATGATCTTGCAGCAGGAACCATCCAAAAGTTTTGACCCGAGGAGTGGCAGGTTGCGCCACAAACTTGAATATGTTGCGAACCGGTATATCTGTGCAGTGTCCAGCCTTCCTGGTTTGATTTCAAAACAGCAAGTCCTCTCATTCTGGTGATCAGATAATTGGGTTTCCACCATCTGTAGTTCAAGTACTGCAACCCTGGAGTCCTGGACAATCTTGGAGCAAAGTGAGCTAATCAGTCCGCCTGCAAATGCTTCTATCACTGACAAGTTGCGCTTTGTAGTGTGGCGGCTGCCAATGATTGTGAGAGAGGCTCAATGCCAGTTCACTGATTTGTGCTTATTTGGATCACTCGGTTCAAAAGAAAAACATTATTTTACAGAGTCTTGACCTTGTGTGACATTAAAGCTACAATGAGGTGTCAAACTCTGTTTTTGTTTGTTTTATTTCTCCACAGGTATGAGCGCAACGAATGAGATCCCCCAACGAGCAGTAGTTTGCCCAAGCTAGGCAACTAGATACAAACTGATGTATCTTATCTTCAAAAGAAACAGACTTGTAAGATGGCAACTATGTGTGAGATTAATAAAACAAAAAACTATGTTGACTTCCATAATCCCGCAACAAATGGTGCGTTAGGCCATCGTCAACTTAATTTGATTTTTGGATTAATTGCTTTAATTTATGTATTAAATTTTATTTTTGGATTTGTCGCTTTAATGTATGTATTTAATTTTATAATATTATTATATTACTATGCGATCCATATATTTTTTAATAAAAAAGTTATGTTATCCCGTAGTAACGCACGGGCACGATGCTAGTACTACAGTAAATGATGAAAATATGAAATAATTTAATGTCAGAAGTTAGGCCGGACTACAATTAACTTCGAGTACGAGCTAAGCTCAAAGGAGTATGGAGGATGGATGACAATGCCTGCCACTAGACACTTCGCTCAAATGGTGTTCTATGTGATTTCGTCCATATGGACAAATTGTAATAGGAAAACTATTTACCCTCAAACAGGTATTCATGTTGTATGACTTTGTCACTAGCCAGATAATGGAGCAAGAGATAGTTTAATGTTTTCTACGACTGAGACTACCACGGTCTACTTATATAACAAGGATTCCCCTTTGGGTATATCGCGCTTCATTTCACCTGTAGCCATTTGTTCTCTCAGTCACAGGACATCATAAAGACGGAGTCGTCTACTTAGGTTCAAAAACTGCCTTCAAGAACCTTGTCACACTTTTTTTGGGGCCATGATCAGTGGCGGATCCAGGATGGGATCAAGGGAGGGGGAGACTAAGTAATGGAGATGATGATTGACAATAAAAATTTAATGGTTATACTACAGTGATTCAATGGAGAATTGAGGCTAGGGGGGGGGGGGGGGGGGCTGCAGCCCCCTAGATCCGCCAATGACCATGATTTCCTTTGATCTCTTAACCATTATCATCATATCTTAGTGTTAACATCTTCTCTTGTCACACACCAAGATAGCTTCAAGAACGCTCGTGCGAAAACGAGGAAACGTGTGGATTTCAATCTAGATTAATTTTCTAGTGGGATAAGATCAAACGCCACTTTATATATGAGAGGTCACGGTCAGATACCAAAAACAAAAATCAATCTTTTATTTTACTTTAATTTATCCCTTAAAACCTACTTTTCAAACCCTATACCTGTTGTTCTAAGTATCTCTCAACGAGATTAGTCGGCAGTCTAGGTGGCCTTGCCAACCTAAATCAACCCAAGTGCACCTCCTTGATGGGTCTTCAAGGGAGACGTTCGTGGGACTTTGTAGCGTTTCCTGCAGAAGCTCAGATTCTAAAGCTAGTTAGGACGATTTTCGTAGGCTCGCTAACAACCACTGAGGTGGACTATACAAACCTGGCCTGGTGGGCATTCTGCTTTCAGCTGACTTCTGCATCGTGTTTCTACTGAAACCTATAATTTCTTCATACGAACTCCAAGTTCGATGATTTGTATGTGTTTTTTATCATCTCAACAAGACAACACACAGGTGGAGTCCATTCTACATTTTGAAGAAGTCACCAAACTTTGACCTAGCTGGTTTCTAAACCCAGCTAAGCCTGTTTTCTCAAAACATTCAAAATAAATCTCTTTCGGCCAAATTTGAGTGTAAACACATAGACCCCTTTTATCGCGCCCCCCCCCCCCCCCCTCCCTGTTGTTTTTCTATTTTTATCGTCAAACTGCGGTTTTGCTCTTTGACTTTTTCTAATGTGGTCGCATCAACTTTATATTACACCTTACATCTTCTTAACAAAAAATATACACGTTGAAAAGAACATGTCACCAAATATATATTATCCTCTAACCCCCGAACGTCCTCCTTGATCATTAATTAGTCTTAGTTCCTTGTTTAATGGCCTACTTCTAAGCCCTAATTACTTTCTTCAAAACCTAGTTCCAACCCTATCATATATTAAACATATATTTGCCTAACCTTTATGCAATATATATGCATGTGTACACACTACTGGAATGGTACTTCTCCTAGTGTTTTAAGTAGTAGTAAAACACTATCACAAGCTATAGCACATGAGAATTCTTAGTAGGAGACATTAAGTAAAGAAAGTTGGTACTAAATTTTGAATATCAAAACACTAGAAAAACTTTTAGATTTTGGTAGTGACACGAGCAAACATGACTGTTTAGGAGCAAAAGTTCACTGCATGGCTCAAGGTCACTACACTACTCACACTGCTGTCTCATGGGACATTAACACAAGCACATGTCGATTACCCTATGCTATTATGCTAACAACTTGTAGTGAAAATTGGGGTTTGCTATTGTATCTTTAAATAGCCGTGAGTTGTTCGATGGTTAAAATCATCTATTACTCTATAGGAGCTAATAGCATAAATATATATATTAATTTTAATTTTAATTTTGTAAAATATGATAAATAAGAAAAGTTTAGATATAAAAATCTTTGTTTAGATTTAATTGATGCTTGCATGATCTATTGAATATGGTAAAATCTTTTTATTTGTACACTTTAGATATGACAAAATTTAATGAACATAACTATCTAGTTTTTATAAACATATATGTGCTACACGTGTATAGGTGTCCAATTAACGTGCGTATGTGCCCAACGTATGTACATGTTCAACGCATATGAAATTTAATGCTTTATACAATAGCAATTCGTATTCTGATATGTGCATTAGCAATTATTTTATTAGTAGGACCATAATCATGCACGTAGAGATTTAGTTTAAAGAAACTCAAAAGATAACATAATTATTGATATATCAAACATATATAAATAAAACTATACAAAGATATTTCAACGTATGTAGTATTTATGTACTTTTAAAAATAAATTAAAATTCATAGAAGGGAAAAAAGGATACAATACAATGAGAAAAGAAGTACATTATTTGAGAAAAGAAGTAATGAGACACGGAAAGAAAAAAAAAGCTGTTCATGCAAAGAAGGGGCTATCGCTCGCCTTGCCAATGTCTTTTTTTATTTCTTATTAGATTAACTAAATGATTATTTCAAAAAATTATAAAAAATCAATCACTCATATTGACTTAAGATATTATCTCTTAGTAACTAAAAAAAGTACCGGAGCATTGTCCATAAAATTTTCATCACAAATAATCTCACACAGAATTCATAATTTTAATATACAGTACAAGTACATTCCTAGATGCATGTGTAGCTTGTTTGGCCGCGTGATGGTTTTGTGTCCCCATAACAACAAAAAATTGCTTGTTTCAAAGAAAGAAAAAGAAGAATAAAAGTGTGTATAAGAATCAATAAGCTGAAAAGTTGGAATGAAGTAACGACTGATCTAACCTTTATCTGGAGGTAGACGCTGCAATTCTCTCTTTATTTATGTGTGTGTTTATAATATATATGGTGGAAGGAAGTGATATTGGCGCGGCTCAATCAGTCACTGGGTTCACCTAGCTTCATGCATGTAAACCTAAAAGACATCATCTGATTGAACCTCACCAATATCACTCGCTCCATCCACCATGAATGCAATATATATGTTATCAAGCAGAATATATACTGCTCGTCATGGATATATAGCTAAATAGTCCGTCTGCGTCTTCTTCCTCCTCTCAACCTCTCTCATCACGCTCTCATCACATGATCGATCTCTTTTACAAGTGCTCATCTAACATGCATATGCAACTATGCATGCGTCACCCATAGCTGCTAGCTAGACTCAAGAAAAAAACATCAAGGCACGCGCGCGAATCGACCGACTGGTGATCGATTGATAGATGTCTTCACATCTGCCGTCCTGCTGCGCCACAAAGGAAGACAATCGGATCGGCCGGAGATTATCACGTCCACGATAGGGTTTCAGAGAAATATATTCCCTCCATCTTAAATTATAAGACATTCCAAAAATTTCAGAAAGTTAAAGTATCTCACATTTGACCAACTTATATAATAATATAATAATATTTATAATGTTAAACAAGTATTATTTAATTTTTTATCAATTATATTTTCATAGTATGTCTATTTGATGTCATAAATTTTTATAATTTTCTCTATATATAATTTTTGATAACCTAAGATGATTTGACTCTTCAAAAATTTTAGGATGTCTTATAATTTAGTATGGAGGAAGTATATTGGAAGTGCGATATATAGTAAATTAAAACAGCTTTCCACAAGTGGTAGCAATGCTGTTGTGCAGGGTCGTCCAGCGCTGCTGGTTGCAGTAGGAGTCATGCAGCACTACCATCAAGGCCTGCAACAATGTGGTACTCCAATGTCCTCTCATGCACAGTAGCTACCCCGTATACCAAACCCTATACTGAAACTGAGCTACACTGGCGCTCCTCCAGCCTTTGGCGCCCCCAAGTTATATATGTCTCGTTACAACACGAGTTGCCGAGTTGCTTAATATTTACTTTCTCCGGAGTTCAACTCCAATTCTAGTCTCCGGATAAAGAGTTCAACTCCAATTCTATTCTAACCTTAATTAATATTTCTTTCATTCTAAATTATAAGACATTCTAAGAATCTTAGAGAGTCGAAGTATCTCAAGTTTGACTAATAATTATAGAGAAAATATAAGATTCATTGAATCATATAGACATAGTATGAAAATATAATTGATAAAAAATCTAATGATATTTATTTGGCATCATAAATGTTATTATATTGTCATGTAAGTTTGATCAAACTTGAGATACTTTGATTCTTCAAGATTCTTATGGTGTTATAATTTGGGATGGAGGAAGTACAACTTAAATAGCAACTTGATAATTTGTACACATATTTGACACATATCTGACAGTTTATCTTGTAAATTCAACTAGCAATTGAGAATAGGATTTCACATGTTGTCTTTTGTATGTCATGTACTGTGGACGAACTTGGAACGAAGAATTTTTTAGCTAATGAGCTAAAACAAAAGAAACATCCACTTCTGGTTATCACCTCATCTGATGGACATATTTTTTTTCCTTAAGGCATGCACCATCGTTGGATTTAAACTGAGATATGTGCACACACATCTTAACAAAGATGTGTATTGAGATCTGTGTGCACACATTTTAATGTGAATCTAATGGTGCATATGCTAAGGCTATTTGATGGCATATTTAACTTTACCCCTCATCTTGGAGATGTATAAATACATGTTTTGAAACGTAAAAATCATAGAGGAGGGATTTTTTTCACAAAAATTAGTCCAATTTCACAAGAAAAACATATAACTAAAAGGCCTAAGCTTTTACCCTTGACTTGAATCCAGTGCACTTTCAAGTTTGAACAAACAATACACAGTGAATAAAAAAATTACCATGCATGCATCATATGCTCATTTAATTACTCTCGCCTCAAATTAACAACAACAGAAATTACAAGGCAACTGTGACACACATCATGCATGTCGTCCAGTAGATCGATCGGCTGAGACGTACGAGGACGACCACGTACTCTCTCATCAGGGGGCATGGCCGAGGATCGTGAGGTGGGGCTCGAACTGCGGCAGCTCGTCCTCGTCGCCGTCGCCGTCGAGGTCAATGCCGCCGCCCGGCAGCAGCACCCCTTTGCCCCCCTCGGGCTTGCACGTCTTGTCCGTGGCCGGGTTGCACCCGTACGACGACGACGCGGGGCCGCCGCCGGAGGGAGTCGGGTACGACGCCTCGGCGTCGGCGGACCTGACGAGCAGCGCGCAGGCGATGAGCGCCAGCGCCATGGCGAGCAGCCACACGCGCGGGGACGTCGTCGTCGTCGTCGTCATGGAGATCGATGTCAGGTAGACAGACACACACGCACACAGAAAGCTTTTTTTGGCAAGGTCGCAGCAGAGAGCGAGGCCGGTGCGGTCGCAAGCACGGCGGAGGAGGTCTTTGGCGAGGCGAGGGTGGTGCAGCCGGGGTGCTCCAAAAGGTTGCAATGGAGTGGCTGCCCGCGGCCTCCGCGGTTGCATGGCGACCGCGCGTCACGGAGGCGCCTCTCGCGAGCAACCGCCTCCCCAGACGTTACGTTGAGCGCTGTGCTATTTTGGGACAGTGAACCTGGCGCGCATCAAACAGTACTACTACTGGCTCTGTTCCAAACTATAAATCATCCTAATAGTACATGGAGAGTTAAAACATCTTAAGCTAAAATTATAGAGATAATTATAAAACAAATATATCAAATATGTATATTAAAAAATATATAATTATTTTGACTTTTTAAGATTGTTAGAATGATTTATAATTTGAGATGGAGAATGTAGTATATATATATATTCATGGTTGTTCAATTGCAGAGATCGATATGGTTATCTTCACCAGTTTCTGAACTTTAATGCACACAAGCTATATAAGCAAGGACGTTGGAACCGACGACGACACAAGATCGAATAGGATTTGAAGCACACTCGCGACACAAGATCGAGCTCAGGGAATTGAATGAAAGGGATGGGAGGATGCTGGATTTGCTAATTAATATTTAGTTGTGCATACATACATTGCAACTGATTGTAATATGGAAATGAACGCGGCCAAAACTCATGCGGTTTGGGGGCCAAAAAGAACTCAAATTTGTCGGGTCCGTGCTGTGCATCAGGAGGACGTTTGTGAGCATTGTTGTTTTTAATTCACAGGAGGCCATCGATCTGCCAGTTGTCATCGTCCTCGTCCCGAGCCTTTGAGGTCGCATCAGCGTCTTCTTCTGGGAACCTCGGCTCATCCATCATACGCCTGCAAAGGTTTTCGGCACAATTAAACAGTAGGTATGCAAAGTTAATTAGATTGAACTTCCGAGGGAGGAGCTGCTGAATGAAACGCTCTCTGTCCAAAGGATAAAATTGGCAAGGTTAGGAAGATCATTCAGGCTCAACTTTGATGTGTAGCTCATCAAACTATATATTCAATTCATTTCCCTAACAAAAAGTATCCGTTATCAGTACTGAAATCCAATCAACATACACTAATGAGTCATGACTCATCCACCATACCACACCCAAAAAAAAACTCAAAAGAAAACGCATCAGTAGTTCAGTACTACCAACAAGGCAGGAAATAACTCTCATGGCACAAATATGTGCATCAGTACTACCAACAAGACAGGAAACAACTCTCTCTATATATTTTTGGCGCAAATATGACTGCACCAGTACTGCTACAAACAAGCTAGGCAGGAAAACAGCTTGACTCTATTTAATGCAGCTAACCAACTAAGTCAAGTTCTTGCATTTACTTGTGCCGCGAAATACTAAAGAAAAATTAGAATTTTTACTTGCCCATTAAACACTCTCAAGGCATGCAACAACTTCTGTGAAATCGGCAAACCCCTAATCCGATCGAAACCTTTCCATAGTTCATCTCATCAACTACATCAAAATCAAATTATGAGTCCCAGTTTCAATCGGGCAACTGCATGTCTGCATTCCAAAGCATGTGTGGTGTGAACATTGTAAAATCTAAAGCCTGCCAAAAACTTAATTGTTGGCAGGTATATTGATTTCAAGAATAGCCTAACTGGTTCCATTCCATTCCATCACCAACGACAAGAAAGCACAGGGGCACCCCCCGCGCCGTGCGCACATCATCCTGAACGGACACTACTCGCCTATCCAATATTCCAATCCATGCATGGACTAGCTCGATTGGTCAAGGGAAAGCGAGCCAGAGTGCAGGCCTGTTCATCTCATACCTGCGGCGGTTGCGGCGTCCGGCCTCGCGCGCCTTGCGCTTCTTCTCATCCGTCTTGCTCTCATACCTCCGGCGGCGCTTGATCTCCTGCAGCACGCCGGCGCGCATCACCTCCCGTCGGAACCGGCGGAAGATGGACTCCTCCCCCTCGTTCTCGTCCACCAGGATCTGCACATTGTACCCCTTGGCGGCCACCACCGCCGTCGACGCCCGGCGCGCCACGTGCACCACGGACGGCGGCGAGCTCTTCCCCGAGAACGGCGCGAGCGGCGGCAGCGTGCTCAGCAGGGAGGTCGTCGTTGCGGGGGCGACCATGGCTGCGGCCTGCTTCGACTGGCTGCGCTAATGGCTCCTGTGAGTTCCTGTGTCGTCGGGTTCTTGCCTTCTTGGATAGGATGAGAGGCTGAGGAGGAAGCAGGGGAGGGAGAGTGGGAGACGGTGGACAGTGAAGGCTTGGCTTATCCTCTTATTTATTTTTTTGGATTTTGGAGGGAACCGCCGTTAACACTTAACAGCTTAGCCGTGTTTTTTTTTTTCATTCTCTCTCTTCCTTCAGTATTTCAAAATAGTACTAGGAAATACTTGCATTGCTACAGGATCCAACCAAATTGAGCTAAAAAAATTAGGAGTGAAAAAATTATGGATCAAAATAAATAGTGTTCTTGTGTATGTTGCAACAAAAGACAGAAAAAAAAGAACAAAATATGCATAAAACCAAATTTGTGAGTTTATATATTTAAAGAAGGTCTAAATTAAACTGGTCAAGTATAATTGCTAGAAACTTCAAATAAAGACACCAACTTCTTGAGGCTCTGATACGTGATCCTCAGAATTCAAGCTTGCAAGTTCTTGCAACACGAGGAACTCAAGAATTTGCTCTAGAATTCAAGGTTACAACTTGTTGAGGCTTTGATATTCCTTTCCTGAGTTCACAGAGAATAAAAAAAAAACACAGTATCAGTTTTCTCCTTCAGGCCGGCAAGCCATTTTCACTACTCTATTCTCTCTAAGAATAGCCTGTTTTTCTTAGTTTAACCCGCCGCTAAATTTCAAGTATGTTTTCTTAGTTTAACCCATTTGTTTTTTCATTTCTGCTAATCTTGTGTTCCTCCATATTTCTTCATCAGAAAAGCCGCTACTGCATTCCTACAAATACCAAATACGCAAACAATGACGTGTTGTATCACTAATTCAACATGATAAACGCAGACATTCAACACGCACACGTATGCAAACCCTACCCCTATGAGCACCTCCGAAAAACTGAGCCGGCAGATTTCGAGCTTCACGAAATCACCGCAGGCGCCTCGCTGTCGACGGGGACGTCGCCTACCACTGAAAGTGTAGCGCTGGAAAATCCTGAAATAAATCCCCCTATGAGCACCTCCGAAGAACTTACCAAATATGCAAACAATGACGTGTTGTATCACTAATTCAACATGATAAACGCAGACATTCAACACACACACGTATGCAAACCCTACCCCTATGAGCACCTCCGAAGAACTGAGCCGGCAGATTTCGAGCTTCACGAAATCACCGCAAAGAACTGAGCCGGCAGATTTCGAGCTTCACGAAATCACCGCAGGTGCCTCGCTGTCGACGGGGACGTCGCCTACCACTGAAAGTGTAGCGCTGGAAAATCCTGAAATAAATCCCCCTATGAGCACCTCCGAAGAACTGAGCCGGCAGATCTCGAGCTTCACGAAGTCACCGCAGGCGCCTCGAACTGAGCCGGCAGATCTCGAGCTTCACGAAGTCACCGCAGGCGCCTCGCTGTCGACGGGGACGTCGCCTACCACTGAAGAAACCATAACCTAAAATTCGCTCCCACAGGGAATCGAACTCAGGACCTGTGGGTGCCACTCGAGTGTCTTAGCCAACCAGACTAAGCACCCTTTGGCTGGTAAAACAAATTTTGGTAGTACACAAATCTATTGCACCAACCAAATTGAGCTTGTGTGAACCGAATCCATCTTGTTGCTGCCAAATTGCCACATTACCTGTCCTGTTACGTGGCAGATTACTGTGATGATTTTTTATCACGAGAACGTCGCGTATTGCATATAATAACATAAAGTAGCGTTTCTACCGAAATTTTTATATATTTTTTCTTGCCTATTTTCTTCTCCATGCCCAGTATCTCCTTCATAACCTTGAGTCACCAAGTCGTTTGTTTACAATGACTGCCATGCAGCTTCTATATTTAGCTCAGGCCATCCGACTTTCACCTCCTTGCATTTTCTTAATATCTTTTGGAAATGTCACTAAAGACCAGGAAGACATTAATAACATATTAACATGCACATTTGCTAGTCTTATCTGATCAGCCCAGTTCCAGGCAGTGGGGTGAGTATTGAACTGGGGAGTCAGATTGCAACTCTCTCCTTCAGTGCCAACGTAGCTCATACCAATTACTTCACGATATGGTGACCAAAAGAATATGAAAAAAAAAAATCATTGACCCGGAGACAAATATGCTGTTGCTTCTACATTCTAAGCTGGCGTCCTAACGATCCATCCTAGGCACTCCTTCCTAAGAGGCGAGTCGGCGAATATTGCTTTGATGAAATTTTGCACCTGTACATGATTAAAAAAACAGATCGGTTAAACTAAGAAAACAATCTTGAAATTTAGGATATTTTTCAGTATTGAAAAGATCATAAAAAGTTGTCACACAGTAGCTTGAATTAGGAATACTGGGGTTCCCGTAACAAACATGTGCAAATCACAGTTTGAGATACACAGAAAACATATGGGGGCGCAAGACAAAGCTATGAGAGATCCAAGGACCTATGAGATAAGTCAATGCCCAAAACTAAAGTGCTGCCTCTGATATTGTATAAGAAACACTATATGGAGATTCTTTTTTTTTAAAAAAAAATGGGATCTGGGCTTGCTCACCTCAGATGATGTGAAACCACATCTAGCTAGGTCTCCACTTTCCCAACATGCTGTGATGGACTTCAATGACATATCAAGCAACTCTGAACAATAATTATTTTCAGCGTTATTTGACTGAACAAAAAAACATGAGTAGCCCACTTAAAGATGAAAAGAAATCCATAATCAGAACCAACAAAATACCTGCAAGCTTGCGGAACTTTTTCAAAGAGGGTAGAATTCCATCCAACTGAATCCAAGTGTCATGGTCTAAGAACTTTGTGCTGCCATCATCGTGCTCAACCAGGGAAAGAAGTAGTGAAGAGAGGTTTTCCAGAGCCAAATGGATAAGGCCTTGAAGCTGTAAGCATGTATATTAATGAACATATGATTATGTCATAACATGTATCACCTCAAACTATCATGTCATAACATGTATCACCTGCAATGTCTCTTCTGCTGCCATGTCATCTATCCGAAGCATATCCCTTGTAATTCTTGAGCAGACAGACCCAAGGACATGACACATACTTTTCCTGTAAGTTGATCTTGGCAGTATCGATTCCCACATGATGCGTATCTTTTCCAAGATAAACACGACCTGAATTGAACCCATAGATCAGCAGAGTAAATAATGATGATTAACTGAAATGTCCATTTAGACGAAAAAACCAAAAAAAAAAACTTCAACAATAGAAACTGATTGCTGCTGATATTTGGCACATCATGAAGAAGACAATTTTTATTTCATTGGAGATCCAGGGAAGATTGAAGCTTAATGTTCTTTGAATGATTTGTGAGATTGTTGGTAAAAAAATCCCTAAATAATGGCAAATAGATATAGCAACAGGGCACAAGGCTTCCCAAGCTTATAGCATTTCCAAATCAAGCAAAAGAAAGACACCACACTCATTGTGAGTAGCAATGCGTATTTTACTCATTTACAATTATAAATACATAATTCTCTTGTTAATTTCATCACGAAAAGTGCAAATTTGGACTTATAAACCATGGTTGTTTTGTCATGTTTCTCCACTGTGGGAAATGTTTGACTGGGACTACAAGTAATTAGCTCAATGAACAAGCGAACTACATTTTGAAGTAAATATGTATGAAGTCCCCATAATTTTTCAGGGTTCAAGTGGAACAGACCTGCTCGATACTAAATTTTGCTGACTCATAATGCTGAGGTTGGTGTGTGTTCTGAAAACCTTCAGCACCATCTATAGCCTGTTAAAACAATTCGATGAACTAGAAAATTTAAATAGAAGCTCAAAACTAGAAGTAATTTTGTGTGTGTAAAAGAACCTCATAATTAGAAAGATCTAATGACCTCACTTATAGTATCAACAGCGAGTTGTATTTGTCTTCTCAATACAGCATCTGCCATCTGGGAGAAGATTGGGGCTAAATCCACAAAAACACACTTTTCTGTAGATCACTAGGAAAATCTGCACGATACTGGACAAAAGCATCTACAAAGGTTAGCAGAACACATTTCATTTTGGAAACAATGAAATATCTTAAGAAAAATATGTCTTAAAAAGTGTTATTTAATTTGGTTGCCTGAAGAGGAAAAAAAATTCAAAAGCATGAGACTGGTTCTTTTTTGTTTTGTTGGAAGTAAACAACATCAATCCAGAACGTAGAGGCATGGATTTTTTTTCATGTGCAAAGTAAACACTCAATCTTATCACATAACAATGTTGTCCCGTCGCCATAGAAAGCATAGTTGAACTTGAACACAATAGCCAGCTGCAACCTGGTGAGTTTCTTGTCTTGGGGTTTCACAAAGTCCCCTGAGGCCCTGACCAGTGGGCAGTGGTGGTAGGTGGCAGCAAGGGCTCCACTGCCTGCATGTGCACCAGCAGGATGGGTGGGGCTGGACCGCTGGAGGCAGTACATGAGCTCAGACAACGAGGCAGATAAGAAATTTTATTAGTGTTGGCTGCAGGAAGCGAGGTGGTAACACAGGAAGGAGAGTGGAACGGACGATCAGGTGTGCTACAATCCAGTAAAATTCCTGTGTTCTGGAATCTAGGGTCGGAAGCTGACTGTTTCATATAGGAATTATAAAAGCTAAAACCACCAATGTCTGACTGAAACAAACAGGGCTTCCTCCAGTGCAAATCCTAAGGCCTTCCCTAGTGTCAAACCCAAAATGAAACGAATTTCAATGACTATATATAAAGTATAGGATAACAGTAATACATGGAAGATAAAGAATAAATTGTTTGTTACATATCTGCATTTTTAAGTAAGAAAACACTAACATACGTCAACCAAAACTCAAGATCAATAATAATACAAGCAGCAACAAGTTGAGCATGCACACCTGAAATGCAAGGCCCAGAATTTCTTGGGACAGATAGTAGAAATCATTGTGAACAACAGCAGCCACTTGACTTAAGCTATCAAATTGCTTCTCTAGCTTCAGAAATTTTTTTTGACAAAGGTCAATTACTATGAAACAATAATAGTGCTCAAAAAGATAGAACTGAAACTAGAATACAGTGTGATTTGCTTTGAGTACAACTGGTATAATGTGGAAACCTAAAACTATCATTCAAAGTTTGTACATACACAAACCTGAACTGGCACAATAGCCTTATAAAGGAGCAAAACATCCCTAGCAGCAAAGCAGAATTCCGTAGCTACTCTTGCTGATGACAAAGATGCATCCTGCTCTGGTTATTCAACAAGAAAAAGAATGTGCATCAAATCCTCATCCAATAGGAATTTACAGCTCATGAACGCTAAAAGGTGGAACAGTGCATTCACATGCAATAGTCAATGCATGCAGCTATGAGAAGAGTGCATGCCATGATTAATAGAACAGTAGTTCTCATCTGTGAAACTGTGACGATGGATGAGTAGAACACACACACACACACACACACACACACACACACACACACAAAAAAAAAAAAAACATAATACCTTGAGGGCTCCATGAACCAATTTCATTACTAGAAGTGCTGATTTAGATGTAAAACACTTCTCTGGCTGAAAAAGTAGATCAACAACAGAATCATCTTGGTCCCCAGATTCCTGCAATAACAAGCCTCTTCATAAGTATGGAAGAAATGAAACCCACATCATCATGCTCGTAGTTTGCCCATGGAAACTCTTGGGTTACACTCACCAGAGGACTATCATAATCATATTGTACAAGAATGTTCCTTGCTTTCACCAAGATCTCACTTCTCTTCCGTACAGCAAAATGAACTTCAACATCATCAACAAATTGGGTCAACTTGCCATCCTTTCTATCAGGCGAAAGAAACATCATGCTCCTAAGTTTGTTCTCGAATTCAGCTGTACTTCGCACGACATCTTGGAACTCAATTAGCTTGGATGCCTCATTGGGTACAGCCTGAAAACACATAATTAAAGCATCAGTCAAAAATTACCTGAAACAGCAACTGCCGGCTTGCAATGCAAATGTCTACGGACAAGAAAAGTTAAATGAGGAAGTCCATAGAACCCTAAGTAAAGAGAGAAAGTACAAGGGAGGGCAGAGCCTACTCCCGGAAATGTGCCATATTAAGAAAACCCATATCTAAAGTTTGTCCGTAGTCAAACTATCTAAAGGTTGATCAAGTTTATAGAAAATAGTATCAATATTTATGACATCAAATAGGTATAATCTAATGACACTTATTTGGTATCAAAATATTGATACTTGTTTGTATAGACTTAGCCAAGCCAAAATCGTTTGACTTGGTATTATTCTAGAATGGCATTCTTTTCAGGATAGAGGAAGTCCAATTAATGAGAATATAATCAACAAAATTAACTTCACTAGATCATTATAGTCTATAGAGTGTACTTATAGAATTATATCATGAAAATGTCTACAAACAAGAAAAAGTAGAAAACTGAAAATAGGAAGCTCATCGAATCCCAAAGTTGCTTGTAGTTTGTGAGGATAGTGACTAAGTTTAGGTCACTGTCCCTTTTTCTATCAAATATAATTCTTATTATAGGACTCAAGTCAAGTGTTCCATTGGTAGAAAGTATGATATTATAACCAAAATAGAGGGTTAACATAACATGTACTTTAGTGATTTTATATGCATATTTTGTAACATCACGTAGTGCTCACTACAACTGCTAGAAGCATTCACAGGCCGATGGCTGCAAATCAAATCAAATTCAAATCATATCGTTGTAGTTGAACCAATCAAAGGATTAGTTTATATAGTAAAAGAAAGATTGACAGTTCAATTAACAGTAAACAAAGAAACTATACTTGCTGGAAAGCCCCATACTCCCTCCATACTCAAAAAACTCGTTGTTTTAGAAAACGGCACGGTCTCCAAAGTGTAACACTGACCGTTTAATTTTTGAAAAATATTTATTGAAATATAGTATATGTATATTTTTATGTAAGGATTTTTCAAGACAAATCTATTGATATGATTTTCACATTTTCAAACTCAACAACTTAAAAGTTATTCATGATTTATATTCCCAATGTTTGACTAAAACCTTGTCCTAAACAACAAGTTTTTTGAGTATGGAGGGAGTATGTTCTAGCAGAAGTAGATGCTTGATGAAGATAATGCAAGCTAAGATACAAATAGTTTTTGTCTCACATTACAGATAGAAAAGATGATCATAATTCACAATGTAGTTCTTGAGACTTCCCTTCGTCAGATAAATCAGGAAGAACCGTACCTTGGAGAGAAAGTGTGTGATAACCAGATCAGAAATTCTTGGCCAGGTTAACTTTGCAAAAGACTGAACCCACTTGCTATTTTCCATGCAAATGAATTTGCACACAAACTTGATGACATCAATTATTCTTGAGTACAGATATGAACCATCTTTATTGTCCTTTAACAGTAAAAACCAGTTACATAAGGCAAACAAGAAGCAAGATTACTTAATCTGCAGAAAGTAATCATGAAATAAAACTAATTACAGTTTGTGATCCAGATGAAAAAATATGTAGTTCCCCTGCTCAATATTGCTAAAACAAAATATAATATTTACCAGTTGAATTGTTTCTTAAAATGAAGATACACATTCAGCACATATATAGTAATGTCTTGAAAAACTATGGCAAAGGCACGCAGCTGACAACAAACTGGGTCAAGGTAGCCTTGAAAACAAAAAGGTATTACTTAGAATAAATGTATTTACAAACAATTTTCTTTAGAAATCAGGAAACACCATGAAAGGCTTACTTTTATTTCCTCAGAAGGGACTACACTCAAGACTGATACAGAGTGTTCTGGACCACCTTCCTCAATCACTGACACCTGTATGTTACTGATTGCTGGAACCAGAATATGTTTCATCATCGAGTCTGCGATTTTTGCCATCCCATAGCCTAGGGCATCAATAGTCTGCAAAAAAAAATGAAAAGGTCATCCATTTGGAGGAGTACAATGTTATCATGTAATATGGGGGTCAACACTTATGCAAGGCGCTCATGGCAGCACCTGCCATCTCAGAAAAAGCCTAGAAGGACGCATCTATAGTCTGGCCCCTAAGTAAGCAACTTTAGAGATATAGAAGTAAGACATAAATAGGAATTAATTGCATTTAAGGATATATGCTTCCATCAATTGCTTGTTTGTTGTCAGGAAACTCCTCTGTGTTTACAGGAGAGAAAATTATCAATAAATGGCTAACTTGGATTTGATATTTAGATCCTTCTTGATCTTTGAGCCACATAGGTCTACACAACCTAGCCATGATATCACCTTCTCCACAGGCTAACCCCACCAAGGTGCACAACATCACCCTGCCATCTACTCATTCCGGTTCAAAATACTTGTTGCTTTAGCCTCTTCTACTATCTTCAAAATACTTGTTGTACAATTTTGAAGTAAATTTGACTCATTTTTTCCAATCTTACACATCCTTAATTCCTTCATTGGCTAGCATGAGGGAGAGTGAGTGTGTGCTTTTGGCATAATAAATGGCCACTTTATATAGAGGATTAAACATGGGTAGGATGGCGGATGGCCATTTCAGTTACCTCCTTAGTTCCCATGCCAAGGCTAAAACAAAAGGTATTTCAATTTCAATCTAGTCTGCACTACACAACATATCAAAAGAAGATAGCATATGAAGTCAGGGAGGTAGTGCCTGGTGGAGCTTCTAGTGACGTAGATATTTTTTTTTTCCAAAGTTGTTGCAATTTTAGCCGCTGAAGGATTTGATCAGTGTCTTAAATGTCCAACACAACAGCCTACAATCCTTGACAACAGCTATCTTTAACAGCATTTTTATTCATTATTGTACGGCAATGCAGCTTAAACTATGTACATCTTATGTTCCATTGAATGTCCATCAGAAGCTCCCAACTAAGTTCCATTACCGATTGCATATTTAGTTTACATGTTAGGGTTATGTCAAATTTACTGGAGCAGTCAACCAGTGATACAGAAGTACCAACTGAAAAAACTCACCTCCAATGCCTGCAGGGCAACAGGAAGCTCAACACCATGACCGGAGTGACCTCTCGGAGTAGCCCTCACCATCACCTTCCCTCCCTCTAGCGCAAATTCCACACACTCCTTCACATTCTTCCCAAGCCCCACTTGCAGCTGTATCACCATCATAACCGCAACCCAACAACAACAATTAGCACAAATGCAAACCCTGACATAGGATGAATCATTCTAAAGCGAAATTTCCTTTGTCACCTCGTCGACAAGTTGCTCCCAGTCGCTCCTGAGGAGCCCAAACACGACCGGGTCGTCTTGATCAGATCCAGATCTGTCGGGATCGATCAGGAGGGTCTTGAGTTCAGCGACGGCAGCGGCCCTGTCAAGGGGGCTTGCTGCGGCACGGGCCTCGCGGAGGCGGGCGGCGAGCGAAGCAATTGTGGAGGCAGCGGCGAAGTGCTCCTGGCGCTCGGCGAGCTCGCAGCGGGCGGCGAGGAGGCGGTCGGCAAGGGCCCTGAGGTCGGAGAGGTCGGGCGAGGAGTCGAGCGGGGCAAGCGCGGAGTCGAGGGAAGACTTGAAGGAGGCGGAGGAATCGGCGGCAGAGGCTGCGCGGAGGAGCGCGTTGGCGAGGGCTCCGCGGTTAGAGGCAGCGAAGGAGAGGGCCGAAGCGTGCAGGCGATCGGAGCGGAGGCGTAGGCGGTCGATGAGGAGGCGGAGATCGGGCGCTGAGAGGGGCGTGGACGGGTCAGAGGCGTCGGCTGTGGTGGAGAGGAGAAGCTCGCGCACGTCGTCGTCTGCCATCGCCGCCAGCGGCGAGGGGGTGCTCAGCGGCGGCGCACGGATCCGGACGGGCTCGGTTTTGCTGACTTGAGCGACTGCGCCGCTGCGGGAAGGAATTCAGCTCGTGTTGAGAACTGTATTTCATCGGATTTACCGTATTGCCCCTTCCCTAACCATTTCGTTTCTGTCCAGTTCAGTCCTTTAGATCTTTGTTAGAGGTATTCAATTTTCAAGTTTAAATCTGCTTTCAAGTTCAGTCTTTTAAATTTGTACTAAAGGAATTCAATTTTCAAGTTCAAATTTTCTTTAAGAGCTATATCAGACCAACATGGTATGGGGCAATATGTTCATTTTTATCTTGTGGTGAGGTATTAAGTAAGACCCGTTTTGGATAAACATTTTAGTCTTCTGATACTTACTCTAGTTGATATCTCTAGTTTAGAATCAATTTTGTATTCATCTGCACCTGTATTGTTGACAAGAGCATCTTTTCTCTCTCCACCTCAAATGTACTCGAGGCCAATGAATAAGATTGGTTAACGATTTAACTCATCTCGTTATGGCTCGTTGACGTTCTACTCTTGGTCGTCCTTTTAAGAAAACAAGTTAAATTATCTCTCGCTAGTTTAGCTCTCGAGCCATCTTGTTAACAGCCATGTCGGTGTTATGACCCAGGGGATCAAGATCACCAACTAGTAAATTTATATATTGCATGCTTTCTCTCCTAGATGTGATGTAAGAAGAACACAAGATTTATCCTGGTTCGAGCAAAGGAGACCCTACGTCCAGCGGGGGAGGATGGATTGTATTATTTTACACCGAAGTACTCGTACAGGGGGTACAAGCAGGTTTACACGGGGGTGCTCAGAGTGAGCTGAAGCCTAAGGCTAGCAAGGCTATCCTAGGTGAGCTGGTGGATTGCTTGAGATGTTGATCAAGCAATCGGGTGTGGTGTGTGCGACTTGGCTCTTGGTGTATGCGGGTCGGAGCTGATGTCTCGGCTCGTTGAGAGATCTCTGATGTCCGAATGCGTGAGCCGATACGAATGCGCATGTCTTTTCTTCTATCCCAGCGTCCCCTTTTATAGATCAAGGGGAGGCCTGAGAGTACAGAGATCCTAGACTGTAGAGGCATGGGAGAGGTGTCCGCGGCGCCATGCTTGCGATGGGACGTCGATCGTTGTAGCGGCGTGGCCTTTCCGTCCTTCCGGTGTTCAGGGCATGGTAATAGCAGACTGGACGTTGCCGAACGTCATGGCGCAGTACGGTTGGCCTCCTGTAAATGGGTACAAGCTCCACAGTTGAAGCGGGACGGAGCAGACGGGCCCCATACCGTAGTGGTTGGAGACGGGGGTCGAGCCCCTGGGTCGAGGAGTATCGAGGCCTGTGGGACCCTGACTCATCCCTGGAAACGCGGTCGAGGGCTTGTCCCATTTAAGACTCGAGAGGGTGCCTTTGACCTCCGTACTTGAGGCGTGGCCACAGTTGTTGTACGATCAACGGATGAAGAATCATGGCCCTATTGGTTTTGGTGATTAACGAAAATTAGCAATTATTATGGCTAACGTGTGTTTTGCAGAGGCTATGAGTAGCCTAGCCACAATGATCAACATGAATGGGTATCAATGGGTGTCACCTAGCCTCCAAGATGGATATCATTTCGGATTTCAAAGAGACATGATGAAGACCCTAGAATGATAGGCTAAGTGTCATAAGGTGATGAAGGGCACTTAGAAATAGATAGGGCTTCTATTTGATCTTTGACCGTACTATTAAGAGGGGTTGAGACTAGTAACTTGACTTAGGAAAGCTTCATGAACTAGGTGTGGTGCACACTTGTCTTCCTTAGCTCTAAGCAAGCCTATGGTGACCGTAAGATAGCCTAGAACAACTTTCATATTCATCGCGGCGAAAAACGAAGTTGAGAGGCCTGTTTTCTGGGCGACGGACGCTCCTGACGGAGGCGTCGGACGCTGTCCGTCGCGTCGGACAAAGGCGTCAGATGCTGGGTGATTGAGTCCACATCGTCCGTCGGCCTTCCAGTGGTCGTGTTTTCTGGCTAAGTTTTTCAGGGTCCGACGGACGCTGTCCGTCGGCCAGAGCGTCCGTCGGCCTTCCAGTGAGTGTGTTTTTTCAGCCCGAGTCAGAGTGTAGTGTCGGACGCTGGGAAGAGCGTCCATCGCCCCTCCGACGAAGCGTCCGTCGCTGGGAAATCCTGTCAGAACTAGCCGTTGGGTAGGGCGACGGACCGTCCATCGCCTAGGCGTCGGAGCGTCCGTCGCCAACTTAAAGAGCCAGCCTGAGGCAGTTTCCTTGAGGGCTATTTATAGCCCCTCACACTTCTCTCCCACCTTGCCTTTGCTCATTTCATTTGCTGTGCTGTTTGAGAAGGTTGGGAAGAGAGCAAGAGCCCTAGAGAGAGAGAGTGATTTGAGAATCCATCCATCCTCTTCTCTAGTTCATCCAAGAGTTCAAGTGTGCATCCTCTAGTTGTGAAGCTTGAGTGAGTCAAGCGAAGATCGAGGCTTGTTACTCTTGGTGATCGACATCACCTAGACGGTCCGGTGGTGCTTGGAGGAAGGTGATCGCCGGAGGATTGTCGGCGGCCCTTCTTCATCGACGTTGTGATCGGTTGTGGGCGATTCACCAAGCCGGAGTGGCGAAGAATCAGCCCGTAGAGAGCACTCATCCCTTGCGCGGTATTGAGGGGGAGCTATACCTTGTGAGGTGCTCCAACGAGGACTAGGGGGGAGTGTCAACTCCTCAATACCTCGGCAAAACATCGCCGTGTCAAGCATCTCTTTCCCTAGCTCTTTCTTACCGCATTACTTTCCGCACTTGTCTTTCAATTCATACTAGAATTGTGTAGGAAGTTTTCGCTTTCTATTGACTTGCTACTGCTTTCTAGCTAGGACACACAAGCGGTAGGCACTAGGGGGTTAATTGGCTCTTTATAGGTTTAATTCTCGTCTTGAAATTAAAAAGAGCCCAATTCACCCCCCCTCTTGGGCATCTTGATCCTTTCAACGAAGAGTCGGGGTATGGGCGGCGAACTGATGGATTTGACCGTGGTAGTGGGCACCCATGGTATTAGGCGGGAGCAGGTAGGCGCATTGGATTTTCTTTACCCCATACTGGGAGTAGGTGAGCTGATCGAGCCTCCTGCTCGCGGGTCGTTCGTTCGACCCCCTATCCGTCATTCGAGGGGTCGAGGCGGAGGGGTCATTCGTTCGACCCCTGTCCGTCAATCGGGGTCGAGGGGTTGAGGTCGAGGGGGATTCGATCGAACCCTCTTCCGTCATTCGGGGGGTTAAGGCGAGGCAGAGGGGTCGTTCGTTCGACCCCTGTCCGTCAGTTGAGGTCGAGGCGGAGGGGTCATTCGTTCGACCCTTGTCCGTCTGCTGAGGTTGACGAGGAGGGGTGTCCTGCCTACTGTTTTTCCAGTAATGGGCCAGCCCACGTTGGTCACTGTTGTTGGTGAGGTAAGCCTTCATTTGATAGGCCTTCTCCCACTAATTGGGCGGCTGATCGGATTCTGCCTCAAAAATGGTTGCTATGTTAAGCATTAGATTATCGCAGGTTAGGGTACCCCTTATCTTTGTACCCGACAGTAGCCCCCGAGCCTCTATGCGGATAAGAAGAATCCGCATAGGGGCTTTTGCCATTGATCTGCAGAGTTAGTAAGATGTTCGATTCTCTGCGGGGTGCGCGCGAGCGCACCCCGCGGGGGTAGCCCCCGAGGCCCCAGAGGAGTGATTAAGAACTCCTCTGGGGGCTTTGATGTGTGTTTTATCGAGGGGATTAATATTAACTGGAGTCATAGCGCCCTATTGAGGGGTCAGCTTTGTCTGCCAGGATACGAGTGTTTTCGACCCTCTTTCGTCGAGGGGTGCCGTGCGTAGTCTATCCCTCGAGCCTCGTGTGGCTGGGCCTTCACTACCTCATAGCGTTCTTCCCACAGATCCTTGCGCTCGGATTGTGGGGCGAAGAGCATCATGCTATCCTCGTTTGGACGAGCCTCGAAGTCCTCTGTGAGTTGGTAACGGGGATATCTAAGTGAGAACTCGTGCCCCCTTCGACGGGGGTCGACAGAAGCCCTGAGGCATCCTCATTAAGCAAACCGTGTGGACTATCTTGGTGCCAACTCTGTTCGATGAGAGTTGGTGGCTCGATGCCTCCCGTCGAAGGGATCCTTGGGTATTCCGTGGTTATGCCTCGGATATGTCCCGGGGGGACTCGGGAGTTCGTTCTCGAGCTGGGCTTCATACTGGCTCCCCTTGGGTCATCCCTGACTCGGGTACTCGAGGGCGGCTATCGAACCCCATTTGTGGGGCCAACCTTCGCCCCCTCGAGATTTGGGGTGGACTGGAGTCCGTTTTACCCTGGGTCCTCCCTGACCTCGGGGTACTCGAGGGCGGCTGTCGAACCCTGCTCGAGGGCCAGCCTTCGCTCCCTCAAGATTTCGGGGTGGACCGGAGTCTGTTTTACTTCCCTAAGAAGGAACTGCTCGAGGGCGGCTGTCGAAACCCCTTTCGAGGGACAACCTTCGCTCCCTCAAGAGCTCGATGGGGTGGTCGACGTCCGTTGCTTACCTCCAAAGACAACGCCCATCATTGTCTGTCGTCCGCCGTAGGCGCGCCCTTTTAGGAGATGTCCGTTCGGCTGCAACCGTAGCAGGCGTAGGGTGCGGCGAGGAGCGCGGTGATGTGACAGGTGTGCCCTATCCTGTGGAATACGAGGGGGCGGTAGGTGGGCGCATTAAATGCGGAGATTTACCTATCTTTTCGCTAGATCCGCCCGTTGGGCTTCTGGTTATAAATACGGGGACAGGGGGTTTGGCTTCCGCACGATTGCCATTGCCTCCCTTGCCTCCTTCCCCTTTCGCCATTGCCTTCATCGCCCACCGAGCCGAATCTCTGCGCGCGCGAGAGTAGGGAGAGGAGAGATTGGGAACATACCTTCCACCCCCGCATCCGAGCGCATCCGCTTCCCTTCTCGCATGGCCAGCTACAGCTTGCGTGGCCCTGACGCCTGGCTTCCATCGTCGGCGACCGTGGGGCGTTTGGGAGATTTGGTGGAGAGCGGCCTTCTCTGGTCTATCACCCCCGCGGACCGGCCGGAGTTGATAGTGCCGCCGAGGGAGGATCGTGAGCCCAACCCGCCAGAAGGTTACGTGGTCAACTTCGAAGCTTTCCACTGGGCGGGGCTGGGATCCCCCCTAACCGTCTTCTACGCGGGACCCTCCAGCACTACGGCGTGGAGCTCCAACACCTCTCCCCCAACGGCGTCTGCTATGCGGCGATCTTCACCGCTGTGTGCGAAGGATACCTGGGGATGGAGCCGCATTAGGAGCTGTGGCTCCACCTGTTCGAGGCGAGCCTGTTCCACGCTTCGGCCGGGAGCGGTAGCCGCAGGATGGTCAGGGTTGGGTGCTGCAGCATCTCCCTCAAGAGGGCGGAGTACTGGATCCCGGCCAAGCTCACGTCGAGTCACTCAGGATGGCACTCCAAGTGGTTCTATATGAGAAACGACGATGGCCTGTTCCCCGCCTACACCGGGAGAACAATCGACTCGAGGCCCGACCACTGGAGGTACGACGTTGAGCAGAAGAAGCAGAAGTGTCTCGACCACCTATTTGAGGCGATTGCCTGTCTGAAGAAAGTGGGGCTTACGGCGGCCATCGAGTCGTACCGCTGATGGTCCGCCCACTACGCCTCGACAAGATGCGCCCGGGGGCGGACCTCATAGGGTGCCGCCTCATGGGGGACGAACTGCCCCTCGAGAGGGTGGTCCGCCGAGTGCGCGCCTCCTTTGTCGGCGCGTTTGAGGTGGAGAACGTCGCCAGCGTCCCCATGGTGCCGGACCAGGGCCATGTCCAGCTGGTACGACATCTCTTCTCTGTCAATGCCCCCTTGTTTGTCTTGTCCGTCCCCTTTTGCCCATTTTCTGACCACGCCTCGCGTTCCTCAGGGGAACGTCGTTTATCGGAAGTCGCTGCCGCCGGTGAAGGAGGAGCGGAACGACTCCCAGGTGAGACGCTTTCAGGCCGAGCAGGACAAAAAGAACAAGGATAAGGCCAAGAAGGATAAGGGCAGAAGGGCCCGAGAGAAAGAGGAACATGAGCAACGCCGGTCGCGGCAAAGGCAGGCCAACCTCCCCGAGGAGGAGTCCCCCTCAGAGGAGGATGAGGATGAGGAGACAAGTAGTGGCGAGGTTGTTGGCAGCATGGCATAGTGGTGTAGGGTTGTGACCATTACTTTGGTCCTGACGGATATTGTTCTTTGTGCAGGAAGAGGAGCTGGAGCAGGAGGAGTAGGAGGAGCAGGTCGAGCCGCGCAAAGGGCTTGAGGAAGACTGAGCAACGCCTGGGTGCCAAGGGTCGACGCCGAGGTCGGCCCCGACCGCTCGGATCGAGCCAGGGAGCAAGCGCCCTCCGGCCTCTCAGAGCGAGGGGGTGCGGCGAACGCGTAGTCGCTCGTCGCAGTCCCCGTCGATGGGTGGATCGAGCACGCCGCTGGTGCCTGCTCAGTCAAGCGCACGGGCCTCGAGCCCATTGACCCAGGAGGAGACCAGGACGGCGGCGATGAAGACGCCGTCGGCCCCTGCCAAGGTCACGGCGCCGGGAGCAGCCTCAGCCCCCAGTGGAGGAAAAAGCGGCTCCCGGGGTGCCGACCTGAAGCCCCCGAGCGGTTCGAGGTCCGCTGGCCGAACCCCCCTGATCCCGATGGGGGTAAGTTCTTTTCCTTCTGGTCCTGAACTCCCTTCTGCTTTGGTTGCAACTCGCGCTAATCGTAACACATGCGTTCCTTTTTCAGGGTGAAGCGCTCGTTGGAGGCCGCGTCCCCCACCCCGGCCAAGAGGCTGAAGGTGGAAGCTGCGGCTAAGATGGCGGCCGGAGCCAGCCCCGCTGCCCCGTCCCCCTCGACCCTCGCCCCAGAGGTGGCGTGGGCGGGCAAGGCGCGGGAGGCGATGCAGCGCGGGCATGCGCAGTCGGCCGCCGAGCGGGCTCGAGCGTAGGAAGAGGTAGGTCGACCCGCCTCGTCGTCAGGGTCTGCCGGTGTGGCGGTCGAGGCCGTGCTCACCGCCCCATCGGAGGGGGGGGTGCGCCAGCAGCCTCGGAAAGTGTGGAGCCGGTGTCGACGATGGCCGTGGTGCAGAGGGTTGAGCCCCAAGACGCAGTAGAGATGGAGGTGGTCGACTTGACCTCCGCTGGCGATGAAGAGACGCTGGAGCGCTCGGTGCCGATGCGGTGGCCCGAGAACCTTGCGTCGTGGGAGGTGCGTCAGCGGCGCGAGCGCGAGGAGAAGGCGTGGCAAGAGGAGGGAGTGATTGTCGTTGCGCCAGAGGTGACGCCGTCGGTGGAGACCCTCGTGGAGGGGGCCTCGGCGTCGCCCGCGGCGGGGACGGCGACGACGACGGAGCTGGCAGAGATAGTGGTGGTGACGACCCCTCGGCAGGAGCCGGAGGGGACCGTTGTGGTGCTGCGGGGGAGCGGCGCGCCGGACGTGGCTATGTCCGAGGCGTCAGCTCGGCCTATCCTCGAGGTCGGGCAGCCGTCTACTCGAGGTGCTCGGCCTATCCTTGAGCTCGGTCGAGGTGGAAGGAGGGGATGAGCTGCCAGACTGTGGCGAGCCCACCATATTAGATGCTAACATGCGTTTCCTCTACCACCCAGGGTCGTTCCCGCGATGGGGGCCTCCTCCTCCCTCGAAGCGATGACCCGGAGGGGTCGATGGCGGCCCTACAAGACCACTTCGAGGCCAGGATCGCCCAGCTTGAGGGGGCGACCCACTTCCCCAACCTCGCAGAACGGGTGATGGCCCACGGGGGTACCCTCGAAATGGGTCAGTCCATCATGGACGAGGTGAGGTGGAGGGTCGACCACTCCAGCGATCTCTGGGGGCAGGAGGTGCTCGATCTGCCCGACCCCAAAGACCCAGGGCGCACCTTCTTCAAGCTCGATGATCAAGCCAAGCTCGGAGAGTGGGAGCACCTGGAGGAGTTTCAGGCGTGGCTCGACCACGTGACGCGCGTGGTGGTGGGAGTCGCGTCCAAGGATATATATAAGGGGATGACGGTAAGCCTCGTTCTTTCCTTCCGTTTCACCTCGGGTGTTTTGTTGTTCTTTGTTGTGACCTTCCTTTTTATCCTTGGTAGACGCTGAGGGCGAGGTCGCACGACAAGTCCCAGTTCATCCTCCGCTCGCGGGAGTAGTGGAGTCAGCTCCCCATCCTCCGCGCCTCGCTGGAGAAGGCGGAGGTCGAGGCCACCCAGGCGAAGGTTGAGGTGGCCACCGCGCAGGAGGGGGTCAAGGCTGCTCAGGAGGTGGCCTCCCGGGCACAGTCGAGGGCCGAGGCCGCCCTCAAGGAGGTTGTCGAGGTCGGGCAGCAGCGGGACACCGCCCAGGAGGCCCGGCGTAAGGCTGAGGAGGAGGCCACCTCACTGAGGGGGGAACTGGCTCAAACGGCGGAGCAGGTCCGGTAGCTCGAGGCCAACCTGGAGTAGGCGGGCACCGACCGCGCCTCCCTCGAAGAGCGAGTCCGGCAGCTCGAGTCGGATATCGACGTCGTCTCCCGCGACCGCGACGCGCTAAATGTCGCGGAGCAGAAGGCTCGAGCCCAGATCGCCATTCTGGAGGAGGAGGCGGCCGCCCAGAAGAGGGCCCTCGATGGTACTGGCAAGATCATCAAGGACCTCCGGGCTAAGAACAGTGACCAAGCTGCAGCCCTCGTCGACGTCCGCCGCCAACTGTAGAAGGCTGAGCAGGCCTACGTCACCCTGGAAGCACACGCCAAAGGTGAGTTTTTTAGAAGTGTTATTGAGCTCGCTTGGTCTCGACCCTTCCCCTGATTTTTGGTTTTGATGGAGTCTTCTATTTGTTCTGGCAGAACTTGAAGGGGACAAGGCCCGAGCCCACGAGGATCTGACCAGTCTTCAGAACCTCCTCGGGGTGGAGACGAGCCTGAACGAGAGGCTTGGGGACGCCATCTCCTCCTTCTGCGACGACATGGGTGTCGAGCCGGAGCTGCCGGTTGCGGGAGACGTGCGTGGAGATTCCCTCTTGCGTCGGCTCTTCGCCGCGACCCGTGGAGTGACGGAGCAGGTCCGTGCTGCCCTTCACAGAGGCGTGAAGCGGGCGCTCGCGGTCGTCCGCTCGGGGTACTCCTATGACCTCGACGTCATTGCCAGCGGCTTCGTCGTCGACCCGGAGCTGACCGATGAAGCGAAGATGGCGAGATGCCATGAGCTGATCAATGCCGCAGAGGTGCCCGACGGTGAGTTGGCGAAGCTGTTCGAGGCCGAGGTGCTTCCCCCGCCGGACGGCAATGGCGATGAGTAGTCGAGGCCTGTGAGCCGAATCTGGACAAGAAGGTCCATGTAATAGATTAGTTTTTGTGACAATATGATGTCGAGCCCTTGGTGGCTGCCTAACTTTAATGCATTTTATTCGGGGTGCATCTGAGTGTTTTTATCTCTCGAGCCATCTCTATTTTTCTTTGCTTGAGTTGTTGCTTTTAGACTAAGTGTTCGACGCACGCTCGTATCCCTCGAGGGGGGAGCGAGTGGGGGTACCGTAGCCCTGAGGTGTGGGAGAGTCCCCAGCTCGATGGCCCTCGACCCTTAAGGAGTTCGAGGCGTTTTTACTTAGCTAAGAAGCGTACTCGGGGCAAAGCTGGAAAGAGAAGTGCTGAGTTTTGAAAAAACGTTCGAGTTTTTAGAGGACTTAGGAGAGCCCCCCTGTCAGCCCCCGAGGGAGGCTTGACTCTTCAGGGGTATATTAGAACATTTTGTGTTTGATCGTGGCCCGAGGGGCTTTAAAACATTCGGATGTTTTAATAAAATTATCGACTTAGTTTTTTGTTCAGCTCGAGTTTCTTCCTCTTAGGTGCCCTTACTTGTCTTCATTTAAGCTGTCAACGAACCCATGGGCCTCGAGGGGGGAAAAGTCGAGTGAAAGTAACCGTAGCCCTGAGGCGTAGGTGATTGTTTTTGGCTCGACCCGTCCCTAGCCCTTTCCCTAGCACGAGTTGTTTTATTCTTAAGCGAGACGTGAGTTCTAGGTAGCGTCGAGGAGTTGAGTGACATCAAGCTCATTTGAAAAAACTGAGTGATTTTTCCGGGGACTCGAGGGGGTTCCAGGACTCGAGGGGGTTGCCCCCTCTGTAGCCCCCGAGGGAGGCTCGTCTTTATGAAAATAAAGTCGAGGCTACCTTGTGCTTCGTGATGAAGAAAAGTACATTATGAGTAGCTCGATTATCAGAAGACTTTTTATCTTATTCATTCGAGACATGAATATAAGTATGGAGCCCTGAGGCCTAAGGGTAAAAGCGACGTAGTTGTTCGATGTTCCACGCGTTGGTGTAGAAGAACGCGCCAACGGCTTCCTCGTCGGCTGAGTAATTGGTGACGATGTCCATGAGCTCGTTGGCGGTCTTGGGGGTGTTTCGTCCCAGCTCCCGCACCAACTCCTTGCAGGTCGTCCCAGCGATGAACGCCATGATGACGTCGTGGTCGGAGATGGGGGCAGCTCGGTTCGTTGCTTGGAGAACCGTCGGGCGAACTCGCGGAGGGGCTCCCCTGGCTTCTGCTTGCAACTACGGAGATCCCAGGAGTTTCCGGGCCGCACGTAGGTTCCCTTGAAATTCCCCTCAAAGATCCTGATCAGGTCGGGCCAGCCATGGATCAAGTCTGGGGGGAGTTCTTCAAGCCACCCTCGAGCGGTGTCGGAGAGGAAGAGCGGGAGCTATCGAATGATGACGTGGTCGTTGTTGGTTCCTCCCAGCTGACATGCTAACCTGAAATAAGCAAGCCAGAGCTCTGGCTTGGTCTCACCATTGTACTTGACCAGGTTAGAGGGTGGACGGAAACGACTAGGCAAGGTGGTTTGCCGGATCGTCCTGCTGAAGACTTGTGGCCCTGGTGGTTCTGGGGATCGACGTTGATCTTCGTCGCTGTCATAGCGCCAACCTCGATGGGCACTGTATCCTCGAGCCTCAGCGTCACCGTGTCGGCGTCGTTTGTTGTCGTTGATGTCGTGTCGCGCGTCGCGCGGCTGTCGATTGTCGATGATGCGGTCTCGAGCCGGTTGCCGCTCCGTTCGGCCTCGAGGTGCCTCGACTTGGTGGACGGATGCTTCCCGGTCTTGATGTGGGGGCACGTCCCCCGCTCGGAAGCAGCTCCTCTGCGCCTCGAGGCTGAGCTCTCCACCTGTTGCACGGCCGCAGCTTGGAGGAGCCCCAGATTTCATCTCTAATGCGCTGTGCTTGGGGCGTCGAGGGTGCCGACATGTCGCGGAGCAGCATCGCGGCTGCCACGACCTTCTGGCTAGCGCGGTTGTAGACGTGGCACTCGTTCGCCCCTTCATTGACGATCTGTCGATGGACATCCCGAGCCCGCTCGCGGGCTCCTCCACCCTGTGGCCGCCCGTGATCTCGCTCGAGGGCCTGCTGGAGCTGATGAAGTCGTAGGCACTCCTCTTCGAGTTTGGCGAGGAGCTCCCGGACTTGCGCGGTCTGGGCATTCTGAGGTGGATCGGCTTCGTCTGGAACCGGGGGGGCGACGTCTCGCGGCGGGGTAGCATTGCGCCCCTCTCCTGCATTCGCAGCTGTGGCGTCAGTGATGTCATCCTGGGAGTCAACCGACTCGATGAGGTGGAAGCACTCCTGCGTGGGATCGTAATCCTCATCGGGGGAGTCCAAGTCGGGGTAGTCGTGGTAGAAGTTGGGGAAAGATCCCCTGCGCTCCTCCTCCAGCCGTCGCCGTAACGTGCCCCAGGTGTGATACCCTAGGGCCAGGGCTCGTCGTGGCTCCGGGCGCTCGTCTGGTGGAGGGGTGGTGACGAGGTTGATCGTCGCACGTAGTAGGTTCCCTGGGGACCCGTAACGTGCCTGCACCTACGGGCCTACAAAAGCAGAAAAGAGTCTGGCGCTGTTGTAGAGCCTGTGCGGAAGCCGGAGAGGCCACGGGGACACTCCGAGATGACGGTATGGCAAAGCCAAGGTCAGACCCGGCGAGGTACCCGCCCCTGACCCGCAAGCATGGGTCAAACAGGCTCCCGAAGGGAGGAACTGTGTCGCCAGGTGAGGCCGGGGAGATGGCATCCGGCGTCTCGGGATCCGTGTGGTGAAGAGTGTGGCGGCGTCGTTCACGCCTCCTCCTGGTGACAGGCGAGAGGCGTGAGTGGTGGGACCGTCGTCCGGTCCTCCTTGGCCCCGGCGTACCAAAGCTGCTGCTATCCATGACACCACCGGAGAGTACAACCATGTCGTGGCCGTGGCCCAAGGACATGAACTCTAGACTCCCGAACCAGATGGTGGTGGCAAACGGAAGTGATGGGACGGTGGAATCCATTTGGGTGAGTAGTTCGGAGTTGATCGACACGCAAAGCCCCCCTACCTGGCGCGCAAACTGTCGGTGTTATGACCCAGGGGGTCAAGACCACCAACTAGTAAATTTGTATATTGCGTGCACCCTCTCCCAAATGTGATGCAAGAAGAACGCAAGATTTATCCTGGTTCTGGCAAAGGAGGCCCTACGTCCAGCGGGGGAGGATGGATTGTATTATCTTACACCGAAGTGCTCGTACAGGGGGGGTACAAGCAGGTTTACACGGGGGTGCTCAGAGTGAGCTAAAGCCTAGGGCTAGCAAGGCTATCCTAGGTGAGCTGGTGGATTGCTTGAGATGTTGATCAAGCAATCGGGTGTGGTGTGTGCGACTTGGCTCTTGGTGTATGCGGGTCAGAGCTGATGTCTCGGCTCGTTGAGAGATCTCTGATGTCCGAATGCGTGAGCCGATACGAATGCGCATGCCTTTTCTTCTATCCCAACGTCCCCTTTTATAGATCAAGGGGAGGCCTGAGAGTATAGAGATCCTAGAATGTAGAGGCATGGGAGAGGTGTCTGCGGCGCCATGCTTGCGGTGGGACGTCGATCGCTATAGCGTCCTGGCCTTCCCGTCCTTCCGGTGTTCAGGGCATGGTGATAGCAGACTGGACGTTGCCGAACGTCATGGCGCAATACGGTTGGCCTCCTGTAGATGGGTACAAGCTCCACAGTTGAAGCGGGACGGAGTGGACGGGCCCCATACCGTAGTGGTTGGAGACGGGGGTTGAGCCCCTGGGTCGAGGAGTATCGGGGCCTGTGGGACCCTGACTCATCCCTGGAAATACGGTCGAGGGCTTGTCCCATTTAAGACTCGAGGGGGTGCCTTTGACCTCCATACTTGAGGCGTGGCCACAATGGTTGTACGATCAACGGAGAGTCGGGGCATGGGCGGTGAACTGATGGATTTGACCGTGGTAGTGGGCACCCATGGTGTTAGACGGGAGCAGGTAGGCGCATTGGATTCTCTTTACCCCATACTGGGAGTAGGTGGGCTGATCGAGCCTCCTGCTCGCGGGTCGTTCGTTCGACCTCCTGTCCATCATTCGAGGGGTCGAGGCGGAGGGGTCGTTCGTTCGACCCCTGTCCGTCAATCGGGGTCGAGGGGTTGAGGTTGAGGGGGATTCGATCGACCCTCTTCCGTCATTCGGGGGGTTAAGGTGAGGCGGAGGGGTCGTTCATTCGACCCCTGTTCATCAGTTGAGGTCGAGGCGGAGGGGTCGTTCGTTCGACCCCTGTCCGTGTGCTGAGGTTGATGTGGAGGGGTGTCCTACCTACTGTTTTTCCAGTAATGGACCGGCCCACGACTGGTCACTGTTGTTGGTGAGGTAAGCCTTCGTTTGATGGGCCTTCTCCCACTGATTGGGCGGCTGATCAGATTCTGCCTCAAAAATGGTTGCTATGTTAAGCATTAGATTATCGCAGGTTAGGGTACCCCTTACCGTTGTACCCGACAATCCCATCAATACATAATTAGCAACTATTCCGTACATACTTGATCAACGTCAAGCAAAAAAAAGCACATATGATGCATATATATGGTACATCAATTCTAAAATTAAGTAGTGCAATATCAAACCTAATTGTTGCTTGTTCAGGGCAACACCATTATTCTTTTCCTAATTGTTACTTATTTAAGAAACATAAAGAAATAAGTAAATATAATACATATCATACATTGGTTCTAAACTTGAATAGTGTAACACCACTATTTTTCTATTTTCTAAAAAAATCACCTTGTTCTTTTCTTAATGTCACATGTTGTAGAGATTTGTTTATGAAGCTAGCTTTTGCTTAGCTGCCCTGTAGCCTCTTAATAATATAATGTTGAAGCTCCTGGCCCTAAAAGTTAGGTGTTTGGGTAATTAGCTTTTTTATGTGGCTGCAAGCACTCCATTGCCATGCCTAAGGAACAAATCTCACCACCAACATCCGGCTCTTTTGGTCATCTTGATGTTTATGTTCACTACATAGCTTCTCCACACAAAGAATGGGGTATCCTCGTCCTCCTCTCCCTCTTTGACATTGATACACCACCGCTCCACACCTAGAATGGAGTGTTGCTATCTGAAAGGTCACCATGCCTTCGCTAGAAGGTCACAGAGACCTCAACCACTCTAGCACACCTAGTTCTCTCACAAAGCAAGGCCTAAAACAAAGCATTATTCACTCCATAACTACGCTTACTATGCCTTTGATATGGTCACCATACTCTAGTATGAATTTCGAGTATCTTCAAGTATAATGGCGGACCTAAGATTCCACTATATGGCACGCCGCACAAAAAAATTCATATGCAATTGGATAAACAATTGTAAAATTTATAATACCGTCACTAAATAATATAACAAGTTTTAAATTTTCCAAATTGCAATGTAAATAGTTCAAATCCAAATATGTTTAAGATATAAGCATAAAGAGACTTACAAAAATACTCATTTGACTTTTTTGGGCGAACCACAAATCAATCTCTAAATAATTTGAATAATCTCCTGGTACATAAATATTTTTTTATTAGTAATTATGCACGCAAGTCTTTTAGATTGCAATTGTTGTTGTCGGTTATCCAGTCTCGTGCCACATACTGCAAGCATGATATTGATTTTGCAGTTTCACGATGTGCCATCGGTGAAACTATCTAGGTGGCTATACGAGAGTGGATAGCCCATAAAAATTTCTCTACATAATGCATAACACTAGAGAAAATGGTTAGATCAATATGAGTCCTTAATGGCAACTACAATGTCTAGCTCTACTTTACCCAAAGCAAGCCATCTAACCAAGTCTAGTTTTTTCTCAAACGACGCAGGAGAACTACGTGTCATTTCATTAAGAAGAAGAAGAAAAATAGAGCTACAAAGAAGAGGTCAAGGACCAATCTTGAACACCCCCAACTAACCAAGTCTAGTAACTGTCCTTGATGAGGTAAAGCAAACCTACTAGCTACCCCTACTTGTCCTAGACAAGGTAAAGCAACTAAAACTACTCTACCAAAGTAGATCTACTACAACAACTACTACAATATCAAGAATTACTTACACAAGTAAATGTGGAATTGAAATAGCTCTAGTAAGGTAGCCAAGCCAAACAGTAAGAAAGACAATCAATTTATCCCTAAGGCAAGCCTCAAGGGATTGATTCGTGGCCTAACTAGTCACTCAATCTAGAACCTTCAACTTGGGTATCACAAGAATCAAAATCACCAAAAAAAACTCCTACTAGCCTCAAACAATCCACTAAAGTAGTAGTTCACAATATCCACAAATTGGGCTCAAAACCTCTCACAATTTTGATCTCGACGATCTCAGGTATTCTTTCTTTGTATCATGTGGCATTATGGTTTTGTTTAGGTTTGTACAAACTATAAGCACCAGATTGGTGGGTCTTCTTTGTAGCACATGGTGTGTAACACCGTGCGTCCAAAATCTTCCTCGCTTCATGTAAAAGAGTTAACCCAGAGATGCTATGTTTGGAACGACAAGATAAATGCTATTTGCTTCTTGTAGGTCAACAACACAAAAGGTACATGCTTCTAACAAGCTAGGGGTGTTACATTCACTCCCCCTTAAGAGGTATGGGGTGTTACATTCACTTCCCCCTTAAAGACTAACGCCCTTGGTAGCTCACCACAAGCGCATCACATATCCAAGACTACCCCTTGATACACCCTTCCACGAGCTAGATTGTTACATTCACTCCCCACTGAAGGGGAATGACTCGACAACTCACCACATACGCATCTAGGATCACCCCTTGGTACACGCCTCCATTACATTCACTCTCCTCGATTATACATTCACCCCCCCCTTAAGGGCTAACATCCTCGGTGGCTCACCACATATGCAGGAGATGTCTAAGACCATCCCTGGGTACACCCTCCACGAGCTAGGGTGTTACATTCACTCCTTTGGATGCCCTTGGTAGCTCACTACGTGCGTATTCAGGACCACCTCTTGGTACACACCCTTCATTGCATTCACTCCCTCTAGTGTTACATTCACTTCCCCCCGTGAGAGGCTGGGGTGTTACATTCACTTCCCCGTTAAGGTCTAATGCCCTCAACAACTACTCACATATGATGTCCAGAACCACAAGACCACTCCTTGGCACACCCCTCCATAGGCACATGCATCGGTGTACCATGGGGTAATGCTCGGATATCATCGGTGACACTTCAAGTCTAAAATATGCTTATATGGCCCAACTCCTCATGTTGAACGAGCCTGCATACGCATAGCACCTACTCCCTCCATCCCAAAATATTTGTCTTTCTTGAGAAATAACTTAGATTAATTTTATATAAAAAAATTATTAATAGTTATGATACATAATTGATATCATTAGATAGTTCTTTTGATCTAGTTTTTTAATAAATTTATTTGGAGACACAAATTTTGCAAGTATTTTATATAAATCTAGTTAAAATTATGACACAAAAACCTAAAACGACAGTTAATTTGGGACGAAAGGAGTATCTTATATTTTTGTCCTCTTTTAGCGTAAAAGGTGTCGCGCGTGGCCAACATGTGGACCTGTGACGATGTGCGACGATGTGCACATATCGGGGATGTCACGCCTCATTGTCATGCTTACCGCGCTCGAACGGGTCTAGGGCTCCAAGCCAAGGTGGCGGATCACGCACGTGAGATTGTCATCGAGGAGGCGATGGCACAGAAGTACTCGATGACCAGCTATGACTATGAACTTGGTGACAGCTGGTTCACGGTTGACGGCGGTGCTAGCAAACTAGGGCATATCAAGATTCAAACTTTAATAATTTTGACGAAGAATTAGATGAATAATTTTAGCTATTATAATACAAACTTTATATGCTTAGATTTGTAAGAAATTATACTAACCAATAATTACAAGTTTATAAGCATAAATAATATAATATAAAGTAAATGAATGGTTAAAGTGTAATCTAGAAGATGATGTCATTCTAATTTGCACCAATAAAATGGAAAGGTGGGAGTGTTTGTTTCTTGGTGAAAAAAAACTAACTACGATTTCAAGTTCTTGGCTTGATGCGAAGTATTTGTCAACATTGAGATGACTGTTTATATACTGTATAATTGGAAAAGGAAAATCTTATCCATCTTATAAGGACCCTGTGCATATGGCCTGGTGATAAAATTTGATTTCCTTGTCTAAGCATCTCCTCATCTCCTGTATGTGATCTGATAATTCACTCCTAGCGGGAGAAGCATTATGAGAACTCAAGTGCATCAATTTCTTAATTGCCTAGTGGCTTAAAATTCAAATTCTTCGCAAAGATGAAATGTATCTGTCGGTATCTAAAATGACGGGGTCTAGACAGCCAACGAGTAAATTTCTAAGTGTGTCGGAGATCGGATGGTTACGCTCGGAGAACACACGGTTTATACTGGTTCAGGCACGAACGTCCTACGTCCAGTGTTCTGCGGAGTCGCGTTACCGAGCGTGGAGAGCTCGTAGAGGGGAGCTACAAGCAATGGTGAGAGAGAGAATCTGGTTCCCAGGTCTCGTGCGTATAGGTTCTTGGTTCTGGTGAGAGCTCGCGTGAATGCAAGCGTAAATGTGTGTGAATGAGTCGAAAGAATTTAGAGAAGTGTCCAGCCAGAGAGTGACTGGAGGTCCATTCTCCCCCTTTATACATAGGGAGAGATGGAGGATTACAGTAGAGAGAGAAATGTGGGCCCGGCGAAGCTGTCGACTTGGGAACGCTTTAGCTTCTGTACGCCTTCCTTGCCGGGGAAGATTACGCCTGTAGGCACGCCGCCCGGGTTCTGTTCGTCCTTGATGGAGCTGTAGCCATGCGCCTCATGACCGGGAACGCCGCTATTCCCTGACTTGGGTATGGGCGGGGGTTGGCAGCACAGGGCCAGGCACCCCGCGTTCCGTCGTACAGGGCTGAGAGCGCCCTAATCCCTATTCAAGTGTCCGTCGGAGGTATGGCTCGGGGATGGTGAACGTCAGTCCTCGGTTAGGCCGCACAGGACCTTGTACCGTAGGGAGGATACAGGGGCAGACATGGCGGTTCATGCCTTGGAGCCCCATCCCTAAGGACGAGGGGTACTGTGGACCTTTTGACTATAAGCTAGGATGCCACGGGCCGGTTATGGCGGCGACTCCTCCGAGGGCAGATGGCATCACAGATGACGTCTCGCTAGCTCGGACGAGGCAGAGGAGCCCCCGAGGGTGGAGGCGTTACAGATGACACTGCCCCGGCTCGGACGGGACGGAAGTGCCTCCGAGGGTGGTTGGCGTCACGGGTGACATCGCCCTAGCTTGGACGAGGCGGAAGTCCTTCCGAGGGAGTGCTGCTGATCTGGTTGGTTGGGGGCGGGGAGCCCCCGAGGGTAGTGATGTCACCCTGGCTCGAACGGGGCGGAGAGCCCCCGTGGGTGATTTTGTTTTTGCGAACCGCGGTGAATAGGATACCCTATTCTCAGATATCCGACAGTAGGCCCCAAGCCTGCGGTGTAGTGATGGACTACACCGGAGGCTTCCAAGAGTGCTTATGGTGTTCGGCTAAGTTTGTGGATTCTGGTGGGTGCGCACGAGCGCACCCGCCGGGTGTAGCCCCCGAAGCCTTAGGAGGATGATTTTTCCTCCTAAGGGCTTATCTGGTAGACTTGTAGAGTGCTTGGCCCTTCGCTCTCCCTATGAGGTAGTGGGGAAGGGAGAGGACCGCTCCGTACGTCGAAGCCAGAGCTTTTGCTTGCATGCTAGCCCCGCCACAGGGCGTGCTGTTGTACTTGGGCTGACGTGCTTCGACGCGACGAGTCGGCGTTGCACTATGCTGCTACTTGATGGCGGGGTCAAGTGGACGGGTCGACGCCGTGCGGTCGCCCAAAGAACCTGACGATGCCCCTTGTCGATCCAATACGGGTTCGCCATATTTTTCCGTCAGGGTACAGCGCGGGGCGCCGCCCCCTATTGGTCAAACTCCGAATGGCGAGCCCTGAACCTCGGGACTGTTTGGCAATTTATGGCCCCGCCGCGTCCCCTTAGAAACTGGCGCTGGCGCGCAGTGCGGTTTAATTGGGGGAGGCGAGTAGTGCAGCTTTTATGGGTCGGTTGCCGCGCGGGTGCCCCGGCGGCTATAAATAGAGACGGCCTCCTGCGGGTTAAGATGCACAATCCCGCAGCATGGCACGCCCCATCTTCTTCCCCCAAGACCTCTTCGGAGACACCCTCGAGCCGCCCTGGTGAGCAGCCTTTCTGAGAGCGCACCAAGATCAGAGGAAGTTCTGCGTTAGGGTTGCGGGTGTCCCGTCTCGGCCAGTGGCGGAGGTCAGAGGAAGCTCTGCGAGGTGCGCAGAGCTCGCAGAGCTCTCTCTTATTTCGGCCGCCTGCTGGTCAAGAGGTTGTCACCACCCCCTGCACGCATCGCCCCTAGGGGCGGAAGGTGTGGAGTCCATCCTTTCGCCGGATGGATCCTGCTCTCCGCTTTTGGGGAGCGGTGGTGTGCTATCCCTTCCCGGAGGGCAGCCGAGGATGTGTCCACTGGGAGAACCATGGCATTTCGCCTGCATGGCCCCAGGAGTTGGCTCATTGGCTGTTGGTTGATGGCGACGTCACCGTCGGCGAGATTAGCGGACTCAGGGCTGCCAATGCATGGCGGGCTCGGAGTCACTCGCCGGCAGCGTCCTTGATCATGGAGCAGCTAGGGTGATCTAGCTGCAAAGTGACCAACCAACTCCGGGGGAGGGAGTAGTGTCGTCATGGCCCGGGGTTTCCTGAAGACGAGGCGGCCGCTGTTCTCCCACAGCTGCAGCATGTCGGGTCAGGGTGACCGGTGGGTCGTGACGCCACCGTTCGACGTGGTCCCAGTGACTAGGCAGACACTCCCTAGGCCCCGCAGCTGGGTTGCCTGACCTGGATAATATAGGTATCGGGTGGCGGTGCCCTTATCATGGGCGTCCGTGTAGTATTTCTAGCTTTGGCCCTTCGGCCAGGGATTTCCCTTCAGTCCACCTTGTAAAACTTTTTCGTGTTTTGGTGTCTGATGATTGGGCCTAGCCCCGTGGCTCTTAGAAAGTATGTAAGCGTGTAACCCCTACAAGGATTAATATATATATATATATATATATATATATGTGAGAAATTGAAATGTGTTTGCTTCGTGTTTACCTGGGCGGACCTCTGACGAATGAGGCTCGGTGCGTTCCCCCCCCCCCCCGTTATCCAGTTGCTTGAACCAGCGGAGGGGGTGCGATGGCAGCCCCTGAGTCCTTACTCGATGCAAGGAACCATCTCGGGTCTGTACCGTCTTTCTTGTGCGTTCCCCGCGCATTCTCCGCGAGAAGGGGGAATGTGAGCCGATCCATGCTATCCTCGAGGCGGACGAACCATGGATGCTCGTCGAGTTACTAATGGGCCAATCTGAGTGGGGTGGTGGTTCCGTTCAATAGGGTTCCGGCTAGTGGCTCATGTCGTGGCTCACCCCAAATCGGTTTCATCTAGTACCCGGGTCCGTTCGATGGGTCCCGGGGGCCTGTTGCCTTCCTTCGGAGGAATACCATGAACCAATCATCCGTTAAGACGGACTCAAATACGAAATCTAGGGATGACCTTAGCATCTGATTGCCAGGCTGATGACCACTAGTGTGTCCATTCCCTATTCGCCCCTCGCTCCGTTGTCCTGAGTCGGCCGTTTCGAACCCCGCTAGGTCAGCCTCCGTATCTCTGGACCATAATGGGCCGTCGGGGCGTCTATAGCCCTTATCCCTTTGACTTACCTAGGCCCATGGGCCGTCGCCGCTGGTTGCGCCACGTGGGCGTTCCTCCGACCTCTGCGCGCGTGGGACGAGCCCGGACGAGTCAGAGGTTCTCCCGAAGTGCGCTTGCGCTCGCGCGTGTGGCGCGGTGGGCCCGGGATGGATCCTGTAATGATGATAGATACGGGGTGCGTGTATCGAAGCGAGGAAAAAGGCGGGTGGTGTTAGTTACCTACCATCGTGCGCACGGCTCCCGATATTCCCGGGGACAGTGGAGAGGAAGTAACCGAGTGGCCGAATTTAATGCGACTCAGGTAGTGGGGTCGTGGCGGGCAGAGCCGAGGAGGCGCCGCTTCGTCTTCCGGGTCCCTATAAATATCTGCATGTCGTGTCCCCCCTTCGAGAGCTCGCACTGTTCGTCTTCTTCGCCTCCCAACCTCGCTCGCATCGCCTCCCTTCGCATCTAGGGTTTGCGCCGCCGCGTCTCCGTCTCAACCGCGCTTTCCACCGCACCACGAGCCGTTCCCCAGGCACGTTCCTCATGGCCGGAGAACATCCGGTGAGGAGCTGGGCCCGATACACGCTCGAGCATGAGCGGGCGCTCGAGATGGTGGACGCGGGGCTGCTGCACCCCGAGGTCTCTGCGGACATACACCTAGAGTGGATAGTCCCCACAGGCGCCGACGTGCCGGACCCGCCGGAGGGGTATGTGGTCTCCTTCCTTCCATTCCACGAGCGTGGGTTTGGTACGCCGCTGTGTCGCTTATTCTGTGGAATCCTCCACCACTACGGGATTGAGCTCCACAATCTGAATCCCAACTCCGTTCTCCACCTCGCGGCCTTCGCGGCCATGTTGGAGAGGATGCTGGCGACGTAGCCGGACTTCGTCCTGTGGAAGTTTTTCTTCAAGGCGTCGTCGTTCCTCCTCAACTACCACGGTGCGAGATACGTGGTGTCGTGCGGAGGGTGCGCGCTCAGCCTCCGTTCTGCCAACCTTGGTCTCTACATGCCGGCGCGGGTGATCTCCTCCAACCAAGGATGGCACTCGCAGTGGTTCTACATCCGGAACCACCCCGAGGCGCCGCTTCCGGCCTTCACGGGTCGCCGCTTCGCCGAGGAGCTCCCGAGCTGGCACTACGGCCCGACCCCCCAGGAGCTCGCGGGGATACAACCCTATCTCCGGAGCTTGATGTGGCTCCGGGACCAGGAGCTGAATTTCTCGGGGGTCGTCACGTAGTTCCTGCAGCACCGGGTGCTCCCGCTTATGGATAGGGAGCGCTGGTTGCACGAGATGGTGCCCGGGGCGTCGCGCGAGCGGTCCGCTATGGCGGAGGTGGACCTGAGCCTCAAGGATGCGATCGTCGTCGCTCGGAGGCTGCTGGGGAATGCCCTGGACGAAGACAACGTCCATCGCTGCCCGCCGATGCGCCCGGACCTCAACTTCGTCGAGCTGGTGAGTCCAGATCGCGCTGTTTTGTTCTTCGCTTGTGTTCCCCTTGTCTGGCGATGCTGACCCGCGCCCCCCTGTTCTTCCTCTCTAGGGGCCCCGCTTGAGGGCTCGCCACGTGGCCGCCCCCCTTCCCGATCCACCGGAACAAAGTGGGGCGAACACATACTGGGACCCGTAGCAGCAGGCGGACGTGGACTGGGAGGGCCTTGGTGATGATGACGACGAGGATAGACGTCCTCTGTCCGAGGTGGTGCCGGCCCTGCAGACGCCAGGGGTCTTCCGTCACCCCACCGGGAACGCGCCGACGGTGGAGGTGCCCCGGTGAGGACGCTCGGCGTGCACCTAGCCCCTAGTGGCTCCGGGGGCGGTGTTGTCGGTGACTCCCCGGCCACCCCTCTCCCTGCCCCGTACGGGGGGGAGTGAGGGCGATGGACTGAGCGGTGGTTCAGGGACCGCGGGCCGCGGCGTGGTGGAGCCGTCGCGGAAACGCCACCGCATCTTCTCCCCGCGGTAAGCTTGCGTTGTTCGATGTCTTTTCCCACTTTACCAATGAAAAGCGATGGCTCGTGGCTTGAACGTGCGTGATGGACAATGCAGGACCACCGGTGGCTCCGCGCATGCGGGATGGAAGAAGCTACGCCGGGGAGCGCCATCGATCAGCCCGGGGCAGAGTGGGGCGGCCTCGACTCCTGGTTCGACGGAAGCCGCCGGGGCCGGGGGTCACCCGAACTCGAGTGATGCCGCCGTTGCAGCGCCGCCGACCCCTTCTGATGCCGGCCTTGGGGCCGTCGGCCATCCTTAATCGTTGACGACTCTGGGGAGGAGGGCGGCCTGTGTGGCCCCATGGCCGTGGACGCCGAGGAGGTCCAGACGGCCGCGGCACTAGAGGACGCAGTGGCGGTTACAGTGGTGGGTGGTGCCGGTGAGGACGGCCCTGGCGCCGTGGACGGGACCGTGGGCGTCGCAGCCGTGACGCCCGAGGCCGAGGCAACAGCTACCAGCACGAGTGAGGAGGGCCTCTTGGGCAGCCCCCTTCCTTCCAACGTGCTGGCCCGGGACACGGCGGGCCCCTGATCGTTTACCGAGGAGGAGGTGGCGACCGCTCGTGTGTCGAAGGCCATGCTTTCCTAGTACAGCGCGACCTCACCGAGCGAGGCGGCTGGCTAGATATGGCTAGAGGGGGGTGAATAGCCTATTAAAATTTTCTACAACAACACTTAGGCAAACTTGTTAGAATAAAACACGGCATAAGCAAGTTTGCACTAGCACTACTAGGGTTGGCGAGCCACCTATCACAAATCTAGTTTCTAGCAAGATAAATCTTATGTCACACACATGAGCTAGAAAACTAGTGTTACTAGATAAAGCTACACAAGCTAAGCTAGAGGCTCTACTTTGCAAGAATGTAAAGAAAGTAATGCAAAGCTAGAGATAGGAAGATTATACCGCCGCGAAGAGAATGCCAAAGAGATAATCAATCAATCACAAGATGAATCCTCGGTAGAGAGACAATGAGACACAATATTTTTTACCGAGGTTCACTTGTTTGCCAACAAGCTAGTCCTCATTGTAGCGATACACCTACTTGGAGGTTCACGCGCTAATTGGCATCACACGCCAAAACCCATCACCGGGTGCCGCAAAACCAACACAAGATAGGGATCCACAAGCTACGAGCAATCCACTAGAGATACCTTTTGCGAACTCCCGCGGGGAAGGTTCAAGAACTCCTCACAATCCACCGATCGGAGCCGGAGACAATCACCTTCCTCCGCTCAACGATCCTCGTCGCTCCAAGCCTTCTAGGAGGTGGCAACCTCCAAGAATAACAAGAACTTCCACGACGACGACGATCACCAAGTGCCACTAGAATGCAATCAATCAAGCAATGCACTTGGTTCACTCAATCTCTCATGAATATGTCAATTATATCAAGAGGATGAGTGGGTGGAGCAATCTCAAGCAAGCACAAGTGTATGAGTGAAGTAGAAGTGCAAGAGGGTACCCCAAGGGTCGGCCATACCACCTTATATAGCCTCCACTCAAACACTAGCCGTTTAGCCCTCAAAAAACTGCCTCTGCGTCCACTCCAGACGCACATTACACAGGGGGTCCAGACCATCAGCCGCGTCCGGACCCTTCACTAGCCGAGAGCCAACGGCTCTGCTTGAGCCTCCGGACGCGGCCTTGTTGGTATTTCTTATGACTATTGGATAAATCCGCAAGTGCACAGATTATACCGTTGTAGCACTTCACCGGGAGTATTCCAGGTATCGTATTTTCCACGGGGAACGAGAAGTGATCTAACTAGGAATACGAGTATGTCCTATGATG
Organism: Microstegium vimineum; assembly: GCA_022036555.1. NCBI lineage: Eukaryota > Viridiplantae > Streptophyta > Magnoliopsida > Poales > Poaceae > Microstegium > Microstegium vimineum. The sequence continues at coordinate 41,642,740 of CM039121.1, read as the reverse complement.
GATCAAGGGAGACTATGATAACTGGGTTGAGAGGTTCGATATAGCAAAGATATCTAACAAGGTATAGCTGGTTATACTAGCTTTATCAGCCCTTCTCTTGTAGGAGGCGATGGGATAGATCATAAAGAGGGCAAAACTCTAACCGGACCGCGTCATCATGTTGTATTGAAGCCCTACCTTTTAAGAACTTATCTGACACGCGTGGTGGAATACAAAGGCTAGATAGAGTTGTCACTTTCTACTAGCATCCATGAATAATCCACGCGATAAGCGGTTTACAAAGGTAAGATCTAGTCTAGACACCACGTCTACACTATTCTTACTACTTTAACCCCACGTTAAGGCTAAAGCACTCTACTTAGAGCAAAGCGATGAACAAGCAGGAAAAGGTGTATAACAGCTAACCCAAACTTAGAATATCAAATACTATAAAGAACTCGGAAGAAGTCACTTACAAGAGATAAACTTACAAGAGACTCGCATCCGCCGAGGTACAGCTCGGAGAAGACGCCAGGCAGGCCCGGCTCTCCTCCAAGCTCTCCTCACTCTCCTCCAACTAGCATAGCACTACTAGAGAGCTCCGCTAAGAGACTAAGGAGCAGTTTCTCCAATGAGGCATGAGTTGAGAGTGAAGGCCTAGGGGGGTATTTATAGCTAGAGGTGGAGTAGGGGCTACTCCGGTGCCACGTCAGCGATCCGCGCCACCTCCATCAGCCACCGTTGGATCCAACCGACTTCAGAACCGCCTAAGGATCAATGGTGTTGATTTCCATCATGTGGGGAGTAGGTAAGTCGGTTGGGGAGGTGAAACCGCCATATGGTGGTTCGGTCGAACCACAACATGGCCTGTGGGCCCTCCTGGACCTTCTAGAAGATGGACCATTGATCAGGGGCTAAGTGGGGGCCTGGTGGGCCCCACCTATGGTTTGGTTGAACCACATGTGGGGTCTGTGGGCCACCTCTGCCTCCTGGATACTGGTCCCACCTGTCATATACCTTGGATGTTGGTTCTAAGTTGAGTTGTCACGTTAATCTTCTTGATGTGGGCCCATGGATCCTTGTGATGTGAATCTGGACTGTTGGTAAGAGATACACATGGATCCAAGGGGTAGAGAGTGATCTAGAGGGTGGATCTTGGATCATGGGGGCTTGGGATGCCAAGTGGCCCCACAAGGTGGTCGGTCGACCCCCCTGTGTGGGCCCACTAGCCCCAAATGTCCCTTTTTGTCATTATCTGCATCAAATAGTCATGGGACATGTGGAACTAGTTATTTGGCACAATATGTTCAGGTTATGCTTGCTTTCCTTGGAATATGAGGATGTTAACGGTATTTTGATGGTGATAAGATAGCTCTTAATTACCGTTAACAGGCCTCCGGACGCGCGCGAAGCGCCATCCGGACCATGTCGTATGTGTCCGGTCGAGCCCCTATTCAAACTATCTTCTTCCCGCGCTCACCTCTGCGTGCCACGCGTCTTCGATCGCCACTGTAGCTGGGGTCTAGACTCGCTGTTCCCAGCGTCCGGAAATGAATTCCAGAGAACCCGAGAGTGCCTGAGAGCAACCAGCACCTCCGGACGCGCGTCCGGAGCCCCTGACCGGACCATCACTTGCGTCCGGATCCTTTCTTCCAGAAACAACAGAGAGCAATGCTTCTTTGGACATGAGTCCGGAACTCAGCTCCGGTCAACACCTAGCGTCCGGACTCCTTTTCACCGACAACTCTGCCTAGGGTTTGCTTCGGGACGCATGCGCCATGGTCCGGACAGCATATACCCTAGCGTCCGGACCTTACGTCCGGACTGCCTTTCTCTGCCCAAACACTTCACCAACTTCTCCCAATCTTCCAAGGGCTAACACTAAGTGATCTCAACACTTGTGCACGTGTGTTAGCTTTTAGTTCACATTTATCTTGGAATTAGTTGGTTCTCCTCACTAGTTCAATTGATTTTATATGCAATGCAATGAACCTAGTGGCACATGATAACCGTAATCAAACACGAGAGCTCCCTCCTTGATAGTACGGCTATCTATCCTAAATGTGATCACACCCTCTATGGTGTCTTGATCACCAAACCAAAAAAGAATTCCTATTTCACCTTTGCTTTGAATTCCTTTTCCATTTCCTCCACCATGCTAGAGCTTATGCAATCCACACCTTGATCCATCTTGCTCCATCACATGGCATGTACTAACCTATCTCATGATTCACACTTAGAGATCCAAGGTTAGTACTTAGGTAGGTTTCATCAATTACTCAAAACCAAACACATGGGGCTCTCAGAGCCCTCGAAGATCATGAGGCACTTGTTGACGTGGGGGTAGGAGTCTTCGCGACCCCCGTCCCCGTCCTGACCGTCCGGCTGCTTCGGCTGGTCGTCTTTGTTGGGGACGGCCTTGAAGTATCTGACCATCATTTCACACTCCTGGAGTGTGTGCTTGACCGCCCGTTGTGGTACGGGCATGGCTTGGTGAGCATGTCGTCGAACTTGCCCCCCCCTTCTTTCTGCCCTGGGAGCGGGAAGTCTTGCGATCCGCCGCCGTGACCACGTTGTCGCCACCGCCACGCTGCGGCCTGCCCTTCTTCTTGTTCCTGTTCTAGGCGTGGTTGGAGCCACCTTCGCCGGCGTCCTCCACTTCCTTGCCCTTCCCCTTGCCGGGTTGAAAGATTACGCCGACTGCCTCTTCGCTCGAAGCGTAGCTCGTGGCGATGTTGAGGAGTCGCTCGGTTGTGCGAGGGTTGCTGCGGCCCAGCTCATGGACCAGCTGCTTGTAGGTGGTGCCCGCGAGGAATGCCCCAACCACGTCTGCGTCAGCCGTGGTCGGGAGCTTCGTGCACTGCTGCGAGAAGCGACGGATGTAGTCCCGGAGGGGCTCGTCCGACTTTTGCCTACGCTACGGAGGTCCCAGGGGTTCCCCGGGTGCGCATACGTGCCCTGGAAGTTCCCGACGAAAGCACGTCGTAGGGAATCCCACCCGTCGATGGTGTCGGGAGGTAGATGCTCGAGCCACGTGCGGGTTGAGTCCGAGAGGTGGAGAGGCAAGTTGCGGATGATGAACTCATCGTCGTCCACGCCGCCGGCCTGGCAGGCGAGGCGGTAGTCCTCGAGCCAGAGTCCAGGGTTCGTCTCCCCGGAGTACCGGACGATGTTGGCTGGCTACCGGAAACGTTGTGGGAACGGAGCACGGCGGATGTAGCAAATGTAGGCCACAGGGCCCGGTGGCTCCGGCGAGAGGGACCGATCTTCTTCGCTGTCATATCGACCGCCCCGGCGGACGTGGTAGCCCCTGCTCGTGTCGTCCTGCTTGGCGTGCTTGCGCGCGTTGAGCATGTCGCGCACGTCGCGTTTGTCGCCTACACGAGCGTGAACCGTCGGACGTCGGCGTTCGCCCGGTGCGGGATCCTGGTGAACTGAGCCCTCACGGTCGTTGGGCGCCGGGTCAACCTGACGGCTGGGGTTAAGCCTGCGTCTCCGCGACGCGGAGCTCTCGGCCTGCTGGGCCGCGGCGCGCCCCAGGAGGGACTTCAGCTCTTCGTGAGCGAGCTTTCCCTCGGGAGTGTCTGGGACCGGGAGGTTGCGAAGCAGCATCGCCGCTGTTGCGATGTTCTGACTTGCCCGCGCGAACTGCGGCGGGTCATGCTCGTCGTTGATGATGCGCTGGTGCACAGCTCGGGCCTCCCTGCGAGCGCGGGGCTCTTCGGGGGCCCTGGTAGTTTCACGCTCGAGCTGCTCGCGCTCGAACGTCACTCGTCGCTGCCCTTCCGCGAGCTTCCGCTCCATGCCGCGGAGCTCTTCCAGGTAGCGCCATTGAGCATCCGAGGATTGGGGGTCGCCCCGCGGGGCGGGTGCCGGTGATCTTGCCCTGTCGACGGGAGTGTGGACACCGTCGCTGTCGTCGTCCCCGTCCTCAATGAGGGTGGGGTCGACAGCAGCTCCGGGTGGCGGTGTGTCGCACATGAAGCACTCGCGCCCACAGCCTGCGATGTGGTCGCTCGAGCCAGAGTCGAGCAAGTAGTCACTGGCGTACAGGAAACCATATAAGGCCTCCTTATCCCCAGACCTTCGAAGTCTAGGGGCTCCCAGGGGTCGACGCTTGCCGCGACTGGAGCCGGCGTAGGAGGTGGCCTCCGAACTTGTGAGGAGGTCGGAGACGGACCGGAGATGGCGGGACACAAGCCCGATGCACGTCCCCTCCGCGGGGTCGACACGAAAGCCCGCGGCCACCGCCTCCGAGTAAGACGCGGCGGCATTCCGCATATCGTGCGGTAACACCCTTGCGACGGGCGCATTGATGAGCCCGGAAGAGAGCGGCTGTCCTCCCGCGAGCTGCGTCGTCACGTTGGCAAACACAAAGAAGAAGTTGTGCAGGGACCCCTGGGTCAGCTGGGGACCCATCAGGGTGTCGAGCTGGCGCTCGAACTCGGGGTAGTCGGCTCGTGGGACGACTGTCCCTGGAGCGGTTCGCCCCCGGAAGGAGGCAGGCCAAGATGGGCCATGGACGCCGAGATGGCGTCCACGGCTACCTCAGAGGATGTCGTGGGGCGACGGAGGACCAGGTCGGCCCCCCTGCCCGTGGCACTAGAAGTCCAGGCTACCAAAACGAACGATGGAGCCCGGAGCGAAGTCGATGTGGCGAGAAGCCATCCGATACTCGAAAATACGGGTGACACGCAAAGTTCCCCTACCTGACGCGCCAACTGTCGGTGTCTAAAATGGCGGGGTCTAGACAGCCAACGAGTAAATTTCTAAGCGTGTCGGAGATCGGATGGTTACGCTCAAAGAACACACGGTTTATACTGGTTCAGGCACGAATGCCCTACGTCCAGTGTTCTGCGGAGTGGTGTTACTGAGCGTGGAGAGCTCGTAGAGGGGAGCTACAAGCAATGGTGAGAGAGGGAAGCTGGTTCCCAGGTCTCGTGCGTATAGGTTCTTGGTTCTGGTGAGAGCTCGCGTGAATGCAAGCGTAAATGTGTGTGAATGAGTCGAAAGAATTCAGAGAAGTGTCCAGCCAGAGAGTGACTGGAGGTCCATTCTCCTCCTTTATACGTAGGGAGAGATGGAGGATTACAGTAGAGAGAGAGAAATGTGGGTCTGGCCGAAGCTCTCGACTTGGGAACGCTTTAGCTTCTATACGCCTTCCTTGCCGGGGAAGATTACGTCTGTAGGCACACCGCTCGGGTCCTGTTCGTCCTTGATGGAGTTGTAGCCATGCGCCTCATGACCGGGAATGCCGTTGTTCCCTGACTTGGGTATGGGCGGGGGTTGGCAGCACAGGGCCAGGCACCCCCGCGTTCCGTCGTACAGGGCTGAGAGCGCCCTAATCCCTATTCAAGTGTCCGTCGGAGGTATGGCTCGGGGATGGTGAACGTCAGTCGTCGGTTAGGCCGCACAGGACCTTGTACCGTAGGGAGGATACAGGGGCAGGCATGGCGGTTCATGCCTTGGAGCCTCATCCCTAAGGACGAGGGGTACTGTGGACCTTTTGACTATAGGCCAGGACGCCACGGGCCGGTTATGGCGGCGACTCCATGAAATATTATCTTTTCAATCCAATTCTTCAGTCAAACACTACAAATTCATGGATAATCCCATCCCATCCCATCCCATCTCATACAATCCAAGCACCCCAACACACACCAAATGGAAAGTGAAAAGGACGAGCAAGGTAAAGTAAAGGGGAATCTGGACTAGAACTCAGTCAACTGGAAATAATCTTCAGTGTAGCAGTAAAAGCAGTACTCATATAACCACACACACAGACACACACACAATGTATCGCCTTCTTGCTCTCGGTCTGTCATTCCTACACGCAAAAGAATTATCACAGTTATTAGCAACATTAATGTATTAACTAAAACTATGTACAGTCAAGACAAGAAATTACCTGCAACAGAAAACAAGATAAGTGTCTTTTTTATCTTGAGAAAATATGTCTGCTTCTTTTTTCCACCTAACATCCAGTTCACGCATCCTCTGGTTCATCTTCATACAGAATTACACATTTGTCGAACCTGAAATAGCTGAAAAGGGAAAGTGATGTATTTCTTTATGTATGCAGTTTACATGCCAAAAAAGCAGTAACAGGAAAAAGCCAACGACATTAGCATTTGTAAACTTGGAAGACCAAACTCTTATGTTGATTCGACATAAGTGTACCAAGCATTGAAACAATAGGGTGCAGTCAGCTTAAAATATAAAGTATTCTCGCAGGGATAAAAAATCAATCTTCAAATTTGTACTGTTCAGCGGCGCGCCATTCCTAATCTAGAGCAGATATTTTTTTTTATGGAAATCTAGAGCAGATATTGTTTTTCTACTCTGTTTGTGCTGAATGGGCAAGGTTTTCTGCATTTCACTCAATGGGTGCAAGGGCAAGGAAGGTAGCCAAGGCAAGTAGAATATGTTAATTAGGGACACTTATTCCTCGCATATGAATGTGTTTCTGCCACATATATATACAGAACTTCCAGTGAACAATACATACCAAACAAGTGACACTAATCACCAAACAAGTTTCTAATTAACTTGCATAGTCCTTCATACACAGAACATGATATACCAAATATGCAAATTTTCTGCCTGCTAAATATCCACCTGGTTACCTACGTGCAAGTGATAAGAGATGATATGAAAGATTTTCTTATTTTTCTCAAGATTTTGAGTCCTCACCACAAATAAACTTTGATAACTCTCTCCCTCTCTTCCCCAAACCAACACTTCTGAATGTGACGTGTCATGGGCTCACCTCGTCCTAGTAACTTTTGGTGGGCCCTAGGTGTCAGTCTCTTGAGGACAACACATGAGGCTCCTGGTGTGGAGGCCTCTGCCGATGTGGGAAGTCATCCAGAAGGCCTAAGGTAGACTCCAATAACCACCTAAGTCAACCCAGTAAGCAGATCCCCGGGAGCTTCCCCTCCGTGGCTCCGGCTAGTTTTCGATCTCAACCAGTTACTGTGTCACATTGTTCAGAAGTCATACTGGGACAAAGGTGGGTGATGTGATCCATTTCCCAAATGGTATCCTAGCTTTCAACAGCTCAATTTTTGCACAAGCTGAATCCTAGTAAATATACACAATTGTGTATTTACCACCTGCTAAATGTGCACCTTTATTTCTACGCCAGTATTATCTTTCATTTTTACCTATTCGTTCAGATTGGGTGTATCCTTTCAGTGGTTCAGCCTGCGTTTTCAAGAAAAAAGTGGTTCAGTTTTGTACAAATTGAATCCCACCAAATATATGTATTATCTTTCAGTTTTACCTATTCGCTCAGGGCGTATCCAAATTTCAGTGGTACAGATTTGCCCATATCGAATCCCACCAAATATACGCATATGTGCAATAATTACCTCCTAAGAAGCACCTTGTTTCTAGGCCAGTATTAGATTTTATTTCTGCCTATTCGTCTAAAATGGGCCTACACAAATTTTCAACGGTTCAGTTTTGCACATATCGAATCCTGCTAAATATACAAATATTCGCAATTATTACCTGCTAATAAAAAGCACCTTGGTTTTGTATGATAGCACCAACAAATCCAAAAAAAATCCACTGGTGCTGGATACAACCAACCTATACAGATAGTCAAATTTGGAACGCGTTAAATGTACAGCCTTATAAAATTCAAATTAATACCACCTAACACACAAATCTCTATATAAAGGCATCCACATAATCCTGCTACACCAGACTTCACACATACACAGAAGGCAGAATACATTTGAGTACCAGAGTAGTCAATGGTGAAGGGTTCATCGAGGATGGATAAACAGGACACTGGTATGATCTTATCATCGACTAGTAAGCATTACTACTTTAACCACTATTTTATTTCTATCAACTCTGATAATGAATGTTTCTTTGCAGGTGATGCTAGAAATAGCAAAGGCACTGTTACGATGACTGTACTGCAATTCATGAAAGAAGAAGCAGAGCTGAAGAAACAGATAGAGGCTGAAAAACTCCGAGGTGAGGAGCTGAAGGCCCGGGAGAAGAATATTGATCCAAAACTGTTGTGCGTGATGAATGGCGACTTTGAGGGAATAGGATTGGACGAGTTGGAAAAAATCCATGACATGTTAGTTGAGATAAAGTCCATGATTGCTGGCGAACTCAACTAAATGTTTTGCTTAGAGCCTGAGCCAACCATGCTCCTAGGGTGATGCCAACTGAGTTGGTGCATTTAGAAATGGAGTTTCTGATCTCCGAATAATGGTGCAAATCAAATCAATAATAATTATGATCATCCCTGAGAGGATCTATTACATTTAATGATCATATCTCCCAAACTATCTTATTCGCAGTTCTGGCTTTATTATGATGAATTTATATTTGGAACTCTTGAAAATAAGACACTATGCTGATCTCGTCATTGCTTGAGTTTGTTGATGAATTATTATGTATTAAAAGAAGATGAAGTCATAGATGCAGTTACCTTCATAGTGTCATGAAGCAAGTAGTACAATAAAGAAAACCAGTCATAGATGCAGTTATATTCATAGTACTCATTCATACGCCACTTATACAATCTTTACATGAGGAATCTCTAGTTTCACGCTTACGTTGATCCCGTAATTGTTTTATGTCTGTTGATGAATTTATACACCATCTGCATGTAATTCAGGCTTATGTTACTGTCTACAGCTCATTTCAATCGTATATACGCTCGTGTTTACCCGTTTTTGTATGCTCGTATATCGCATTCCTCCTGCTACTGGTAGAAAAAATACAGTAATAGAAACAGGAGAGAGTGTTTTCCACATGTTTCCATCCGTTTTGGTCCCTAGGAGTCTCCTAAATGTATTACTGGTCAGTCCACAGCAATCCTCATAATTTTTCCTCAGGTTCAATTTAGTCTCTATAATGTAAATCAGACAGTTTGATCCCTCAATTTGATTCTTAACACAAAATACTGCTTCAGTTGTGATTTGAAAAATATAAATGACGGCACAAAGAGATACAAGGAGACAGTAATATATATGCTTAAAAATGAACAAAAAGGTACCTACCTCGTTCAGGAGTTCATCATCATTCTATATTTCTATTGTCAAGTCCAGTTACTGGTTCTCCATGTGTTGCGGCATGGTAATTTACTATATTCTCCACTGAAAGCATGGATAGTCATAAGGAACCATATGTTTGAAAGTTAAAGCTGAAATCTAAGTAGTTGTATATGTACTTACCTCCACACTTGGTTGGTGATTGGTCCAAGGGCCATATATTGTGAATGGATACATGACTAGAATGAAGCTAGGACATAGGAAGCTAGGAGCAATTGTCCCACGTCATCATCAGCACCTGTTGGGTCCATTCCAATTCTGGTTCCTCATTGGCACAAGGTTCTAGGGCCTCAACTGCACAAAGCTTAGGCTATATAGGCACGAAATCATGAGCAAGTGTCTCCCGCAACTCCTATACGGCTTACCCCTCGTCTATGTGAGGAATGTGGTGTCCTATTTGTCTTCTGACACCAGTGACTTAATTTAGATCAGAACACATTCCAAGGCCTATTCTCCATTTTCTGAGACTTAGTAGTGTGCCGCACTACTTGGCCACATGTATGGAGGTTGGGCCGACTAGCTCTAACACTTGTTGAGCTTCCCTTCTTTTGTAAATGTTGCTTCAGAACTCCCTGATCAACTGGTTGGAGTAGGCATAGCAGCCATAACCCTGAGCCCAGGCCTCAAGAGACTTCAACAAGAAATGATATATCTCTTAAGAGCATCAGTTTCCTCTGTGATTTTGCCTCATGTTCCCCAAGACACTCGTTGCAAATGGGAAATGGGTAACACATAACCTTAAGTGTTTCACCTAACTTCATGTGTCCATCACACTCCTTGACCTCACACCGATAGGAGTCAAGGGATGAGTTCTCTCCATCTTCGAAATAAAGCATGTCGTTCACCTAATTGGTGACATTCATTATAGAACAAGTCTGCAAACAAAAAAGATGCACTTGGAAGATACACTGAAAATAATACAATGGAACATGAATCTTCAATGTAATTTGGATTTCAAGAGGTTGATGTGGTGGCATACCCAATCATTTTGTATGTCATAGAATTCAAGATTAATGACAGATAAATGGTTTATTTATGTTTTACCTGCTCTCTAAACTAGACTAAATAGTCATACAGTATTTACAGCAGATAAAACCTGATGAGCTTCGAATGCAATGGATGTCAAACCAGCATGAACAATTAAATCAAAACAGCATTCGTTGCAAACACATGAAGATCATTATTCAAAAACAAGTTAACAATATACCAAAAGGCATGTTCTAAGGATGAAGCGAGTCCATGCAATACAGAAGAGCAAATTCTCATCAGTAAAATACACTGCCTTAAAATCCCACGATTTTAATCTCAAGGATGCTACTCCTATCCTACTCAGGCCAAGATCAATGCTACTGAGAATCAGCAGGCAGCTAAACTAAGAACTCTGACACAGAACATGTGATACAAACAAACCACAAGTTACAGTCCCAGAGTTGAGAAAAAGCTTCCTGCAATTCTAAGTTGATAGAATGCTTCCACATTCCTTCTGCGTATTGCTTGATCGTCTGTTTCTCCCAAACCTGAAAGTAATCGAGAGCATCAGTAAATCAACTAAGGTCCCGTTTGGATCCTTGGAATTGAATTTATTTTAATAATCATAATTTAGACATAAATTAATTAAGCTAATATGATTGTCTATGGAATATATTTGTATATTGTTGTTGGCTATACGAGAGAGGTACTTATATGTTGCATTTCTACCGCCCTTGTAGAATCATAATGGGCAACAAAAAGAGAGAATTACCGCCACTGTGGACATATGAAAGCATTACAAGGGCCAGCCATAACAAACAATTGATATCAGCAGTGTATTTAAAATTTTAAATACAAATATCTGGTGTAAACATTATCCTCTCAAACAACAGAATTACACATTGAGGATGAGAAGATGAAGGCTTGAAGTTTAACATCAAGACACAAATGGAAAGAACTTCTGCAAGCAAATTTACAAGCCAAAATAGAAGTCCCTGTAAACACGTACTACCCTCAGTTCCAAATTAAGGTCTCTTTGGCTTTTCTATGTACATAGCTTTTGCTATGCACCTAGATATACAATATGCTATACATAATAAAAGTTGGGTATCCAAAAAAGCCAAAATGGCCTATAATTTGGAATGGAGGGAGTAATATATAACTCAACGGAAGTCATGTAATGTACAATGATTGCATTGCAAGTACCAGGAAATTGAAAAGAGGTAATTCACCCGCTTTGCCACTGCAGCAAACTATTGACAAAATCACCTGATTTAGCGGATACTATCATCATAAAGCATCCTCTTATTCTCTAAGCAGTTTACACTTTATTGCAAAAAAAGGGTACACTTACTACTGTGTAGCCAGCTCGCTAAACATCATCAGTGCTCTGTTCAAGGTTCAGTTGCATGGTATCCAACTTCTCAATTACATACTCCAGCTTCTTGCAGCAAATCTCATTAGCAATCCTTGCGCTGTAATCACACTTTTCAAACGGACGATATTCACAAGCACTTTTGATTTCCTCACGTAACGTTGTTTGAATTTCCTACTCCAACCAAAATATAATTAAGCAGTGAGTTATCCTGAATGATTTGTAGCATGCATACTGTGTTAAATAAAAACGAATTGATGAACAGCATATATTTACATAGTCAATTTGAGAAACAAGTAACGCTGAACAGAGCAAAATTTTGCATATTTGCCTCAAACAAGTAACGCTGAACATAGCAAAATTTTCCATATTTGCCTCAAAATAACTGTTGATTTTCCAATAGTCTCTGTAGCATGAGATTAGCTAGGGTTGCAGTTGCAGCGCATAACAGGTAACAACAGGAACGCACAGCCTAACGATATGAGGGCAGGTAGTGGGCTAGTTACCTTCATAGCGATCATGAACTCGCGGCAGTGCGCGCCGACAGCATCGGTGCGTGGGCCCTGAGAATTTCCTAGCTCCTCCATCACCGCTCCCGCAAGCTCCAGCACCCGCACTATGCGCTGCACACGCACAATAAACATCCAGCCAGCGTAAAGGAACCGAATTGACAACCATCGAGATCGGGGTGCGGGCCGTGAGGTTACCTTCTCGACGTGTTGAAGGCGCTGCAGGGAGCTGCTCTGGCTCTGGGGAATCATCTTCACCGGCGACGACGAGGAGAGGCGGCGGAGAAGGGGATCGGTTGCGCCGAAGGTTGGCGGAGTGCCGTGATCTGGCGGCTTTGGGCCGGGTTGGGCTGAAAGGAAGAAATCAAATCGGCGACAACGAGACCGAGGCCTTCCACCGCCCACCGGCGCGACGCTGCCGACCCCCAGGGTACTCCGATTGCGGCCGGCGTTTTTTCCCCCTCGGATCTAGGAGGAATCGGAGGAAGGGGAAAGGCCGGATGGGCCGTCGGGTGTGGCCTGTGGGCTGGCTTGTGGACTGCTTTATGTCTCTAAATAAAATTATTATTAAAATATATTCTTTAATTAAACTGATGGTATTTATTTTGTTTTATGAGAATTAGTATTTTTTTTATATAAATTTAGTCAAAGTTTATATTATTTGACTTCTCGGATTGAGAATTGCATTCTTTTGTGGATAGAGTAGAACCAAAGTGACTGCATATAAGATTCGGTAAATCTAATTTAGGAACCACAACATAAAGACTGATTTAAAAATATAATATGAAACTAGTTTAGTATTTTTTCAGCTAAATCGGTTTTTATATTAATTTTAATATTACAAACCAGATTTTAGGACTTTTTAATTGCATAAGTCTTCATTAAATACTTGGTATTTTTTTAATAGTCCTTTATAGACCTACTCCTTCCGTCCCAAAAAAAAGGACGTTATGAGATGTGTGTCAGTCAATTTTTTTTAACTTTGACTAAGTTTGTAGAAAATACGTGTAATATTTATATTTCCAAATAAATTTGTTAAAAAACTAGACTTAAAGATCTTTTCGATGATACTAATTACTTAGCATAATTATTTATATATTTTAATATATAATTATCGATATTTTGAAAACATTGACTTTACGGGAAGCGAGAATGACATCTATTTAGGGACGGAGGGAGTAAGTATTAATATAATCTGATTTACGTCCCTCTTAGTTGATGCCACGCTACTTTAGGGCGGTTGACATGATGTCATGTCTCCAAAAATACTACCGTAAAAACACTCATTGTGAAAAAAACAAACTGTTTAAAATTTAAATGGTCAAAAATAGTTTTTTGTAAATGAGGCGAAAATAAGATGGCCACAAAAGTTGACGGGGTTAAAAGTTTTTCCCCCTCCTCCGTCTTATATACGGACGCGGATTCAGTAACGTTCCTTCGTAAAGTCACGTTGTAACTTTCGGTATGCTATCCATCGTCCAATCCACATCCAACGATGGAGATCGATTCAAGGTCTGATTCCTTGTCTTGTTTCTTTCAGCGACGCACGACTGGAACGAAGACAGAAAGCTCCAACCCCCGCGGCTCCGCGTGCGCCTCGCCGGCCAGCCTGAGCCCGGAGGTAATGCCGCGCGAGCACGTACCAGCGCAGTCTCCCACGCGGACGCGGCGTCCATGTCCCGACGGCGACACACCGTGTAAATGCGAGACCCATCGTGGCCGCGCCGGCAACTCCACCCGCCGTGGCCACCTTCGCACCAGCCGCGAACTCTCGCCGAGTCCCGTGCTCGCGACGGCCGCCGGTCGCCGCGTCTTGTGCCCCCGTCGGCCGGCCGCTTGCCAGGCTGCCCTCCGCGCTGGCCGTGCACGCACACAGCGCTGCCCACGAGCTCGCCACGGCGGCGCCACACGTTCGCCACGCTCCCTCCGCGGTCGCGGCATCTCATGTCCGCACGTTCACGACGGCCTCACGCGCACCGGATGTCGTGCCCGCGATGGCCACCCGCTCGCAGTGTTGTGCCCACGCCGGCCGGACGCTCGCCACGCCGCCGCACGCGCTGGCTGGTGCGCCTGGACGCCGCGCTACAGCGGCTGCCCGTACGACCGAGAGTTCGCGGCGATCCTCACCCGCGACGCGTTGGGATTCTGCCGGCAGGGTTCCGCGGCGCCGTCCGCTACGCCATGGATAAGCGGCGGTACGACGCCGACGAGCTGCCGCGGTTTGACCGAGCAAGCCGCGGCGGGGGAAGCGACATGGCGGGCACGCGATCGACCACCCGGCCTCCCAACTCCACAGGCATGGACGTTCTCTCCACCTGCCCCGCGACGTCCTCCGGCCCACAGTGGCCGCGAACTCCTCCAGCTGTCTCTGGCGCGCCGGAGCCGGAGCCGGAGCCGGAGCCGGTGTCCTTCATTCTCCACAACGGCGACATTCGAGCGCGGCGCGGGCAGGCCCAAGGGAACGCGGCGCGGCGGCGCGTGAATCCAACGCGGATGAAGACCCCATTTTTTTTTTTTTTGAAACTGAAGACCCCATTTTGGTGAACGTGAGGCCGTCTTCGTTCCAGTCGTGCGTCGCTGAAAGAAACAAGACAAGGAATCAGACCTTGAATCGATCTCCATCGTTGGATCTGGATTGGACGATGGATAGCATACCGAAAGTTACAACGTGACTTTACGAAGGAACGTTACCAGCGACAATTCATGGAAGTTTCCATTGAATGTTCAGACTCGTTGGTCTCCATCAGTTGTAACCGCAGGATGCCCGAGTCACTAGTAGGTCGCCAAACCCTGCAAAAAGGCGACGACATCACGTAAAGAAATTGACACCGGATCGACATGATCTAATGCAACAATCCACCGAAACAAAACCGAGCTGCACTTGCTGATCCGTGAACAGAGAACATGTCGGCGTTGCGGCGTCCTCTACCGATCATTATCCTCCTGCAGCTGCACGTCCTCTCCGGCGAACCACCAGCGGCGGCGGCTAAGGTCCCTGCGCTGATCGTGTTCGGCGACTCGACGGTCGACACGGGCAACAACAACTACATCTCCACGCTCCTCAAGAGCGACTTCGCACCCTACGGCCGCGACCTCCGAAGCGACGGCGGCAGTGGTGGCCAGAGCCAGCCCACCGGCCGGTTCTCCAACGGCCGCCTCGCCATCGACTTCATCTCCGAGGCTTTTGGCCTCCCGCCACTCGTGCCGGCGTACCTGGACCCCAACGCCACCATGAGCAGCCTCGCCACCGGCGTCTGCTTCGCGTCTGCAGGAGCCGGCTACGACAACGCCACGTCAGATCTCTTTGTAAGCCACCATCCTGTCCACGTCTGGTGTTCTTGCAACGATCGACAACGAACGCCGCCGCCGATGACAAACATGTCCGTTGAATTTGTTGCAGTCCGTTCTGCCGCTATGGAAAGAGCTGGACTACTTCAAGGAGTACGCGGCGAAGCTGAGGAGCTTCCAGGGCGACGACATGGCGAAGGAGACGCTGACGGAGGCGCTCTACGTCGTGAGCATGGGCACCAACGACTTCCTGGAGAACTACTACGGCGTGCCGAGCGGCCACGCGGCGCGGCACGCGGCGGCGGCGGCCGACTACGCCGGCTACCTCCTGGGCGTCGCGGAGGCGTTCGTGCGCGAGCTGCACGCGCTCGGCGCGCGCAAGCTCGACCTCAACGGGCTCCCGCCCATGGGGTGCCTCCCGCTGGAGCGCCACGCCGCCACGGGTGCCTGCACCGAGGAGTACAACGCCGTCGCGCGGGACTTCAACGCCGGCCTCCGCGACCTGGTCGCGCGCCTGGACGACGCGGACGGCGCTAGGGTAGTTTACGGTGATTTGTATGGCCCCGTGGCGGACGTGCTCGCCGACCCGGCGGCGTACGGGTTTGAGGATGTCACGGCTGGGTGCTGTGGCACCACGGGGCGGTTCGAGATGGGGTTCATGTGCAACGAGGCTAGCCCGCTGACGTGCGCGGACGCCGGCAAGTACGCGTTCTGGGACGCCATCCACCCCACGGAGCACCTCCATCGCTTCCTCGCCGACCGCAAGATGAACACTACGCTCTATGTGTTCCAGTAAAAATGGTGATGAAAATGATGATGGAACACAGGGGCAGGGAAGGTCGCATCATCGTTGATTCCTTGTTAAATTCAAACAACACTAATCAATGCATGGATCGAGCGATGCGGTTGTTGAACCATTTGCTAGCTGCAAAGAAACGGAAGGAAATGAACCTACTACATGACGTGTATGGCTATTGCTAGTTTCCTGTCATGCAAAGCAATGGCGTGGACGCAAGGACGCGTACACATTGTGCACGATGCAAGTATGCAGCTACACCTACTGACCTAGATTCTCCTTTATTCGTGCAAAACGGAGGATCATGTCAGTCCGCACACCCTGAAACTGCTACTCACTACATCCTAAATTATAATTAGGAGCATACGTGCTCGTGCGTTGCAACGAGAGAAAAATCTCAAGTACTTTCATAAAAAATTATGATTGAGGTTGCGGAACTTCGAATGTGTCAAATATATATGTGCGTTACAACGGGGAAAAAAATTCAAGCACATTCATAGAAAACTAGATAGAGGACGTGGGACTTCGATGTGGCCATGACAGCAAGGGCAGATCTACATGTATGCCAGGTATGCACGGACATACCCTGCAGTTCCAGTCGGAATACGTATACGGTATACATGTATTTGAAAAAGAAAACAAAAAAAACATGCAGCGGCTGCTGTTACTACGGCCTTGCCGAGACGGCCTTTTCCAGGCCCACGCAGCGATACGATATGATGGGAGGTCCGTGAAGCCACGCCTTGGAGGGTCCGGAATCCTAACGTGTACTTCTTTGACTATATAGGCTCCACCACTCCAGTCATCATCAATCATTCGTTGATCCATCAAACATTGATGTACCTATAAACTGCTCTGTACGTTGCTACCTGCTATAGTTGTTTGTGCACATAGAGTCTAACTGCCTGATCAAAATGTTGAAAGGGTATTTTCTACAACGATTTCTGCTTAAAAATAAATTTAAGAAATAAGATGGGTGATAATCTTTTGTATGATTATCTAATCATATTTATTAAACGACATATTTATTGTAGTGGATAAAAGTAATATAATTGAGACAATTTTTGTATTTCATTATGGCTATATTTCAAATTATTTGTATTTTATTCAACTTTACGTCATAATTTGTCATAGTTTTTAGCTTATAGTCTTTGAATTTAAGGATTATCATGTTTTTAATGCATGTGATTTTACCAAACTTGAATATAGCTTACCGATTTAAAAATGGTTTTACTGAATTGCATAAATTTTTTTATGCGGCATACCCTATACTAAAATCCTAGATCCGCCACTATGACACTGTGCCATCTTCCTCAGCCTCACGGCTCTAAACGCCACTGCAGACCACCTGCGATGCCAAACATGAGCTAAAGTTGAACCTCACCACTGGCAGTCTGGCACCGACCTCCTTGCCGTTGTACTCTAGTGTTGGCTATGCCACCCAGATTGCAACCACGCCATACCGAGCTCTACCACTTTGCTTCCCTTCCATTGTCTGCCTGACGCGCCGAATCCCTGTCCACGACCTCCGATCCTCACGCCCCTGCCTCCACCTCATTGACGGCCTAGGCTCCTCCGTGACCGTGTCTGTTTCCTACTGCTTTATTTTGATCTGGACGCCCTCTCCTTGGTTTTTGTTGTGTCCAAACATACATCCGTCTAATTTGAGTAGGTTTTGATTACTTTTTCACGTTCAATGAGTTAGTTAGGGGTTCAATGAGTTAGTTAGGGGTGCATGAGCGTATATTCTAATATTTTCAAGTATGTTTTCTAAGACTTTTTTTTGCAAATATGTATGCATACTGTATTTGTATAATCCAATACGTATTAAAATCCAATATATTAAATAGATATATAGTTATGATCTATATTGGAACGTAGAAGAACAAAATAAATCAATCTATAAAATTTTATGGGCTCCGGTGTATAATACTTCATAGATAGAAACACGGTTTGAGTTGGCATGAGCAAGTCACGTTGGGTTACGATATTTCTTAGTTGTCAGTTTCCAAACAAAATACAACATCAGACACAGGCCTACAGATAAGATATCCTAAAAATTTTGAAGAGTCAAATCACCTCAAGTTTAACCAAAATTATAGAAAAAAATTATAAAAATTTATGATACTAAATATGTATACTATGAAAATATAATTAATGAAAAATCTAATGGTACTTTGTTGACACTTGCGAACAAAAAACTTAATTCTGTGTAATCTAGCATTGTGTTAGTCCCCCAATCACAAATAACATCACACGTTCATTCAAAAATCTCATTAGCTAAACAGCACACGTTTTACTTAGCTGGTTCATGAAAACCGTAAGCATACAAGATGGAATCGTAAAGAGATCTTTTCTATCAAGCGCCACACATACAATCTACAAATATAAGATTGAACATATCATTCTGACACTAACAGAAAAGAACTAGTTGTACTGATGAATTGCACCAAATTCGTACAATCTAACTGTACAAAAGATCTCCATCCAACTAATTGTACTAATGATTTGAATATGCTGTCGTTATTTTCACAGATTCACTTCCTGCACAAATCATTTGAATGTTGTTTTTATATGCTTCGTGACAACACCAAGTTACCAATTAGAAATTACATCCTCTGTCTGGAGGGTCTCGACCTGCACACACCACACACAGGTCATTAGGCCTCGGCAATCAACAAATCACTAGCAAAATCAAGTCATTCATTAGATTGGGCATAGAATGTTCTATTTAAACTGGTTCTGGCTATTTAGTTACCGACCCAGAGAAGGGGGCAGTATAATAACACGCCAAGGCAAACTTGGCTGGGAATAGCACCACAGTTCACAGCACATTGTCGAAATGTATGCTTATTCAAATGCAGATTACAATCTTCTCACATTAAACTTATTTTGAATCAAAGATAAGCTAGCATTGACAAGTATCACACCCACCACCTTGATGAATTTATGTTGGCACCGTCCATATTCATATGGGCCGAGTCCGCCTAAAAAAGGCCCAATAGGAGATAGTGTGGTGGCTTCTCAATTTCTCCCCTACCAAGGGGTCGTTTGTAAATTACCATTGTCTATATAATGCCAAGAGCATGAAGACGTGTCGGAGGTCTCTCACACATTTTTCATAATCTCTCGCCACCTCCTCACTCTCTCCATCACAACCTTCGCCGAGAGGCCTTCTCCCGTTGGCCTTTGTCGGGGCCTTTTCCTGCCAGCCTTCTCCGGGGAACCTTTTCCCTCCGTCCTTTTGTGTCATGGGGCCTTCTCCCTTTAGCCTTCGTTGGGAGCCTTCTCCGGGGATCCATCTCTCTCTCCAACCCCACTGGGGGGGGTATTCTCCCGCTTGCCTTCTCCGGAGACCTTCTCCAACTACCTCCACCTCTCAACCCTGTTGAGATGCTTGCGCCAACAATTTGCAAACCTACTTGTAAAATTCTTCCTTTGTGTAAGGTACTCGATGTTTCCTGAGTTGCAGAAAAAGAAAAAAAAAGTTAGCCAAAACAAAGTACAAGACAAAGGTATGCAGAATTAGTCAAGATTACCTCCATTAAAATCAATTCTCTTGCAATAAAAATGTTAAAATATTCTCAGAGACTATCACAACATTTTGAAATTAGACTTTTAAAAGTCTTTTGACACTTGGAACACTAGGAAATTTTATCAATCCTTCAGGCTATGGGTTTTCCATCAAGATGGTTGCAATGGATGGTGAACATCTTATCCTCTAGAACATCTCCAGACCAGAGGAAACTTTCAGCTATAAGAGGGGATCAGGCAGAGAGACCCACTATCCTCTTTTATTTGTATTACTATCCTCTTTTATTTGTATTAGAAAGAAGATTTACTCTAAAGTGTGATTAAATAGCTCCATGTCAGTGGTTTTTCTTTCATCTTCCTTGAAAGTCACAGATACCTGCTCCAGTTTATGCCAATAATTTCCATGATTGGTCTATAGTAAAAATGAATAAACCCTCTTAAGCATAAAGGAGACCATGTGTTTTTGTTGGTCCATGTCATGGTTTTCTTGTCAAAAAAGTTATCGACCCATATTTTCTTTCTTATAAGAGCTTCATCGACCTGGAATAGTGGTGCAAGCAGTGGTGCAAGCATCTTACAAAGGTAAAGCTCCAGTCGTAAGACATGCTGGTAAAAGTCATAGTTCCCTTTTCTAGGCTGAAAGTGAGATCACCAAGAAGCTAGCTTGTCATCATAACTCTCCATCACCTCATTAATGTTCTTGACAGCCTGGAAGAGGCCCTGGTATACTTCCTCCCCATCATCAATTGATCTGTGCAGCCATGAATCCAATATGTTTAGTGAAAGAACGGGTCTGATTCTCTCACTAACAACATATGTTTGATCAAGCCTCCCTGATGAAGGGAAACACCCTCATCAGCTAACAATAAAGCCCCATCAGCTAAAGTCGGTGCACTTGTGGCTTTAGAGGGGGCATCCGTGTGCCCAGGTGAATCGATTATGTTGATTAAGAAAGTATGGTCATCTTTCTGCACACTGCCACTTTGCATGTCATACAAAAAAAGAGAGGTCCCCTGATTCACCTGCCACTTCCTCGGCTCTAGCTCTAGTTCCACGAGAAGATAAAAAAGAATTCAAGAGTTTTGTCTTATCTGCAAAGAGCAGAACAAGTAAGTACATTCTACTATTAAAGTTCTTCAAAAATATAAGAGGAATGATTTACTGCAAAAATCAAAATTGGTTATATTATGGTGAATAGTAACTAGTGCATTCTGGTAAGCTAAATATGATGTGCTACTAAATGTCTCAATTAAAATAATAGGAATTTTTAGGTAAGCTGAATGAGGAAAAATATCACAAGATATTGCTAGAAGCATCACTTGGAAACTCATTGAAAATTACAATGGCCTAAGTAAAGGATAAGGCTGGCCTAGAGAAACTCATTGAAAATTACAATGGCAACAGAGATTAAGGAAAAACAACATTGCACAAATCCAGAGCGAACGGATTCGAGTACTATACGTATCGACTGTCGAAGATTAGAGATTGGTCCACGATGGACCTCTGCCGCCGTGCGCGCCTCCGCGGATGAGGACTCGGGGTCTCACCTAGACTACCCGTTTGTAACTCGCCGAGCCCTCGATCTCGGCCACCGAGGTAAGATACGAGGTCGCTCACTTCCACATCCTAGACCATGAGGGTGCGAGGAAGAACGCGGGAGCCGCACGATGACAGCCCCCAAACGCATGGTCCAACAAACACGATAGGCAAACTAGCAAAGGCCTAGAAAAGCGGAAATGATAGCTAAAGACGACGATTACAAAAGCTTAAGAGAGGGGCTCATCAGGCACGGTCCATACAGGCAAGGTAAAGCACCGCGACCGGCGCAGCATAACCAGCTAACAAGCTACTGGACCCCCGCTAGGAAATCCTCCACGGGAACGACGTCAACGACGGCCTCGGCAGCATCAGAAAGACGCTCGATAAGATGGACATACTAGTCGATGCTACGCCCGTGTGGGAACCCGGCGACATCCACCATGTCTGTCCCAGAGCGGACCTCAGCCATGGCAAGCGCGACTCCAGCACCACGGAAGATGGCACGCGCGACAACATGGCGGATGCGCGCAGGAATGGCCTGGAGACGCTCGACCACGGTGCTCCCATGTGCATGAAGAAAGCCGGCGACGTCGTTCGCCGCGGAACGGAGTGCCCGCAGCTCCTCCTCCAGCGCTATGAAAGGGAAATGATGTGTTACGTCGAGAGCGGGTCATGATGAAATATACAGGAGAAGGGAAACCGAGCTTACCCATGACACGCCTGTCAGCCTCGGCCAACTAATCGCGAAGACAGTAGCCCGCCTGGATAGACCCTAACAGGCTCTGGCGGAAATCCTCCAGCATCCGGTAAAGCAGCTCCGTGTCCCTGATATGTCGAAGATTCTGCATTGGACGACTAAGCAGCTCCTCCAGCAGGCTCCTAAACCTGCGCACGGGAGGCGCCGGCGCAGGCCCTGAAGGAACCGGAGCTCCAACCGAACGAGAAATACCCCCTGAGCCAGCTGGAGGCGTCGGGCGAGGCGATATAAGCATGTCAGAGGGCGCCGCCCACACCTCAAAGCCACGGGGAAATGAGGCATCGTAAGCCGTGTAAGGCCTCCTGATCAAAGAAAAAGGATCACTAAATACGAGAGTAATGACAAGAAATCAGGGATGGTGCGACACAGGTACCATCCTGCCTCGGTCATTCGACGACGAAGGCTCCGAGGGTCAGACACGCCACCCTCCATGGGACGCTTGCCACGATCCATAGGCCAACAAGCAGCAACTCAAATGGAGAAGAATGCAAACAGAGGGTGAAGATGAAGGAGCAAGATGGAACAAACCGACCCGCTCGACGCGCCACCTTAAATAGGCCAAGGAGCGAGGTCAGCAAAGCCAGGGCCACTCCGCGCCTAGGAAGGGCCCACCATTCCATTTTTCAACTCACAAGGACGATCAGAGAAGTGTAAGGGGAAGTTGTGTCAAGTCCTATCACAACGAATCAGCCGATGCGTCGCCAGGAGCGTGACACGCGGATCACCGACAACACGGCAAAACCAGGGCACGACGCGAGTCGCCCTAACCATTAGGCCAGTCATGGCTACGCTTCAGTCGCTGACAGCGCACTACCACAACTCCAGCCATGGATCAGTCACAAACTAATCTGTGTGGCCCGACCAAAAGGCATCAGCGCACGCCCGGGGGCTTCTGTGCCGCAGAAAATCGCCGTACGCAGAGGGCTCATAATGAGCGCGTGGAGAAGCGCGACAGCCGTCCCGCTGTGTCTAATCACGATGGATGAGCCGACGCAGCAACAGCAGGAGCGTACGATGCGTGGCGACGAGCAAGAGGCGAACAAGTTTCAAGGCTCGGTGGTAGGTGGTAAACAACATCATGACCAAACAGTGTAAGCCGCGGCAGTAGACTGTCAGCACAAAGACCAAATCCGATCCAACCTGAGAAACACACGCCATCAGAAGATTGTGATTCTAGGCAATCAAAGCATATCCAACGTCCGCGACCGGAGCGTTAAGATCAACACGACGAATCAAAAGCCTGTGTAAGAACTACGCTCTCACCCAGGCTCGGGGGCTACACCCGGCGGGTGCGCTCGCGCGCACCCTCTTGGCGAAGGATAAAACAAATAACCCATCAAAACATGCAAAGCCTCAGCAAGGTAATAAAAAACCCTTCCTAAGGCTCGGGGGCTACTGTCGGGGACCTAATTTAACGGTACATTTTCAAAAATAATCAACAATCATCTGAGGAGGAGCAAGAAGCCCATCAGAGGCAAACCGTCATGGCCCATCGGCCCGCAGGACGAAAAGTGCGGGGGTCGCCATCTAGTCGGCTCACGAAAGCAGACGTGCCCCGGGCAGACGTGCCCTGGGCAGACGCGCCTTGGGCGGGCTCAACTCCGCCTCACCCGACGTCCTGAGGGAAGACGTGCCCGGATCTCCCTCCACGTCGACACTCTCTGGCTTAAACCAATCCGTGCTTTCACGGCCAGGCCGTTGGTTCCAGGAAACGTGTCAACAGTAGAGGAAAGACCTCTTTACCCCTATACGAAGGGATAAGGTCGCTAGTCCCTAGCTGCTGATGTTGCGTTCTCTAAAAGATAAGGACGGAGGTACAGAACCACGTAGAATCGTACGCCCCGTATAATTCGAGGATCATGATAACACCCTGGCTCCTGCCCAAACGAAGACATGTCAAGTTCCCCAATCGGGACGGGACGAAGCAAGGCACCTGGACAGGACGGAATCATGCCTCTCGCGAGACGGAGACAGTCTCACACATCCCCGGCCCCTACAGGAGCTCACCGAACGAGAGTACAACAGGTACAGTGGGACCCTATGAATAACGGAGTCCATTGGCCAAGCCCATTGGCCAAGTGTGAAAGAATCTCACTGTACGCAAAAAGAATTGGGGGAAGGTACAAACGGTGTACTGGCCGACGGGGCTGTAGGCATCCATGCCTCTATCCACTACGGGCTTACCCGGACACCCCCCCCCCCGTATTCTCCGGCGAAGCGGTGGAGGGCCGACAAGCCATCCAGCCTCCGACCAAGTACGGAGACAATAAGAATATAGTATTATGAGTACTACGCATCCTTCTCGGAGAAGGCAAGGGCACCGTCTCTCAGGATATGCTCCTCGGTGCACACTTGTAACTCCTCTACCCTCCTTGCTACTATAAAAGGAGGGTGTGGGGGGACGACGACGAGCAAGCGACAAATCATCAGACAATCAAACAATCGAAGAACAACAAGCATAGAGCTAGAACACACTCATATACGAACGCACTCAGAGACTTGGGGCTCATACCCCCTCTCTCGACCAAGCTTGTAACCCCCTCCAAGTAGAGATAAGGAACACGAGCAGCTACACACTGGACGTAGGGATTTCTTGCCCGAACCAGTATAATCCTTTTGTCTCTTTGTCTCACCATTCGGAACCCGACACGCGTACAAATTTACTCGTTGGTAGTTTCTAAACACCGACAGGCTTCCTAAAATCTAGAACTATTCAAGACTGTCTGATTATTATTTTGAAATTAGACTTTGAAAAGACTTTTGACACGTGGAATACTAGACAATTTTGTCAATCCTTGAGGCTGTGAGTTTTCCACCAAGATGGTTGCAATGGATGGTAAACATCTTATCCTCGAAAACATCTGCAGTGCTACTTAATGGAGTACTAGGGAAAACATTCAGCTATAAGAGTGGGCCATGCAGGGAGACCCACTAACCTCTTTTATTTGTATTATAAGAAGATTTACTGCAAAGTGTGATTTATAAAGTTTATCAGGACGACGACCTTCAGCCCTCATCACTCAAAATACATCTGCTCCCAGCTATTAGACCTCAAAGAGCTCCTAGATACTTTTGCACAATCCACAGTGTTAGAATAGGCGCTCTTTGGGCTGGTCAGGACCCTAATCGGCGCAGGACTGTTTGGGTTAGATAGATATGGCAGGCCAGATAGATACGGATACGGCAAGGACTCCTGATCCTTATAGGACTCTGGACTCTTGATCCTTATAGGATTCTGGATCCTTGCCTGTATATATATGTAATTGTACCTTGCCTCATATCAATCAATCCAATCTATTCCTGATTATACTTTCCTTCATGGTAATCAGAGCCTAGGTCAATTTTTTCTCTCTCTCTTCCGCTGCCCTAACCCGCACATCGGCTCCCCTTGTCGCGCGTTCCTTCCACTGCCCGCACTGGCTCGCACGGCTCAGGCCCGCGCTGCCGCTGCAGCCGCCAGCCCACCCACGGGGCCCTCTGGTCCCCCCCTGGCAGTGCCCCTACACCCGCCGTCGATCTCCGTGCCACCATGCTTCATCATGAAGCCGTGGCTCTGCTGCAGCAGTCCACCAGCGCGCAGCAACAGCAGCAGCCTGCCCCCGGTGGTGGTCGCTCCTGGCCCAGCTACTACAACCCCTGGATGGGCTCGATCCAGATGTGGCCAGGAGGCCCCCGCCCTCCGTTAGCACCGATCCCGGTGCCCCCTCACCTCCAGGCGCAGCAACAGCAGGCGCACCAGCAGGCGCTCCTCGCACAGCAGCAGCAGCAGGCCTTCGTCACCCACAGCCAGGCTGCTGCCCCTAACGGTGCTGCACACTGGGTTGCCCTCGGGTACTACAACCCCGTGGCTGGCCTTCCCTCCTGGGATCCGACGGCGCTTGCCTCCACCTTCAGCACCACGTCCCTGACTCCACCTTCGTCCGGCGACTGGTATTTCGACTCAAGTGCTACCTCCCACATGACATCCCAGTCCTCCTCTCTTTCACATATTCTTCCTTCGCGGTATCCTACTCCTTCATCTATTGTCATAGGTAATGGTTCCGTCATGCCTGTCACTGCTACTGGTTTTACAGAGTTGTCTCCTTCTTTGCGTCTTAATAATGTTCTTGTGTCACCACAACTTATTAAGAATCTCATCTCTGTCCGCCAATTTACTATCGACAATAATTGTTCTGTGGAGTTTGACCCTGCTGGTTGTTCTCTGAAAGCTCTTCCCTCCCGGACCGAGATCGTCAGGTGCAATAGCTCCGGGCCGCTGTACCCTCTGCGCCTACCTCCAGCTCACTCCCTTGTCGCTCAGGCTTCTTCCCCGCTGTGGCACCGGCGACTTGGCCACCCTGGTCATGAGGCGTTGTCCAAACTTGCGTCCAGCACTTCGTGCCATATTAGTGATTGTTCAGATTTGTGTCATGCTTGTCAGTTAGGGCGTCATGTTCGTTTGCCCTTTTATCTGTCCACCTCTCGTGCATCTAGCAAGTTTGATCTCATTCACTGTGATCTGTGGACCTCCCCGGTTGTCAGTGTCTCTGGTTATAAATATTACTTGGTTATACTGGACGACTGCACTCATTACTTGTGGACATTTCCTTTGCGCCTCAAATCTGACACTTTCACCACGCTGGCTCAGTTCATCGCCCATGTCTCCACTCAATTTGACACACATGTCAAGTCGGTCCAGTGCGACAATGGGAAAGAGTTCGACAACTCGAGTACTCGCCACTTCTTCCTCGCTCAGGGCATCCATCTTCGCATGTCCTGCCCCTACACCTCGTCTCAGAATGGTAAAGCTGAACGCATTATTTGCACCATCAATAATGTCATTCGCTCACTGCTCTTTCAGGCATCTATGCCTCCCTCCTATTGGGTGGAGGCCCTCTCCACAGCCAATGTCCTCCTTAACATATTGCCTACCAAAACTCTCCAGCTCTCTACACCCCACTTTGCATTATTTGCAAAGCTGCCTACGTATGATCATCTTCGGGTTTTTGGTTGCAAATGTTATCCAAACATATCTGCCACCACACCTCACAAACTCGCTCCCAGTTCTGCTCTCTGTGTCTTTTTAGGCTACTCCTCCCACCATAAAGGATACCGTTGCCTTGACCTTTCCAGCAATAGAGTTATCATCTCCAGGCACGTCATCTTTGATGAAACGGCCTTTCCCTTTGCTGAACGTCATGGTCCTAGCACCCCGGCCGACCTCGAGTTTCTTGATTTTACTGATGATGTGGTGCCAGCTCCTATTGGACCCTCGCCCACTTTGTTTCCTGCAGGCACGTCTCCCAGCACCTCCGACGCTCCTACTGTCCCTGCCGGTCCTCGTGTGGCCGACCCTGGGGCACCTTCTGGCGACATCAGCGCCCCTGCCGGTCACTCTGTGACTGTGCCTGGGGCGCCTGAGGCTGCTGATGACTTCCCGGTGCCGACGCTCTACATCCCACCGGCGCTCCGGTCACTGGGGCCTCCTTCCGCGCCACGCGCGGCATCCGCGACGGGGCCTCTCTACGTCCCGCCAGCCCTTCGGGCTGGCGCGTCGTCACCTACGTCGTCGACGGGTTCAGCGCCACCACAGGCGCCCCGCGGGCCTCCGCCCGGATTTCCGCCTCTTCGCCCCGAGCGCCTCTTCAAGCACCACTACAGCCGCCAGCCTCGACCTCCACCTGTGCCCGCATCGCCAAGTACTACTGCTGCCTTGCCTAAGGGTGCCGTTCCTGTTCGCCCCGTGAGCAACCAGCATGCTATGGGCTCGCGGGCGAAGAGTGGTTTTCGGATGCCGGCCACTTATCACACCGTCTCGCTCTCTCCAGTGCCGAAGACTTTCCGTAGTGCTCTTGCCGACCCCAATTGGCGAGCGGCTATGGAAGAAGAACATCGTGCCCTTCTGCAGAATGACACCTGGGCTCTCGTACCTCGCCCCCCTCGGGCCAATGTTGTCACTGGCAAGTGGATCTTCCGGCATAAGTTCAAGTCTGATGGTTCCCTTGAAAGGTACAAGGCCCGCTGGGTACTCCGTGGTTTCACTCAACGTCCTGGTGTGGATTTTGATGAGACTTTCAGTCCGGTGGTGAAGCCTGCTACTGTCCGCACAGTGCTCTCGCTGGCTCTTTCACGCAACTGGCCCATCCACCAGCTCGACGTTAAGAATGTCTTTCTCCATGGGACTCTGAATGAGACAGTGTATTGCCAGCAGCCCTTCGGGTTTGAGGATCCTACTCGTCCTGCGTATGTCTGCCTGCTCAAGAAGTCCCTCTACGGCCTCAAGCAGGCCCCACGTGCTTGGTACAGTCGAATGGCTACCTACCTTCTGTCCATCGGTTTTATTGAAGCTAAGTCAGATACATCACTCTTCATTTACCATCGCGGCTCCGACACAGCTTACTTGTTGCTCTATGTGGATGACATTGTCCTCACAGCTTCCTCTTCTGATCTTCTTCGGCGGATCATCTCAGCCCTGCAGCGAGAGTTTGCCATGAAAGATCTGGGAGAATTGCATCACTTCCTCGGTATGCAGGTTCAGCGAAGCAGTGCTGGTTTACTCCTCTCCCAGCGACAGTACATGTTGGATATTTTGGATCGCGCTGGTATGGCAGAATGCAAGCCTTGCTCTACTCCAGTTGACACCAATCCAAAGATTGCTGCAGCTGACAGGGCCCAAGTGTCTGATGCCACAGAGCCAAGTGTCTGATGCCACAGACTTTCGCAGTCTTGCTGGCGCCCTACAGTATCTGACATTCACCCGCCCGGACATTGCGTACGCAGTTCAGCAAGTGTGCCTTCATATGCACGCCCCTCGAGAGCCTCATCTTGCTGCCCTGAAGCGGATTCTCCGGTATATCCGAGGCACACTTCACCTTGGTCTACTGCTGCGACCATCTTCCTCTACGGATCTTGTCGTTTACACCGATGCTGATTGGGCTGGTTGTCCCGACACTCGCAAGTCCACCTCGGGCTATGCGGTGTTCCTTAGTGATAACTTAGTCTCCTGGTCATCCAAGCGGCAGAACACAGTATCAAGATCCAGTGCTGAAGCTGAGTATCGTGCAGTGGCTAATGGAGTTGCAGAAGCCACCTGGCTGCGACAGCTTCTCATCGAGCTGCACACGCCCCTTCGGCGCGCCACGCTGGTGTATTGTGACAACATCAGCGCAGTCTACATGTCCTCCAATCCAATTCAGCATCAGCGTACCAAGCACATTGAGATTGATCTTCACTTCGTTCGAGAGCGAGTTGTCATTGGTGATCTCCGTGTCCAGCATGTTCCTACCACTTCACAATATGCGGATATCTTCACCAAAGGGCTGCCTTCTTCGGTCTTCACGGAGTTTCGGTCCAGTCTAAACGTGCAAAGTGGCTGACGTTTGGACTGCGGGGGTGTGTTAGAATAGGCGCCCTTTGGGCTGGTCAGGACCCTAATCGGCGCAGGACTGTTTGGGTTAGATAGATATGGCAGGCCAGATAGATACGGATACGGCAAGGACTCCTGATCCTTATAGGACTCTGGACTCTTGATCCTTATAGGATTCTGGATCCTTGCCTGTATATATATGTAATTGTACCTTGCCTTATATCAATCAATCCAATCTATTCCTGATTATACTTTCCTTCACACAGGTTTGAGAGTTAATTATCATAAATTCAAACTCATACCTATTAATATTTCAGAAGACAAAACATAGCATCTGGCAAATGATTTTGGGTGCAAGATTAGAAAAATTCCTTTCACATATTTGGGCTTATCCCTGGGCACTACAAGACCACTGGTAAAAGATTATGCACCACTCTTATGCAGAAATGAAATGGAAGTTAGGTGCAAGCTCCATGTACCTAACATACTCAGGCAGGCTGCAACTAGTGAATTCAATCATCACTTCTTGATGCACATATTTTGCATGTACATTCAAAATGCTAGCAACTGTAATCAAATAACTAGATATCTACGGGAACATATGTCTTTGGAGAGGATCATATATAAATCAAAAAGTCCAAACTTGGCTGCTTGGGAGATAGTATGTAAACCTAAAGACCAAGGAGGTTTGGGTATGCTTAATCTTACAGTTCACAATGATGCCATTTTATTAAAAACACTTGGAGAGAAGTTTGATAATAAAAAAGATATGTAATGGGCACACATGATCTTGTCAACATACTTCTTCAGAAATCCCTGATCTAGCAAGAGAAAAGGGATCCTTTTGGTGGAAAGATGCTTTACGCCTACATCCATATTTCAGGGTCTTCACCACTTTAGTAGGCATGTGGGAGGATGTATCCTTCAAAAAGTTATGTCACTTTAATATCCTAGACTTTTCTGTTTGGCAAATAACCCATGTCCAGAACAGCCTATAATGAACTTCTACTTCTTAAAGATGACTTAGAAGAAATTAGAAATCAAGCAACCGATCCAGAATTTCGGACATACATTTGGGAAACTGTGCAATATGCATCAAACAAATTCTACGGATTCAGTTTCCAGTCAATCAACACGCCCAAACAACTGAAGTGGATTTGGAAAAGCAAGTGTGTTCCAAGAATTAAATTATTCACATGGCTGTTGCTCATGACAGACTGAACAAAAGAAACATTCTCAAGAGAAGAAAGAACTCCTACAGTCTGGATATTAATGTGCTATATGTTTGGATAGAGTTGAAGGAAAAATGGAGCATCTCTTCTTTGGCTGTTCTACATCAGTGTCCTACTGGGTCTCAATAGGCATTCAATGGAACCTTGAGTTGGAACTTGGAACTCTTTGAAATTATTGAATTGAAGCAGCAAAAGAAACTTTTAATTCACTTTTTTTATGGAAACAAGATGTTGAGGTGCGACTAGTAAAAGCAGAAGGAAGTCTCACATACCATGCTTTCTTGGACAGATGATGACTACGTTGCGAACTCTCTCTATGTTGCGAACTCTTTCTCAATTAAGAGCGCTCTTCTTCTTGCCGTTGTGATCCTTCTCCATAATGGTACTGGCTACCTTCCATCAACATAATGGTACTGACTGAGACCCTAGGAGTATCTCTGGTGGTGGTGCAGCATACTAACAAGGAAAAACTATAACAAATGAACCACACAGGGCAAAAAATCGTCAGAACGGATGGCCATGGCCGAGGACGCGACAGGTGATTAACGAGAGAGCAAGCTCGCAGCGACGTCGCGCAGCGGCACGGGGCTGCGGTGCGTCGAGGCGGAACAGCAAGGTAGAGCGGCGCGGTTTGGCGGGGTAGCGTGCGTCGCGGCCGCGAGCTCCAGGTGTTCCTGGTTGCGTCGACGACTGCCGGGGCAAGGCACGGCGCAGGGCAGCGTTGTCGGTGCGCGTCGCGCGCGCGGGCTCTTTGCAGCCCATGGTCACGGCGTGATGGCGAGGCTTGCTCGCGCGGGGCGAGGTTGTGCGGTCGACGGCGTGGCGGGCGGCACACGAGATCGTGTGGGGACGGGGTCGTACGGGCGTGCGCGGCCGTGAAGTGGCCGACGACGACCCGATGTTCGTGCCCTGCAAGGAGAAAAGGTCCGGCTCGAAGGCACGACACATTCGAGCCAGCACAACACAGGCAGGTTGAGGCTCATCGGCGCTGGCTCGGGCAGCAAAACAGAGGAGGGATGGAGAGTGTGAACCCGGCTGCGTGCACCTACGGGCGTGCAGGCGATGCCGTGGTGAGGTAGAAGGCGGGGTCGGAGGAACGCAGGCCCGCGGTTCTTGTCGTCACGGAATGGGCAGCTTCGTCTTCGGCTCGCGGTTCGGCTTTGGCGGATATGGTGGTTCTCCGGTAGTTGTGCTCCGGCTCCTCTCTTGGTACTGTACTACTGGCTACTGCTACGGCTTGAGGTCGCCGTCCGCGGCGGCGGCAGCAGCTTGCCGACGATAGTGTCGTTGATGTCCTTTGCTGCGGGTCCGGGCCCTCCTCGCTCCTCCCCTCCTCCCCTCCTCTTCCCCCTTCTCCCCTTTTCCTCCCTCTCGGTGGCGTTGGTGGAACTGGGGTTTTCCGCCGAGCGAATAATGGTGAGGCTGCGGCGTGGGGAGAAAGAAGAATAGAGAGAGAGAACGGCGTTTTTTTAGGTTTTCCATGTGTGCCATTAAAAAAGATGGTGCCAGCCCTCATGCCACTAAAAAGATGGCTCGGACCCATGTGTCATGACACTTATCTCTTTTGCCCTCTCCGTCATTCCTTCCAAATTTGCCACTAACGGTGGCAAACGGCTGAGCTAAAAGACTCGAATGCCCTCTAGTCTGTAGTGTCGCTGTGAACTTTGCTTTCCTCCTGTGCCACTCAGAGGACCAGTGTTTTGGCGGCAAAGGAAGACCTGTTGGCGCTAAAGACACGATTGTTGGCGCCAACAGAGACCCTGTGCCTTTTCCTTTATATATGTCCTAGCCATATCTATTTCCACTCATCCATATTGAGTTGTATCTCATCAATCTCTCTTTATCCACAACCATGTCTCAAGCTTCTAGCAGCTATGGTGGTAGGGTAAAGAGGGTAGTTTGCCCCAACTATCTTGTGCTTGCCAATCAATTCATCTCGATGACCAGGAAGAGCTACAACCGTGTCTTTCACAAGTGTCCCTATTATGCAGTTTGTGTTTCATTCTCTAGCCAATTTTGCCTTTGCCTATTTCTTTGTTGTTTTGGCCACCTAAGCCTATTTCTTTGTTCTTTTTGTGTTTCAGATTGGAGGCTGCCAGTATTACCAGTGAGAGGATGAAATGAAGGACACTGAAGTGCAGACAGCTACAACCCCTGCTCCATTACAAGCAGTTCCCCTACATGCAGTGGCACCACCTGGTGGTTTACCTAGTCAAGCTTCTATAGCCATTCTCCAGGAAGGTTCCCAGGCTGCTGGAGGAGGTGCAGGCAATGCACAAGTGGACAATAGGGTCATGCAACAGCTTAGTTGGATGTAAAAGATGGTCTATGTTTGCATATTTCTTGCTTTGTATGCTATTTTCAAGAAGTAGGTGCCTATGTATGTGTATGAGTACTCAATGTAAGGAAGAATCAATGCATCAATGAATCAATCGATGTCTACAACATCCATAATAGTCATATCATAAATAACATTCACCAAAGCAACATTCATAACATTATCATCCCATAACTGGTCTCTGAGTCACCAAAGCAACATTCATAACATAAGTCTTGACATTCATAACATAAGTTACTGGTTTTCATCTACAACTAAGCAAAAGAACTGGGTCCAAGGTTTTCCAGAATTACATCACATGGCACAAGTTTTTCCAGAATTACATCACCAAAAGAACTGGGTCCAAAAGAAGAACCAAACGAACTAGGTCAGCATAGACCTTTCAATGCAGCTGGAGCTTTTTCTTGCTTCTGGTGTTTGAAGCAGGGCTGGCAGGGCTGGATGGCACAGGTGTGATCAATAGCTTCTTTGGTGTTAGCTTCTTCTTCACCCCTACCTTCCTCCTTGGTGTTGCCTGTTCAGCTGGCACCCCAATGTCCAGTGCATCAGTCTATACTGTTGCAGAGGTTTCATGGAAAGGGGCTAGATGCACAGTTTGGAGTGGAATTGGGTCATTTGAAGCAGTCCCAGACCTTTTGGGCAAATAAAATGATGTGCATTAGAATTTGATTTCATGATACAAGTGTTGTGATCAAATGAATATCTGCTATGCTTACCTGTTGGTAGCAGAGGTACTGCTGGTACCTGCCCCGTTGCCTTGCTTGCCAACAGAAGTGTTCACTTGCCTCTTGCTCTGCCTAGCACCAGAAGTAGAAGTGCTAGCTGCCCCCTTGCTGTGCTTGCCACTAGAAGAAGACTTCCTCTTTATTTCTTGTGTGTAGCATTGTCCACATCTTCATTCTGTGGGAATACCATCTGGGAAGGAGTGGTAGTAGCTACCATAATGCTTGTCTCTGTATTAGTTGTTGTAACTTTTTTGAGTTTTTTCTTTGGTGGACCCCTGTACAGAACAAGCAACATGGGTTAAACAGGGTAATGCATGTCAACATGAATTAGCATTGTAAATTACATACATCATATACCTTTCAGCCTCCATTGCAGCTATATCATCTGGGTTTCCATTCTTGCAAGTGTACTAGTGATGGCCTAACTCATGGCAAATGGGGCACTCATGCTTCTTTGCTTTCTTGTTGCTGCTGCCTCCTTCAAGGATGATTTCATCCTATTTTTCCTTCTACCTCATGTGGATCTAAGCAAGGGTGGGTGCATGAAGAAGCCATGTGTTGCTTTGGGCCACATGCTCTTGTTAGGAATACAAGGGATGGACCCTTGATATGCTTCTCTGAACTTGTCTACAGAGTAGTAATCATCCACATGGTCTTCAAGCTTCTCACCAACAATGGAAGTGATGTATGCAATTGCATGCTTGCAAGGGATTCCTGACCCCTGCCAAACCCTACAGTAGCAGCTTCTGTCAGGTAGGTTGACCACAAACCTAAATCCACTACCTCCCTTAGCCCTCATTTCTGCTACACCATCAGGGCTAGCTGTGATCACCTCAATGTCTAGGTTGTAATTGTCTTCCCTTAGCTTTTGCATGATATGTGGAAGGATTTTTCCAATGAACTTTTGTGCTATCTTCTTCCTTTGGTTCCATTTGATCAAAATCTCTTGTCTAATTGTGTCTGGCAAATCATCCAGGTGCTTTCCCTTCTCAAGCTTGATCCAATTGTTTAATGACTCAACCAGATTATTAGTCACATAATCTACCTTGGACAATGTATTGTACTGGCTCCTAGTCCAAAGTTTCTTATGTGTTTGTTGTAGATACTTCATTGCCTCTGGTTTGGCTGCAGCCATTGCCTGATAATGCTTGTCAAACATGTAAGGGATTCATATGAATATGCAGAAGCCCACAAATGATCATCAAACACCTTGCCACTGTACCTCTTCTTGAAATTTTGTACTAAGTGATACATACACTCTCTATGCTCTGCAGCTGAGAAAACTTTAGCAACCCCATTCATCACTGCCTGCCCACAATCTGTCCAGAATGTAAGGCCTTCTGGTATGCTTATTGCATCCTTCAACCTTTCCATGAACCATACCTAGTTTTCATTGGTCTCTAAGTCAATAACCCCAATAGCTACTGGGTACATCCAGTTGTGCCCATCTACTGCACAAGCAATGCACAACTGCCCCCTAAATCTACCATTCAAAAAAGTACTATCTACTGCAAGATATGGTCTACAACCTCTAAGGAATCCATCAATACATGGCTTAAGTGCAAAGAATAACCTATTGAATTTGATCTTATTGTTGATGGTGTGATTATCAATAACAAGCCATGATCTAGGACTTGACTCTTCTAACTGTGCTTTAAGCCTATAAAGGTTATCAAAACTTTTGTCCCAAAGCCCATAAATCTGATCCATTGCAAAAATTTTACCTTTGTACACTCTCTTGTATGGCACCAAAACTTTGTGGACATCCTTCAACCTCCTCTGCAGTTTAGTAGGACCCAGAGTTCCATCTTCCTTTAGCCAATCAATAACCTCACTGCACACCCACAGCTGTGTTACTCCAACACAAACCCCTTGCCTCCTAGTGCTCTGACAGTTGGAATGAGGGTGAGGGTTCTTTTTCACCTACATAGCAGTCCAGTAATGCACATATTAGAAGATACATATTGGAATGAAAACAATGTGGCTGATGCATGAAAAACACATTACCTTAATAGTGTGTCCATCCTTTGTAGTTGATGCATGAAGTCTCCAATTGCAGCCATAACTCCTCTGTGAGCAGACCACCCTATACCTCCCTGGATCACTCTTCTCAATGTCATAATTGTACTCATGTTTAACAGCATGAGTAGCAAAAGTAATTTTAAAAGCAGCCATGTTTGAATACACTGTGGTTACTGACATAGGAGGGTCCTTCTTGTCATAAAAAACATCAGGCATCTGATGAGGTTCCCTATCCTTAACCATGTCATCTATGTCTGATACTTCACCATTAGAAGACTCAGAGTACTCATCATCAGAGTCTGTTGACACCTCCTCAGCACCCGAACTGTCACCCTGTCTTTCATGACTCCCACCTTGGCTCTTAGGATTGGGAGGAGGGGACAGTTGGAACCAACATCAATGTACAATCCTTCATCATCAACACTCACATGCTCATTCATTGGGTTTGGGTTAGCCAGGTACTCAAGTTCAACATCTATGGGATGGCTAGGTTCAGCATCTGTGCCATGGCTTGGTTCAGCTAAGCTTGGACAAGCAGCTGAAGGAGTGACTGGGGGTTCAGCTACCTTTGGGCTACCACCATCCCAATCAGGAATGACAGGGGGCTCACTACTTGGGCTATGGTACGCAACAGTCAAAAAACAGGTTCTGGAAGCACTATTTTTTGCAAACATTTTGACCAAATCTTGATCACTATGGACTTGGAAATTCACTCTAGTCTCTGTGCAGAAATAGAATAAGGAAGCTATGTCACCGTAGCCAGGAGGGTACTTGTCGACCACATCAGACAGAAGCCTAGTGAGGTGAGTGCGGTCAGCATCCACCACTTCATTCAATGAAAACCACCGCGCACGACATTTTGGAGCAACAATCCAGATTTCTAAGTTGTAGCTACTCTCTGGGTCCATCCTACAGATGAACAAGGAGCACGTAATCAAAAACCCTAACACAGCTCGTGGCGACGCACATATTCACACGCACAGGGAGCTAAGACCGCGAAATCAAGAGGGAAGAGCAGCAGTGAACTCACCTGTCCAGAAACCAATCTGGGCGCTCGCCCGCGCCGCTCCACGCCATGACTGGTCCTAGTCATTCCTCTCGGTCCACGGATCAGCTACGGCCGCCGCCGGATCCGCATCCACCGCGGCTACAGCCGCCTCCGGATCCGCCTCCTTCAACGGACACCGTCGCCGCCGCCACTACTGCTAGGGTTTGGTCGCCGCGAGAGAGTGGACCCGAGCGAGAAGAGAAGAGAGTGAGAGAATGAGAGAGATGGGAAGAGGGGATGACGACCAACATAACAGAGGGCATATTGGACATTTTCCCTGGCCGGTCCCACATGTCATAACTGCCAAACGGTGAAAATCAAACGGAAGGTGGACGGAATGGCGGAGAGGACAAAAGAGATAAGTGTCATGGCACATAGGGAAAAGCCTCTTTTTTTTTAACTCAAAGAGAGAACGACATTGGCTTGGGAAAGAAGATGAATCATGCTGTATGCTACTGCGACATGCATCGGCTGTTGCTGGGCCAGCTCGATAGATGGGCCTCGATAGTTGGTCTAGGCTGGCTGGCGTGGCTGCACAAACACGTTATCCTCCCTCCCTCCTGATTCTGCTGCTGCTGCTGTGTTTGACATTTGAGGTTTCACGCAAGAAAAGGGATCCGAGAGTCACGCAACATTAGAGTGATTTTCGATTTTGTGAACAACAAACTGTACAAAACATGCCACGTAACAGTTTCCTACTGATGAAAAATCGGGTGACTATATTTTCTTTGAGTAACTGAGTGATGAATATATATGAAAACAAAGCCATACAAAACGAGTGAACGAAAACCAACTCCCGAATCGAGTTATTTTTTTGACACCTCCCTACCGGGTACAACTGTGTAGCTTCTGCAGTTCTTGTACACGATGCACTCCTTCCAACAAGCCATACATACTATAGGTATCTCTTGTTTTTCAAGTGTGTGGTGTGGTGGTCACGAATCCTAGATCATCATCTGCGTCAATTCAGTTTGCACCATGCATGTTCAGCGAAGATTTTATTTAATTTGGTGTTTTTCTTGCAAGGGTTAAGCTGCAGCACGGTGCGCGGAGTTTGGCCGCGGGCTGGCCGGCGGCGAGGCTGCGCGCCTGTGGGCGCCCTTCCCCTATGCCACACACGGGGAGGGCAAAGCGCTGAGTGCACCGGCCACGAGATGCCTCGCAGTTTTCCGCCGTCAGCCCAAGGTATGGCCAATGGTGCCAGTATTGTTCGCAGTGTCCAGTATATCGCTTTCAGTGACCTCGCTCCACCATCATCCATGAACCTTGATTGCATTGTCTCACCATATGCCGGGTTCGCGGGACCATGATCCCCTCTCTTGGATCTCCTCGTTCTCCTTTTGACGTCCCTCCCTCCTTGAGGCTTCCTTTCCTTGATGGGCGTTGGTGGATATCAATTGGATCCCGGAAGTACTCCTAGACAGTGCAATTCACAACTGTCGTCCGCCTTCTTGGCTCAATGCTTTAACAGTTGCTTAGGGATTGGGGGTCGTCTGAGTATTGTCACTTGAGAGTGTTGTTTGTTGGTGCACAAAGAATGTTTTTGCACAAGTTCCAACTGTCATGCTTTGCTTCCAATGGCCTAGCTCTGCCTTTCACCATGATCATTGGTTGCCTTGCCTCATCAAATGTCGGTAGCGAGACCATGGTCCTCTCTCTTGGATCTCCTCGTGCTCCTTTTTGTCGGCCCTCCCCCCATTAAGAATTCCTCCCCTCACTAGGCGTTGGTGGACGCCACTTGGGTCCCATAAGTGTTTCTAAGATAATGTAATCACGACTGTCGTCTGTCCGAGTAGACTCGAAGCTTAACAGTCGCCGTTGGTATGAAGGTCACGGAGTTTAGCCTCTTGGTTTGTGGTGTTGTCAGTGAACCACGACGTGCAAAACTGAAGCTTAATTACCAATGGGGTGCCCGGCTACCGTGAGGTGGATTGATAGGAACATTGCCAGATTGCCATGTTTTGATGCTTTGTAATAGTTAGCGCTTGTGCTTTTAGCACCGACAAAATCCGAAATTGTATTTGTAACCATATGGCTATTTAAGATCCAATCATCAATATATCATCCAGGTGGGGATTCTCTCTCCACCCCCCCCCCCCCCCCCCCTCGATTTATCAAAAAAAAATTGGTGTTTTTCTCCGTTTTCTTGTATTCTCTACCTCATCATGTCAATAATATGTGCAGGGACAGAGCCAGCAAAAGAAGATAGGAGGGGCAGCTTCAACTAAGGAGGGCAAATCTTTATAAATAGGCTAAGAAACGCTCGCTCCGTCCCTGAAGACATGACGTGTTTTTTTTTTTGGTCAGAAATGGCATGCCATTGTTGTCTACTAGGATCGAGGTAAGCCAGCAGCAGTAGCTGCACAGTTTCCATGTTAATTCGGTTCCATTGATTCCTGAAGCAAGCCAGCATATATATATTAACTGGTTATTATTGCATGCGCATCACCAGATTTCTTACTGGTTTTTGCAATTATTAATGTATAAAGTATGAACACACGATGGAATGGTCTCTGGTCAGAAAGAATTTGTAGTATCCTCTACTAGTGAGCCATCGTTTTGTATCAGTTGTTCGAATATAACAGTTCTATTTATGGTTTCTGCAGGTGATAAGTTGGCTAATTTTATTTTATTGTGAGAGAAATATCATACTATGCATGATAACCTATACTGATAAGTTTAAGCGAATAACGAGATATTGAAGTTGGAGTCTTGAAGAGCCATGGGGACCACTCAGCTTCCTAAAGGTTGTGATCAAATCACATATTTGTGACAAAATTAAGACTCGTTCCGCAAGGAATGTAGGTAGTCTGAAGAGGTTGATTCTCCGCTCATTCGTGAACCCCCTAATAAGTCGCCTCCTGCTAAACTAGTGTTGACGTGGCAAAGGAGGTGACTGGTGGCTCAGAGCCTCTCTTGAGTAGCTAGTTTCAAGCGAGGAGAGGTGTTGATCATGAAGCGTATGGGCTACACCAAGGGCCCATCAGCGTCATCAACATTGGAGCTGGAGACCTTTAACAAGATCTTTGAAGGCAACCTAACTATGTCCAATGTGGAAGCATTGGGCTCCCGGATGGTGGAAAGGGCGCGTCTAGGCAGTCGCGAAGGCGTAAGGCCACCTCTTAGGCCGCACCACTACATCAGACTTGGTTTTCCATTTATGCAATATCAAAACTAGATATCTTTGGTTAAGATGGTCCAACTATATATACAGTTGTTTTGGGTCAACCACCTTTTGCGCTCGATAAAAGCGCGTTGTCTGTATTTAAAACTCTTCTGTTTAATACAACGTTAAGCAAATTTTTTTGTGCATTTGAGAAAAAAAACTTTGGCCTATAATGTAACTTAAATGCCCAGTATATCCTGCTGATGAAAAAAACAGCATGAAGGGTTCTATGTTGGAAGACTTGCCTACTGCTCCTATAAAGCATCTTGTGTATATATACGCGCTCTGATCCTAAAGAAAAATAATAAATAAATAAATGGTTGCTTCTTTCTTGAATCTTGTTGGCATTTGTTGTCCTAATGCTCTTGGGGATTTGCTGTCTGATCTGCGAACTCACACCACATGCAATGCTCATCTTTTTTTCCCGAACGATGTCGCTGCATTGCCGATTAGTTTGGAGCATGAAACATGGTAGTTGTTGGGGATATTACCTCGGTATATCATCAGGGACCTATATGGGCCTCCCGACTAGGAGGTGGGCCGGCCCACAAAACGTAGACGTGCAGCACACGACATGCACCACACAAGTAGTATCATATTGACTACTTTACTTGTAACTCTGTCCCTTCGGCATATATAAGGAGGGACAAGGGATCCCCCAAAAAACACAATCTCATCACATCTTGTAATCTATCTCTCAGATCAATACAGTCACCAGAACACAGGATGTAGGGTATTACGACGATTTGCCGGCCTGAACCTGTCTAAATCGCCATGTCTATGCTCTCTGTGTTACGCTTGATCGCCGTCGCCACACCTCTGCCTACAATCTACTACCGTAGGGTACCCCCTAGGTAGACTGCGACGCATATTTCGTCGATAGTTGGCGCGCCAGGTAGGGGGTGTGTGCAACGACGTCATGGCTCGTCAAGCGGTCATCTTCCTCGACGACGACCCTCGTCGACGGATCTCGTCGACGTCCCCTCGTCGTCACCCTCGTCAACGGTCTGCCGCCGCCGCCCTCGACGTCCCTCGCGCATGACCAGATTGGATCTATGATCTGGACCGGCAGCGGCACCGTCCTCGTCTCGGAGATCGTCATCAACTCGCCATGGCTCCCCTCGTCGTTCTTCGCCGCCGACCACGTCGGTGGCCCCTCGTCGCTCCTCGCCGTCGACCTCGCCGGTGGTTCTCGTCGCTCCTCGCCGTCGACCTCGCCGGTGGTTCTCGTCGCTCCTCGTCGTCGATCCCGTCGGCGGCCCTTCGTCGCTCCTCGCCGTCGACCTCGCCGGTGGTTCTCGTCGATCGCGTCGGCGGCCCTTCGTCGCTCCTCGTCGTCGATCCCGTCAGCGGCCCTTCGTCGCTCCTCGTCGGTGGTTCTCGTCGCTCCTCATCGTCGATCCCGTCGGCGGCCCTTCGTCGCTCCTCGCCGTCGACCTCGCCGGTGGTTGTCGTCGCTCCTCGTCATCGATCCCGTCGGCGGCCCTTCGTCGCTCCTCGCCGGTGGTTCTCGTCGCTCCTCGTCGTCGATCCCGTCGGCGGCCCCTCGTCGCCCTTCGCCGCCGATCCCATCGACGGTCCACGTCGTTTTTTTTCGCCGCCGACCACGTTGGTGGCCCCTCGTCGTCCTTCGCCGCCGACCACGCTGGTGGCCCTCGTCGTCTTTCGCCGCCGATCCCGTCGACGGCCAGCGTCGTCCTTCGCCGCCGAAGCCGTCGACGGTCCTCGTCGTTTTTTCACCGCCGACCACGTCGGTGTCCCTCGTCGTTCTTCGCCGCTGACCTCGTCGCCATGACTCGCCTCGCCAATGACTTCATCGTCCCTCGTCGCCATGGTTCGCCCCGCAGCGGGCCTCGTCAACAACGCGCCTCGCCCCTCGTCATCGCTCGTCAACGACACACCACGACCCTCGTCGCCAACTCGTCATGATATTCGGCAACCTCTACAAAACGCCTACGGCGTTCAACGACTTCTACAAAACGCATATAGCGTTCGACGACCTCTCCAAAACACTCCCACAGTGTTCGACGACCTCTCCAAAACGCAATAGGGCATTTCTCCAAACAGCCTGGCCATAACCAAAAAGCACTCGAAGCTGGCCTGCCAATGAATCATAGCGAATAGAAGTAGCTACCCTAAGCGCTACGACTACATTGATAGGCCTCCCAAATGATATTTCCCCAGAAGTCGGGTGATATCATTTGGGTCGGGAGCCATGAGGTTATGTGCCCAGAATCTGTAAATGACTACGGTACGGTCGACGACTCTACAAGCAGCATGGCTTTTCGCCCAGCGTCTGCAGGAACGGTCTTCACAGGCCCTGGTCACACCACGATCGAGCCTCTTGGAAAAAGGCCCTGTCTAATGGCATCTCCCTAAGTGTGCATGAGTTGTTCGCCCTCTGCGTCGCGGATTGCCAGCTGCGTGCCTCCTTGGGAATCCTTATGTATCCTACGCGTGCAGTGGCGCTAGCCCTACGATCTAGACCATTTGAGACCCAAGGTCAAACTGTTCATCGCTACGGCTCACGACTCAGCAGGCACGAGAGGACATACAAGTGAAATAAAAGCTCACCGCTTCGATAAATACAACTTTGACATATTTCACTTACAAGTTCATGAACACCTTGTATTCCACAACAGCTACCCCGCAACAAAAAACTCCATGTCTGAAAGAAGGTCTTCAGTAGCCACGCCTGCCTCCGCCTCCAAACGAATCATGTCCTCGTCATCAACTATAGTCTCAGGGACTGGCTTCATCGCCGACTCGTCACGGTTCACGCTGAATTCGTCGCTCCTCGCCACGACTCATGTCGACCTCGTCGCTCCTTGTCGCCGATTCGTCACGGTTCACGCCGGCCTCGTCGCTACTTGTCGCTGACTCGTCACGGTTCACGCCGACTCCGTCGCTCCTCGCCATGGCTCATGCCAACCTTGTCGCTCCTCGTCGTCAACTACAGTCTCGGGGACTACCCTCGTCGCCG
Source organism: Microstegium vimineum (assembly GCA_022036555.1). Taxonomy (NCBI): domain Eukaryota; kingdom Viridiplantae; phylum Streptophyta; class Magnoliopsida; order Poales; family Poaceae; genus Microstegium; species Microstegium vimineum. The sequence continues at coordinate 41,600,052 of CM039121.1, read as the reverse complement.
ACTCGTCACGGTTCCCGCCGACTTCGTCGCTCATCGTCATGGATCATGCCGACCTCGTCGCTCCTTGTCGCCGACTCGTCACGGTTCCCGCCGACTTCGTCGCTCCTCGCCACGGCTCATGCCGACCTCGTCGCTCCTTGTTGCCGACTCGTCACGGTTCACGCTGACTTCGTCGCTCCTCGCCACGGCTCATGCCGACCTCGTCGCTTCTTGTTGCCGACTCATCACGGTTCACGCCAGCTTCGTCGCTCCTCGCCACAGCTCATGCCGACCTCGTCGCTCCTCGTCGTCAACTATAGTCTCGGGACTGCCCTCGTCGCCGACTCGTCACGGTTCACGCCGACTTCGTCGCTCCTCGCCACAGCTCATTACGACCTCGTCGCTCCTTGTCGCCGACTCGTCACGGTTCCCGCCGACTTCGTCGCTCCTCGTCACGGTTCATGCCAACCTCGTCGCTCCTCATCGCCGACTATAGTCTCGGGGACTGCCCTCGTCGCCGACTCGTCACGGTTCACGCCGACCTCGTCGCTCCTCGTCGTCAACTACAGTCTTGGGGACTGCCCTCGTTGCCGACTCATCACGGTTCCCGCCGACTTCGTCGCTCCTCGCCACGGTTCACGTCGGCCTCGTCGCTCCTTGTCGCCGACTCGTCACGGTTCCCGCCGACTTCGTCGCTCCTCGCCATGGCTCATGCCAACCTCGTCGCTCCTTGTCGCCGACTACAGTCTCGGGACTGCCCTCGTCACCGATTCATCACGGTTTCCGCCGACTTCATCGCTCCTCGCCACGGTTCACGCCGGCCTCCTGGCTCCTTGTCGCCGACTCGTCACGGTTCCCGCCGACTTCGTCGCTCCTCGCCATGGCTCATGCCAACCTCGTCGCTCCTCGTCGCCGACTATAGTCTCGGGGACTGCCCTCGTTGCCGACTCGTCACGGTTCCCGTCGACTTCGTCGCTCCTCGCCATGATTCACGTCGGCCTCGTCGCTCCTTGTCGCCGACACATCACAGTTCCCGCCGACTTCGTCGCTCCTCGCCACGGTTCACGCCGGTCTCATCGCTCCTTGTTGCCGATTCGTCACGGTTCCCGTCGACTTCGTCGCTCCTCGTCGCCAACTACAGTCTCGGGGACTGTCTTCATCATCGACTCGTCATGGTTCACGCCGACTTCGTCGCGCCTCGCCACGGCTCATGCCGACCTCGTCGCTCCTTGTCGCCGATTCGTCACGACTCTCGCCGACCTTATTTACGACTCACCTTCGTCGTTGATCAGAACCTGCTGGTTGAGCTGGTGTGCCATCAAGTTGCTCCATGCTATCCGGATCAGGGTGCTGATTTTGGGTAGCGCAGGGGGCCTTGATGGGCATGCTATGCCTGCTGTCTCGGGGACTGCGTCAGCCACAGTATGCTCTATAGCTTGGCACCACGTGTCTACAACACCTACTACCAAGCTCGGAGACTAAGGGATACACTTCACCTCGCGGTGAATGTATTTGTTTTCTTCTTCGACAAGCGCAAAGATGGACTTGTACAGGCTTCTACTAGGACCTTGTTGTTTCTTATAGTCTTGCAAGCTCCAAGGGGATACACTTCACCAAGAAGAAGTTCTTTCAAATTTTTTCTCTAGCACGTCACATCCTTCCGACAAGCAGCTGCAGACCTACGACGAAGCGACCTGCTCGCTAACCAAGCTCTGATGGTTCCGACCAGTTCAACCTGGTCAGAAAGCTTCTCCGGACTATATCCTGATCGGGCCACCTGGTCGGAGATCTTCGATAATGCTGATAAAGAAAGGCGACCAGGTCGCATCTCCTCGAAGGCTTCAGGACAGCTCGCCAGAAGGATATAACGTGCTCGGGGACTTGTTGGGGATATTACCTCGGCATATCCCTAGGGACCTATATGGCCTCCCGACCAGGAGGTGGGCCGGCCCACAAGACGTAGACGTGCAACACATAACGTGCACCGCACGAATAGTACCATATTGACTACTTTACTTGTAACTCTGTCCCTTAGACATATATAAGGAGGGACAAGGGACCCCCAAAAAAACACAATCTCATCACATCTTGTAATCTATCTCTCAGATCAATACAGCCACCAGAACACAGGACGTAGGGTATTACGGCGATTTGCCGGCCTGAAATTGTCTAAATCGCCGTGTTTATGCTCTCTGTGTTACGCTTGATCGCCGTCGCCACACCTCCGCCTACAATCTACTATTGTAGGGTACCCCTAGATAGACAGCGACGCATATTTCGTCAACAGTAGTAACAGCAATGCAATGCTCATCTTTTCCCCCGAACGCGCTATAGTTGGAACGTGGAAATCAAGTTACTGCAAGATGCTAGAATAATGTGCATTGCATAGCATCTCCAAAAGATATGTTAAACATGTTTTGGAGTCTATTTTAAAGTTTAAGAGCAAAAATAAAGCTCCCGTTTCTAAATTGGCAAGCTAGCCACTACATGTTTTCCGATGGCCATAAAAAGCAAGCCTGCTTGTTCGCTATCCTCCGATTTCCCGCTTGTGGCTGCACGTCCATGCATGCATGAGCTCCCTTCCCGCACGTCGATTTGGTCGCGAAGCCTTTGGTCCGTCTGATCGGGCATCCTAGTGGCGCAAAAACAACAACAGCCACGTCGAGGGGTTGAGATTTTGATCACTTGTGTGTCGACGTGGAAAGGTTCAATATAAAAAAAAGGAAAAAAATAGCTAATCTATTGGAGCAGCATGTTTTTTTAAAAAAAAACTTCTCTATTTTAATTACATAATAGCTAAAATATAGAATTCAGCTACTATTTTAGAACAACTCTTAGTGATGCTCTTAGGATGTAGCTAGAAAGACCTAATTAAATAACCTAAATAAAGTTTGGCAGGCAGCTATGACAGGGCAATAAGCTGTGGAAGATGTGCTATCCCTCCATCCCAAAAGAATGCAACTCTAGAACAATGTTATGTTTTAGAATATCAAGTTTGTAATTCACTTTGACTGGCATGCAACTTATAGTTGTATCTTTCTTGGTACAGAGATATTATCACGTTTTTGTATTTTAAGTTTAACCAATTATAAATAAAAAAATATCAATATTTATCATATCGAATAAATATTATTATATTAATTATGAAATGTATTTTCATAATAAATTCATTCAAAGCCATAAATACGAATACTATGAACTAGAAATTTAATCAAACACGAACTATTTTTCGTGGCACGCAACAAAATAAGAGTGGCAGAATTTCAGTTCAGCAGCAAAATTGCGAGAGCTGATGGCTGTCAGGCTCATGATCCAGGCGGTAGGGTGCAGGAAACAACAGCAGTATTTCCAATGGGAGACCTTCAGGGTGGCCCCCACGGTGAACACGGGCAATGGATACGGAGTACAGTATCAAGGAAATGACTCGTGGCTGCACTGTCCTGGGTATTCCGGTTTGTTCTTCACGGAGCTAAAGTTTAGACCATGTCACATCGAACAGTAGGAGTAGACTAATTAGTGAGATGAAACTATTAAACCTAATTAATCCATCATTAGCAAATATTTATTGTAACATCACATTGTCAAATCATGGACTAATTAGATTTAATAGATTCATCTCGTAAATTAGACTCAATCTGTATAATGAGTTTTATAATTAGTCTATATTTAATACTCTAAATTGATATCTAAATATACGATGTGACAGACATAAAATTTAGAGCTCCTTTAGATCAAAGTAATTTCATAGGAAAAATGTAGGATCCAGATTCCCATAGAAATTGTCACTGTAGTCTTCTTTGGTTCGTAGGATTGAGCTGCAGGAAATTTGGAGGAATAAATCCTGTGTCATCAGATTCCTAGGTGAAACGTAGGAAAACTAACATCCAGCCAAGGCTCTTTTTTTTTGCGTAGGACCGAGGCAACGACAGATTACACAGAGAAGAATAGCTGCACTAGGTGGCACTCTGCACGCAAACGAACAGCTAGTTAATATCTACATGTTTGATCAACTAGTTAACATATATGGCTAAAAATCCTTTTAACTAGGATTCCTATAATTTTCCCTTGACCTATCCAAACGGCAGCTCCATCAAAATTCCTATGATTTTCAATCCTATGTTTTACATCTACATCCCTATAGTATTCCTATGTTTTTCCTATTCCTATATTTTCTTTTCCTATGTTCCAAAGGAGCCAGACGTTGGGATCCAAACATGGGAATCCCAATTTCCACACAATTGAGTTTGATGGAACAATGGAGCTCAATGGAGATGCAGTTGAGTTTGACATCCCAATTCCCACACATGCACGCTTCCCGGTTGCTGAACAGGAGAAATGCATAATGCAGTATTTTTTTTTTCTTTTGGCATCAGCTTTTGCCGAGAACAATGTTTGTAAAAAAAAATCGACCCGCGGAGGGTAAAACAGCCCCCGATAGCCCGTGTGAGACTGAGCTGGGCCTGCGCTTTAGACGTGGGACAGACGAGCGAAGTTTCTCATCGGGAGTCGAACTCAGGACCTGGGAAGTGCCATTGAGGGGCTCTAACCATTGGGCTCGGCATCCCCATGCGTTGACCGAAAAGAACAACCAACCAGGCAGACAATCAAGGCCTTGTTTGGATGCCCTCAAAATTCTAAAATTTTACAAGATTTTCTATCACATCAAATTTTTAAACGCATGTATGGAACATTAAGTATAGATAAAAAAATAATTAATTATACGATTTGTTTATAATTTGCGAGACGAATCTTTTGAGTCTAGTTACTCGTAGTTAGACAATATTTATCAAATATAAATAAAGATGTTACAATGCCGTTTTAAAATTTTTGCATCTAAACGAGGCTCAAACGTCCAAACCGATCTCTGGGCTCTGGCCATTGGCCAAGAAAGAAAGCAGAGAGCAGCAGTAGGCCAGTAGCTACCCTGAGCCCACATGACATACTCCCCCTTCGCTACTTCCTCGAGAAATGCGTTCTTCCTTGTCGAGAAGCCACTAATCTACATATAATCCAACGTTAGTTGATCCAGCAAGCTAAAGATCCCCAATAACAATGCCACCAATTGCAAGCGAGAGGGAGAACAGCAGGGATAGCGTTGGCGGTATCTCGGCGGGCTGCTGCGCGGGCAAGGGCGTGGGCCGGTTCGGGTGCGTGCGGCGGCGCAGGAGCGTGTGGCGGCATGGCCACGGACTCGTGGCGGTGGGTATCTGCGCGCGGGGCTTCGACTTCGTTGGGGACTCCGTCTCAGGAAGAAAGATGCCCGGTGGGACCTGCATGCAGAGAATAGTAGAATGGCAGTTTACGCAATACTGTACAATACAGCGACCTGCTGATGGGCCCTATAACGTCTAAACAAAGAGTATAAAATGGGAGATTTCAAAACATCAATGGAATTATATATTAGCCTAAATAGGTGAATAGTAATTGTGTATTTTTAAAATTGTAGTAGCACAAATCCGAATACCATTTATGATTTTCTTATTTGACAACCTGCTTATTTATTCTCTCTATTTGGCACCATGGACTTCTGCTACAAACAAAGGCATTCATGTCATTTGGCAACCACTTGACATGCTCAAATAGACGGCATTGCCATTTAAGGAAAAAAACCTTTGAACATGGCGCCACCTAGTAATAGAGTTTAAATTTTCCAGTACCTAGAAGGAAGACTAGTTTCTTTCAGTACCAAATACATAATTCTCTCACGTCTCTTAAAAACACCATTCGGGACCTACACAACGAAAGGGGCCTATAATAAAATCAGATGGTCACGCTAGCAGAGGTGCAGTGTGAAGAAAATAGAGCATCGAAGTATCTGAAAGACTGAAATGCTTGGTCCCACATGAAATGAAATAATATTACTGTATCATTTGCTCCCATCAGTTCTCATCAAACAAACGGAAAATTGATATTGTGCACCACACTTTTCAGGCCTTGCAGTTTCAGACACCACCTTCACGCATCCTCTGGTTCGTCTTCAACTCATTCAAAATTACAGATTTGTCGAACCTGAAATAGCTGAAAAGGAGAAAGTGATGTATTTCTTTATGTATGCAGTTTACATGCCAAAAAAGCAGTAACCGGAAAAGGCCAACCACATTAGCATTTGTAAACTTGGAAGACGAAACTCCTATGTTGTTGTTTTGACATAAAAGTACCAAGCACTGAAACAAGGGGGTGCAGTCGGCTTAAAATATAAACTACTCTTGCAGAGATAAAAACCCAATTTTCAAATTTGTACTGCGCCATTTCTAATCTAAGGCCCTGTTTAGTTGCAACCAAAATACAAAATACAAAATCCCAACTATTTTAGATTCCAAAATCCAGAATGCAAAATATTTTGGTGGGGTGTTTAGTTCCAACCAAAATATGGTTTATTTTGGATTCCAATGAGGGGGATTGTGAGGATGATACACAAATCAATGCAAAGATTCTCTTATTTTGATCTCTTGAGTCCAAAATCCAAAATGGGGAATGAACCACTTTTTGCCAAATATTTTGGGTGATGTTTAGTTCCATTTTGCAAAATGAAGAGCCAAAAGCCAAAATATTTTGGATTCCATGGGGAACTAAACACCCCCTAAGGCGGACATTGTTTTTCTACTCTGTTTGTGCTGAATGGGCAATGTTTTCTACATTTCACTCAAAGGGTGCAAGGGCAAGGAAGGTAGTCAAGGCAATGTTAATTAAGGGATCTTATTCCTCGCATATGGATGTGATTCTGCCACATATATGTAAAGAACTTCCAATGAACAATACATACCAAACAAGTGACTCTAATCACCAAACAAGTTTCTAATTAACTTGCATAGTCCTTCATACACAGAACATGATATACCAAATAAGCAAATTTTCTACTTGCTATCCACCTGTTTATCTACGTCAGCATTATCTTTCATGCCTGTCTATTCGGCAACATTTTACCTGCATGCTAGGTACCTAAGAGTACCCTCCCTCTCTACTTTGTGCAAGTGATACGAGATAATATGGACGATTTTCAATTTTTTCTTGATTTTCTCAAGATTTTGAACATCACTAGAAATAAACTTTGATGACTCGATCTCGATATACAGAAGAAAATCCCTCCCTCTAACCAACCTCACCCCATAACTTCTGAATGTGAGACGTGCCTTGGGCTCACCTCGTCCTAGTAACCATTGGTGGCCCCCCAGGTGTCAGTCTCTTGAGGACAACACACGAGGCTCCTGGTGTCGAGGCCTCTGCCAATGTGGGAAGTCATCCAGAAGGCCTTAGGTAGACTCCACTAACCACGTAAGTCAACCTCACATCCTTGGGAGCTTCCCCTCTTTGGCTCCGGCTAGTTTTCAAGCTGGACCAGTTACAGTGTCACATGGTTCAGAGGTCATCCTGGGACAAAGGTGGGTCATGTGATCCATTTCCCCAATTGTATCCAAACTTTCAACAGTTCATTTTTTGCTCAAGCTGAATCCTACTCAATATACGCAATTGTGTATATACTACCTGCTAAATGTGCACCTTTATTTCTACGCCAGTATTACCTTTCATTTTTACCCATTCGTTCAGATTGGGCATATCCAACTTTCAGTGGTTCAGTTTTGCACATATCGAATCCCACCAAATATATGTATTATCTTTCATTTTTACTTATTCAATTCATTCAAACTGGGCGTATCCAACTTTCAATGGTTCAGGTTTGCACATATCGAATCCCCCCAAATATGCCAGTATTATATTTCATTTATACCTATTCGTCCAGAATGGGCTCACACAAACTTTCAGCGGTTTAGTTTTGCACATATGCTAAATATACAAATATTCGCAATTATTACCTTCTAATAAAAAGCACCCTGGTTTTGTATGATAGCCACCTAACTGTCTAACCACCTAAGTCAACCTTACATCAGCCCAATCGAGCCTTCAGAACCCTGGGAGCTTCCCCTCTGTGGTCCGGCTAGTTTTCGATCTGGACCAATTAGTGTCACATGGTTCAGAGGTCATACTGGGGCAAAGGTTGGTGATGTGATCCATTTCCCCAATGGTATCCGAACTTTCAACAGTTCATTTTTTGCACAAGCTGAATCCTACTAAATATATGCAATTGTGTATTTACTACCTGCTAAATGTACACCTTTGTTTCTACGCTAGTATTATCTTTCATTTTTTACCCATTCGTTCAGATTGGGCATATCCAACTTTTAGTGGTTCAGTTTTACACATATCGAATCCCACCAAATATATGTATTATTTTTTATTTTTACTTATTCAATTCATTCAAACTGGGCGTATCCAACTTTCAATGGTTCAGGTTTGCACATATCGAATCCCCCCAAATATACGCATATGTGCAATTATTACCTGCTAAAAAACACCTTGTTTCTGTACCAGTATTATATTTCATTTCTACCTATTCGTCCAAAATGGGCCCACACAAACTTTCAGCGGTTTAGTTTTGCACATATCGAATCCTGCTAAATATACAAATATTCGCAATTATTACCTACTAATAAAAAGCACCTTGGTTTTGTATAATAGCACCAACCAATCCACTGGTGCTGCATACATCCAACCTACAAATAGTTGAATTTGGAATGCGTGATATCGAATCCTGCTTAATATACAAATATTCGCAATTATTACCTGCTAATAAAAAGCACCTTGGTTTTGTATAATAGCACCAACCAATCCACTGGTGCTGCATACATCCAACCTACAAATAGTTGAATTTGGAATGCGTTAAATACTTAAATGTACAGCCTTATAAAATTCAATACCACCTAACACACAAATCTCTATATAAAGGCATCCACATAATCCTGCTACACCAGTCTTCACATTCACACATCATTTTCGCACATACACAGAAGGCAGAATACATTTGAGTACCGGAGTAGTCAATGGTGAAGGGTTCATCGAGGATGGATAAACAGGACACTGGTATGATCTTATCATCGACCAGTAAGCATTACTACTTTAACCACTATTCTATTTCTATCAACTCTGATGATGAATGTTTCCTTGCAGGTGATGCTAGAAATAGCAAAGGCACTGTTACCATGAGTGCACTGCAGCATTTCATGAAACAGGAAGCAGAGCTGAAGGAGCTGAAGAAACAGATGGAGGCTGCAAAAATCCGAGGTGAGGAGCTGAAGGCCCTGGAGAAGTATATTGATCCAAACCTGGTGCGCATAAGGACTGGCGACTTTGAGGGAATAGGATCGGACGAGTTGGAAAAAATCCATGACATGTTAGTTGAAATAAAGTCCATGATTCATGACCGATTCAACTAAATGTTTTGCTTTGAGCCTGAGCCAACAATGCTCCTAGGGTGATGCCAACGGAGTTGGGGCATTTAGAAATGGAGTTTCTGCTCTCCGAATAATGATGCAAATCAAATCAATAATAATTATGATCATGCCTGAGAGGATCAATTATATTTAATGATCATATCTCCCAAACTATCATTTTTGCAGTTCTGCCTTTATTATGATGAATTTATATTTGGAACTCTTGAAAATAAGACACTACGCTGATCTCGTCATTGTTTGATGTTTGTTGATGACTTATGTATTAAAAGGAGACGAAGTGTGCCATAGATGCAATTACATTCATAGTGCCATAGAGCTAGTGGTACAATAAAGAAAATCGCAGTCATAGACGCAGATATATTCATAGTACCCATTTATACACCACTTACAATCTTTGCATGGGGAATCTCTAGTTTCACGCTTAAGTTGATCCCGTAATTGTTTTATGTTTGTTGATGAATTCATACACGATCTATGACTGCATGTAATTCGGGCTTATATTCATGTCTAGTGTCTACTGCTCATTTCCATCGTATATCCGCTCGTGTTTACCTGTTTCTTTATACCCGTATATCCCACTCCCACCGCTACCGGTAGAAAAGATAGAGTAACAGAAACAAGAGTGTTTTCCGCCCGTTTCTGTTCGTTTTGATCCCTAGGAATCTCGCAAATGTATTAGTGGCCAGTCCACACCAATCCCCAAATTTTTTTCTCAAGTTCAATTTAGTCTCTAGAATGTAAATCAGACAGTTTGATCCGTCAATTTGATTCTTAACACTAAATGCTACTTCAATTGTGATTTGAAAAATATAAATGATAGCATAAAGAGATACAAGGAGACAGTAATAGATATGCTTCAAAATGAACAAAGAGGTAGCTACCTCGTTCAGAAGTTCATCATGGTAATAGATATGCTTCAATTCTCAAGTGCAGTTACTGGTTCTCCATGTGTTGCAGCATGGTAATTTACTATATTCTCCACTGAAAGTATGGATAGTCATAAGGAACCATATGTTGGAAAGTTAAAGATGAAAGCTAAGTAGTTGTATATGCACTTACCTCCACACTCGATCGGTGATTGGTCCAAGGGCCATAAATTGTGAACGGATACATGGACTAGAACAAAGCTAGACAATAGGAAGCTAGGAGTAATTGTCCACCTCATCATCAGCACCTGTTGGGTCCATTCCAATTCTGGTTCCCCATTGGCACAAGGTTCTAGGGCCTCAACTGCACAAAGCTGAGGCTCTATAGGCACAAAATCATGAGCAAGTCTCTCCCGCAACTCCTATAAGGTTTACCCCTCCTCTATGTGAGGAATGTGGTGACCTCTTTGTCTTCTGACACCAGTGACTTAATTTAGATCAGAACTCAAGCCAAGGCCTATTCTCCATTTTCTGAGCCTTAGCAGTGTGCTCCACTACTTGGCCACATGTATGGAGGTTGGGCCGACTAGCTCTGACACTTGTTGAGCTTCCATTCTTTGTAAATGCTGCTGCGGAACTCCCTGATCAAGTGGTTGGAGTAGGCATAGCAGCCATATCCCTGAGCCCAGGCCTCAAGAGACATCAGTTTCCTCTGTACCAACCGATGGGTCCTTCCCCTCTTGTAAATGGAAAAAGGTAACACATAATTTTAAGGGTGTCAGCTAACTTCATTTGTCCATCACACTACTTGACCTCACACCGATAGGACTCAAGGGATGAGTTCTCTCCATCTTCGAAATATAGCATGTTGTTCACCTAATTGGTGACCTTCATTATAGAACAAGTCTGCAAACAAAAAAGATGCACTTGGAAGATACACTGGAAATCATACAATGGAATATGAATCTTCAATGTACTTTGCATTTCAAGAGGTTGATGTGGCGACATACCCAATCATTTTGTATGCCATAAACTTCAAGATTAATTACAGATAAATGGTTCATTTATGTTTTACCTGCTCTCTAAACTAGACTAAATAGCCATACAGTATTTACAGCAGATAAAACCTGATGAGCTTCGAATGCAATGGATGTCAAACCAGCATGAACAATTAAATCAAAACAGCATTCGTTGCAAACACATGAAGATCATCATTGAAAAGCAAGTTAACAATATACCAAAAGGCATGTTCTAAGGATGAAGCGAGTCCATGCAATACAGAAGAGCAAATTCTCATCAGTAAAATACACTGCCTTAAAATCCCACGATTTTAAGCTCAAGGATGCTACTCTTATCCTACTCAGGCCAAGATTAATGCTACTGAGCATCAGCAGGCAGCTAAACTAAGAACTATGTCACAGAGCATGGGATACAAGCAAACCACAAGTTACAGTCCCAGAGTTGAGAAAAAGCTTCCTGCAATTCTAAGTTGATAGAATGCTTCCACATTCCTTCTGCGTACTGCTCGATCATCTGTTTCTCCCAAACCTGAAAGTAATCGACAGAGTATGAGTAATTCAACTAAGGCCCCGTTTGGATCCTTGGAATTGAATTTATTTTAATAACCATAATTTATACACAAATAATTAAGCTAATATGGTTGTATATGGAATATATTTGTATATTGTTGTTGGCTACACGAGAGAGATACTTATATGTTGCATTTCTACCGCTCTTGTAGAATCATAATGGGGCGGAAAAAAAAGAGAATTATCGCAGTTGTGGACATATGAAAAAAAAAGAGTATTATCGCAGTTGTGGACATAAGAAAACATTACAAGGGCTTGCCATATAAACAAGCAATATCAGCAGTGTATTTAAATACAAATATCTGGTTTAAACATTATCCTCTCAAACAACAGAATTACACATTGAGGATGAGAAGATGAAGGCTTGAAGTTTAACATCAAGACACGAATGGAAAGAACTTCTGCAAGCAAATTTACAAGCCATAATAGGAGTCCCTGTAAACACGTACCAGCCTCTGTTCCAAATAAAGGTCTTTTTGGCTTTTCTATGTACATAGCTTTTGCTATGCACCTAGATATACATAATAAAAGTTGTGTATCTACAAAAGCCAAAACGTCCTATAATTTGGAACGGAGGGAGAGTGTACAATGGTTGCATTGCAAGTACCAGGAAATTGAAAAGAGCTAATTCACCAACTCTACCACTGCAGCAAAGTATTGACAAAATCACATGATTTAGCGGATACTATCATCATAAAGTATCCTCTTATTCGCTAAGCAGTTTACACTTTATAGCAAAAAAAAAGGGTACACTTACTACTGTGTAGCCAGCTCGCTAAACATCATCAGTGCTCTGTTCAAGGTTCTGTTGCATGGTATCCAACTTCTCAATTACATACTGCAGCTTCTTGCAGCAAATCTCATTAGCAATCCTTGCGCTGTAATCACACTTTTCAAACGGACGATATTCACAAGCACTTTTGATTTCCTCACGCATCGTTGTTTGAATTTCCTACTCCAACAAAGATATAATTAAGCAGTGAGTTATCATGGATGATTTGTGGCATGTATACCGTGTTAAATAAAAACCAATTGATGGGAAGATGCATATATTTAAATAGCCAATTTGATGGAAACAGAGTAACATTGAACAGAGCAAAAATTAGCATATTTGCCTTAAAACAACTGGATTTTCCAATAGTCTCTGTAGCATGAGATTAGCTAGGGTTGCGGGTAACAACAGGAACGCACAGCCTAACGATATGAGGGCAGGCAGTGGGCTGGTTACCTTCATAGCCATCATGAACTCGCGGCAGTGCGCACCGACTGCATCGGTGCGAGGGCCCTGAGAGTTTCCCAGCTCCTCCATCACCGCTCCCGCAAGCTCCAGTACCCGCACTATCCGCTGCCCACGAACAACAAACATCCAGCCAGCGTAAGGAACCGAACTGACAACTACCGAGGGAGGTCGGGGTGCGGGGCCGTGAGGTTACCTTCTCGACGTGTTGAAGGCGCTGCAGGGAGCTGCTCTGGCTCTGGGGAATCATATTCACCGGCGACGAGGAGAGGCGGCGCCGCGGCGGAGAAGGGGATCGGTGCCGCCGAAGGTTTGGCGGAGTGCCGTGATCTGGAGGCTTTGGGCCGGGTTGGGCTGAAAGGAAGAAATCAAATCGGCGACGACGAGAACGAGCAGTCGAGTTTTTTTTTTTTTTTTGGGTCTCAGATGTCGGAGGAATCGGCGACGAGTGGGAGAGGCCGGATGCCCGGATGGGCTGTCGGGTGTGGCCTGTGGGTTTGCTTGTGGACTGCTTTGGGGACGGGCCGCATGATCGTTAATCAAAATTCACACAACACTAAGGACATGTTTACTAGTACCTTACAACAGCTTCATGCTGTTACGAGCTATTATTTTTGTGCAAACATTCATTTTCAAAATAGTTTTATAGGTCTCACAAAGGGATGAGTTGAGATAAGCTGAAATCTTAGTTATTTTATTTATTATTCATATGTGAAACTGTTTTTTGCTAAACACTTGTTTCTTTATAAAACTATTTCGCTATAAAAACAACTTAAATGGTGAATCTTAGCTGTGCTAATTGGTTCAGTAATAACAAATAATGGCTAAAACAACCAAAATAATAGATGACATGTATTCTTTTGAGCAACACACGAGTTTTTTTTCTAAAGCTCCATCAAGAGCCTCCCATATCCTCCTAAAATAAGTAGTTGCACATGTTCATGATGTCCACAAGCCATCATAAATCTACCAACAATCGGCCTCAAGTCATTAAACAAAATATAAGGGAACACAAAACATCGTGTCCTATCTCTAGACAAGAGTCCTGCGAGTCGCAAGAGGGGCCGCCGCCGCCACCACCCGCCCGCCCGCCCGCCGCCCTCCGCCGCCGTCACTGGTCCCCCTCCCTTCCCTTCCGGCATCTCGCCGGGGGCTGAAGGGAGTGGGGATCCATTGTTTTTAATAAGTTTCTCCAGTAGATTGAGTCCTTATGGTTATGGTTTATCCAAGCCAAAGTTCTTGGTATTGGAGTTTTATATCCTCCTTCTCCTCTTCTCCGTAATGGTGAAGGAGAAGGGTGGAATCATCTTCTCCATGGCGGCTTCGTTGAAGACGAAGGCGACAACTTCGGCGTCACCATCTTCATCGACATGACGACATGGAGATCTTTGTTTCCGGACGGCGGCATCGAGGCGGAGATGATGTCGCCGCCATGGAATAATTTTCTCCGGTCTTTTCTTTGTTTTGTTGTGGTTAGATCTAACCACAATGAAAAGACTAGGGAGAATATCCTTCAGATCAGTCTTCCTCATTCTTCGGTGGCAGAAAGAAGAAAAAGGAAGACACCAGTAAGAAGAAAAGGATCCTCAATTCCACCTACAGGAATGTTGGCCGTCGTTCGTTGGGCATCTGTTCTCAGGCTTGCCGCTATTGCTGGTGCCGAGTATTTTCCTGTGCGGTCATCTATACGAAGCGTCAAAAATGTTTGATTTTGAGATTTGGAGCTTTTCACGGCGTGGGTATATTTTAGATGAAAATCAGTTTCTAGATATATCTAGTGTAATCCAGAGTGCTTGTAATATGTTGATGTACCCAACTATTATCTATACCTAATAATAAAGAGGCAAAATTTCAGCCTCTTTTTTTCGTCCATCCATTCTTTTTAGATCCGTCTCCCTCTAACTAACTTTGTGAATGTGAAATTCTCTATGTACCTTCTCTTTATAAGATGTGTATATATATACGGCGTATGGTAGTGTCAAAGGAAATATAAAAAAGGAATAATTGACTACCATGAGACTTGAACTCTAACTCCATATTACCAAATCTCACTATGATTACGAATACAATTGCAATCCAAATCCCGGTAGTGTCAAAGGAAATATAAAAAAGGAATCATTGACTACAATGAGATTTGAACTCGAACTTCATATTACCTCAAATCTCACTACGATCACAAATACAACACATACAATTGCAATCCAAATCTAAACAATATCGTATACGAACGTGACTTTGCTTATGCCAACTCAAACTATATTTCTACTACTAGATTGATTTCTTTTGTTCTTCTACGTTCCAATAAATCATATCTGTATATCTATTTAATCTATTAGAATTCAATACGTGTTTCATCAGTGCAGATATATTTTCCAAAAAAAGTAAAAGGAAACGTACCTGAAAATATTAGAGCAGACGCTCATGCTCTCTTACTCGGCAATTGCAAGGGCGAAGGCTTTCCAGACCACTGCCCCATGGCCTGCAGGACTGCAGGAGCATCCGCTCGGCTCGCCTAGAACCGGCGCACGAGGAGAAGGACCTGTCGTGGCAGTGCGACGAAATTTCGATGTGGTTTCGTCCATCGATGCATCATGATCAGACCAAGATTTGGAGCAACACTGCAATGGAGTCTCGCCGCCGTGTGCATCAAGATTCTCTCGGATGCACCAATATGCAGAGGCGTCCAGGCCAGGCTCCGAGCTCCGAGGTGAGATTAGATTCAGTCTCCGCTCTTTCCTTTTTCTTTTATAGAAAAAAATCTTTTCCGCTTTGATTGTTAATATCATTAATTCATCCCTCGCAAAAATAGTTTGGAGATTCACCAATACTAGAGATAATCAAGATTGATCAACAATTCTTATATATAAGTGTATGTATAATTGATACATTCATGTCCTTTAAAAAAGGACGGTAGGAAATCAGATAAGTCATTGCAAGTTTCGTGCTTTCTTCTATATCTATATTTTAAAAACATCAGTATGTTTTTTCAAATAATTTGTGGATGTTTTCAACTTATAATATTTAAATTTAAGAACTATTGTGTTATTTAGTGTATATACACCGAATTTCATACCCTTACAAATTAGAACAACTCGATAGCTTATTTTCTCCCGTTGCAACGCACGGACATGTTTGCTAGTATAATATAATTTTTCTTTCGTCGAAAAAAAAACTACCAACAATCAACGCCGCATATAGCTGGTCTTCCAAAGCAACAACTGCAACAAGGAGGCGGCATGAACATGCTGCTTTCCGTTTTGAAAGCGGAAGCAAGTTTTTACCTAGATACAGTAGAGGGCCGGGATGGCCGGATGGGATAGGGAATTACCACAACAATGCATCCATGGCGGGGAACAACGCCCATAAGAAGCCGCCATCGTGGAAAGCCGGCCAACCACCGAGTATAGTTTTAACTTTTCACCATGAGTCTCAATTAACCCATACACATCTATCCGTACAAGGTTGTCATGACCGGAACTACTTTTGTATGTTGATATATTCCAAATTGAATCTTCAACATATAATAACACGAGGTTGCAATTTAAATTATCTGTTGATATTACATATAATAGAAATCTAAACATAGTTCTGTATCAGAGTTTAATAAACATAGAAAAAGTTCACAAGATTACTCAATAACATAGAAATGGATGTCGACAAAGCCATTAAATTAATTGTAAAAGCAGGATAGAAGTAAATTGAATAAAATGGCACGAGCTGTATAGGCTCATACAACTGCATATACTCCCTTCATTCCAAATTAGATATAGAAAATGGTCCGAGTTGTCATACCAATATTTGTAATATATTACTTAGATATAGAAAAAAAATCAAAATATTTTATAATTTAGAGGAATGGAGAGAGAATAATTACTAGCTCAAGATCATAGCATTACCAACCAATAAAGAGAGGTATTGAAGGAGAAAAGTCTTCCCATATGATTGTGCTCCTAGAAAATTTCCTAATACTTCCAAACAGGGGCGGACCTTTTCCTAACGTGACCTTACTCTTCGTCCATACCCATCACAAGACCTGGCCAGTGGCCACTTTCATACAAATCTCTGCACCAACTGAGCCATTCCGGCAAAACCGAATGCTCACGTCTGCCTATTCGAGACAAGAAGATGCCAATCAAAACTGAAAGCAAGTCAGTGATGCAATCTTGCTAGCTAGTAGTAGTAGCTGAAAAATATGCAAGGAAACTAAGAGCAAGTATAATAGTTGGCTGAAAGAAGGTTGAATGCTGAGGTGAAAAAGAAAGAAGAGAAGTGAGCTGTAAGCTTACAGCCAGCTTAAGCATAAGAACTAAAACATTCTGTGAGAGAGATGAATAAGCCATTAAAGAGTTAGCTATTATACAAGCAGACTATAATAAGGTCAGCTTGTTGACTGAATTATTAGTCTTGCTCTAATTGGTGTTATCTCAAGATGGCAGCAATTTAGCGTCAAGCCAACTGATCTAGGTGATCTAGCTAGCCAAGCCAAGAGCCCAAAACCCAAAGCGACGTACAGCTCGACGCAACAGACACGTCGCTTGTGACTTCTGACTTGTTGTGACCCCTGTCTGTCCGCAGTCTTGTAGCTGTGGCCACACTTCCCTTCCCGCCACCTTATCAGCTCGCTCACCTCCATTTTTCTGCCAAGAAACCACCGCACTCTTCAAAACACCACCGGCTCGCCGTCAGTTGCATTGCATCACACACACACGCTCTCCCAAGTCCCAATGGCGCCGACCTGCCGTTCTGGGGCCGAAGAAACGGCGCTGCTGCTAGTACTGGTACTGGTGCTGACGGCGACGAACAACGGCGTCGCGCGGGCCGCGGCGCCGGCGGTGCCGGCGGTGATCGTGTTCGGGGACTCGACGGTGGACACGGGGAACAACAACCAGATCCCCACCCCGCTGCGCGCCGACTTCCCGCCGGGCGGGCCGCGCGCCACGGGCCGGTTCGGCAACGGCGGCTGCCCCCGGACCTCATCTCCGAGGCGCTCGGCCTGCCACCGCTCGTGCCGGCATACCTCGACCCGGCCTACGGCATCGACGACTTCGCGCGTGGCGTCTGCTTCGCCTCCGCTGGCACCGGCATCGATAACGCCACCGCCGGAGTCCTGGTAAGTGGCCCCCGCCGCCGCCCTACGTCCCCACCCGACTGTACTCTTACAGAATTGCATTGTGCACGGCTCATTAGCATCCAAAAAGCAGAGAAGTGTGTGGCTGGCTTGTACATACACACACGGGCCTGTTTGAGTGCTTGTTCACTTCCAATATTCAGAACTAACTGCACGCTTGGAACTGCTTTGATCCACGAAACAGATGCAGCTCTGCTCCAAAAATTTTAGATTTTTTTTTTGTTGATGATAGGGAGCACATTAAAGTTACAAAAGCAGTTCTAAACGTGTCTTCTATATTAGCTAACTACGGGGGGTTTTTTTTCGAGAGTCAACACATTCAATTCGTTCCAACCTGCACCGTTTTTTCTGGTTCTCGACGGTGGTCGCGTCCACCTATATATCCTGCCAATCATAGTCAGTACACGAATGTACGAATCAATTCGTACATTCGTGTACTACGAGGAGTATTACGAGGAGTACCAGCGCCGCCTCGCCACACGCATGGGCGCATCCCGCGCCGCCGCCATCGTGCGCGACGCGCTCCACGTGGTGAGCGTCGGCACCAACGACTTCCTGGAGAACTACTTCCTGCCGCTGGCGGGGACGGGCGGTCGGCGGAGTTCACGGCGCCCGAGTTCGAGGACTTCCTCGTGGCCGGCGCGCGGCGGTTCCTGGCGCGGATCCACGGCCTCGGCGCGCGCAGGGTCACCTTCGCCGGGCTCGCCGCCATCGGCTGCCTCCCGCTCGAGCGCACCGCCAACGCGCTCCGCGGCGGCGGGTGTATTGAGGAGTACAACGACGTGGCTAGGAGTTTTAACGCTAAGCTGCAGGACATGGTGCGTCGGCTTAGGGATGAGTTCCCTAGGCTGAAACTTGTCTATGTCTCCGTCTACGAGAGCTTCGTCGACCTCATCACAAACCCGGAAAAGTTTGGTGAGCATTGAGATGCAACAACGACCTACTCCGTAGCTCGCTACTACAAGGAATTGCATGAATTGAACGGGTTCATGCATGCATGGCAGGGCTGGAGAACGTGGAGGAGGGGTGCTGCGCGACAGGCAGGTTCGAGATGGGGCTCATGTGCAACGACGACGCGCCGCTCACCTGCGACGACGCCAGCAAGTACCTCTTCTGGGACGCTTTCCACCCCACGGAGAAAGTGAACAGGCTCATGGCCAACAACACCCTCCAGGTGTGCTACCAAGAGGGCGTCCTGTAATGTAGTACAGTATAATATATAGTACGTAGTAGTATTCAAAGTAGCAAAGGAATTATATTAAGAGCGAGAGAACAGTTGAGGAGCTCACAAAGATTTGTCGTAATCACAGAAATACGTATAGATGAAACAAATTTACGGACACAATGCATGTATACTGTACTTGTGCACGATCATTTGCATGATCTGCTGGTTTGTTAGGAATAATGTTTTAAAAGCTAATGGGAAAGATATCCATGCATGTTGATTTCTAGTTCTCTGTCACTTGTCCGACAACAGAGAGTCATCAAATCGATTACAGTGCGAACTCTAAAAGTAAATGTTGATGGGCTTTGTGACCTTTGACACTCTGGCTCAGCAGGAGTGGGTGTCCGATCCGTTGGCTTATCAGCCACCTAAACAGTATTTTTTCTTTTATTTTACAATAAAAGAATCAAAAACAGTATCAGTCGGCTTATCAGTCACCGAAACGATCAAGCGAACAGTGCAATCAGCCAAAACTAATTTGGTTGACGATTGCTTGCAGAGATTAGCCCTGTCTCGAAGGCATCGTACTTGTGCACGAGCTAGCCAAGCTAGCTGCTAGACGCTGTGAGGATTAGTGTTTTTTTATCTCTTAAACTTTAATAAAGCTATTGTTTGATAAAAGTTTCTTTCTATCAAATCTATTACCTGGCTTAAAATGTCTAGTAAGATAGGGTTTCAATCTAACATTTAGCTGCACTATTGGTTAGGCATATTGGATCCACCTAGCTAACTTTTAACTGCTACAACTATTTGCTTTGGGTTTGGGCTCAAAAACTTCTATTGGGCTTCTTTTAGCCTGCTTTCTTGAGGCCTACGGATATTGCGGACGGACGGGGAGGCGGGGAGCGGTTACGGCGGCGCGTCATTGGGAGTTGTAGTAGACAACGGCCGTAACGGTCGTATATGAGGAGGGTGGCATGCAACAATGGATGGTGGAGAGACAGATTGCGGACAGATAGAGGATCATTCGAATTGACCCGGGTGTGTCCAGAGTGAGCGTTTTGATAGTCGTCTTAGGACCCGGATGACAAAATATATCCGAGTACCATATTGAGACCTAATAAAACTGTAGTGAGACCCGAACATATATTGTTTAGGTATCTGGATGAAAGTTTTGCAAGTTCAGAGGCCGGAATAACATAGCGATACAAGTTTACAAACCTGTTGCACTTTACTCTATGTTTAACTAGCAGAGGTACCCCATTCTTTTTACATAAAAAAACATATATGTATTAGTATTATATAAGAGACAGGAAGGGATATTTTGTACTATTTAAGAAACGCCAGGCTGGGATCATTGCATCAGATCGGAGATCGCTAGCAACAGCAACAAAATCAGAGTTGGTTGCATATAGAGCAGTAGCATTTAAAAAAGTAACATTCGCCGTGCATGTTCTCGGAGCTTTCACCTTTGCATATATCAATATCATCGCAATCGGAATTGTTGTCAAGGGTCCAGCACAATCCGTGATAGTTGCCGCTCAGGTGCTGGCAGTCTTCACTCTGCTGCGTGTATGCAGGCATTGAACATACTAGCACACATGCAAGAACGTGGTTAATTAGCCGAAAGATTAATCAAAACAACTTATTAAGTTACATACACCAGCCAATTCAACGCCAAAAAATAGGAGAGACACTTATATTTCCAATAGTTCATATATGTGCACGTACATACAACCACGATGACAATTAGGAGCACGACTGCACAGAGATTCTTTCCTGAAGGCGCCATTGGGGTTTTTCTTTTTGGTGGAAGTTTTTGTACATTGAAGAAAAAGAATGGGCGAGGAGTCAAATGAGGAGAAATCCGACGATATATATACAAATGGCATGCCTAGTGTATTCCACGGTAGAAGCATAAACACACCTTCATAATCCCCTAGTGTTTTCCAACAGAAGCTGGCCCAACACCAACGCGCCAAAGGTTGCAGCTGCCGCGTCACAGGCGAGGCAGGCACAGTCCAAGAGTCCATTATAAGCTGCATTTGATGATGTACTCCGTGACCTCATCTAGAACTTATTTCATATAGGTCCGCTTTTCAAACTAATAATACTAAGAGCATCTTAGAGCGAGTACAATAATTGACTTATAATCAAGTAAATGTTGATGTGGAGGAGAGAGAAGAGGAAAGAGAGGAGAACTTGGCTCACATGCAAGCACCAAGCTGGACACGGAAGCCTAGATAATAGTGGGCTCAACTAATAAGTAATGTGATGACGAATAGGAAAGGGAAATTTTTTACAGCCAAGTAAGAGACAACTTATTGTACAACTTGACTCTAATAGCTTGGTTTATAGCCAAACACCTGGCTCTATTATTGAACCTGCTCTTAAGAGGCTTTTTATATCCTTCCTGAATATTGGGAATAGAGATTTTAGTGAAAAAATATCATTCAATAGTTTTTCTAAATAATCATCTAAATATAGCTGACTTCTATTTTAATTTTTTCGCTAACCACAAATAAAAAATAAGAATAGAGTACGCATGAGATGTGCTCTATCTAGTGGTGAGGCAAAGCTGAGCTAGGGTGGATAGGTGCAGGACGTGATTTCATTGCTACAACAACTCTCTTTTTCGTTCTATTGTCTAACTGTGCGCAAGACGTAAAACAAAGTTTTTTAGTGCTCGCTCATTTGCCTGATCTAGTTTGCTGGCTCTGTTCGGCTAGTACATAAGTTGGTTGATTTCGATTGATTGAATAATGTTTTTTTAAAATAAAGGCATGAACTCTGCCGCTCAATTAAGAATAATGAATTGTATATATAAGAAGGGTAGCCCATCATGGTGCCAAAACAGGACACACGAAGGGCTGACCCACCCACATAACGTGGAAGAGCACAAAACCACCATGAGTCATCGTTGTCGAGCATGACTGCAAAGCAGCCAACAGCTTCAACCTCCCATAGTAAACCCCGGACGATCCTAACGAAAACAGACAGGCAACCCAAAGCGAAAGGCCAAGTCATTGTTACCGAGCTCAAACCGAAAGAAAATAAGTTGAAACAAATTGAAAGTAGTTTACACCAAATGAGCCAATGTTTTAAAAACTCATGCATGTCGATTACATCATACTATTTCTTAGTAGTTCTGTCACTTGTCCGATAACAGAGTCATCAAATCGATCACAGCGAAAAGGGAAGCATCGAACTAGCCCAGCTAGCTGCTAGACGCTGTAAGTATTTTTTTTCTTATCTCTTAAACTTTAATAAAGCTATTGTTTGATAAAAAATTCTTTTTGTCAAATCTATTAGCTGGTTTTGAATGGCTAGTAAGAAATTATTCTAGTTGAAAAACATTAGTAAGATAGTTGTTAGGAGTGGGTTGTCAGAAACTCTTGCAGTTGAAAAACATCATAATTTTGAGAAGAAATTATTGGGTACTTTGGTGATGCTTAGCTGTTCTATTGGTTTTGTACGTTGGGTCCACCCAGCTAATGTTTGACTGCTAATTATTTTGCTTTGGGGTTGGGCTCAAAAACTTCTGTTGGGCTTCTTTTAGCCTGCTTTCTTGAGGCATACGAATATCGAGGATGGGCTGCGGCGGTCAGGGGCGAAGCTAGGAATTTAACATAGAGGGACCGGTGTTCGAAATAGGGAGCCAGAACCTATATAAGCGATAAAAATATTCGTGTATTTAACTATTTGATATAGAAATAGCAGTCTGTTGGGGAGGCCGGCCCTCTCAGCCCCCCCCCCCCCCCCCCCCCCCTTCGCCCCTGACTGTGGCGCGTCATTCGGCGTTGTAGCAGACAATGGTCGTAGATGAGGAGGAGACTAGCGGCCTCGATGACATGCAACAATGGACGACAGAGAGATGGACATATAGAGGATCATTCTAATTGACACGGTATGTCGTTTTTATAGTCTAGGAACCAGGTGATATATGAAAGACTTCATAAAGTAGTGAAACCCAAACATATATTATTCAGGTATCCGCAGGAAAGTTTTGTAAGTTTGGAGACCAGAATAACATAGCGATAGAAGTTTAAGAACATGTTGCGCTTTACTCGATGTTTAACTAGTAGAGATAACTTGTCCCTTTTATAAAAAAAAAATATATGTATTATTACATAAGGGCACTCGTAATATTGATATAGTTTCTACTTTTTTTTAAGTATAAATAAGAGTTGTGAAAATAAGCGTGTTTAAAATAACTTGCTGAAAAACATATGAAGTTTGACTGTTGATTTTAATTATTTTGACTCTAAACAACTTATAAGATGTAGCAAACCGACCCCTTACATCATGGCTGGATGGAAGCGCTAGCAACAGCAACAAAATCAGAGTGACATATAGAGCAGAAGCATTTGAAAAAGTAACATTCGCCGTGCATGTTCTCGAAGCTTTCGCCTTTGCATATACTATCGCAATCGGCATTGTTATCAAGGGTCCAGCACAATCCATGATAATTGCCGCTCAGGTGCCAGCAATCTTCACTCTGCTGCGTGTATGCAGGCATCGAACAATATTCTAGCACATGGAAGAACGTGGTTAGCCAAAAGATTAATCAAAGCAACATATTAAGTTGCCTACACCGGCTAATTTAACATCAAAACTTAAATCTGTTAGGAGAGACACTTATATTTTCAAAAGTTCATACATGTACATGTACGTACCAACGGCCAAGATGACAACTAGGAGCATGACTGTAGAGAGATTCTTTCCTAAAGGCGCCATTAGGATTTTCCTTTTTGATGGAAGTTTGTGTACATTGAAGGAGTCGAGTGAGGAGAAATCCGACAATTATATATATACACAAATGGCATGCCTAGTGTGTTCCACGGTAGAAGCATAAACACACCATCCTATCCCCTAGTGTTTTCCAACAGAAGCTGGCCGGCCTGGTCGCAAAGCTGGGCCTGGCGCTAGATCGATGGCCTGACACCAATGCGCCAAAGGTTGCAGCTGCCGCATCACAGGGGTGGCTGGCTAAGTCCAAGAGTTCAGCTGTGTTTGTTGATGGACTCCGTAACCTCATCTAGAACTTGTTTTCGTATATAGGTCCACTCCAAACTAATAGTACCAAGAAAATAAATCTACGTAGGAGACCAAATATATTTTCACGGGCGTTCACTAGTTTATTGTCTCACGAGCCCACACGTCTCCAGCACATGCTGTGCTGATGCTGTATTGCATGGCATATGCTTCCAACACACGTCACTGCTTATGCAGGTTAAAAGAAGTAAAAAATTTGTTTTAGAATGCTATAACTTTCAAACGATGTATTTATTTTAAATTCTATCTGTGTCGATGTATTATACGTAACGAGGCAAACAAAATTAGACTTCACATATATATATGCTTTGAAGATTTTTTTTATATAATAGCAATTTATATGTACTCATTTATAACATACAAGTTATAACATACAACTTATACAAAAAAAACTTGGGAACACAAGAGTTTTGAAACACAACTTGGTTTAGAAAGTTATTAAACGCAAAGGAATGGATTAACTCGATCATAACTTATGCCAAAACTTTAAACACAAAAGTTATTAATACACAAAGAAATGAATTAAATTCTAACTTATATCAAAAACTTGGAAACACATAAATTATGAATAAACATAATTTATATATATAAATTATCAAACATAACTTATGTCCATAAATTATTATATAAAACTTGTATACATAAGTTATTATGTACAATTTATGTACATAAGTTATACCATAATTTTGCTACTGGATAAATTTTTTTGAAACAGGTGCAAGTAAGGTTTAGTTTTATTTGTCTCATCAGTAGAACACATCAGTGTATATGGAATTAAAAATATATACTTGAAAGTTATAGCATTTTAAAATACTCCCTCCATCCCAAATTAAGTCATTCCAAGAATCTTGAAGAGTCAAAGTTTATAAAGTTTAACCAAATTTATATAATATGATAATGATATATTTGATACCAACTAAGTATTATTAGATTGTTTATTAATTATATTTTTATACTATACCTATATGATGTCATAAATTTTTATGTTTTTCTCTATAATCTTTGGTCAAACTTAAAATGGTTTGACTCTCCAAAATTCTTAAAATGACTTACAATTTGAAATAGAGGGAGTACGTAATTATTTACGTTTCCTAGAATAATGTCACATGCAGAGAAAGAATGAGCGAGCAACAGGGTGGGTGCATGCGCTCTGTGGTGTGCACTTTACTTTCAATAATGATAGGCCCCGGCCGTCCGTCCTGTTTGGACGGACCTCCCACGTCGTCCGTGCCCTCTCCGCACGCTTCACACCTGCGTCGTCCGTGCTCCTCTTCGCACGCCCTGTCCGTGTCCACAAGCCTTGCTCGCGTCACACTCCTGTGTCGTCCATACACCTCTCGCCGTCGGTAGGAAGGGGAGCCCTCCTCTACCGTAGTTCCCCGTCGGGTAGGTTTTGGCCGCTGGTGACATTCTATTTCAGGCTTTTTTTTACATGTTGCAAACCTATGTTTCGAATGTTTTACTTGTGTTGTACGTATGTTTCAAGAGTTTTATCTGAATATTGCATTTGTTGTTATGACTATGTTTAGATGTTTTAAACTAATATTGCAAGTGTTTTATTTGAATGTTATAAAAGTAGACCTACATGTTGCGTATGTTGCTATGGCTATACACATATATGTTTAAGAGCATTTTTCAAGTGTTTTTGTATGTTTTCAGACATATATTGCATATATGTTGTAAATGACTATGTTTTATGTTTCGAATGTTTTATATGCTTCAGATGTACGTTGCAATTGTTTCATCCGAGTGTTATAAGAGTAGATCTCGATGTATGTGTGAAGGAAACCGCGACACGAGAGCGGTGGGGATGGGATGCTGCGGTAGATCAGCCGTAACAGGCACGGTTGTGGCACATTGGGCAAGATGGGACGCGGCCGAGGCTCCATTATTCTACGTGCATCAGGTGTGAGCGTCTGGACGCTAGACTCCACTTTATACTTTACCATAAAAGGGAAATAAAAAAATTATGATGTCAATATATTGATCGTCACTTTCGAAAGCAGTGATCATTTCAGGGATTAGTGGGCTCGGAGGCCGTAACTACAACCACTAAGAAGTATACATATGCAATGAAAGAAGTTAAGAGCATGCCCGTAAACCCCAGCACGATCTTTTTTTCCGTGTGATTGAGTAATTCGACTAATGTCTGGAGTTTATAAGGTAAGTGGGGTAATCAAACTTTGAGTTCCCAATTCCCAAAGCTCTTCTCCTTTGCTAGGCAAAGAGGTATCTCAGTTGCCAAAGCTATATGCACTAGTCCTTTACATGAGCTCTTTCACCTTCCTTTATCCTCAGAGGCTCATGATTAGTTTACTCAGCTTGTTGACATTTTCTCTAACTTGGGATTACAACAGCTTTCAGATGTCTGGTTTTATAAGTGGGGATATAAATTTTCATCACAGAAGGTTTATAAGGTCACCATTGGGGATCAACAAGTTCACCTAACCTTTCGTTGGCTTTGGAAGTCAGCCTGTCAAAATAAAAGGAAAATTTTCTTTTGACTGGTCTTGCATGACAGAATTACTACTAGGGATCTCCTTCGACGACGACAAATGCAGCTTCAAGATTACAAATGTGTCCTCTGTCATTTTCAGATGGATGAAGATGTATCTCATCTACTCTTTCATTGCCCTTTTGCTACAACAGCCTGGATGTGTGTCCAAGTGGTTATACCTGCAACCCAAGATTCTTGCGTTATAGTTCAAAGCATTAAGGAACAACTGCAACTGACTTTCTTTATGGAAGTGATAATCACTATGCGTTGGGTAATCTGGATGGTCAGGAATGACAACATCTTTAAAAGCATTCCACCCTCTTTGAACATATGCAAGGAAATCTTCAAATTAGAATTTGCTCTAGTTAAGCTGAGAGCAAAATCTTCTCTTCGTCAGAGTTTAGATTCAGAGTTTAGATTCATGGTTGTAGCACTTTGTGTATAATTTGCTTAATTTTCTTTGTTTCTTGAGCCTGTTTGTAAGAGCTTTGCTTTTGTTTTAATAAAATTCCAGTAGGGGTGCGCCCCTCCTGTTTCGTCAAAAATGTCTGGAGTTTATACATACAATCGGTATATATAATGAACAAAGAACAAACAAATTCTGAAGTAGTTGTAGTTGTACCATACAATCTCTGTGGAAGAACACGTATACGGCTGAGTGGTTATAATTACCGTCGGATCAGGGGGTCACTCACTCTCTGACCCTTGGGAACAGGCACCTGTACATGCTGGACATGAATGACCTCTCGGCCTTCCTCTTCCCATGTCGCCGCTCGCGCATCACCACCGCCGCCGCCGTCACCGCCGCGTGGTCAGGGGCCAGCAGCTTGGGCAGCTGCACGGGCGGCGGCGGCGCGGGGGCGGCCTTGGCCTCCTCCCGGTGTCGCTTCACCTTGTCGAAGTGCACCGTGAAGCCCTGCGCCGCGACAGCCGCGTTGTGCTCGTCCCACACGCCGAACCTCGGCACGGCCGACGACGGCTTGTTGGGGCGTCGCGGAGCGGGCGCGGGCTGGGGCGGGTGGTGGTGGTGGTGGCGTGGCGGCGACGGCGACGGCGATGCGGACGCCGCCCTCGGCGCACCGTGGTGTTGTTGGTGGTATTGGGCGCCGTGGCCGTGGCCGCCTCCCTGTGGCTGCTGCGGCGGGAAGCTGCCGTCGCTGTTACTGTTGCTGCTGCTGGTGTACCTGGGCTGGTACGGCCTGGGCGGCGAGAACTTACTGCCGCGGCTACTGGCCTCGGACGCCGCGTTGCTGCCGTTGCTCCCGGTCCGGCGGTGGTGGTATCCGTGCCCGGGATGCGGGTGCGGGTGCGGCCGCGGCGCCGGCGCGCGGGCGTGGGCGTGGGCGTGCGAGCTCGGTGGGCGGGAAGGCACGTGCACGTTCCTGCCGCTGCTGAGGTTCTCGTAGTGCTCGTAGTAGGGGTCGAAGTCGTGGCCGTGGCCGTGCGAGCTCGGCGGGCGGGAGGGCACGTTCCTGCTGCTGAGGCTGTCGTAGCGCTCGTACGGGTCGAAGTCGTAGCCGCCGGCACCGGGTGCCGGCCTGGCAGCAGCGGCGGCGGGCTGGCCGCCGTGCGAGCTCGGCGGGCGGGAGGGTACCTTCCTGGTGAGGCTCTCGTAGTGCTCGTACGGGTCGAAGTCGTAGCCTCCGACGCCGGCGCTGGTGGAGGAAGGCTTGGGAGGAGCTGGCGCCGGTGGCGCAGCCGGCGGGGTCTTGTTGTCTCGCACCTTCTCGAAGAAGACGGTGTAGCCGATGTTCTCGGCGTCCCAGGAGCCGAACTTGGGCACGACGGCGTGCCCGGCCTGCATTCAATCACGCACGAATCTCAATCGACAATTGATGCGAATTTGAAGATTTGACAGACACTTAGCCGAAGTTTGGTTCTATCCATGGAATCGAATATCGGGAATCCATTCGGTTAGGAATGCACGTGTAATTTATATAAGAACTAAAATGATTTCAATCAGAATCGACCCATTTCGAAGAAAGCTGTCATCACAATTGCAGTATCTACGATTTTTTTTTCTAAAAAAAAAGGAAAACACAAAGAAGTGTGTCTGCTGCATGAGAACTAAATGAAAGTTGTACTAGTAGTACGTGTTAACCCAACAACTGATCCTAGTCCTAGCAGCATTTGCCTTAAACACCAGAAATGGACAGCTGCTCGTCCCTGCAGCTTACTAACACCGATGGATGACCAAACAATACTCGTACAGTACGTACGTAATACACGCGTGCGAGCAGTGGCACGTCAGAGACGAAACAGCTAGCTACAGCTGCACGTACTCCAGTGCCTGCCACTCGTGTCAATGCAACCATCATATCGTCGGTGTAACGACGGCAGACGACGGGTGGGTGCATCGTGCCCCGTCGCCCGTCCCGTCCCGTCCCCGTCCCCGTCCCCGTCCCGTGTGGTCGAGGAGGACGCCTCGACGCCTGGGCTGGCACCTAATCCTGCTCGCTGCTTCCGTTTCCTCTGTGTGTGTGTGTGTGTGTGTGTGTGTGTGTGTGTGTGTGTTCGACCGCCATCCAATCCACCAACGGCAGCGGGCACATGGGGTGGGTGACCCGTGACCGTGAGGACTACGTACACTACGCGAGCGAGCGGCGAGTCGTCCAATGCAATGCAAGCATGGGAACCGATCACACGCCAACGCCATGTGCCGGCGGCGCCCCCATGTTCAGATAGCTAGCCTCCAAGCGAAGTACAGTATGGGTGTCTAGCAGTTAGCTACAGTACTACTGTATAAGCGAGTCAGAATTCAGATATTGACTGTGAGCCATGCTCTTTTACGCCTTCCTGAAGAATCATGGTGGTTGATGAGCAAGTGAGCGGTGACCACCACCAAACCCAAGCAAACCTCGCGTGGACATGTTGCCATCAAATGCAAATGCCCCGCCTAATTCTAGACTATAGCAGAGTGTACGGAGCACGTATGATTATCTTGCCGCGGTTGGGAGGGACGAAGGTGGCAACCACCATCATGATTCATGCTGCATCAACAACAACATGGGGGAGCAGGGTTTCCGAGCTGGAAGGAGCCAGCCAAATATGACCGGATGATCCCAATAATGTGAATTGTGACCACGATGCCTGTTTTGGGTGTTAGTTTAATTGGCTGATAAGCTGACGGACGTTGTTTTATTGCGTATTAGAGTGACAAGTTCAAGCAAAAATGCATGGCATGGAGTAGTAGCAATAGCAAATGAAACAGACGGCGTGATTAAAACGCGCACACGCGTGACCATGCATGGTGCTGGCATGCCGATGCCGGAGCAGCCGTCCCGGTGCATGTGCCAATTGAGAATGCCCATCATATCGTACCGTATCAATTTGGATGCAGACAGACTTGCAGAGGCACAAACAAAACGATGCCAGCCACCACGCAGTTGATCGAGGAGACGGGAAATGATAGTTACTGTAGTAGTTACTTACAGCGGCCATGTTGTTTCTTGTTGATGATGACGATGACGATGTGTGCGCCTGGAGAAGGATTGGGCGGAGAGCTAGCTAGGACGATGAACGACGACGGAGGAGGCCGGCGGGGCCCTGCTGGTTGTTCCTCCCACCACCTCCGGTCCTCCTCGTCTCCGTGCGGCTCTCCCCCTTTCCTCTACGACGAGGAAAGAGAGGAGAACGCACGCGGCGGGCAGAGGAGAAGGTGTGAGGGGTGGGACGACGACGATGGATGTCCGGGGCAGGGCAGGGCAGGGCAGGGCAGGAGACGCCTTTATGCTTTGGGTTTCGTTTGGTTGCGCTGCGCAGCTGGGAGCTAGCTTTCGACAGCTGAGCAGCCCAGGCCCCTCACCCTAATTAGATAGAGGCGCCCCAACCGGCAACCGGCCGCCGGAGCAGCCAGCCAGACACTCGTCACGGGCCCCTAGCTATCAACCTTCGCAACCGCGGAGCAGCGTGGCAGGGCATTTGCGTTTGCGCGTCGGTCGGTGTTTTGTACCTGTCTGTCTGTACATGGATCGGGCATCGTATTTGCGTCCATGTATAGCAACCAACAACTTGCACGCTTCTTCGGTTTCCGTCACCCGCCCAAATTGCTGAGTGCAGCGCACGCACATACTGTACAGTACAGAACGCCTACCATACCAGGCTACCAGGTGGCTCAAAACCTATGAAAAGGCCAAGGAACCCAACCCAACACCAAGTTAACAGAACCGCAATAGAAGTAACAACCCGGACGGAAGCGTCAATCAGCAACCACCCACCCACACATCGTTGCCAGCTGCAGAGCGAACCAAGGCACATGGGGGAGGAGACGGGAGACTTGCCCTTGTTGCCTGCCCCTGCCCTGCATGCTGATCGGCAGACATCAGACCGCAAGATCTGCCGCAGCTCAACACAAAGAACCAGAGGAAAAGAGTTTTGAGATTTAGACTAGTCATCAGTCACCTAATCTAATCACCAGGCCGTGGTCATGAATCAATGATTCATGGAAGCGTCAGCTCAAATAAAATGAAGCATAGCTAATTGATTACTACGTACTAGTGTCCACAGAACTCATGCGAAAAGGCGCGGTGGTGCATGCAAAATTTCCGGAATCTTCGGCAACACTAGCCTTTAGCGCCATAGTAGCTCATGTGCTCTGGACATTAGTACTAAAATGATATGCCATCAGTTCTTTTTCTATTTACTATTGTCCCTTGTATAGCGGATAGGTTCTGTAACAGATACTACAAATGCACTGGACATAATAAAGAAGAAACTGAAAGGGTAAACAGATGGTCGGTTGTCAGGATACGATGGTAGATTGTCAGGATGGCCATTAGTTCCCTGAAAATTCAGGCTACGGTAAACCACGGACGATAGATACTAGATTTTTGCAGTGCTGAATCGATAATAGATATGTTTGCAGTGCTGAATCGTAATCCCCACACAACTACACAAGTGGACAACCAAGTTGTTGGGCCTACCGGAGCAAGTGGCAGATCAAATTAATACCCCCCCCCCCCCCCCCCCCCCCCAACAGGTTTTGGTGGGGAAAGGATCAATCTACACGTCAGAACACCCAAACACAAAGTATATTTCCATTTGACAAAATCCTGAGCTAACAAGCAAAATCAGCTCATAATTGAAAAGGTAAAACATAAACAAATAAAAATGCCAACAATCTATCTATATTAATATTATAAAAAATTGCATATGTTATGATGAAATCACAGGTCAAAGAAATAAACAAAATTAATATAAGAGTAATGATTTGTAGGGAAGACAAATCTGGTACGTTCATGAAAGCACAGTGATTTCATGACCATCTACATTGAACTTACAAATCCCCGAGAGAGAGCCATTTATACATCAACAAATACCACAGTATCATAAAACGGCTACATACCATTAAATTACTGTAAGACATTATTAATATTAACGAAAAAAGAGATACATCATTAAAATATGATTGCATCATAATTCAGAAAAAGAAACTCCAGTTACTAAGATAACCATCTAGATCAACCGCAGAAGCAAGACACCAACACCATCATAAAAAAACACCAATAAATTAATAATACTAACACGAAAAGAAATAATATTGACGAGTAGTGATTAGTCACTAAAATATGACCAAGTCATTGTTCAGAAAAAAAAAATCAACTGCATAGTACAATTCTGATCAATGTATTGAAATAAAAGCAAACCAGATGGATAAACTGCTCTACTTTTCAATGAATCGATAAATAATTATTACTTATCTTATAAAATTCTTCAGCCCTTCAATAGTAATGAGGTAATGTTTACATCCTTTACTCTAGATATAAACAAGCAGAAACTGCTTTCAAGTGGCAACATACTAGCTCCCTGTTTTAAGATCAACAAACGAGTGCCTCTGACAAACAAATTCCATGGTATTCTTGCACCTACACTCTTTTGACCGATGGGCCCTCTACCCCCAGCAAATCAGCAGAGGACATTGCAATTTACACATGAGGGCACCGTCATGGTGTGTTCAGGGCAGGGGCTCCAAAAGTCATTATCATGCAGTATGCAAGCAGAAGCTGCAGAAAAATTTCATAGTAATAATTATTTATAAGATGCTTAAAAGAAAAAAAAGTTTATGTTTAGTACATTATTCAAGGAGTAAGATATTGAAAAGGTGATTCTAAGAAGAGATGCTAAACTTATGAAAGTCCATTCTCCAAACAAACCTGAACCTGAGTGTACAACTGTCAATTACTATAGCCTTAACCACCATCACTATCACTATCCAATAGCATAACATTTAAGAAAACAATGCCATATTCCCTTGCCTTCGATACAACTAGGCAGCCTGTCATATTATCATAGTTTTGCTCACATTGCATATTTATTCAATACACTTCACTCAAGTACTCAACCTAGAGTCAGCACAGTCATCAAGAGGCTATAGTCACGTGCTGACAGCTAACAATATATATACCCTTGGTGCTGTTGGTTGAAGTGGAAAATGATTTGATTGAATGCATTCTAGGTTTACACTTATTACTCTTCATTGGTTGAATTCATCATGCTAAGGTCCACTGGCCGAGTACTACCAGGATTACTGGGCCAACAATAGGACAGTTTTGCTTGCCATAGTGCTAGCCAGAGCATGCCCTTCTAGGAGACACCTAAATGCCAAATTTCACATAAATGAAGATACTCACAGGGTTAATAATACTGCCTCTTATCCAAAATATCGAGCACTTTTGCTTTGTCTAGAGTTAAACTTCTCTAACTTTGACCACTCTTTTTAGAAAATGTATTAAACATCTACAAGTTCGAACAAATACACTATCAAGACATATTTCATGGAGAATCTAATGATACTAGTTTGATTGTAGATGTTGGTGCATTTTTCTGAAAAAATGGTCAAAGTTACAGAAGTTGGACTTAGGACATTGCTAAAGTGCTTACAACTTTGGAACAGTGCGGTTTTGTCTTATCATAGTATAAGTGACAATCAGATCAAGATAATAATATTCCTACCTACTGAAGACTACAATTGTTTGTGTATCAAGCAAGACTTGAGCCATATTATTTGTTTAAAACTACTTTTTTTGTGTAGAAGAGACAATCGCATAGAGATCACTTCCAAACAGAGCTTTAGTCTTTGCAATTAAAATGTCACTCCAAGCAAATATACTATTGCATGACGAAACAATATCTACAAGAGTACAAGGGTCACAACATTTTGTTCCTGCTTCCAAACCATAAGTGACAGAATATGACTACCATTGCGGCACCATCCTCTGATGTACAAATGATAGAACAAATCTAAGCTGAAATGTAAGGACATTTCTTAAATTCATTAGTAAATATAAATAATAGACAGAAGAAACTGCCAACAAATAAGAAAGTATATCCAAATACCTCCACTTTTTATGCTATGCCACCCCACTTGATGCTATTAGCAATGCTTTGATAGTTGTAGTAGTTGATCCTGCAAATAACTTAGCATCTTGATGCTTTATATGAATGTGTCAGATGTGCCACAAGGCAGTAAAGCTGAAGTTACAGCACCAAGTAGAATCTTGTACTTTCAGCGTGACTTTTTTTGTGTTTTCAGCTAATGCTTAATGTGTAACCATATTCCAAACTATTGATGCAAAATGTTCTGGATGCAGTTTCCAACAGACCCACTATCTATAGCCAATGTTGTTTATACAGCTAAAGAAATCAAAAGTTAGCCACTAAATTTTCTTTCAATGACACAAATAGAAGCATCAACCTAAACAGAAAAAGCATCATTTATTCTGCTATGGAAAACTGCTACAATGCACAAGGAGTAATAAAAACTGAAATTGTGGATCACTGTAATGACAAGTTAGTAGCACAAGCACCAGGAATTTAGGATAGTTAAGTTTATGGTCTTCAAAGAAAAGCAAAGTAAATTTGTTCATAGTATTTGAGAATGAAGAAATATATTAGATGAAATGTGGTTCAACTTCATTTGTTCACAGTAAACACAAATTTGATCTCAAACATTTTGGCAATTCCTTTTGAATGATTTTTTTTTTCAGGTCCTCAATCCGAAACAAGTGATACTTGAAGAGTACAAAGTAAAAACAAGAAGGGAAAATGTAGCTAAAGATTGAGATAAGTTACTTTGTCTGTCTCTTTCCTCACAAGAGGAAGGAAGTAAAATGTTGCTATATTACAGTACAACAGCTGCTGCAAGATTTGGCGATAATCCTCAATCGCCCCAAAACAAGCATGCAGATAAGTTGACGAGGATTCAGGCAAATAGTAATCATCATAAGATCAAGCAAACAACAACAACATCGTAGTGGAGGAAGGTGAGTTCGTGTCGGCTACGAGAGAAGGGAAGAACCAAATATTTTTCTCCTTTTCCTCTTTCTCTAAGCAGCGGTTGGCTCAATTGAGTTTGACGTCACAGCCGCAGCGCCGTGAGCCTGAGCTCATCCTCCTCATCGGCGTAAAACCTGACGCCGGCACCGCAGCAGCCACCGGCGGGGGGCAGGTTGAGGTCGAACAGGAGCGGGGACGGGCACAACGGAGAGGCGGCCGCGTCCGTGCAGTCGTCGTCCACGACAGAGGCCGAGGAGCCGCAGTCGCTGCGGCAGTCGCCATCGGTGATCGGTGGCGGCGGGGGCCGCGGCTGGAGCACGGGCCGCGGCCGCGCGCCGCCGAAGGACTCCACGGTGGAGCTGAGGCTGCTGCAAGCCGGCCTGGCGACCACCGGCGGCGTCGAGACGCCGCCCGAGGCGGTAGGATATGTCGTGTATGGTGGTGCTACGGCTGCGGCGGCGGCGGGCATGTGGAGGTGATGGTGAGCGGCGGGGAGCGGGAAGTTGGTCCTGGCCTTGGGCCCGCGTAGCATCCGCGCTGCGGCGTCGTAGGCGCGGGCGGCGTCCTCGGCGGAGTCGAATGTGCCGAGCCAGACGCGCGCCTTCTTCGCCGGGTCCCGGATCTCCGCGGCGTACCGGCCCCACGGCCTCTTCCGCACCCCGCGGAACCGCGACTCCACGTCACCGTCCGCCGCCGCCACGCCGCCGCGCCGCATGCCGCCGGATTAGCCGAGCGGGCGAGGGTGTGTGAGACAGGAAGACGGGGGATCGGGGAATCGGAATTGGAGGCGAGGATTTGGGAATCGGAGATGGGAGGAGGAGGGGAAGGTGGGAAGGAGTTAATTGGAAGGCTTGCTTGTTTGAGCTGCCACCGCCCACGACGCCCACCCCACCCCCCCACCAGCTCGCGGCTCGCCTCCCACCACCACCACCACCACCATCCCTGCCCGCCTTGCCTTTTTTTCTTCTCAAATCTTCCTTTTCTTTTCCCCTTTTTCCCCTTGACCCTTCTTCTTCTCTTTCCTTCGCCTTTGACATGTCCCTTTACGATTTAATTTAAATTGTTTTTTTATAGCTTTGTTTTTCTTTCTTTTGATGATGCAGCTTTCCTTGCCGGTTGGCGCCGCCAGTTTACAATCGGTTCCGTAGCGTTTACAGGATCAGGAAGAGTTTACCAATGTCAGTATATAGTGGTTAAAATAAAAAGAGAAATCTGGGAATGCACGGCAGAGCCTATTGCTAACACCCACTCGGGAGCTAAACAAAGTACTCGTTCTTGGCGACAAGGAAACAAAAATATTTACTCGTGATCAAGAGCTAATGATTAGTCCATATTTTTGAATGTCAGCTAGAAAATCTAAACATTGACTAATTTAGGGTTAATGACATATATTGAGGACTACTTAATGGTTAGTTCATATGGGAAAAAGTCTACATAACCTTCTCAACTATTAGGGGTGGACTACTTAACCCACTGAACTACAAAACCGGTTATTCTACCCCCTGAACTATCAAAACCGGCCAAATAACCCCCTCTAAGCGATTTTGAGAGTGGTTTTGCCTTTTTTTTTTTTGTTTATTTCAGTTGAATCTTTGAAAAATCATAATAAATCATAGAAATTTTTTTTAGAGTTCAAGGGCTGAAAGCCCCGGCCTTATATTGAATAAAAGACCATCAGAATCCGTTTACAACATTTAGTTCAAACAAACCACCCATTACATGCTGGAAACTGGGGGCGGAAAACAGCTCGGAAGAGCGACTCAGAAGAATGAACAAAACCCGAACTAACAAAGCTTAAAGGCTAACCGCCACCACAACCAACAGCTGGTAAACTGAAAACCCAGCAACACCAGCTTTCAAGCATCCATCTTCAAGAACTTACTGGACATCACATCCATCCCCAGGATCCTCCCAGCGCCTTCAGTGTTGCCTTTCAACAGGTTGGTACCCAAGGAAGCCAGAGCACCTCCTTCGCTGCCCCCTTAAGTTTCCTGATGAACTTTAGCATCTGGTCTCTCCTTTCTTGAGGGCACAAGATCGCCCAATTTTGAAGAACTCCGCAGATCCTGTACAACAGCATTTCCATGCTCTGCCAACCTATATTCTGAAAACAGAGCTCATTCCTGAGTTTTCAAATACACCAAAGACAACCAAAAGTAATCATATTCAACACCAAGAATTTCTTATTACTTAACCAAAAGGTACCTATGTCTACTATATCATTGATCTCCCTAATGTTCAGAATAGAAGAACACAGGAACCAGCAGTGTTTAGCAACCGCACACTCGAAAAAAAGGTGTTGAACTGATTCATCCGATAAGCAGAATAGACAATTTTGATCCTTCAATTTCCTTCTTTTGGCCAGGTTGTCCCTAGTTAGAGTTCTATTATTGATAACCAGCCAGAGAAAGAAGTGAACTCTTGGAGGAATTTTAAGATTCCAGACAGCCGAAACATGAACCGGCTGAACACCTCTAAAATTAATCACTCTATATAGTGATTGAGAAGAATAGATTCATTTTGAGGAGAACTGCCAGATCATGGTGTCCTCTTCAGTTAGCTAGATAGTGGCAGCTAATTCTAGAACTTCCAACCACAACCTATACAACTCATCAGAGATGGTTCTCCTAAATGTGCATTTAAGGATGCTACCATCCTAGAGGTCTGAAATAGATTTGTTCTTCTCATTAACTATCCTATGAAGAGGCCAGAATTGGATTGCTAAACTTGAAGAACCCAGCCAAAAATCTTCCCAAAACCTGACTTTCTTGCCATTTCCAACATTCCACTTATAACCCATTTTGGCAGCCTGAACTGCCCACATGAAGCCCTTAAAGAAACTGGAGGCTCCAACAGACCTAGCAAGAAAAATGTTTGGGTTTTTGGTATCATATTTATAGTCTATCAGCTCTTTCCAGAGCTTATTCTTATCATTGTTGTATCTCTTTAACCAAGAAGCTAAAAGACTAATGTTAAGGTCCCTAAGACTAGGGATTCCTAAGCCTCCAAACTATTTACACATTGAGACTATCTCCCAATTAGCTAAGTGGTACTTGTGGTTGTTCTCACTATCATTCCAGAGGCAATTTCCCATATGGGTATTAAGGACCTTTAAGGCCCACTTTGGGAATTTAATAAAAGACAACAAATAAACAGGGATACTAGCTAAACATGTTTTGATCAACATGGCCCTAGCAGCCAGAGAAAGGAGCTTGCATCTCCACCCCGCAATCTTTTTAAGCATCTTGTCAACAAGGGGTTGAATATCACTCCTGGACAACTTGTCATAATGTAAGGGACTCCTAGGTACTTTAGAGGAAAGGAACCTACAGGGCAGCAAATAATATGTCCCAACTCATGAGCCATAGAAGGATCTACATTGATGGGGATTAATTCACTTTTATGGAAATTCACTTTCATTCCTGAAATTTCTTCAAACAAGAGGAGTAAATCATAGAAAAATCATAAAATAGAAAAATCAATTTTGTTGAACTCCACATGAGTAGATCTACACATTGAACATATAATATGATATGCTTTAGTAAAAAGTTTTTGTTGTAAATTTATATCTATGTTTTTCTATAATTAATTATAAAAATTCATAACTGTAATTTTTGTGGTCCAGTTGTGGTGAAATTTTTATGGTAGGCTAATTATTGTATGCTTCAAATGTAGTTAAAATTTCATACTCATTGGATCATGTATAACTTAATTATAGATTTATATATGTTTATACCTTAGTTAAATTCAATAAACTTATAACTAAACTTGTCGGGTACAAAGGTAAGGGGTACCCTAATCTCTAGCGATTTAGTGCTTAATATTCAGGAAAAATCCAAAAGCCATCCTACCTCCCCATCAAGCATGACCGGTCATGGGCCGGCCCATTACTGGAGAGACAGTGAGAAGGATCTGCTACGGAAGAGGGATCGATCGAATCCCCCTCTACCTCGACCCCTCGAGTGACGGAAGAGGGATCGATTGAATCCCCCTCTACCTCGACCCCTCGAGTGACGGAAGAGGGGTCGATTGAATCCCCCTCTACCTCGACCCCTCGAGTGACGGAAGAGGGGTCGATCGAATCCCCCTCTACCTCGACCCCTCGAGTGACCGAAGAGGGGTCGATCGAATCCCCCTCGACCTCGACCTCTCGAGTGACGGACAGGGGGTCGATCGAATGCCCCACGATCAGGAGGCCCGATCGGCTCACCTACTCCCAATATGGGGTAAAGGGGATCCCATGTTGTTACCTGCTCCCGCCTAACGCCATGGGCACCCGGTACCTCGGTCAAATCCATCAATTCGTCACCCATACCCGGGTTAATCCGTCGATCGTGCGACCACTGTAGCCACGCCTTGAGTACGGAGGCCGAAAGCACCCCCTCGAATCTTGAATGGGACAACCCTCGATCGTGTTTTCAGGGATGCGTCAGGATCATGCAGGCCTCGATACTCCTCGATCCGGGAGCTCGACCCTCATCTCCAACCACTACGGCATGGAATCCGTCTGCTCCGTCCCGCTTCAACTGCGGAGCTCGTACCTATCTACAGGAGACCAATCGTTCCACGCCATGCCGTTCGGCAGCGACCAGTCCACCATCACCATGCCCCGGAGCACCGGAAGGACAGGAAGAGCATGCCGCTACAGCAATCAACGTCCCATCGCAAGCATGGCGCCATGGACGCGCCTCCCATACCGATACAAACTAGGGCTCTTGTACTCTCAAGCCTCCCCTTAGTCTATAAAAGGGGACGCTGGAATAGTAGAGAAGAGAGAGAACAACAAGACATCAGTTCACACTTGCTGTCATCCAAACAACACTCACTAGCACTCTCCACAAACCCCCTAGCATACGCAACAGAGGGCCACCTCTGAGCACAAGACAATCTAGTGATGGCTTGATCAACATCTCAAGCAATCAATCGACTCACCTAGGGTAGCCCAGCTAGTCCTAGGCCTCAGCTCACTCCGAGCACCCCCGTGTAAACCAGCTTGTACTCCCCCCTGTACGAGCACTTCGGTGCGAGATAATACAATTCTTCCTTCCCCGCTGGACGTAGGGCCTTCTTTGCCCGAACCAGGACAAATACTGTGTTCTTCTTACATCACATCTGAGAGTGGGAGCACGTAATATACGAATTTACTAGTTGGTGATTGACCCCCTGGGTCAAAACACCGACAAAACTATACGTGATCCAATGAGTATGAATTTTTTACTACAATTGAAGCATACAATAATTAGCCTACCATAAAAAATTCACAACAATTAGACCATGAAAATTGTAGTTATGATTTTTTCTAATTAATTATAGAAAAACATAGATCTAAATCTATAGAAAAAACTTTGTACTTAAGCATACCATATTATATGTTCAATGTGTAGATCTACTCATGTGGAGTCCAACAAAATTAGATTTTCTATTTTATGATTTTTCTATGATTTATTATGATTTTTCAAAGATTCAACCGAAATAAATAAAAAAGAAAAAGGCAAAACCACCCTAAAACCGTCTAGAGGGGGTTATTTGACCGGTTTTGATAGTTCAGGGGGTAGAATAACCGGTTTTGTAGTTCAGGGGGTTAAGTAATCCACCCCTCATAGTTAAGGGGGTTATGTAGACTTTTTCCTTAGCCTTTATTAGTCTATAATTAGTTCACATTTAATCTATTTTGATAAGGAGAACTATTTTTTAGCCCCGAGAACCAAACAGACCCTGATATAAGAAAATTGTAGCTGGTTCTTCTTGTTCCTATAAAAAAACAAACTAATTCAATAATATCACGTGAGAGAATAAGTTAAAATAAGATAAGACTAGACAAGCAGTTTTATTTTATTCTCCCTTACATAATACTACTAAATCAGTCGAAATTTAGATCAGCCAAGCAAAACATATTTTTTCTAGATTTCTATGATACACTCATTAGACCACATATTTGCAAGATGTACTTTAGATATCAATCATAGGATATAGCTGCACCACTATCTCGATCAGTTGTAGCCTTGTAGGGTATGAGCCCCTCTAGAGCACTGTTTTTAAGGTACAAGGCCTCAACTATCCTCTTTGTAGTCGTATTAATTGTTATTTTGAAAAAGGTTTGAGTTAAATATTGAGAATATAAATTATAATTTTTATGTTGTTGAGTTTAGAAAAATAAAAATCATATCAATAGATTTGTCTTGAAACATACTTTTATAAAAATATACATATATTATAATTTAGTGAATATTTTTTTAAAAAATAATCAATCAAAGCTACGCTTTGAAAATCGTATTGATGTTCTAAACGTTATGTAATATAAATATGGAGGCAATACATTGACAAGATAATCTTCGACCTCTGGTTTTGCCGACGAGA
Organism: Microstegium vimineum; assembly: GCA_022036555.1. Lineage (NCBI taxonomy): Eukaryota > Viridiplantae > Streptophyta > Magnoliopsida > Poales > Poaceae > Microstegium > Microstegium vimineum. The sequence continues at coordinate 41,558,618 of CM039121.1, read as the reverse complement.
GCATCATTTTTTTACAACGTGCAATTTTGCACTTGTGAGACGGGGAATTCGACTCTTGACCCATTCGTACGTTCACACTCCGGTCACCCACCCACCCACCGAGGCACACAACTACACAAGCTCGTAGTCGCAGTAGCACGAAGCATGCAACTTTTCTTTTCTCACATAGCACTGTAAAGTTGTAACGCCTGCAGTCGAACGAACGTACTCAAAGGTTGCTATACACTTTTACTTTTGTATATACTGTATATATAGTCATGGATCGAGAGATGGTAACAGTTTCTTATCATCACTCCATCAGTAGTATTTATTAGCGATGTATATATCCACGATTAGGACACTTCCAATACAGACTTTATTATAGAGCCTAAATCTATTTATTACCTCGAATATTGTGAATTTGAAGTCTAAATAAGACTTGAAGTCTTATTTTTTTATCATCTTTCATCAATAAATATACTGTCACATTAGCAAAATGTCATAAATAAATGATAATAAATAGTCTAGGACTCCATGACTCTTGTATTGAGAGTGCCCTTATGCCGCGAGTGCGGGTTAAGCAATAATCACCGACCATGCATGCATACACGCACAAAGCAGCACGCGATTTTGCTCCCCCTTATCTTGCATCGCATGATGTACTGTTTCACTCTTGTCACTTTATTTTCCTCTTTGCTTCCTCCTTCCGCTTCCCTGTTTCGTGCCTCTGTTTTTTTTCCCCCTCTCCGTCCCCCTCTTCACTCATGTGGACACTCGGCTCAGCCCACGCTGTGGAGCTGCGGTGTGCAGGCAGTCTGAGGGTGAGGGCTGCCAGCTGCCACTGCACACGGGGCGCCTCCGTGGTCGGCCTCTCCGCCTCTGCTTTGCTTCTGATAGCTGGCTGAAACGAGTGCGGCCGGTCGGTCCAACAGGATGGGTCGTGGAGAGGCGTCGTTCGTCCTGTGGTGACCGGTGGGTTGGGGCTTGGGTAGACAGACAGGCTGATGGACGGAGGGAGGTTTGGTTAATGGTTAGCCAACCAACACCAACCAGAGCACGCAGACGCAGCCGATGCAGGTGAAGGCGTGGTGAGCGACTGCCGCGCATGTGCACTGGCTGTCCCGTTCCCTGTGGGCAACTGGGCATTGGCATCGTGCTCGCCTGCTCGCTCGTGCATGCATGGCTCGGAATTCCGCATGGGTCCCGAGTCGCTGATAACTCGCCAGGCTTCATGGCTTTTCTGTGCAGGCTATTTATTACTTGATACTGTAGTATTAAATTGGATCACGCCAACTTTGTAGTTGCACGCGGTTCCGCAGCTTGCCCCCCTTCCACAGTGATCCTAGGCAGTACTGTAGCCACTAGCCACGCACCAGCCGGTCAAAACCAATGGCATGGAATAAACTGTAGATCGACAGAGTTTTGGTAAAAATATGAGGTGAAAACCATCATCGTGTGATCACCTCTGCTGTTATTTGATCTATTTGGAAACTCATCAAGAATGATCTCTGCTTTCACAGTCTTGGCGGGAGAAGCATGGAAATGCTTCTTTTCAGGATTACTGGGACGCTGCAGAATTAGACAATTCTATGCCCGGCACCGGCAGACAAGAAAGATTTGTTGTTAGAGCATATCAACAAGATCAAACTGCTAGCTTATGGAAGGATGCTATGGCTCCCAGAGATGCAAAAATATCGACACTTCCTGAAGTTCCACACAGGGGAGGCTCTGAAACTGAGACTTGGCAGATCAAGGAAACTGAAGACTGCTGGACACTGAATTGGATCGAGTGGAGATGCCGTGGTGGAAATCTTTCAACTCATCGTTGAATGTGTAGTAAAGCAGTTTGACAACTGAAGCATTTGAGATAACGAGTAGCTGGTTCAAGTGTTTGGAGTTCGCTTGGCTTAGTTTTTGTTCTGTAAATAGTCCAGTGCTGGTGAACAGCAAACATGGGTTTTATTCATGCGCTGTAATGTACTCCGGATCTTTTGATGTTAATTGAAAAGCAGGGGCTTATGCCCTTAAACTCTAAAAAAAACCATCACCATATCAAATGGAAACATAGAAATCGATTAGAAACGTATCTTAGTCGTTCAATTTTCTTTTTAAAAAAAAACTCGGCACGCCTATAGTGCATACTATACAAAATATCTAGTCACATGCCAAAGTTGGAATTCAAGCTTGCATTCGAAACATTCATAAAAAATGATAAACTTTTTGGGTCACGTCCACTAATAGACTAAATCCCTGAATTTCGTCTTTTAGGGCATATGAACCTCATATTTTCTATTTTCGCATGATTTTTTTTTCTAGTTTGAGTTTGTGAGTACAAGTTTAATTTGTACTCCCTCCGTCCTATAATAACTGTCGTTTTCGATGTTCGTGCCACAAATTTGATTTGATTTGTAGAAAATATATGTAACATTTATATCTCTAAATAAATTTATTAAAAAAATTCAATTTAAAGATCTTTTCAAATGATACTAAGGGCCTGTTTGGGACTGCTTCGCTCCACGTTTTTCAGCTCTGCTCCACGTTTTTTAGTCAAACGGTTTCAGCTCCACGCACACAGCTCCGAAAAAAGGTGAAGTTGTGAGAGCACCTAAAGAGGTGCTCCACAAAAATATGGAGTTCGTGGAGCAGAGTTCGTGGAGCAGTTCCAAACAGGACCTAAATGTGTACCATAAATATTAATAGTTTTTAATATATATTTTATCAAAGTTATTTTCTGGAAAGAGAAAGCGACAAATATTTTGGGATGGAAAGAGTATACATTATGGATGTGGCAAGTTTCAATTTTTTTGAATGATTAAATATGTGATTTTTTGAAGCGTTGTTTGAATATTTATGTGTTTACCTCAACTTGTATGTGTTGTAATAGATTGGAAGTAAGTTCCACTTCAATCCAATTTAGGTCTTGATTAGATGTGTATGTATCTATCTCAAATCAACTGGGTTGGAATAAATTTGAGTGAAAATTAGTTCAAATACACTCTAACGGTTTGAGAGAAATAACTACACATCCAAATAAGACCTTAAAATAAATTTATACACATCAAAATAAGGTCTAAATTAGTTTCCCTATTCCGCTCCATATTCTTACGTGCACGGTACAGCACTGGCGATGCACGCAGCCACGGCGCCAACGCACAGGCACAGTAGGTAGGTCGATGGATCGTCATAAACGCTTTGTACCGCCCGCGCGCATGATGGGCGACACGCCGGCGAGCGCGTGGTCATGATGATGAGCCGACAGACGCGTGCGCGCGGCCGGCCGGCCGGCCGTGGCGCCGGCGCCGGTGCCGGTGCCGGTGCCGGTGCCGGTGCCGTCGCTCTCACACCCTTCTCTCTTCCGTGCGTTGGGAGCGACATGATGAGCCAGCATAACAGCGAGCCAGCCGACGACCCTCCTCTCCCAAATTAAAAGTGCCGAAATGATGCCGGCGTGGTCCTCAACGGCGGCCCAACTACTGCACGAGATATGGATTCCAACAAACATTCACCTAATTTTTCCAATTTTGTTTTGCGGCTTTGCGAATATATGTAAAGCTAAATGGGTCTGCAGTACTGTCCCTCCTAGGTCCCAACTGATCGAATTTTGATCGACAACTGTATTCGAGCTCGATAACGATATGTTTACCGTTTTCAATCAAAGAGCACGCAACTATTACGGGGTTTTATGAAAGCAAAAGAGTTGTAGTAGTAGGAGCGAGCATTTCTTCTCTTGGTAAAAATAAATAAATAAATAAAGTAGCATTTTGACTATTGGCAACAACATGCCATTGCAAACTCCAGGATGAAAACAGTGGCTGTTGGCGGCGGATGGCAAAGGTCCGCCTCCTCTTCTTGCGTTCTCCCCGAAGCGTTGGTGAGGTGCAACGACATGGTGGAGCTCCTGAGTCCTGACGGTAGCACTCTAGCTGATGGCAAAGGTGGTAAGATCCTATGCCACGGGCCGAATCTAGCTTTCTTGGGCCGGATTGTGCCAGTGGGCAGCCTGTTCGCTTGACTTTTTAGACGACTTAAATCCAGACAGAACAGTGTAATCCTGTCAGAACAGTGTATAATCCTGTCAAACAAACAAATTAGGTTCATGGATGCTTACTTGCTTGAAGGCGATGGCGACAGTGATGGCCGAATGATGGGCCTACCACGAAGCCCTGTCAACCCGCTCCCAGCTATGAGCCTTCAACTTCAAGGACGACGGCAATGGGTGCAGCAGCCAGCAGAGTTCAAGTGAAGCCATGCTGAGAAACCCAGAGTTTCTTAGCACGAACAAAATACCATTTTCAGGACCAAGAATTTAGATGTTCTTTAAGGAGTTTTGGAACCAGTTTGGTGCTAACCAGTTTTACCAAAAACTCAAAATATAGCATTCCGGAATCCGAATACAACAACAGCTATGATGACAAATACAAGCAAAATGGCCAACGCTTGTTTTTTTATAACATTTATCTAAGGAATGAAAAGTATTTTTCTTTCGAGGTCCCTAAGGGCGTCCCCAACAAGATCTCAAATTGCCAGCATATATATATTAGTTTGTGCCACCTGGACGAGAGAGAACGTAGAGAATGCTCTAGCTAGCGAGTTGGGAAGCAGCTAGATCGCACAGAAACCAAAATGCTCTCTGTCTCTGACTATGGGTGTCTTCTCATCTAATCAGACTTGGGTACTCTTTTCTTCAATATTTTAACTTCGTTCGGCTTCTTACAGCTAGCGATTTCATCAGATCTATTGGGGTCTATTGGGGACGCCTTAAGCCGTTCATTTTGGATCGATAAGAAAGATAAGGGCACGTACAACGGACCGCTTCGTCTCGTCTCTGTCTTGGCTTTTTTGCAAAAAGATCCTCCATTTGGCTTGGAGACGCTGCCTCCGTCGCCTCGCGAGACGACGTCCACGGCCCGTGCTCCGAGGCCCCAGCGACGCCGCAGCAGCGCTGTACGGCTTGTGTCCTCAACTCGACGGGGCTTGTGTCCTCAACTCGACGGGGCTTGTGTCCTCAACTCGACGGTGCAAGCTGATCCCATGCGGCCGCGTGCGTGATGTCTAGCGCGTTGGACAGGAACGTCACCTCATCTCTCAGCCAGGACAAGCAAGGGCACATCACCGGCAGCTTTCTGAATATGCCTGTAATGTGATGGTATTAAAAAATTAGACAAAAATTGCAACTATATATAATCCACCATTTATGTTGATGATTTTAAAAATATATTGTAATCATGTTAACCTTATTTGAGCCTAATTAGTTTTATCAAATAGTAACATAATAGTATACAAAATAATGTTTATGATTGATCTTAGCTATATACAAAACATTAAATAACTTGCAGACGGTGAGATAGACCCTCTGTTGTATAACCTGTCTTTTTAACCGTCTATATGTTAAATTTTAGATTTTTAGAGACAACCCCTGTCTATAGGTTGTACATGCCCTAAAGAAGTTTGTGTTGCTGCGATTGCTGGATCACTCAACATACACACCATCGGGCCAAATAAATATTTTGAATCCCAAATATTCAATTTTCAGTCTTTTAACGCTGACTTACGCCGTGTCAGTCCGCCGTCGCTGCCGCGAACCAACGCGGCGCGTCGTGTCGATGTCGGCCCCAGCTCTCCGAGTGAGGTGCCATTGCGCTCTCAACAGTCGACGTCAACGCGCGTGAACCAGTCCCCGCTCGACTCGGATGCCGCCACCGTCGTCGTGGGCCTGACAGCCCAGCCGGCGGCGCCACACTGGCTCCTCTCTTGCTCCGCCCATGAGACGCACAGGTACGGGATCCACCTCTACTACAGTAGTATTAACAAATGGAAAAAGTCTACATACCCCTTGAACTATTAGGGTGTGTCTAACTTAGGCCCCAACTACAAAAACGAGACGGTTTGGGAGAGCGGTTTCGCTGACGTGGCGTCCAGTGTGTGAGCGGTATTACACGCTGGCGAAGGGCTGTCTCGGTCTGGGTCGCTGACCGGTGGACCCCACCTGTCAGGACGCGGCTATGTCCGAGCCCGAGCAGAGCACTGCGGAAGCGACCACCCGCGTCGTCCGCGCCTGGTCCGCCTCCTTTGCCATCGACCCCTGCACCCCGTCCGCGGGCCTCGCCCACCTCGATGCACTCCACGCTGTCGAGGCCCAGTCCACGCTCCGTCGCCGCCGCGACGCAACGCGCTCGCGCCTCGCTTCGGCTGTAAGGATGGCAACGGGTCGGGTTCGGATCGGGTGGAGTCTCCGTGCACCCGAACCCGAAACCCGAACCCGAACCCGAAACCGATTCGGATGGAAATTCATCACCAAAACCAAACCCGCGGATACCCGAAACCCAAATGAATACCCGAAACCCGCAGATATATATACACATATTCACACATATATATACACATATTCACATATATATATATACACACACATATTCACATGTATATATACACATATTCACATATTCACATATATATACACATATTCACATGTATATACACATATTTCGGATATCCATTGGATATCCACGGGTAAAAAACCGAACCCGAAACCGAACCTGATAGGTTTCGGGTACCCAAACCCGAAAACCGTGGGTGAAAAATTATCCCCAAACCTGAACCCGCGGGACCCGAAACCCGCGGATACCCGCCCCGAACCCGACCCGCTGTCATCCTTATTCGGCTGTCCGCGCGCAGCGCCACGCCGCCGAGGCCCCGCCGACGTCGTCGTCAAGTCCAAGCAGGAGCAACGGCAGCGACATAGCTACGGTGCGCTCGCTCTCCCCAGGCTGGAGATCATGATCATCGTCCAGGGGATGCCGTGCGTTGCCCAAGTGGCGGCGGCGGCGCTCATCAGGGGCGGGACCACGTGCGGCGGTGGTGGTAGGTATCGTGCTAACCGCCATCCTCACTTCGATCCTGGTCAGTGGCGGAGGAAGGATTAAAAGTAAGGTATGGCGAAGTTCGTAGATGTTTTGGTTTTTATAGATACATTGTATTTGTTATGCATATAAAAAAGCTAAAATATCTTATAATTTGGAACAAATTTAGTGGATAACAAAGGTTACAATGTCCACTGCCTCTATCACTCTACTCCCTTCGTCCTAAATTAACTGCCGTTTTGGGTCTTCATGTTACAACTTTGACTAGATTTAAAAAAATACATGCAACATTTATGTCTCTAAATAAATTTATTAAAAAACTAGATCAAAAGATCTATCTAATGATATCAATTATGTATCATAACTATTAATAATATTTTATATTAAATTAATCTAAGTTATTTCTCTGGTTGAGAAGTGAGAAAGATAGATATTTTGGGACGGAGGAAGTATGTAGCTGACTGGATGGTGGCGTGGCAGCATCGTTGGCTCGTGCACTTCGTGTCACAGGGACAAGGCATCGACAATAGCGCCCATGGATGTGCATGTGGTGAAGTTGGTTTATGGGCACACCACACGTGGGCCACGGTAACACTAACACGCATCATTTGGTCCAAATAGAATAACGATTCACTTAGCGCAAGTCTTTTCTTTCTCGTGCCGAAGGAGCCTCTCAGAGCTGAGTCAGTCATGGACACATGGTGATCGACAAACATGAACACATATGACCTGCGATTTGTAATGGATATCCATGCCGGAATCGAGGTATGGCAAGAGCCATACCTTGCCATATCGGATCCTCCGCCCCTGATCCTGGTGGGCCTGGTTCCTGTCGCTGGGCATCACCATGGGCAGGCTGCTACAGTACAATGAGGAGAGGCACCAGGAGCAGGAGCACGGCCACTGGTACCAGGTGCTGGGGCTGGGCTCCGGCAAGCGCTGCGGGGAGTGGACGTGGAAGGACCCGCGCCGCCTGCCTGCCCAAGCTCGGCCCACTCTTCAAGGACCTGCGCGGCCCGACCAACAAGCACATGCTGACGCAGATCGCCACGCGCGGCGGCGGCCGCAAGCGCCGCGCCGGCGCCGGCGGCGGGCCAGAGAACTCGGACTCGGAGTCGGAGACACACTTCATCTAGAAGCTCTTGGGCGTGCTCCGACGCCTACGTCGATGGCGCGGTAGCCGTTAGGGCGGGTCGTCGGGGTCGGAGACGGGGAAGACGAGGCGCTCGTTCTCCTCCGGCCCTAGAGACTTCTTGCTGAAGGAGACGCAACCCCGGCTCGGCAGTGGCGGGCGGAGGGACGGAGACGGAGAAAACAGGGGAGAGACGGAGTATTTGGGCGCCTGACAGGTGGGGCCCACCGGTCAATGACACAGACCGAGCCAGCCCATCGCCACCGTGTCCAAACCGCTCACATGCTGGACGCCACGTCAGCGAAACCGCTCTCCCAAACCGCCCCAGGTGATTAGTTGACTGGTTTGCGAAAGTTTAGAGTGTTTGTTACCCGGTTTTGTAGTTGAGGGTTTAGGTTAGACACACCCCAATAGTTAAAGGGTATGTAGATTTTTTCCATTAACAAATAGAGTAGATTCAGAGCAGCATCACATTTCAGCAACCCTTTTAGTGAAATTGTAGGGTTATATACTTGTATTAGGATCACAGCTCCAGAGAAATGCCACTTGTGAAAAAACTTCTTCAAGTAGATAGACAACATGGACATCTTTACTCATGCAAATATGCAGTTGCGAATTGCTGAACCCTATTTGGGACATGGTCTCTGGCGATAAACTTTGATAAATTACCTGTTTATTAACTGGTTATCCATCTTGACATCTTGTGCCTGCTGATTTTCTAGGCGCAAATTTGGGACTTGGGAGGTTATTTGAATTGTATGATTTGCCAATGCCTTTTTAGGCTTCTCATCCAAAATGCACCAACAAGACTGAAACATATTTTTGACGCACCAACTGCTTAAATACAGTTCATTCAGAGTGCACAGATACTTGCATATTCAGATTTGAACCCAGAAACTACAAGATAAGATAGTGCATGGAAACATAACTTCTCCTTAAATACTGTTTTCTGTGTTATCTTTCTTGTTGGTGTCCATTCTGCTACCTGCGATACTCAGTTAGTGGTTTAAAAGATTTACTTATCTGCTTGACAAATACGCATTATAATTTCAAAAGTCACAGATTGACAACAATTAAACCAACATATTACCTGATCTTTGGCTCTTTTCATCACTGCGATACATATCAAGTAACACTACTGAGAAACTACAAGTTTTACACATTTCTAGGTGCTGAACTACTGATATCGTAATGGTAAAGGGAAAAAAAGCCCTTCAGTTGTCTGTTGAGCATACTTGCTTGCCTGTTATTCCAAATCAGCGACTTATTTGAATGGGGCTACAAATTTGGAAAGTAGTGGCTAATTATAATGCAAATTGTAAAATTTCAGTGATGGTTGCTTCCTTGTTGCAAATGAACCAGTCCAAAGTATGTTCCAGCAGGACCCTTTGCCATGAGGGATGCATGTGTACCTGTCTCCACGACAATTCCTTTCTCAAGCACGGTGATTTGGTCGCAGTTCTGGATGGTGCTTAGCCTATGTGCCACAACCACACTAGTCCTGCCGATTGATACTCGGTCCAGCGCCTCTTGCACTACCTTCTCTGACTGGCTGTCCAGTGCACTTGTAGCTTCGTCCAATAGCAAGATAGTAGGGTTCTTCAAGATTGCACGAGCGATTGCAATGCGCTGCTTCTGACCTCCTGAAAGCTGAACACCCTGCTCACCACACCATGTGTCATATCCCTCATTTAGGTTGCTAATAAAGTCATGTGCATTGGCGGACCTTGCTGCATTCTCAATTTCCGCCTCACTCGCTCTTTCTGTTCCATACATAATGTCTAATGGTACCTGCAAATAATGTTGGCTCCTGGCTGACTAGGCCAATATGCCGTCGCAGGGCTCGGAGATTATATGTTTTGATGTCTCTACCATCAATCTCTACCACCCCCCTCAGTGGCTCGTAGAACCGCTCTATAAGTCTGTTGATTGTTGATTTGCCTGAACCACTTTGCCCAACAAGGGCGGTCGACATGCCTGGTTGTATGCTTAAGTTGAATCCTTTGAAGATGACCACATCTGGACTTGATGGGTATGCAAAATCAACTTCTTTAATGTTGACCTCACCCATGAGTTTCTCTGGTTTGTATCCCTCAGGGCTGTCAGGGTTAATTTCTGATTCTCGGTCAAGAATAGCAAACACTGAAGTGACTGCATCAGCACCCTTAGCAAGGTCTGTTGTCATGCTACCTGCATCTGCAATTACACGTCCTGTGCCTACTAGAATCATGAAGGTTTGGTAGAAGGCCTTAGAAGTAATGTGATGTTCAGCAATGAGCTTGCCACCATACCATATGTTTAGGGCTGCAGTGCATCTCAAAAGACTCATGGACGTGCCGAGGCCAAGACCTGCAAACCATGATTGCCGAATGCTTTCATTGCGTGGTCCATCCTGTGCTTGGTCAAACAGGCGCAAGATGCGTTCCTGGGATGAGAAAGCAGTGATGGTGCGAAGATTAGAGACAACCTCAGCTGCTAGCTTACTACATTCAGATTGTGCCTTTATAGATTGCTTTGACATGCTCTTCAGTAAGACACGACGGGCATAATAGCAGATGATGGTAAGAGGATGGACTGCTATCATCACAAGGGCCAAACGCCAGGCAATTATCAGACCCATGATGTAGGCAATGAGAACCGCAGAAATTGTTTGGATCACCAGAGACATTTATCACCCACTAGTGACCTCACCTACAACACAAATATTATTATGTCCTGTAAGTTACTCTTGTTTTCTAAGTACTCATAAGCTTCAATCAAAATATTTATACTTACAACATTGGTGTCCTTGGCAAGCTGTGAGCATATGACACCACTTGAGTTTTCATCACGGTCAAACCACCCAATCTCGAAAGTGAGAATTTTCTCAAGCATATCTTCTCTAATCCTCTTGGTAAGGTATTCCCCCATAGCATCAAAGTTGTAATGCTGCCCAATATTGATCAGGAATGTGAGCACTGCAAGGGCGGCAAAGAAAAGTGCATGGGTCCTTGTTTTGTCCTTGATCTCTTCATGATCTGTTAAAAAGTAGATAGAGACCATGCTCCCCATGGCGTATGCATACACAGGTTCTATGCCGCCGAACACGACTGCACTAGAGCCTCCTATCAGTGCCTGCTTCCACTCTGGTGCATTGAACATAAGTAGCCTTCTGAAGGATGACACTGGTATCTTTGGCTTGTCTATGTCATAATCATCTTTTGCATTGTCCGCTGACCTCCTTGAGCTCGAGCTGCAAGCTGCAGAGAGTCTCCTACTCACACTGTGGCTGCTGTGTTGTCCCATATTAGATGTACTTTCAGTTCCACCAACCTCTGTTGCTTCCCTTGAATACTTGATCTGTTGAAGTTGCACAAGAGATGAGTAGAGACCATTCTCATTTGCAGTGAGCTCATCATGGGAGCCCAACTCCACGACCTCACCAGACTTCATGGCAGCAATCAAATGAGCATTTCGGATGGTGGAGAGCCGATGTGCAATGACAATAGTAGTTCGGCCCATGGAGGCCATGTCAAGTGCCTCCTGTACCACACGCTCTGAGTTAGTGTCCAATGCACTGGTGGCTTCATCAAGGAGGAGGATCTTGGGTGACTTTAAGATTGCTCTGGCAATTGCAATCCTCTGTTTCTGCCCTCCAGACATCTGGATGCCACTCTCACCAACCTGTTTTTTTTGTTCCAGATATGGTTAGTGTCAAATTACTAAGGGTGGATTACTAAGGGTGGGCCACATTTCATAGAAGTAGAAAAACTTAGTTCCAAGGTCATTGATTTGGGCAATTTCAATAGATCAAATCGAAACAGTTTCTTGATGAGCCAACACCTGTACAAGTATGTAATTTCGTGTGACAAAAAAACTTTCAGGTTTGCTGTAGCAAGAAGATAAAGAATTGAGCATTATTTTCATTTGCAATTTTTGGCTTGTATGTCTCCCCTCTTTTTTCTGTTTAAAAAACTTGCTTATAGGTTATAGCAGCTAATATCTGCTTATAAAAAAAAATGGTCAAGACCTCCCCCTGGTTATTAGAATAATATGTCTAAAATGTTGGTGCGACACTTGTGCAAAGCTGGCATGTATTTCTGCCATTTCAATGTTGAAGGTAACTTCGATCATCTATCTCAGTCATTCTACTGTTTAGGGATATGTACACCAATTTGCCTTCCCTACACAGGTTGCCTAAAACCGAGTACCGTCAATGGCCGGGCTCTGTTTGCTGGGGATGAACATCAAATTTAGCTGATATAAGTAAAGGAATAAGTAAACATCTTGGTTTGATATTAGATTGTTGGAAGTGATCCTTTGTGAACATTTTTTTTTAAAAAAATCTTTGTGCAGTATTTGCACATAGTTGGCATTATTGTTGAGTTTGATGCCACTACTATTCTTGTATTGTTCTTTGATCGTCAATCGAAATCTGAATCAACATTTCAGTTTGAACCAAGCATTCAACTTATTACTCTTATGCTTTCAGATTCAGATCAGAAAAAGCTGCTGTTAGACTTGAACTTGGGGAAGGACATAGCAGCATCTACGTGAAGCTGGGCGATGAAGCTGTGCGCGTTGGCCGCCTTCGCCGCGGAGACGACCTCCTCCTCCGTGGCGTCCTCCTTGCCGAGCAGGATGTTCTCCCGGATGGACGTCGCGAACAGCGCCGGCTCCTGGCTGACGAGCCCCATCTGCGCGCGCAGCCACTTGAGCCGGAGCCGCCGGATGTCCACGCCGTCCAGGGTCACCTCCCCGGCCACCGGGTCGTAGAAGCGCTCCAGCAGCGCGATCACCGTCGACTTCCCGGACCCGCTGCTGCCGACCAGTGCCACCGTGTGACCAGCCGGAATGTGCAGGCTGAAGCTTACTAAGACAGGGCTCTCCGGTCGTGATGGTTAGCAGAACTCTATGTTCCTGAACACCACCTCGCCGGCCATGTCGGCGAGCTCCTCACCGGCGTCACTCTCCGAGTCGATCTTGGGCACTCGCCGGATCAGCTCCTGGATCCTTTCGGCCGCCGCGCTCGCCTCTGAGAAGTACTTGACGTTCGACAGCCCGGACCCCAGCGCTCTGCATGCCATGCCAACATGTATGGTTCGTTCTTTAATTAATGGCATACGATGTTATTAACAAAAAAAAATTGTTACTAGATTTGTAGCTTAGAATTGTAAGTAGGAGTAAGTCACGCACGTTCCTCCGAGGATAATTGCAGTGGAGACGGCGTAGACGGTGCCGCCCTTGTAGCCATGGTACATGACGAGCCGGCTGCCGTACCAGACGCTGAACGCGTAGATGGCGAAGCTGACGCCACTGCTACCAATGGCGACGCCCTTGGCGAGACCCTGCCTGATCCCGAGCCACGCCGACTCGTCGAGCGCGGCGGAGAAGCGCGCCATGGTGCTCCTCTCCGCGACGAACGAGTAGACGGTGCGCACGGACGAGACAGCCTGCTCGGCGACGGAGCCCGGGTGCGTGTACTGCTCCCTGATCCGGCGTGCGAGGCCGATGAGGATGCGGCCGTAGAGGAAGCCGGGGATGATGAGCAGCAGCACGGACGGCAGCGCCACCAGCGTGAGGTGCCACAGCAGCGCGAAGCCGACGGCGTAGCTGCCCAGGAACATGGCGCAGTTCATCACGAAGTTGGGCAGCTTCTCGCTCAGCACGTCCTGCACCACCAGGCTGTCGTTGGAGACGCTGGTGATCACCTCCGACGTGGAGCCGGTCTTGAGGTCGAAGTACTCCACGTCCTGCCGGAGCACCGCCCGCAGGTAACGCAGCCGCATCCGCGACGCCTGCCGCTCCGCCGTGCGCGCCCAGCAGTAGCCCTCTGCACGCAGCCACGCACGCACGTCGGAACATACACGGCTACACATGAGTGCCTGTAGTGTGCAAGTGCAGTGCGCGCTGACCGAGTGAACGTACCTAGGAACGCCATGACCCAGTTGACGGCCGCCAGGTAGAGTATGTTCAGTGCGTTCTGGTAGAGACAAGGTGGTGTCCATCAGTACAGTACATGAACTTGACATCCACATTTGGCAAAAAGCCTTTCTCCAAACAAGATCTGAGAGAGCGGAAGAGCCGGACCTACGCTCGGGGCAGAAAGGTCCTGCTCTACCGATCCACAGGTGGGTGTCAGGCGAGCCTTCGCGGATGCCGAAGGTCACTGAACTACTGGGGGGGAATGATCAGGAATGAGAAGGGGGCCTTCGCGATGCCGAAGGACCCTACCGAAAACGTATCGTGAGCTGCGTGCAGATGGGGAGCCTTCGCGAATGCCGAAGGAGCCCGTAAGAGTGGCGGCGGAGTTTAGCAGGGAAACGGGAAACCCTAGAATTTAGGGGTGATGTCTCTCTCTATTAAGTTGGGTGGTGACCCCTTTTTATAGTACACTGTTCATGTCACAAACATTGTTACATAAATGCCCCTCTACCTGCTGCGGAATATTCCGGAGGTCTCTCTGGGCGTTCTAGGGACCTTTCGGGAGAGCGAACCGGTGGAGGCCCATTCGCCTAGGTCTGGTAGACGGCCCTAGCCGCCTTCCCTGAGGCGGCCCTCGGTCTCCTAGACACCTCACGACGGCTCCTCCGCCCCGGGAGCTCTTCTCCAGGACCTTCGCTTCGGGGACCTTCGTTACACCTCCGCCTCTGGCTTGGTTGATGGAACGTCTCGGCTACCTGACTTGGGACCTTCGCGTCAGGGGCCTTCGCCTTGTCACCGCCCTGGCTCCGCTACTGAGCGAAGGCCCTGATCCTCTGTCATCACGGTACCTGCATACAAAAGGCATCGTGCTCTTCGGGGTTACCTGGTAAATGCCTTGCGCGTCGCGGGCGTAAGATCACTGGCCTTCGCCACGGCCTCACCCGCGCGCGTATCGGGGTTATTTCGCTTTACTGTAATATGCATTCTCCGATGGAGGGGGACCTTCGCCTTGCTCGGTTTTGGCCCACGGGGGACCTTCGCGACTCATGTCCCAACAGTTTCCCCCTTTGAGGGGCTAGCCCGACATTCGCGGGGTGCGGCCCTCGAAACAGCGTACGGGAGTTGCGAAGGTCTGTTTTTCCCTGTGGGCCTCCCTTCCCTCTCGCGCCGCGCTGTGTCGGGTTTTGATTGGATGTGGATCGTCTGCTTTATTTGATGTGACCCGCCCTTTAGTTTCCTTTGGCGACGCAATCGAGGCGGTGGCTGCCCCCCTAAAAAGGGGGGGGGGGTCGGGTTGTGTGATAGCCCCTGCATCTCGCGTCACTTTCCATTGCTTTGGCCTTCTGTAGTTTCTTTTGCCTCCGCTTGCTCTGCCTTCGGTTGTGGCTTCGTTTAGTAACTCTTCTTCCCGATGGTTATCATCCTCCGGCCCCTATTCTGCTCTTGTTGGCGTTCGAGCTTCGGGTTGGTCGAAGGTCTTTGAAGATTGCATGCTGGCTAGCGCTGAGGCTCAGTCTCTAGAGGCGGATTTAGATTTGGAGGAGAGTTTGAGCAGTGTGGAGGTTTCTATTGGAGATCTTGTAGGTGCGGAAGAATTTTCCTTGATGGAGGACAAGACCTTCAAGCTTGGTACCTCGTTCATGACCCAAGATATGATCGATGGTCTTCTTCGGGACTCTGCCTTTGCCGTGGATAAGTATCGACTGCCGCCGAAGGGGCAGACAGTGCCGAAGCCTGAGGGCAATGAAGCCGTCGTGTTCCGCGATCTGTTTGTTGCTTGCCTTCGGATGCCGTCGGTTACTTTTCTTCGTGATGTGCTGGTAACCTTTGATGTTCAGCTTCATGATTTGACCCCGAATGGTGTTATCGCCCTTAGCCAATTTTGCTGGACGTGCGAGTCATATGGAGCAACCCCAAGTGTTGGCACTTTTTGTGCTAACTATGAAGTTCATTATCAACCGAAGAAAGCCGGTGATGGCAAGCTTATACAGTTTGGCAGCTGTACGTTTACTTCTCTTCGGAGGTCTGGTGAGGGCGGGCCGAAGATCTCGTTTTGCAAGAAGAACAAGTGGGACGAGGATTGGCTTCGCTTCATGTTTACGTCACTCCCCTTGTTACATTTCTTAATTTTACCAATGGTACTCAACAGACTGTTTATCCGTATGCCTCGGTGCTATAGCCGACGAAGCCGAAGAGCAGGGTGGCTCCGTCGGATACGAGTTCTGATGCTCAAAAGTCATGTGACGAAGCCTTCGCATTGGCCTATCATTTTTCCAGCGGTCGAGACCTTGTTGAGGAGTTGTGTGCTGCCTCCTATTGGCCTCTTGCTCTTGAGTGGCCTGAGTTTACCATCGAGAAGGTTGTTGTTCCGGTGTTTGGTGGCGAGGGGGGGGGGGGGGGTTCCGTTCCCCCGTTTCAAGATTAATCTTGATGGACTCCCTCCTGAATAGTTTTGTTCATGAGGTTGAATTGGAGGTCTTCGGGATTGTTGGAGAGGTGACTGAAACGGAGTATACGTCCCGTAGGTCTTCTGGCGGTTCGATGCCTCGGTTGAATTGCGTATTTGAGCAGCTGAACATCCACTACACTGAGAGGCCTGTTCCTACGAAGGTCCTGTCTGCTGTTACTCGCAAGGAGAAGGAAGTGGAGGAGAAAGAAGCGAAGGCTTCTAGCGCTGCCGCCGTGTCTTCTGCTACTACTGCTGCTAAGAGAGGCAAGGGGGCGTCTGCGTCGACTGCTGCTCTGGCTGCAGGCTCGAAGAAGTGTAATGCTTCGAGCTCTGCTGCTACTTTGGTGGCCGAGTCGAAGAAGAAGAGACAGAAGATTTCTGCTCGGAAGCCGGCTGTTGCGGGTCCTGCGGCTCCTTCTTCGAAGCGCAAGGCCCTTGCCAACAGAGCGGAGGGCCCTAGCAAGAAGGCTCGGAAGGCGGCCACCACTGCGGACCTCCTTAGCTGCGATTTTTCATCTTCCGAAGGTGGGTCTCCTATAAACCGTTTCGGTCTTCCTGACCCTAAGGTGTTTCCGGTGTTTCCTTGGCGTTTCTATCTTGATGACGATGACAGGTTCTTTGATTATCTACCAGGCCCGACTCTCAAGGCTTAGCCGTCGAAGGTTACTCTCCCCGAGGCGGCTTTGCCCGAGTCTGAATCAGCTGAGGTTGTGGCGCCGAGACCCTTGGCTTTAACAGTCGCTGAGGGCTTGACGCAGTCTGCTGATCTGCATGTTGAGGCCTCTGCTGCCGAGGATGCTTTGCCAAACGCATTATCGCTATCTCCTTTGATGGTGTTGTATCTGTATCATCCTCGTGGTGTTCTGGTAGTGCTCGGGAGCAGGACTTGGAGAGTACCCGTCGTCAAAGCCCCACGCCTTCGACCGTTCACATGGATACCTCGGCTCCAGACACTGGCGCTGCTGGTGAGGTGTCGTTGGAGGCTGCTGCGGCCTCCGCAGGAAAATGTTTGGGTAAGCGTACGGCTGCGTTTCTTCGGCCGGCCTTCGAGCCTGTTCTTGGTGAACACCCGCTTCCTCGTGGTGTGGACTTGGCTCGTTCGGCCTTGATGGTGAAGGCCTTGATGCTGAGGTGGTACCCGATGCTAGCGTGGAGCCTGCCGCTGCCGTTCATGCCGAAGGTGAGCTTTGTCACGTTTGTTTCGTTTTTGTTTTTGGTTTTTCTTTAGATGCTGACGTTTTTGGTCCATGCAGCCGACGCTTCCTCGGAAACGCTGAGTGGGCGGGCTGAAGCGCTGCGGATCCTTAGTCAGGATACCGGAGGTCTTTTTGGACCTAGCTGTTTCTAGTTTCTTTCTTCTTTTGTTTGCGGACTTACGCTGCTTTCTCTCTTTTTTTTGTTACTGCTTAGATCGCCTTCGCAAGCGTATGAGGGAGGCTGATCCAAACGAGTTGTTGCGTATGAACCTGGAGCATCAATGTGTGGTATGTGATTTTTGTTAGTTTTTCTCTTTTCTTTCTTTGTAGGGTTTTCGTTTTCATACTATGTATTTATTTTGCTTCCTTTCACCTCTTTCTTTTTGTTAGGGGCATCACTTGGGGGAGGCCATGGAGGAGAAGCTGTCTCGGGCATTTCTCACGAGCCGTGATGCTGTCAAATTTGCGGAGTCCAAGCTGGGTCGGTTAAAACAGTGAGTTACTGAGCTGGAAGAGGAGGCCACTTGTCTTCGTCCTCTTTTGAGCTCTAACAAGGATCTCAGCGCTTCAGTGGATAGGCTGGCCAATGCTCTTGAGAAAGCTACGGACGACGAGAAGCGCGCTCTGGCCCGGGCTGAGGCTGCAGAGACCTTGTCTAAGGATCTTCGCGAGGAACTTGATGCTGAGAAGTCGTCCGCTGTTGCGCTCAAGATTCAGGTTGATTTGCTGAGCGGTAGACTGGAGGCTACCCATGCAGCCGGCTTATCTGCCATGGCCGTGTTCTCGAAGTTTATAACCGGATTTGGTGGTGTGGCCCCTTTGCTTCCTGAGGGTTCCTCGACTCATGCTACTTTTGACTGGCTGCGAGCTAAGTTTGGGAAACTTCCGAACTTTATTGAGAAAGCGAGTGATTTTGCGGCCCTTTCCGGAGTTGCCAACTTTGCGAGGGCTTTGGTCGAAGGTGGTTGCGAGCACGTGACCGCCTTGAAGCGTAAGACCTATCCTCAGCCTGTGCCTCCATTTGAGATGGCGAAACCGGTTTTTAAAGCTGTCCTAGGTTTTATGTCCTATTTTTGGGCCAAGTTCGGTCGAGCCGACGCTCCTACTCTGGTGGAGGCTAGGCGTGAGGAGGTGATTTTTTTTATTGCTGTTTTTTTTGCTTTTGCCTTGACTTGTTGTTATTTGTTTTCCTAACTTTCTGTTGATTGACGCAGGTTTTAGCGAAGGCTGCTGGTTCGAGCGGGGGTGGTGGAGCTGTTGGAGACGTTGCTTTGGCTTCAACTTCCGCCGGGGTGTTGGGGGTCGGTGACGCCTCCGCTTGTGTAATTCAAGAACCCGCCTCTGTGTTTCCAGGAGCTGCGGAGGCCGGTGCTGCTATCGAGGCCAACCCCGAAATACCTGTACCCTTATTTGAGGAGGTGGGGCATTGAATCCTATTTCAGAATTCATGGTCGGGCCTGCGTGCCCTTGTGGTGCTCCCTGAAGGGAGTGATGTAAATAACTTTTGTGGTACTTCGAAGGTTGCTTTTGACGTTGTGATATTATTTTGGCATTGTTCATCTTTTCGTATTGATTGTTGTGCATGTCCCGCGCAGGTTGCCTTCGACGGCACTGTGCGGGACATCCTTCCTTTGACGTTGATGCGCGATGGTGTTTACGTCGATGGCGAACTGTGGGACCACTGGCGTTCCAGTTATGCGAGGCCTTCGGTTGATAGAATGTTCGAATTTGTACTGTATTCTATCGATGATTGGAACGATGTGTTTGTTCGTTCCTTATCTTGGCGAGGTCCTCTGAACCCGCTGTAACTTTATATCGTGTGTATGGCCTTCACGCCTTGTGTTGTATTGTATTCTTTTACTTCTTGTATTGAACTCGTATTGTTGTTGACCCATGATGGGCGATGGTTTATTAGTACGCGACGCTACATCTGTGTTGTTCCTTCATTACAGTTCTTTGGACCTTCGCATTTGCGATTCCCAGTGGGCTCGCTTGTGGTCTTGTGGTGTTGGCCTTTTGCGGAAGGCTCTTCTAAAGTGTTGGCTCAAGTTCTTTAAGGATTTGCAGCTGAGTGCCTATCGACTTCGCTCTTCGTACTTCTTGCCCATCTTCTTCTGGTATTGCTGCTGCAAACGACCTCTTTCCGTTTGGCCTTTGATTCCTTTGAGGTGACGTTGTAGTTACGAGTCTTCGCGTGGTGATTTTTGCCTGTCTTGCCGGCTCGGTGATACTCCGGCCTGCATGGTGTTTCCCCCTTTGCACGAATGGCTGCTCGCCGTTCGGGTTGTTTGGGGTGCTGATGGGTTTTTATGCCACTACGGGGGGGGGGGGGGGTGGCTACTTTATTTATAGTGTTCTTCCTTTGCTGTTTTGGGTGAGGTCATGAATGTTACGCACATGGGGGCTTTGATTGGCCTGCGCTTGTTTGATAGAATTATTTACTGCTCATTGATGCATAGTTGCGAGTTTGGTCGTTTGTCGCGAAGGCTTTCGTTACTACTCTGGGTTTCATTGCGTTTCACTTCTGAGGACCTTCGATCGACAGGAGGCTTTCTTAGCAGACGCTGTTGATTGCATTTTTGGATAGAAGTGAGCTCTGGGCTCGTTACATACGTAGCGTACTACTTTGCATTTGGCGCGAAGGCCTTCCTAGTTTCTCTATTCTAGGTCTTCGCCGCTTCTTGCTCCTGACCTTGGACGCCTTCGCCCGACTTCTACACACCGTGCAGCGGGACGCGCATGCCGGTCTCTGGCTCAGGCTTGGCCTCAACCTGGGAGTTGTTGAAATGGCCTTGGTTCTGCCATTTTTGCCACTCGAAGACCTGCTTCGGGCAACTTTTGGTCGAGTTGGCCTGGTGCTTGACCATGGGTGCCTTCGCCCTTTTTTCCACCATCTTCGCAGAAGAAGCCGTGCAACGGGATGCGTGCTGACCTTCGTGGCTTCTTCCACCTCGACCTGGGTGGTGGTGTGGTGGGCTGGCCTAGTGTGGCCTCATTGCTGGCCACTTTCAACGTTTTTGCTTTGGGTATTTGGGGATAACCTCTTTATAATTTTAGAGGGTTTTTACACAGGTGCCGCCTCGTTAAAAACCTCACGCCCCTATGGGGGGTTCCCCTGTGAGGAAAAGAGTACGGCGCCTTGCGAAGCAACTAAGAAAGTGAAATGCTGGAAAAGGTAAATCTACCTACAAGCCGACCTTCGCTTATATTTTCGCGGAGGCTGCTTTTACCTCAGATGTAGAATCTTTTTAAGTTGGCGGAATTCCAGGTGTGCGTAGTCGTTCTGCCTTCGTTGTCTGTTAGCTGGAATGCCTCTGGTCGTCCTGCGGCCTTCGCGATGAAAGGTCCCTCCCATTTTGGCTGTAGCTTTTCGGCCGTTTCTGCATTTGGTTTCCTTCGGAGGACGAGGTATCCGTCTTTGATGTTTTTGCGTATCACTTTGCTGTCCCTCCATCTTTTTGTCTATTCCTGATACTGGGCTATGTTCTGCACTGCCTCTAGTCTTGTTCCTTCTATTCCTTCTTTGGAGTATTCTTCGTCCAGGGCCATCGCGTGCTTTGTTACTCGTAGGCTTTGGAGGTTTGCTTCTTCTGGTAGCATTGCCTCTTCGCCATATAGTAGCTTGAATAGGGTGAAACCGGTTGCTCTTGACGTCGTCGTATTGTGGGACCATACAACTCTTGGCAGCTCCTCTATTCATTTTCCTTTGCGTAGGCTGAGCAGGGTTTTTGCAATGGCGGAGAAGATGATCCTGTTTGATCTTTCCACAACTTCGTTGGATTCTGGGTGGTAGACTAAAGCGAAGGCTACCTGGGTTCCGATACTTTTGCAGTATCGCTTGAATAAATCTGAGTCGAACTGTTTGCCGTTGTCCACTGTCAAGGTTCTCGGCACTCCAAATCTACAGATGATGTTTTGCCAGAAGAATTTCCTTACTGATTCGGAGGTTATCCTTGCGAGTGGCTTTGCCTCTATCCATCTTGTGAAATATTCCACGGCGACTACCGCGAATTTATTTCCCCCTTGCGAAGGTGGTAGGGGTCCTATTAGATCCATGCCCCATCGCTACAGTGGCCATGTTGCTGGTATGAACTGGATGGTTGCTGCCGGTAATCTTTGGTGTGCTTCCAGATGCTGGCACGCTTCGCAAGTTTTTGCTATTTCTTCTGCATCCTATATGTGGGTTGGCCAGTAAAATCCTTGGCGTATTGCCTTCGCATATAAGGCTCGAGAGCCTATGTGGGATCCGCAGACCCCCGCATGTATTTCTTGTAGGAGATTCCTCCCATCTTCGCTTGCGATGCATTTTAGCAGTGGTTGGACTACTCCTTTCTTGTACAAGTCTCAGTCTATGATGGTGTAGCTTCGCGCTCTAGCGGCGATTCTTGCTTTTATGGCTTGATCTTGGCTTCCTTCCTTGCTGTTTAGGTGTCTTCGGATTGGTTCTCTCCAATCTTCTGTACATAGTGTCATCACTTGCTTTGCTGATTGTGATATCGAAGGTTTCACGAGCTCTTGATAGAATGCTCCTTCCGGTAATGGTGTTCTGTTGGCTGCTACCTTCGCTAGCTCGTCTGCTTCAGTGTTAGATGTCCTCGGTATGTGTTCCACTGTGAATCCTTGGAACTTTTTTTCTGCTGCTCTTGCGAGGGCTAGGTACTTCGCCAATTCTGGTTCGCGTACCGTGAAGTCTTTCTCGACTTGCCCCGCCACGATTTGGGAGTCTGTTTTGATCGTGAGTCTTTGTGCGCCCATGCTTTTTGCCTTTGCTAGGGCTAGGGTCAGGCCTTCGTACTCTGCAATGTTGTTCGTGGACTTGAATAGTAGCTTCACTGCGTACTTAGTTCGTACTCCTGATGGTGAAATCAGAACGGCAGAGGCTCCGACTCCTTTCTTTCCCCAGGCTCCGTCGGTGAACGTTGTCCACGATTGCTCTTCTTTTGTGTTGGGTAACGCCTCATGCGGTGTCCAATCTGCCACGAAATCTGCTAGAGCTTGTGACTTGATGGTTGTTCTGGGTACATAGCTGATGCTGTACTGTGATAGTTCCGCTGCCCATTTTCCTGTTCTACCGGATGCTTCTTTGTTTCTAAAGATATCGCCCAGGGGTTGAGTCGATGGTACCGTTATCTCGTGGGCTTGGAAATAGTGTTTGAGTTTTCTTGATGATATCAGGACCGCATAAGCGATTTTGTCTACTTCTGAATAGTTTATCTTCACCCCGGACATTGCCTCCGAGATGTAGTAGATCGGATATTGTTGCTTGGTGCCTTCGGTCTCCTTTTCCTGAGTTAGCACCGTGCTTACTGCGTGCTCTATTGCTGCTACGTAGAGTAGCAAGGGTGTTTCTAGTGTGGCCGTTGTGACTACTAGGTCACTTGCCAGATAAGCTTTCAGCTGCTGAAATGCCTTCGACTGCTCTTCGCCTCATTCGAACTTCTCTGAGCCTCTAAGTACCTTGAAGAATGGAAGACTTCGTTCTGCTGATTTGGAGATGAATCTGTTTAACACTACAATTCTTCCTGTTAGCTTTTGCACTTCTTTTCTAGTTGTGGATTCGACCATTACCTTGATTGCTTTTGTCTTGTCTGGGTTGGCTTGTATTCCCTCCGGGCCTATTATTCACCCAAGCATCTTTCCTTTGCTTACTCCGAAGACGCACTTTTCTGGGTTTAACTTGAGCCCTGCCTCCCTTAGACTTGCGAAGGTCTCTCTGAGGTCGGATATGTGTTCTTCCTGGCTTCTGCTTACGATTATGATGTCGTCGACGTAGGCTATGATGTTGCGTTGCAGTTGGGGTCCCAACACTACCTTGGTTATTCTTGCGAAGGTTGATCCTGCGTTTTCAGTCCTTCTGGCATTCTGACAAAATAGTATGTGCCGAAGGGTGTTGTGAAGCTTGTTTTGTCTTCATCTTCCTTTTTCAACCAAATTTGGTGGTATCCCGAAAAACAATCCAGCATCAAGAATCTTTTGCAGCCTGCTGCTTTATCGACTGAAGAATCGATTCTTGGCAGAGGGAATGCGTCTTTTTTGCACGCTTTGTTCAGATCCGTGAAATCGATGCACATCCGCATTTTGCCATTCTTCTTTGGGACGAGGATGACGTTGGACAACCAATCTGAGTACTTGACTTCTCTGATGACGTTCACGTCCAACAGTCTTTGGACCTCAGCCTTCGCTGCCAGTACCATGTCTTCCGACATTTTCCTTTGCCTTTGCTTCTTCGGCCTGCATTGTTCGTTGACATCGAGAGAGTGCTCGATGATTTGTCTTCTTACTCCGTGGAGGTCGAATGCCGACCAGGCGAAGATGTCACCGTTTTCTCGGAGGGTAGTGCTAAGTTGTGCTTCTTCTGTAGTTAGCCCTGTACCGATTATAATCTTTTGGCTCGGCACTTCCTCTAGGAGTGGTATGGTCTTTGTTTCTTCCTGGTCTTTGAGGTTCGTCTCCCCCCCTGGCATGTCAGGGGGTGCTTCAATTGTTACCGAGTTTATGTTTCGCTGAGCCTTGTGGATGTCCCTTTCTATGTTTCTGGCTTCCTTCTGACTTGCGCGCACTGTAATGACTCCGTGGAATGCTGACATTTTCATGCACAGGTAACTCATGTGGATGACTGCATTGAACTTTGTGGTGAAGCCTCTGCCGAATATTGCATTGTAGGGATAGTGCAGGTCGACGACGTCGAAGGTGATATACTCGGTCCTTGCGTTGCTTCGATCTCCGAAAGAGACTGGTAATGATATTTTTCTGAGGGCATCGATCCTCCGGCCTCCGAACCAAATCAGGGGGGATTCCGAAGGCTGGAGTTGATTCCTGCTCAGCTTCATTTGGTCGAAGGTGTTGACGAACAATATGTCGGTAGAGCTGCCTGTATCGATAAGTACCCTGCTGATCTCCCAGGCTGCTATGTTTGCCTTAATCACCATTGCGTCGGTGTGGGGGTAGCTTTCCAGGCATAGATCTTCTTCTGTGAATGTGATGGGAGTCTTCGACCAGTCAATGTGGCGTATGGGACCTTCAACGATGACATTGTTTACTAGTCTGTAGTGGTCTTTCTTTTGCTTCTTGCTTTGAAACTCCATTGATGAGCCTCCGGCTATGGGTAGTACCATCCCTATCGTTGGTAGGGGTGTGTGGGATTGAGTTGGTTCTCTGGGAGAGGCTCGTTCTTCGGAACTGTCCCTTGTGTTGCAGGTAATGCTAGAGGTGGCGGGGGTAATGCTTCATATCGACGACTTGGGCCTTGTGACTACTGTGCTGTTTCGATAAATGTTATATGAGGTGCCAGCGAGTATGACCCGGAGGTATTTTGTGTTGGATTTGGGGGGTTCGGAGGCCTCCACGCTGGCAGGAAATTTGGGTAGTATGACGCTGCTATTGTGGAAGGGTGTATCTGTGTCGAGTTCAGGCTTGGGTAGATTGGGCAGTACTGCTGCTGCTGTTTCCATGCCTGTGTTGTGTGGTTCACCTGCCTTGTTTGCATTTGATTTTGTGGCGGAGGTTGTTCTTGCTTTGCTTTCATCCTCTATTGGGTTTCCTTTGCCTCCGGACAGTCCCTCGTTATGTGACCTTTGTCTTCTCCATGGAAGAAACACCATGGTTTTCTTGTCTTTTGGCCTTGGCCTTTGTTCCAATTTTTGTTTGGTTCCTACCTTCGATCGTTGTTCTGATTTTTTTGCTGATTTGGTTGGCTGGTCTGAGCCTTCGCTTGGCTTTGTTCCTGCTCATTGGATACATTGAAGACTTGCGCGGGCTTTGGTTGCTGCCAGTTGGTGTTACTATCTGTCCTGGGCTGCCTTCGGTTTCCCTGAGGTTGACTTTGTCCTTGTTGCTTGTAGAGGTTCTGTTCCTCTATTCTTCTTCTCAGGTCGGTATCTGACCTGCAGTATTTTTCGAACTCGTTGTACAGTTCACTGATGCTTGCGGGCTTTTCTCGCGCTAAGTGATCTGCAAAGGGTCCTATGCGGAGACCTTTAACTGCGGCCTCGATTGCAACCTCCTCCGGAACGTTTGGTGTCTTGGCCTTGAGTTGAATGAACCATTGAAAATATTCTTTTAGTGATTCCCCCTGTGCCTGCTTGCACTGAAATAGGTCCGAGGAGGTTAGGGACTCATTGGCGAAGCCTTTGAAATTTGTCGTTATTTTGTCGCGGAGGTCTTCCCATGAGTATATTGTACTCGGCCTGAGCATGGAGTACCAAGCTAGTGCATCGCCTTCTGCTGCTATTACAAAGGACTTTGCCAGGACGGCGTCATTTCCCCCTGCAGAGGCTACTGCCGCCTCGAAGCTCAAGATGAACTGCCTTGGGTCAGTCTTACCGTTGAACTTGGGTAATGAGATTGGTTTGTAAGTCGGAGGCCAAGGCGTGTTTTGCAGGCCTTCGGACAAAGGTGACTTCGAGTCGATTCTCCATTGCTGGTGGCCCTGGTTGTAGGTGTTCAAGCTATATGCGTTCCTGATTTCCGCTTCGCCGGTCGGAAGTGGCATTTGGGGCGGCTCGCCTGTGGGCTGCTGTGTGCCTCCGCCCTGGCCTTGCTGCATGCTCTGTATCTCGCCTTGCAGGATTGCTAGCTGCTGTCGCACCTCCGCTGCCTGCTGGGATAGCTGCATGGCTCTTTGACTTGCCTGTTGCTCTGTGGCTAGGCGGTCTCGTTCTTCCTACGCTCTTTGCAATTCTTGTTGCAGGTTTTGCAAAACTTGTTCTTGTGTTTTCTCTTAGGGAGTTTGCTGATCTTCTTCATTGTTTTGGGGTAGTTGCTGGGCTGGCGGAGGCTCGATTGCAGGTTGAGTGATTCTCAGAGCCCTGTTTCTTGTTCTTGGGGGCACCTGCTGTTCTGGCCGCGGAGGTTCGGCTGTCGCTCTCCGCGTGTTCGTTCTGGGTGCTCTTGGCCTCGATCTGTTTGATGGCTCTGGTGCATCGTCTTCGAGTGCCCCGTCTGTTGTAGCGTAGGTGCTACACACGTTTCGGCGAGGTCTCGAATCCTCTTCGTTCAACCCGTCTACCATTGCTCTCTTTGATGTCATCGTGGGCTTGACTTCGGCCCCACGGTGGGCGCCACTGTTGGAAAAAGCCTTTCTCCGAACAAGATCTGAGAGTGCTGAAGAGCCGGACCTTCGCTCGGGGCAGAAAGGTCCTGCTCTACCGATCCACAGGTGGGTGTCAGGTGAGCCTTCGCGGATGCCGAAGGTCACTGAACTACTGGGGGGAATGATCAAGAATGAGAAGGGGGCCTTCGCGATGCCGAAGGACCCTACCGAAAACGTATCGTGAGCCGCGTGCAGATGGGGAGCCTTCGCGAATGCCGAAGGAGCCCGTAAGAGTGGCGGCGGAGTTTAGCAGGGAAACGGGAAACCCTAGAATTTAGGGGTGATGTCTCTCTCTATTACGTTGGGTGGTGACCCCTTTTTATAATACATTGTTCATGTCACAAACACTGTTACATAAATGCCCCTTTACCTGCTCCGGAATATTCCGGAGATCTCTCTGGGCGTTCTAGGGACCTTTCGGGCACAAGGTAGTCAACAAGAATTACTGGGCCGGAGAGCGAACCGGTGGAGGCCCATTCGCCTAGGTCCGGTAGATGCCCTAGCCGCCTTCCCTAAGGCGGCCCTCGGTCTCCTAGACGCTTCGCGACGGCTCCTCCGCCCCGGGAGCTTTTCTCCAGGGACCTTCGCTTCAGGGACCTCCGTTACACCCCCACCTTTGGCTTGGTTGATGGAACAAACGTCTCGGCTACTTGACTTGGGACCTTCGCGTCAGGGGCCTTCGCCTTGTCACCGCCCTGGCTCCGCTACTGAGCGAAGGCCCTGATCCTCTGTCATCACGGTACCTGCATACAAAAGGCATCATGCTCTTCGGGGTTACCTGGTAAATCCCTTGCGCGTCGCAGGCGTAAGATCACTGGCCTTCGCCGCGGCCTCACCCGCGCGCGTATCGGGGTTATTTCGATTTACTGTAATATGCGTTCTCCGTTCTCCGATGGAGGGGGACCTTCGCCTTGCTCGGTTTTGGCCCACGGGGGACCTTCGTGACTCATGTCCCAACAGGCTTTGCTAGGATCGACTGCACTGTCGCTGTACGTAGAATTTATATACACGGATGAGTACGACCTCGTTCATCTTGGAGGTGAACTGCATCAGTAGGCGGTCGTCAGGCCCGGTGCCAATGTCGTTGAAGATGCGGTTGTCGATGAACAGAGACATCGGCGTCATTAGACCGTCGCCCACAGCGCCCACCAGGCCCAGCAACATGAGCGCCATGTCCGCCGTATCCGCGTGCATGAACACCGACGCGAACGGCCACGCCACCGCCGCCATCTTCTTCGAGGTCCCAGCTAGTGCTATGTGTGTGTCCAGCGAGCTAGTAGCTAATAGCCGGCGCGCTGCATGCAGCAGGCCGGTACGCCGCCGGGCCGGACTTTGTGATCTTGTGGCCGTAAAAGGTCCCTAGAACGTACACGACGGCGGCTATATGTAATCGATTTGTCAGTTTTGCCTTCTTTTCAGGCCGTAAAAGGTTGTCAACTTCTGACGATTATTTATAGGAGTAGTATAAACTCGTAATACAGACCATAGCTCGCTAGGTCATATCATGACAGCCTACTATAAATCTTGTTGGCCTGTATATTGTTTTAGATAAAGGATAAATATCCGGCTTCATCTACTCAAGGTAGAATCAGACCAATTGTATATTACAAGGTAGTGGAACTAAAAGGCTTAACTAATGAAACACAATGCAGCCTCCTCTAGTAGACGACAAGCCTGCAAGAGCACCTCTTGATCGACCTCATGGCGCTGTAACTGTGCCCATTGCCGGAGCCAATGCGTTGCCCTGAATAGTACCTGCAAGAAAGTTTTTGGTCTACATCTATCAAACACCACTTCATTTTTTATAAGCCAAATGGTCCAACACAAAGCAGCTGCTGCAGTTAATAAAAGTAGATTATGTTTGTTTCCCCCCAATTTACACCACCGATTAAATAAATCATTGATGTGAATTGGTCTTGGAAGACCAAACAATAAATGAACAGCTCTCCACAAGAATTTAGCGTATGCACAATCGAAAAAAGGTGTTGAATAGATTCTAGGGTGTGACAAAACGAACAATTTTTGTCCCCATTCCAGTTTCTTCTAATCAAATTGTCTTTAGTTAATATTACACCTCTTTTCAAATACCACATAAATATCTTGATCTTAATGGGCATCTTTGCACACCAAATTTCTTGTGAAAGTCTCACACCATTATTAATTAGAGCAACATACATAAATTTGACTGAGAATTGTCCTGTTGAAAGTAGAGACCAATTAAAAACATCTGAGCTATCATGGAGATTCAAATCCATTAAAGAAGACACAATTCTGTTCCAATCCCTCAAGTTTTGCCCTAGCGAACCTCGCCGAAACGAGATATTGAAAGGTGTTGTTCTAAGAATATTAGCAACTGTGTCATGCTTCCTATGGACTATGTTAAACAAAGCGGGATACATATATTTTAGTGGCTGGTTCCCAACCCATCTATCTTCCCAAAATCTAATTTGAGATCTATTCCCTACTTTAAAGGAACCAAGATTTAAAAATTGGTCTTTCACATTCATGAGCCCTTTCTAGAAATGTGAGTCGAGTAGCATTTTTTGTCACCTCACCTAAAGTTTTGTTTCTCAAGTACTTGTTCCTCAACAGTGATTGCCAGATCCCATCCTCATTATACAGCTTATACAACCATTTGCTAAGAAGGCATTTATTTTGTATATCCAAATTTTGGATTCCCAAGCCCCCTTGTTGTTTAGGTTGACAAATAATATCCCATCTGACCGGTCTATATTTTTTTCTTGTGTTGATCATTTTGCCAAAAAAATCTTGATATATAGTAATTCAACTTTTTGGACACTCCTTTTGGTAGTTCAAAAAATGACATCATAAACATCGGTAAACTTGAAAGCACCGAATTTATGAGCACTAAACGACCTCCTACAGTCAACAACTTTCCTTTCCATGCACTCAATTTTTTCTCAAATCTCTCTTCTATGACCTTCCACTCTCTATTAGTTAATTTTCTAAAATGCATAGGAATGCCCAGATATCTGAAGGGGAATCAACGGTTTTACACCCAAATAACTGTGAATATGTTGTTTCATATTCTTTTGCTTTACCAAAGCAAAATAATTCACTTTTGTGATAATTTATTTTTAAACCTGATAACAGTTCAAAAACACAAAGTAGGAACTTCATGTTTATTACTTTTCCAATATCATGACTCAAAAAAGGACAGTATCATCCACATACTGTAATATTGACAATCCATTCTCTACCAAATGTGGAATCACCCCTTCAACCTGGCCATCACCTTTAGCCCTGGCAATAAGTAGAGCCAGCAAGTCTACCACTATATTAAATAGTAGGGGAGACAATGGATCACCTTGTCGTAAGCCCTTCCTTGTTTGGAAGTATGCCCCTTGCTGATCATTTACTTTAATGCCTACATTACCCCCTTGCGTAAAATGTTCGATCCATTTACACCAAGTCTCAGAAAAACCTTTCATTCTGAGTGTTTGTTGGAGGAAATCCCATTTTACTTTATCGTATGCTTTTTCAAAATCAATCTTAAAAATAACACCATCTTTTTTTGGTGTGTAACTCATGAATTGTCTCGTGTAAAATGACTGCTCCCTCCATGATGTTTCTTCCGGGAAGGAAGGCTGTTTGTGTTGGTCTAATAATTCTTTGATCTATGCTCGTTATACGGTTGGTGGCCATTTTTGTGAAGATTTTGAAGCTAACAATTAACAAACATATGGGTCTGTATTGTTGAATATGTGTTGCCTCATTTTTCTTTGGGAGTAAAATTATTGTTCCAAAATTGAGGCTGTGAAGTGGCAAAGATCCTTGATGGAATTCCTCGAATAGAGCCATCAAGTCTTCTTTTATAACATTCCAAAAAACCTGATAAAACTCTATTGGGAAACCATAAGGGCCTGGAGCTTTGTTATGCTCCATTTGAAAAATTGCCGCTCTTACCTCACTACTGCAGAAGCCAACTTTACTCCCGGGCATCAAGGGCCTCTAGTCCACAAGCGACTAAAAGGTCCCGCCTTTACAGGCCGGGACTAGGAAATCGGGACTAAAAGTCCCGCCTTTATAGACCGAGACTAAAAGGTATGCAAGTATGCGTCATTGGCTGGCCCATTTTAATCCCGGTTGATATGACCAACCCGGACTAAAGATGTTTTTTTCTTTTTTGTTTCTATTTTATTTTTTTATTGGTTTTGGTTTTAGGGTTATATTAGGTTTTCAAATACGCATTCTTTGCTGCTAATATATGTATTCGTGCACCTGTAATTTAGTTTTGAACATTATTAGACACAAATAAAGTATGAAACTATTTATATTATGGACTATGTATATATATATATATAGGACCCTACTATTTAGCAACCTGATTGTTGAATATTATTTAACACTCCACTGTAGTATTTTATTCCCGATGAGCCTAAGAGTAATAATTTATTAACGCCTGACTGCAGTATTTTATTCCGATGAGACCAACAGTAATAAAAATCTATACATGAGTAATAAATTAGTTATATATATATATATATATATATATATAGTAAATTTGTACGCGTGTCGGGTTCCGAATGGTGAGACAAAGAGACAAGAGGTTTATACTAGTTCGGGTAAGAAATCCTTACGTCTAGTGTGGAGCTGCTCGTGTTCCTTATCTCTGCTTGGAGGGGGTTTACAAGCTGGGTCGAGAGAGGGAGTATGATTCCCAAGTCTCTGAATACTTCGGTGAGTGAGTGTGATGTGCTCTAGATGTGCTCTAGATGCTCTCCTTTTATAGTCGCAAGGAGCTCAGGGGAGTTACAAGCATGCGTCGAGAAGGATCTACCTGGGAGGCTGTGCCTTATCCTTGTCTTCTCTAGGAAGGATGTTGGACACTCATAATACTATATTCCTATTGCCCTCGTACCTGGTCAGAGGAAAAGCGTCGTGTTGGTCCTTCGTTGCACCGCCGGAGAATACGGGGGGGGGGTCCGGTTGAGCCCATAGTAGGATAGAGGCATGGGTGCCCGCTGTACCGTTGGCAGAAACATCGTTGTACCTTCTTGTAATTCTTTTTTGAATACGACAGATTCCTTCGCTCCTGGCCAATAGACTTCGTTACTCCGAGGGTCCCCCATACGTGATGTACCCCCGTTCGGAAGGTTTCTGTAGGGGCCAGGGGTGCGAGAGGCCGGGGTTGCTTCTGCGGGAGGCGTGATTCCTGCCTGTCCACGGGTCCTGTACCGTCCCGTCCCTAATTGGAGAACTCGACATGTCTTCGTTCAGGTAGGAGCCAGAGTGTTATCCTGAGCTCCTGATTACACGTGGTGTACGATTCCCTGTGGTCTTGTACCTCCATTCTTATCTTGTGGAGAGTGCACCATCAGCGACTTAAGGGTTGGCGGTTGCTTCTTTCTGGACAAGGGAAAATGGGTCATTCCTCTTCCTCCGTCATCCTTCACGTCTTCTGCGGGTCGCGAAGCTGCCTCGCTTTCAGCGTCGAGTGAGGCGGAGTCACGTCTGCCCGTGGCACGTCTGCCTACCTGGGTTGATTGGGTCGCGAGCCCCGCGCCTCTTCCTTCGTGGGCCTGTGACGACTTGGCCTTGATGGGCCTCTCATCTTTTGTCAGATGATGATCCATAGGTCTTTAGTTGTTGATTATTTTTGAAAGTTTACTGTTAAGTTAGATATCCGACAGTAGCCCCCGAGCCTTAGGAAGAGTTACTCATTACCTTGCTGAGGCTTTATATATCTTTATTTGTTTTATCCTTCGCCGAGAGGGTGCGCGCGAGCGCACCCGCCGGGTGTAGCCCCCGAGCCTGGGTGAGAGTGTGGCTCTTGCGCAGGCTTTGAGTTGTCATCTTCGTCTTGATGCTCCGGTCGCAGGTGGCGGAAACGCTTTGATTACTTCGCACCGCAATCTTTCGATGGCGTGTGCGACCTGGGCTGGGTCGATTTTGGTTTCTGTCCTAACAATCTGCTGCTGCCGCTGATAGCACTGTTTAGTCATGTTGCCGCGTGCCTCGAAACTTGTTTACCTCTCGTGTGTCGCCACGTATCATACTTCCCTGCTGTCGACGCCCCGACTTGTCCGTCGTGATTAGATGCAACGGAGTGGTTGCCGCGCCTTCCTACACATCCATTAACGAGCTCCCCGCGTACGGTGATCTTCTGTGGCATGAAGCCCCCGAGTGTATGCCGGTATATGGCTTGACCGAGATACAGTCGCGACAGGCCTAAGGGTTAGGGCGACTAGCCTTATGGCGTTTGTCAGTGCTGCGCGTGTCACGCCCTTCAGTGTGCGATGTATCGACCGACTTGCCGTGACAAGACTTATCGCAGCACTCCTCGTGTTTCTCTGACCATCCATGCAAGTTGAAAATGGGAATGGTAGGCCCCGACCTGATACGGAGTGACCCCAGTTTCGTTGACTCCGTTCCTTGGCCTTATTTAAAGTGGCGCGACGGGTGAACTGATTCGTTCCATCTCGCTTCTTCGTTCTCGCTCTCCGTTTAAGCTTTTTCCTGCTTGGGTTGCTGTTCGTTGAGCTATGGACCGTGGCAAACGCCCCATGGAGGGTGGTTCTGCCGGGGGAAGCACGTCCGATCCTCGAAGCCTTCGTCGCCGGATGACCGAGGCGGGATGGTACTCGTATCGTGCCCACCCTTATGTCTTTTTCTTGTTATTGTTCAGACGCTGACTGATTTTCTGCGCTTTTGATCAGGAGGCCTTATCTATCCCACGACGCATCCCTTCCTCGTGGCTTCGAGGTGTGGGCGGCGCCTTCCTAACGTGCTCACATAGGCCTGCCCGGTGTTCTGCACGAGTCCAGGTGGCGTCCTTGGTCTGGTTGCAGTCCCGGCACCGCCGGGGGCCGTGCCTGCGCCTCCCATGCATCGGTTTCGGAGTTTGTTGGAGGAGCTGCTTAGTCGCCCAATGCAGAACCTTCGCCGGGTTCAAAACGCGGAGCTGCTTTATCGGATGCTCGAAGGTTTTCGCCAGAGCCTGTTAGGGTCCGTTCAGGCGGGCTACTGCCTCCGCGATCAGCTGGCTGAGGCTGACAGGCGTGTCGTGGGTAAGCTTCATTCGCCTTTCCCTAAGTACGTTCTGTTATGACCTGCTTGTGACACATCGTACTATTTCCTCTTTGCAGCACTGGAGGAGTTGCAGGCGCTCCGCTCTGCTGCGAACGACGTCGCCGGCCTTCTTCACGCGCCTGGGAGCACCTTGGTCGAGCCTCTTCAGGCTGTTCCTGCGCGCGTTCGTAATGTCGTTGCGCGTGCCGTCTTCCGCGGGGCTGGGGTCGCGTTCGCCATGGCCGAGGTCTGTTCTGGGACGGACATGGTGGATGCCGCCGGGTTCCCGCACGGGCAGAGCGTCGACTAGTATGTCCATCTCATCGAGCGGCTTTTTGATGCTGCAGAGGCCGTTGTTGATGTCGTGCCGGCCGAGGAGGTCCTGGCGGAGGAGACGAGGGCGGAGGCCCCGTGATCGTTATTTCTCCGTAAAGTTGGATGTGTCGCACTGGTCGACGTGCTTTATTTTGCTTGCATGGACTGGGCCTGCTGAGCCCCTCTTTTAAGCTTTTGTAATCGTTGCTTTTAGCTATCGTTTCTGTTTCCTAGGCCTTTGTTTGTTCACCTATCGTGTTTGTTGGATCATGCGTTTGGGGACCGCCATCGTGCGGCTCCCATGTTTCTTCCTCGCACCACCATGATCTAGGATGTGGAAGTGAGCGGTCTCGTGTCTTACCTTGATGGCCAAGATCGAGCGCTCAGCGAGCTACAATCGGGTGGTTTAGGGGAGACCCCGGGTCCTCATCCGTGGAGGCTCGCACCGGCAGAGGTCCATCGTGGACCGATCTCTAATCTTCGACAATTGATACGTATAGTACCCGGATCCGTTCGTTGGGATCCAAGGGCTCGATGCCACCCCTCGAGGGGTTTACCACATATTCTGTTATCTGTCGAAGCCTAAACACGTTTACTAAGCGCATTCGACGTGAAGACGTCTACGTTCCGGCCGCTTGGGCCCGCTTAGCAACGTCCCTCGCTCTTCGATTTTGGCCAGGGAGGCTGTCGAACCCATGAAGTTTTGGGCCAACACAAGATCCCTCAGCCTTGTTATCTCATTTGTTATATGAGTGTGACGGGTAAAAAACAGTCTTTCGTCCGTTACCCCGTTGTTGTCCCTGCATTTTGCACAGAGGGGATAGGAAATTGGACGTTCTTTTAAATGGACATACTTACCTGTCGTTCTCACCTTTTTTGTTAGCCGTGGTGGACTGGTTATGCTCTTGTGATGATTGCCTATTCCTGGGAGGTTGGCGTTGTTCGTGGTCCGTGGGCCCTTGTGGCAGCCAGTCGTTTGGTTCGGCATGGGCGGCCTACGTGTCCTTTGGCGGTTTGCTGATACTGTCCACGCCTGAAAAATGAAGAGTCACGCCTCTGCGGTTCCGAGGGGTGCGTGTGTGGAAGACGGGGGGACAACGGCCCTATGCTATATATTCTGGGAGGTCTGGAGTAACTCCCTGCCGCTCTCTTCAGTCTTCTTCCCATTTGCACCAACCAAGAGGGGTGATAAAGGAGAGGCTTCGTCGTTGTCAAAGAGGCGCGTCAACCTTGCCTGCGGAATGGATGCTGGCCGCACTCGCCTCGGCATGGCGTTCGGTGCTCTGCTTATGCTGCCGGAAGAGCTTCCCTTCCAGATCCTTCTTCGCGCCATCTTTCTTGTCTACATGCGCCTCCGCCAGGTCTGCGGCGTTTTCCGGAGGATTTGCAACGATGGTGCGCTGGTTCGGTTTTTTGTCCCTTCGGGGGATGCAACGTTACTGTCAGTCTTGCAACAAGTTTTGGAGGATGATTCTTGAGCAGCGCTTCTTCGAGGTCAGCCATCGGGAGGCCTTGTGCTTTCATGGCGTGGAGAGGCTGATGTTGTGGGGGGAAGACCCTTCTGGCTGGGGGTTCATCCGTCAAGCAATCCTGGCCGGGGATGCCGGAGCGATGTACTTCCGGGCCATGATGCTGTACTTCGCAGATCCGACGGACCCTGAGGCTCTCGCTCTCCTCAACCAAGTCGCCGGCGGCGCATTCCCGGGTGGTAGATGGGGCAACCCCGGTCTAACCTCACTTTGTTTCGGCTTCCGCGAGGATCTTTGCGTCATCGCGCTGAGGAGGGACATTCGTTGCCCGAGGGATGTGCCGGCGTTAGTAGTCGATGATTCCCCTGCCTGCATTTGGGAAAGGTGCAGACGCTTTGGGACGGTGAGCGAGGGTCTAGCCGGAGTCATTATGTACTGTAGCCCGGAGTGTCGCCTTTGCCATGAGTTCGATCTCTGGGCTAGGAATCTTTCCGATGTGGCTGCCTATTGCTTCAGTAGGATGAAGCTGTAATATTGAGCAACTTATCCAGGCTCTGACCCTTTTGCTTTTGATGTTTCTGGAATGGTTGTAATGAACTTGGGTTGTGTATATTTGTTCAAAATTTTCTTTTATTTCGTGTGTATCGAGTAGCCCCCGGGTAAGAGGTTTCTTTGTATGCCGTGTATGGAAGAAAGGCTCTTTCCCAAGACTTTGCGACATGTGATAAAAGAAAAAACTTCGACTGGAAAGCTGTAATGAGGAATTTTTAGGGGTAGAAACGGCGTAGCTGTTGTATGTTCCAGGCATTGGTGAAGATTTTGCCAGGGAAGGTCTTGAGTCGATAAGCCCCTGGCCAGACGAGCCAAGGCGTTCCACGCATTTTTTCAGGAGCGTGTACAAAGGCAAACTTTTTTCGCCGAGGCGGGAAATGAAACGGCTAAGTGACACGAGACAGCCAGTGACCTGCTGCACCCCTTTCACGTTATGGATCGGTCCCATTTTTTCGACGGCGGTGATTTTTTCGGGGTTAGCCTCAATTCCTCTTTCGGAGACGACGAAGCCCAAGAGCACGCCCTTGGGGAACCCAAAGACACACTTTTCTGGGTTAAGCTTGATGTTGTTCTTTATGAGTTTAGCGAATGCGAGGGCAATGTCGGCCACGAGTCCGTCAACATGCTGGGTCTTGACGACGATGTCGTCCACGTAGACCTCGATGGTCTTGCTCACGAGTTCGTCGAAACATCGGATCAAGGTTCGTTGAAAGGTAGCCCCGGCGTTTCGAAGTCCGAAAGGCATGGTAACGTAGCAGAAAGACCCGAACAGAGTGCTAAATGATGTCGTGAGCTGGTCCGACTCGTTCATCTTGATTTGATGGTACCCTGAGTATGCCTCGAGGAAGCAGAGGAGTTTGCACCCTAAAGTTGCATCAACTATTTGGTCTATGCGCGGCTGTGGGTATGGGTCTTTCGGACAGACCTTGTTAAGGCTTGTGTAATCAACACAAATTCTCCATTTCCCATTCTTTTTGCGTACCAACACAGGGTTGGCGAGCCACTCAGGGTGGTACACCTCTTTGATGAAACCTGCGACAAGGAGCTTCTTGATCTCTTCTCCGATCGTGGTGCGTTTTTCCTTGTCGAAGCGGCGCAGTCGTTGCTTAACGGGTCGGGAGCCCAGCTTGATATGCAGGAAGTGCTCGGTGACGTCCCTGGGTATGCCCGGCATATCCGAGGGCCTCCATGCGAATACATCAATGTTCGTGCGGAGGTAGTCGACAAGCTCACTTTCCTATTTGGGAGAAAGGAAGGTGCTGATGTGCACGGTCCTCTCTTCCCCGTCCCGGGTATCAAGCACGACCGCCTTTGTCGACCCTGTGGGCTCAAAGGATCCGGCCCTCTTGGTCTTTGGGGCCTCTTCTCGTGACGTGCTGGCCTCGGCTGCCATCTCGGCTGCGAGTTGTTTCGAGGCTACGAGCGCCGACGCGTATGTGCAGCACTCGACATCGCACTCGTACGCACGTCGGGGCGTCGTGCCCACTGTGATGACACCCCTCGGGCCTGGCATCTTTAGCTTTAGATAGGTATAGTTTGGAACGGCCATAAACTTCGCATAACATGGTCGCCCAAGTATGGCGTGGTAAGTTCCCCTGAAGCCAACGACCTCGAAGGTCAGCGTCTCCTTGCGAAAGTTGCTTGGTCCGCCGAAAGTAACAGGCAGATCAATCTGACCAATGGGGTCCGCCTTCTTGCCTGGGATTACCGCAAAAAACGGAGCCCCCGAGGGCCGCAAGTGTGATCGTGGTATTCTCATTGCGTCGAGAGTATCAACATAGAGGATGTTAAGCCCACTCCCACCATCCATGAGAACCTTAGTAAGATGCTTCGTGCCCACGATGGGATCAACAACTAACGGATATCGCCCAGGGTACGGCACATAGTCGGGATGATCGTTACGGTTAAAAGTAATAGGGGACTCAGACCACTTGAGTAAGCCGGGAACAGCGGGGTGGTTGCGTATACCTCTCGACGGGCGACTTTCTGCTGATGCCTGGAGATGCATGACGCTGGGCCGCCGAAGACCATCAGGGTTTCGTCCGCCGGGACGTAGCCATCGTCCTTTCCTTCGTCACATTTTCCATTGTCCTCTTTCTTCTTCGTCCACCTCTTCTTCTTCGTGCCCCTCCGAGAATTTTTTTCATAAGGTTGCAGTCCTTGAGGAGGTGTCTGACATGGGTCGCGTGGTTCGGACAGGTCCGTTCCAACATCTTCTCAAAGTGATCGTTAACCGGTCCATCCTGTTGCTCTTCGCCTTTCTCTATCGCTGCGACGAGCGATAGATCGTATTGTGGTCGGTTGTGCCCCTTCTTGTGTGGACGAGTTGAGGGTCCTTCGGCTTCCACCTCGTCACGCTTGCTGCGACTAGTTGCGCCCTGGAAGACGGCGCCGACTACTTCCTCGCCTGAGGCGTGGTTTGTGGCGATGTCAAGCAGCTCCTTCGTCGTCTTGGGCTTATTGCGCCCTAGTTTGTGAACCAAGGACTCGCAAGTCGTCCTTGACAGGAACGCTGTGACAATGTCGCCATCTGCAATATCCAGGAGCTCGTTGCACTGTTGAGAGAAGCGACGAATGTACCCATGAAGGGTTTCGCCTCGCTTTTGTTTACAGTTCTTAAGGTCCCAGGAGTTCCCAGGACGGATGTAGGTTTCTTGAAAGTTCTCGACAAAGGATTCCTTCAGGTCCCCCAGCTCCAGATTTTCTTTTGGGAGCTTCTCCAGCCACACCCGCGCCGTATCCGAGAGGTAGAGCGGTAGGTGACGAATTATGAAATTCTCATTGTTCGCCCCGCCTGCCTTGCAGGCGAATCGATAGTCCTCAAACCAGAGGCCAGGGTTCGTGAGCCCCATGTACTTCTGGATGTAAGTCAGTGGTCGGAAACACGACGGGATTCGTGCGGCATGTATGCGCGCGGAAAAACATCGTGGTCCGGTGGGCTCCGGGCTAGAGTCCTAGTCCTCATCATGGTCGTGTCGTCCACCCCTGCGAGGGTGTCGTCCGCGTCGCCTATCTCCGTCGTTACTGTCACTCTGCCCATGGTCGTCGCTTTCGAAGCGCGCTCTGTGGCCAGGACGTCGCCTGACCGGCTCCTGGTCTCTCGCGAGGGTTGGCCTCTGCCTCTGGCAAACGGAGTTCTCAGGTGGTGGTGTGTTTGGCACGCTGGAGAGAGCCCCTGCTCTCTTTCATGCTGAGCTCTCTGCCTGCTGAGCCGCCGCACGGTCAAGGAGGAAGCGTAGCTCCCCTCTAAGCTTCTTTTCCTCAGGCGTCGTGGGCTCTGGAAACTGTCTCATGAGCATGTGGCGGCCGCTATGTTCTGCTGCACCCTCGGGAAAACTGGTGGAGACATGTCATCCTCGACTATGCGGCGTTGCACATCCCGAGCTTGAGCTCGGGGATCGATTGCCGGCCGCGGGTGCAACTGCTGCTCGAGGAGGGCACGGTCGTCATCGATCTGGTGGCGAGCGTCGTCGAGCTCGTTCTGCCGGGCATGCATGGCGTCGAGGTTGACGTGTGGTGGCGTGAGAGCCTGTCGGTTTTCAGGGAGGACTTCGTTGCCATCCTCATCGAGTTCGCGCACGGCTCCCTCAGGGGTGGGCTCCCTCCCGTCGCACATGAAACACTCTCGTGAGGGGGCCTCGCTGACTTCGGGGGTGACGTGCTCAGTCCCCGTACTGTTGGTGCCGGAGAGAGCTAGGTCTTCCTCGGTCAGGAGGTCATAAAATGAATCGATGGTTCCCACAAACTCGTCATCGGGGGTGCCGGTCATCTTCAGAGCGATGAGCCGCTCGAGGATGGAAGCGGCGTTGACGAGGCCGAACGGGTATGTTACAAGGACACCTTTTTCTAGCAGCACGCCTCCCTCGATCTAGATGGTGGCGTCGACGTAGGAGAGTGCTTGTCTTTGCACATGGACCAGAGAGGGCGGCGCCCTGCACCCCTCTACGCGCCGACGCGGTTTGCGCCTGCGGAGGAGCGGGCTGTCGCTGCCTTCGGAAGATTGCTCATCCAAGGCATAGTGCGTCGCCCGCCTTGCGGCGGGTTCCCTTCCTGCGTCGGGGTCGGGAAGGAGGTTGTCAGCGCGTCCCTCGGCGCCCCGGTGGGACTTTTCCGTCGTGGGGACGATCCTGAGGCAGCTGTCGCCTGGCGGCGTTTCGTCGCCGTCGGAGCTGGGGTTTGAGTCTAGGAGGTAGTCGTACTGGGAGCGCACCAAATGTAACACGGCATGGTCGTCCGCGTAATCGATTTCGTCGTCATCGTTGTCAGAGTCCCCCATGCCGCTCATGAACGCCTCGAGCAGGTGGAGTTCTCTGTCGTCGTTCCGGGGGTTTTCTTCCCCCCCCCGGTAAGGTTGGGTCCAGCGCCTCGTGGCCCCAGGGCCTCATCCGGTGCGTCCCTGCGAGGGGCAGGGTGGTCCTCGTCTGACCGTGTCAGGGCGTCGACGACCTGGTCCGGCGATGACAGCACGCGGGTGACGGTCCCGTCCGGGGAGCAAGCGAACTCCAGGCTCCCAAAGCGGATGAAGGAGAGCCCAGGGTTGTCGGAGTTGAGAGAGGCCATTCGAAACCACTAAGGCATTGCGACACGTGATGCCCCCTACCTGGCGCGCCAACTGTCGATGTTTAGAAACTACCAACGAGTAAATTTGTACGCATGTCGGGTTCCGAATGGTGAGAAAAAGAGACAAGAGGTTTATACTGGTTCGGGCAAGAAATCCCTACGTCCAGTGTGGAGCTGCTCGAGTTCCTTATCTCTGCTTGGAGGGGGTTTACATGCTGGGTCGAGAGAGGGAGTATGATTCCCAAGTCTCTAAATACTTCGGTGAGTGAGTGTGCTGTGCTCTAGCTGTGTTGTTCGATGATCAGTGTCATCCCCCCTTGCTCTTCTTTTATAGTCGCAAGGAGCTCAGGGGAGTTACAAGCATGCATCGAGAAGGATCTACCTGGGAGGCTATGTCTTATCCTTGTCTTCCCCAGGAAGGATGTTGGACACTCATAATACTATATTTCTATTGCCCTCATACCTGGTCGGAGGAAAAGCGTCGTGTCGGCCCTTCGTTGCACCGCCGGAGAATACGGGGGGGGGGGGGGGTCCGGTTGAGCCCGTAGTAGGATAGATGCATGGGTGTCCGCTGTACCGTTGGCAGGTACATTATTGTACCTTCTTGTAATTCTTTTTTGAATACGACAGATTCCTTCGCTCCTGGCCAATGGAATCCGTTACTCCGAGGGGCCCCCGTACCTGATGTACCCCCGTTCGGAAGGTTTCTATAGGGGCCAGGGGTGCGAGAGGCCGGCGTTGCTTCTGCGGGAGGCGTGATTCCTGCCTGTCCACGAGTCCTGTACCGTCTCGTCCCTGATTGGAGAACTCGACATGTCTTCGTTCAGGTAGGAGCCAGAGTGTTATCCGTAGCCCCTGATTACACGGGGTGTACGATTCCCTGTGATCTTGTACCTCCATTCTTATCTTGTGGAGAGTGCACCGTCAACGGCTAAGGGTTGGCAGTTGCTTCCTTCTGGACAAGGGCAAATGGGTCATTCCTCTTCCTCCGTCATCCTTCACGTCTTCTGCGGCTTGCGAAGCTGCCTCGCTTTCAGCGCCGGGCGAGGCGGAGTCACGTCTTCCCGTGGCACGTCTGCCTACCTGGGCTGATTGGGTCGCGAGCCCCGCGCCTCTTCCTTCGTGGGCCTGTGACGACTTGGCCTTGATGGGCCTCTCATCTTTTCTCAGATGATGATCGATAGGTCTTTAGTTGTTGATTATTTTTGAAAGTTTACTGTTAAGTTAGGTATCCGACAATATATATATATATATATAACACATATGTGAATGTTCTACAACTCACATGTTGTCCTCCACCTATAAGTCATACAAATGTTTGTCCAGGTAATAGCAACCGGGACTAAATCACTAAATGTCCTTCCTTCAATAGCCTGACACTAGAGTCGTTGGGCAGGGAACCTGTTACCAACCGGGACTAAAGACTTTTTTTTGTCCCAGACGTAAATTTCTCCGAGACTATTGCTAGTTTTGCAGATCGGCCAAAGGTCTGGAGTAGTGGCACCTAGTGGCCATTACCTACAAATAAACCAATGAAAACATCTAAACGTGCAGAATTGGTTGGCACTTGGTTGCTAGTGGTGTAGTACCGTAACTAGTCTCACTCCCTCTGGTCGGACTATTATCAATTGTCTCGGTGCTAATGGACGGTGAATAGAAAAAAGGAAGCAGGGTCGAGTAGAGATAGTGCTAATATGAGCGTGAAAACAACGTCATCTCAAACACTGACAAGCACTTGCTCGCTCTTGCTACAAGACACGAATATCGTTAACTCCACTGCACAGTCGAATCAATTGCTCCTTTCGATTGTAAGTGTTGGTCGTTTCAGCCTCTTAATTATTCTTTAACCTGAGGCAAGACTCTGATGTGCTGCAGGACCAAAACAAACTTTGTGAGATCATTCCTCCCTCCCTTGTCTGAGGCTTAGTTTTTTTTTTGGGCCTTTCATTTTTTTTTGCCGTGTTTTTTCTCATACAATGTTTTTTTCCTTCTATACCAATACAAGTTCGGTAGTGCTTTTGCTGACCATTTCAAAAAAAATATTCTCTAACCCAGCACATTCTAGACCTTTGTTCTTGTCGGCGTTTCGACCCAGGGGGTCAATCACCAACTAGTAAATTTGTATATTGCGTGCTCCCACTCCCAGATGTGATGCAAGAAGAACACAATATTTATCCTGGTTCGGGCAAAGAAGACCCTACGTCCAACGGGGAAGGAAGAATTGTATTATCTCGCACCGAAGTGCTCGTACAGGGAGGGAGTACAAGCTGGTTTACACGGGGGTGCTCGGAGTGAGCTGAGACCTAGGACTAGCCGGGCTACCCTAGGTGAGTCGGTTGATTGCTTGAGATGTTGATCAAGCCATCACTGGATTGTATTGTGTTCGGAAGTGGCACCCTGTTGCGTATGCTAGTGGGTTTGTGGAGAGTGCTAGTGGGTGTTGTTTAGACAGCAGCAAGTGTGAGCGGATGTCTTGCTGTTGTGTTCTGATGTGTGAGGTTATGTTCTGTGTCCCGATGCCCTCCCTACTATCCCAGCGTCCCCTTTTACAGACCAAGGGGATACCTGAGAGTACAGAGGTCCTAGACTGTAGCGGCATGAGAGGCGTGTCCATGGCGCCATGCTTGCGGGTGGACGTCGATCGCTGTAGCGGTATGGCTTTCCGGTCCTTCCGGTGCTTCAGGGCATGGTGATAGCGGACCGGACGCTGCCGAACATCATGGTGTAGGACGATCGGCCTCCAGTGGACGTGTGCGAGCTCTGCAGCCAATGCGGAGCGGATAGGACGGGTCCCATGCCCGAGTGGTTGGAGGTGACGGTCGAGCCCTCGGGTCGAGGAGCGTCGAGGCCTGCATGACCTTGACGCGCCCCTGTAAACACGGTCGAGGGCTGTTCCGTTCATGGCTCGAGGGGGTGCCTTTGGGTTCTGTACTTGTGACGTGGCTACAGTGGCCGCACGATCGTCAGAGAGCCCGAGTATGGGCGACGAGTTGATAGATTTGACCATGGTAGTGGCCGCCCATGGCGTTAGGCAGGAGCAGGTGGGCGCATTGGATTCCTTTTACCCCATACTGGGAGTGGGTGAGTCGATCGAGCCTCCTGCTCGCGGGTTGTTCGATCGACCCCCTGTCCGTCATTCGAGGGGTCGAGGTCGAGGGTCGATCGATCGACCCTCCTTCAGTTGTCCGAGGGGTCGAGGCAGAGGGTCGTTCGATCGATCCCCCTTCCGTTGTTCGAGGGGTCAAGGTCAAGGGGGATCCTGCCTACTATCCCCTTAGTAATGGGTCGACCCATGACTGGTCATGTTTGATGGGGAGGTAGGCCCCTGCTTCATGGGCCTTCCCTTATAGGTTGGATGACTTTTGGATTTTGCCTGAATATTAAGCACTAAATCGCCAGAGATT
This sequence comes from Microstegium vimineum, assembly GCA_022036555.1. Taxonomy (NCBI): domain Eukaryota; kingdom Viridiplantae; phylum Streptophyta; class Magnoliopsida; order Poales; family Poaceae; genus Microstegium; species Microstegium vimineum. The sequence goes on along the minus strand of CM039121.1, from coordinate 41,514,675 downwards.
AGGGTACCCCTTACCTTTGTACCCGACAGTTCTAATCAGTTTTTTTGTATTTTTTCCTTCCTTGACTTTATTTAATTTTGTTTATAGTTAAAATATTGCAACGGGCGGCTCTAGACCCGAAACCCATGACTTTTATGCCCAACGGAGGCGGGTCTAATTCTCGCTCCTCGGGTTTTCAGGTTTGTGAACCCAAAACCGGGCGGGTTAAGATCAGATTTTGAATTTTCCCTGTGGGTTCCCGTCGGGGACCCAAAGTTAAGGCTGTCATGTAATAAATCCCACCATACTAGCGGCCCAAGTAGACCAATTAAGGTTATGACCCTAGATATATATATATCCTCCCCTCTTCCCATTCCCCATCCCCTGCCACACCGCACACCCACACTATCTCGCACGTTCGCGCCCTGCAGTCATCCAACACGCACACACCGTGCCTTGCTCTGATCTATGGACTTGTGGAGGTCGTTGTCATGTCATCCCTACCATGCGGAGGCTGCGCCATCCCTGCCCTGTGGAGGCTACGCCATCCCTACCCTGCGGAGATTGCGTCGTCCTTGCCCTGTGGAAGTCATTGTCGCATCGTCCACCGCCCCTGCAGCCCTACGATGCCCATGACGATGACGTGACACTACTACAGAAAAGATTTACCAAGGCGGGCCAAAATGATTAACCGTAACTGTTTTTCCAACCACCACGGATTAAAGGTCACGATTAATTGTGGCCTTAACCGTGGCAACTAGGTCCTCTACTGCTTTGTCGTTTCCCCCCTAATGACGACAAGCTAACGCGGTTCAGGGCTTGCCGGGCGTCGGGTCCTCCTATGTTGTTTGCCCCTTGACGAAGTGACGAGCGGACATGCTGGCAAATTTGTTGTGACGAGGACGACCCACATGCCCCAAACTTTGCAGGTTTTGGGGAACCCGTTTTGTGTCAGGTACTCGGCGGGGAGGATCTTCCCCCGTAACAGGGTTTGAGGCGGGTTTAGGTTTCGTTGTCAGGTCTCGGATGATGGTCCGCGGACGCTCCACCTGCCCGTACATGCCCCGTTCCTATCTCTAATTATAGTGCCAATAAAGGATACCAAGCTCATTTGTTTTCAAATCTTTGCATAGGTATAAAACAACGACCAATATCTTGCAGAATGGAGTGTGTGTGTGTGTGTGTGTATTAGACCACTCCACAGGGATGCACAAAACCAATAAATTCACATAAACCAAAATAAAGTAAACACCAAGATCTAAATCATGGTGGAATCATGGTGGATGGACTAGTCATGCACCACATCAAATGACTCATATCCACTGCTTCACAATTGTGCCTTTTCACTAACTTATTAAATTTTGACCACCCCTACAACTGAGATCCAAATACAGAAATACTCTTTTCACTACATCTAGATATTGCAAGAGCAAGAGACAAACAATTGAATATTAATTGTATGGGTTATATTGCCTAGGTCATCATCATCAGATCACATTCCGTGTAGATTAATTATGAACCCTCTAGCCATCTAACCAGAGTGGTTCTACACTAGACCTTGCTTTTGTCTGCCAAATTCAGAATTTCTTAATTGAACATTTAAAAGAAAAGGCTGACCTAGGAAAAATCCATGCGTCTAGCCCATTATTGGTTGCCTTTTATTTTAGAGTAACCATCATCATCAGATCCCATTACTTGGTGACTACTTTTTCAGGTCGGTAGGCATCTTTCACGAAGTGCACCAGGTTGGTAGGTAAAGTTAATTGTGCCCTTAAAGGCATGTACTCTTAGCTCATGGGTCGTTGGATTTGCATTAAGATATGTACACATACATCTCAATGTTAATATGTGTTGAAACGTGTATATGCAAACATCTCAATGTGAAGCTACCGGTACAAGTGCTAAGAGTACATGTTCTTAAGGGCAAAAAAGGCCTCGATGGGCCTGTCGAGGTGGTCGTTGTTCAGTCAAGTGGTATCAAAGTCCTGCCTTGTTCGTTTGACTTATCAGCCTACCTTATCAGTTATAGTACAATGTTTTTATCTCATAGTAAAACAATAAAAACAACATCAGACGGCATGCCTTTAGGATCTGCTTTCTGAAAAAGGAATCATCATTGATCTTGTAGCGTTGTGTCTTATATCAGATATCGTGACTAGATAGGATCCATTTGTTCAGCACTCTGGTCGATGGGACAGACCAACTTTCTGACCGTAGTGGGAAAGTCGAACAGACGCATTGAGAGCAACAATAATGTTGTAAAAAAGTAGTCTATAGTAAATTAAATATTATGTATGAGCTGATTCATACATTGTGACGGCACTAAAAACTGGCCACGTGATTATAAAAAATATTACTTTCACTGACATACACATTAAACAAAGGAAGAACCGTTCGCTCCACAAGCTAGCCGTTGGGTGCGCCCGCGCTGGTCAACTCTTGTGGAGACGTGGAATCATGCTTGGAGATGTGGAATCACGCGCCCCACGAGTCCCACTCACCAACGGTGCACTTTGAAAAAGATCGGTCATCAGAAGCAACATAAATTCTGAGGTGACATTATGGCTGAGGACGGGTCTCCGCAGTCCGTGAAGACGAAGACGACGGCGCCAATGTTGAGGACCTTCGCGATGCTGTTCAAGCACGCAGACGCAGTGGACATGGCGCTGATGGTGGTGGGCCTGGTGGGCGCCATGGGAGACGGCATGTCCACGCCAGTGATGCTGGCCATCGCCAGCCGCGTCTTCGACGACGCTGGCAGCGGCCCTGATCATCTCCAGCAGTTCGTCCCCAAGATGAATGAGGTGCGGTCGAGCTACTAGTTCCTTCCATCTCTGACGATCTCCGTCCAAATCCTAGCTAGCAAGCAATGTTACATGAACATGAACAACAACACTGACGCATGTATATCCACCGGGTCTCAAACTCTCTATGATCATCAGAACGTGAGGTATATCCTCTACTTGGCCGTCGCACACGGGATCACGGCGTTCCTAGGTGAGCGTGCGCAGAACATGCATGCCGATGCTCCGGCCGCGCTCGATCTGGCTCTCACTCTCTGACTCACACCGTAGATCGATCTCGCCGCTCTTCTTCTTCGTGCAGAGGGGTACTGCTGGACGCGCACGGCGGAGCGGCAGGCGGCGCGGATGCGGTTGCGTTACCTGCGGGCGGTGCTCCGGCAGGACGTGGAGTACTTCGACCTCAACGCCGGCTCCACGTCAGAGGTGATCACCAGCGTCTCCAACGACAGCCTCGTGGTGCAGGACGTGCTGAGCGAGAAGCTGCCCAACTTCGTGATGAACGTCACCGCGTTCGTGGCCAGCTACGCCGTCGGGTTCATCCTGATGTGGCGGCTGACGCTGGTGGCGCTCCCATCCGTGCTTCTGCTCATCATCCCCGGCTTCCTCTACAGCCGCGTCCTGATCAGCCTGGGGCGCCGGATCAGGGAGCTGTACACGCGCCAGGGCGACATCGCCGAGCAGGCCGTCTCGTCGGTGCGCACCGTGTACTCGTTCGTCGCCGAGAGGTCCACCGCGGCGCGGTTCGCCGCGGCGCTGGACGAGTCGGCGCGGCTCGGGATCAAGCAGGGGCTCGCCAAGGGCTTTGTCCTTGGCAGCGGTGGCATCCGTATCGCCATCCTGGCCTTCACCGTCTGGTACGGCAGCCGCCTCGTCATGTACCACGGCTACAAGGGTGGCACCGTCTACAACGTCGCCCTCATCATGGTATTCGGAGGCGGGTACGTCGGTGAAGCTAGCTGTGAATTCTGTCCCGATCGATGAACCTTAATTACGCCGACAGCCTTGACGGTCGAACCACGCCGTGCAGAGCGCTGGGGTCGGCGCTGTCAAACATCAAGTACTTGTCAGATGCGACCTCGGCGGCGGAGAGGATCATGGAGCTCATCAGGCGGGTGCCCAAGATAGACTCAGAGAGTGGCGCCGGCGACGTGCTGGACAACGTCACCGGCGAGGTGGAGTTCAGGAACGTGGACTTCTTCTACCCGTCGCGGCCAGAGAGCCCCATCTTCCTCAACTTCAGCCTGCACGTGCCGGCCGGGCGCTCGGTGGCGTTGGTGGGCGATAGTGGGTCAGGGAAGTCGACGGTGATCGCGCTGCTGGAGCGCTTCTACGACCCGTCCGCCGGGGAAGTGACCCTGGACGGCGTGGACATCCGGCGGCTGCGGCTCAAGTGGCTGCGAGCGCAGATGGGGCTCGTCAGCCAGGAGCCGGCGCTCTTTGCGACGTCCATCCGGGAGAACATCCTGCTCGGCAAGGAGGACGCCACGGAGGAGGAGGTCGTCGCCGCGGCAAAGGCTGCTAACGCCCACAGCTTCATCTCGCAGTTGCCGCGGGGATACGACACACAGGTAGCATCTTCTCCTTCATTTTACTAGCACTTTCTCATTTCTATCCGAGTGAAATGCGTTGTGGGTCCTTAAATTTTTACCCATTTTTTACCTAGGTCCATGAACTTTTTTTCACTCATCTGGGTCCATGAACTTTTCTTCACTTCTCATCTAGGTCCATGAACTTTTTTTTCTCTCATCTGGATCCATGAACTTTTACCCACTTCTCAGCTAGGTCCACAACAAGCCACGTAGGACTCTGCTGCCTGCTTGACCGCTAATGTGGTGTCACATGGTCTTTTCTTTTTAATTTCAAAAACTAGTTGAAACTTAAAAAAATTGTATAAAATCACAAACAAAAGTAAAAAGAAAAATCTAGTTTTGTTAGATTTCATGTCAATAAATCTATGCAATAGATATATAATATATTTTTTTTTGTTGTAGCTATAAATCTATGGATACCTATGTATTTCTGTGTTGAATTAAAAATTGCAGCTCCTGTAATACAATTGTGGTGAAATTTTTATGATAGTAGGCTAATTATTGTATGCTTGAGCAATGGTAAAAATATTTAGCTTCAGTGGAGCATGTATGATTGAGTTATTGATTTACCTAGGTTTATGCTTGTTTAATTGTTAATAAATAATTAGTCTACTAAACTTTAATTTGAAGCTAAGATTTTTATGGGTGATAATAAAACATAGTTACTATAAAAATATTACATGCCTACATATAGATCAATTCATGTGGAGTCTAACAAAAATAGACTTATTTTTACGTTTTTAATGATTTTATGCAATTTTTTAAGTTTCAACCAAATTTTGAAATTAAAAAAAAGTGCATGTGATGCCACATCAACAGTCACATAGACAACAGAGCCTTATATGGCCAGTTGTGGACCTAGGTGAGAAGTGGAGAAAAGTTCATGGACCTAGATGGGGTTAAAAAAAGTTCATGGACCTAAATGAGAAGTGAGAAAAAATTCATGGACCCAAATGAACGAAAAAAAGTTTGTAGGCCTAGGTGAAAATTAGAGAAAAATTTAAGGACCTACCACGCATTTTACTCTTTTGATTATATAAAACGGCTTTACGAAAAGCCAAAGCATTACAAGAATTTTATTTGTCCACATGGGTGTTTGATCAGCGTGTTAATAATTAGCCAAAGAAAAAAAAAAACAGCAGACCACAGCGGTCCAAGAGACTCAACGCTAACCTAATCCTATTTTTATCACTACAGTTGTACAACGCCACTAAGTTACATAGTTTCAGCGTTCAAATAGCGACGTTATTCCAAATTATTTTGCTAACAGGCAATATTAGTGACAATTTAATTAGTTATTTCCTACTTATTTGCTACTAATCTAGTATTTTGGACACTAGAGTTTCATGAACCATATTATAGTGTCATATTGTTAATATTACCTGAACTTGTGGAACCTTATACATATATTTGTGTTCATCAAATTTTATATTTGTCATATTTTTTGCATTAATTTATTGGTTTTTTCATGTTTTTTTAATAAAAATACTATATAACGCCGCTATAGTCTCGCTATACTTAACGCCCCTATTTTTAATAGCCCGCTATTGTAAACTATGTAATCAGCTCATTTTTATACCAATTAGAGCATTTCCAATAAACCTAAAACAAGCCCTCCTACTTCTCAATTTAGGTAGCCACCTATTCTAAGACTATCCACTTATATTGTTTGCTCTAGAGGTGCTACCTAAAACACACACTTTAAATCTATCGAAATAGAGAATAACATGTAGAACCGACATATCATTCTCTCTATTATCTTCTTCTCATGGATGAACTCGTCTGCCTCGTTGCACTGGGAGGGATGCCACTGGGGAGGGATACCACGGGAAGCTGGGCCTTGCCGGTGAGGGGCGTTGGGAGCCTGTCGGGCAGGGGAGGGGCACGGGGGAGCCTACTGCCTCGGCAAGGGGCGTCTGGCGGGGCAGGCTGCGCCTAAGGCAGGGAAGCCGGCATCAAGGCTTTGGGGCGGAGGTTATCCAAACACAAGAGGAATTTGGACTTTATGCTAAAAACAATAATATTAATATAGTTCAACAAGTAACCAAACATCAATGTCGATATAGGATAACAAATATCAAATAAAAATTCCAAATAAACAAGAAGGGTACTTACATCGAAGTCAATAGTATTCTAAATTATGTGTAAATAATGCAACAAAAGTTAGAATGTTCACAAAGATTATGACTGAGACCTATCTGGTATACTGAGCCAAACGACACACTAATTGAGTAATCTTACCATCTTTAAAGATTTGTAACCTTATCATCTTTCCATTGTGACAAAGGACACATTTAATAGAATGATCACTTCAAAGTTCAAACATTCAAATATTGAGGCAAGATGCTTAATTTATCGATGTTTCAATCATTGAGAAGGATAAAAGAAAGCATATGCCAGCCCTTGACAACTTATGTATTCAATGCACGACAACATACGTAGGGAAGCTAAATGCATATAAACTAAATATGCAATAACTTGTTAAACAATATACCATTGAGCAAAAAATTCAAGTGAAAAACAGACCAGACATGTCAATTAATTTGTATATGTCTATACAACACAGAACTTTGGATATATATATACTTCTAACTAGGGGATGTCTTGAACATATTTTAATAGTCATGTATCATGCAGTGTAAGCGCTTACTATTAAAAAAGTTTATAAATGGAATAAAGAGGGTTGTGCAAACAAAACTTTGTTAAGACAATTATCTAGGACCAAACATGCCAAATTAGCTAAAGTGATTAACAAACTCAATTATCTATATTCATGCCACAACAAACTTCAGTAATCCTTTTTGTTTCAAGAAACTATGTATGGTTACGAGTGTTAGATCAACATGAAACAAGTTCAATTTATTTGTAGACATTGTCCAAATACTTACACCTTCCAATGAAATATAAGTTTTTTACTTGGACACTAATGACATATATACTAAAAACAGGTGGGTGAGCGTGGTATCCAAATGTCTGGAGGACAGAAGCAAAGGATTGCTATTGCTAGAGCAAGCCTAAAGTCACCCAAGATCCTCCTCCTCGATGAAGCTACTAGTGCATTAGACACTAATGCAGAGCGTGTGGTCCAAGAGGCACTTGACCTAGCCTCCATGGGTCGAACTACAGTTATCATTGCACATCGGCTCTCCACCATACGAAATGCTCATTTGATTGCCGTCATGAAGTCCGGTGAGGTCAAGGAGTTGGGATCCCATGATGAGCTCATTTCAAATGAGAATGGCATTTACTCAACTCTTGTCCACCTTCAACAGACCAGAGATTCAATTGAGGCTAGTGAGGTTTGTCAAACTAGAAATGCATATAGTGTGTTGCAATCAAGCAGCCAAAGTTGGGGTTTCTTTGCAGCAAGTAGGTCGAGCTCAACAAGGTCAATGGGTGATGTAAAAGACAATGGTAACATAGAGAAATCAAAGCTTCTTGTGCCATCCTTTAAGAGGCTACTAATGCTTAATGCACCAGAGTGGAAGCAGGGGTTGATGGGGAGCTTTAGTGCAATTGTATCTGGAGGCATACATTCTGTGTTTGCATATATCATGGGCAACATGATTTCTATCTACTTCTCTACGGATCATGAAGAGATCAAGGAGCAAACAAGGACCTACACACTTATCTCAATTGGCCTTGCAGTGCTCACATTACTGGTTAATATTGGGCAACACTACAATTTTGCTTTCATGGGGGAATACCTTACCAAGAGGGTCAAAGAAAAAATGCTCACTAAATTTCTCACTTTTGAGATTGGGTGGTTTGACCATGATGACAACTCTAGTGGCTCCATATGCTCACAGCTTACCAATGATGCCAACATTGTAAGTACAAAATAAAGCTAGTAATATTTAGAAGAGTAATACTTGACCAGACATAATATTTTTGTTGCAGGTTAGGTCGCTCGTGGGTGATCGAATTTCTCTAGTGATCCATACGGTTTCAGCTGTTCTAATAGCCTACATCATGGGTCTAGTGATAACTTGGCGTTTGGCTACTTTGATGATTGCAGTGCAACCAATTTCCATTATCTGCTATTACACTCGATTTCTCTTATTAAAGAGCATGTCTAAGAAATCATCACAGGCGCAAGCTGAATGTAGTAAGCTGGGTGCAGAGGCCATCTCTCATCTTCGAACCATAACTGCTTTCTCATCTCAGAACCGCATCATGTGCCTGTTTGAACAAGCACAAGAAGGTCTATGCAAGGAAAACATACGACAATCCTGGTTTGCAGGTATTGGCCTTGGCACCTCTACAAGCCTTTTAAGGTGCACATGGGCACTCACATTCTGGTATAGTGGCATGCTCATGGCTAAGCACCACATTACTGCAAAGGCCTTCTTCCAAACCTTTCTGATTCTAATAAGCACATCATGGGTCATAGCAGATGCAGGTAGTATGACAACAGATCTTGCTAAGGGTGCTGATGCAGTTGCTTCAGTGTTTGCTATTCTGGATAGGGAAACAGAAATGGATCCTGATAGCCTTAAGGGATACAAACCAGAAAATCTCAAAGGTGAAGTGGACATTAGAGGAGTTGATTTTGCATATCCATCAAGACCAGATGTGATCATCTTTAAAAGATTCTCCTTGAGTATCCAACCAGCCAAGTCAACAGCACTTGTTGGGCCAAGTGGTTCAGGCAAGTCAACAATCATTTCACTTATAGAGAGGTTCTATGACCCAACTAGCGGGGTAGTAGAGATCGATCATAAAGACATCAAAGAATATAATCTTCGGTCCTTGCGACAGCACATTGGGCTCGTCAGCCAAGAGCCAACACTATTTTCAGGTACCATTAGAGAGAACATTGTGTATGGCAGAGAAGCAGCTAGTGAGGAAGAAATTGAGAATGCAGCAAGGTCAGCAAATGCACATGACTTCATTAGCAACCTCAAGGACGGATATGATACAAGGTGTGGTGAGCAAGGTGTTCAACTATCTGGAGGGCAGAAGCAACGAATTGCAATCGCCCGTGCAATATTGAAGAACCCTACTATCTTGCTACTAGATGAAGCTACTAGTGCATTGGACAACCAATCTGAGAAGGTGGTGCAAGAGGCATTGGACCGACTGTTGGTCAGTAGGACAAGTATAGTGGTGGCACACAGGCTGAGCACTATTCAAAACTGCAACATGATTATTGTGCTTGAGAAAGGAGTTGTTGTGGAGACAGGCACACATGCATCCCTCATGGCCAAGGGTCTAGCTGGAACATACTTTGAATTGGTTAATTTGCAGCAAGGAGTCAACCAGGTGAACAACACTATGGTTTCGCAAGAGAGCACATCAATTCTAGATTTGTGGCCCTAAATCACCACTTTGGAATTTGGATTAACCAGCAAGGAGGCGGCAAGAGTGCCAGGCAAACAAAAAAAAGAGCTATCTCCCATGATGAATTCATACATAGTAGTGTCAACCTTGTAGTTTCTTGTTATAGTTGTTGTTGGATATGTATTTTTAGTTGCAACTCTGTGAAGAGGCCAAGGAACATGAAAGAAGATATGCATTAGGTTGTATTTAATCTTATTGTTCATAGACTTGTTTGATGAAATTATTAACTCTATTTGGCCAAACATATTACTAAATAATTTACTACCATGAACTTCATCAATATTCTGATAGCATAATGGAAAATTACAATGAAAAACCCTTCCAAGTCAACAAAATTGGAGCAGAAGTTTTTTTCAAGTTTTATACTAGCTTATAATTTGCAGGTGTGTGTCTCTGTTGACGAAATATCGCCGGGAGTCCACAGAGGGGTATATCCACGGTGGTAGATGAATCGGTGAAGATGCGCTAAACAACGAACTCAATAGTTTCGCGAGATAGACATGAGATTTTACCCAGGTTTGGCCGCCGAGATTGGCATAATACTTACATCCTACTTTGTGGTGGATTGTAGTGCTATGAGGTCGTGATTTCGAGGGGGGAGAGGGGGGGGGGGGGGCTTACCCTTCTTATATTGGCCGGAAGGCAGGGTTACATGTATGAATCTAATCTCTAGCCGATTACAATTCTCGTAATTGTATATGCTACGATTACTTTCCCTAACCAACTAGATCTTCATACTTGCCAAGCGTGAACTTGCTTCTGCCGCAAGGCATATCTATCAGCAGATCGTATATGTGTCTGAGCCTCTTACGTGTTGGGTCGTCTTGTTTGGGCTGTCCTAGTTCCTTCCATGAGGGTATGGGGTTTTATTACACCATAGTCTCATGCAGCGATCAACGAATTTAGGGGGGCGAACCATGATTAAGCCAACTCATCACGTCAAACATGCATTGGTGCCGTGCAACTTCTAAGCTCTACCGACAGTGCTTCTTTGCTGAATATCTTCAAGGAAGAATTAGCAAAGAGGAGGAGACAGTCCATGGAGCAACTCTACCGGCCATCAATCCATGATATTTGACCTTGAATAGGTCAGATTAATTTTGAGTGCATTGGCAACAGTTTCATACATGACTGGTATAAAAAATTCACTACTACATTTATATTTGCAACTAACTAATGAGTGAAAATCAGCGGCTCCACTCAGGCGTGATATTGCTTTGGATGGCTGAATATGCATGGCCGCTGGGCTCTTCTTCTTCTTCTTCTTCTTCTTCTTCTTCGCACCAAACTGCTTGGACGTTGCAATGACTTGGGGCATGTTTGGATCCTTTAATAAATGACAAATAAAGTTGACAAATCTTTTGTCAATTTCTAGTGTTTGGATCCCTTAGCAAATGACAAATGGTTTATACAAAGACAATTCTACCCCTAATAATTGCATTCTCATCACGCATTGGAGAGAGGGGTATGAGTGAGAGGATTTTCTATTTGTCATTCTAAAGTGGCAAATGACAAATGATAAATTTTTGCTCTTTTGATATTTTTTGTCTTACATGTTTGGATCTATTTATCAAAAAAACAACAATTCTTTTGCTTTTTTATCAATTTGTCAATTTGTCAAGGGATCCAAACACCGGGGTAATCTCAACATCCGATCCGCCGCCTCCGCTCCAATTAGTTACGTAGTTTGATTGAGGCACTGCACCACCTGCTGATCGACTTCCAATAATGCAACTTCGATACGAGTTCGACACGGCAAAACTTGCCGGACTTTGGGTGTGTCGATGAACGTAACGTGACTGTCATCATGTCACTATATATAACCCAGCAGAGAAAAGCGTGCATGCTGCCGTGTCCATCGTCTGTTCTGATCTTCTGATCGACCAGCTGCGGGCTGCGGCGTCCGATCCGGGGGCTGTGGGGCCATGCATGGCCTATACAGTAGCTAGCTAGGAATGGACGTCAGACCAACGGAGAACCGGACTGAGACATGCATACCGCATACGGCATACGCCAAGAAGACGTGTCATGCTCGTGTGTGTGCCGCCGGCTCTGCAAGCGAGGTCCTTGAGCATGAATGCAGTCGTTGGATGAACCAGCTGTAAGTTTGCCGCCGCTGCTCGATCATGCTGCTGACCAGCGTTTTTGTTACCGAACGGTAACCGCGGTAACCGGTCGGTTACCGACGAACCGGCCGCGGGCGGTTCGGTTTCGGTACCGGTTTGAATTCAAATTTCAAATTTGAATTTTTTTTAAAAAAATTCTGAAAAAATTCCTAAAAATAGTTCACGATTTATAGAGTCCAATGGTGTAAAAAAATTTCAAATTGGAGTTCGTTTGCTATTTTTTTGGACGTGTTTAAGTTTGAAAAAAAAAGAAAAAAGAAAAAAACCGGCCGGCCAGTTAAGGGCCCACGCGGCCCATTGGCTCCTGGCGCCGCATAAAAGGCAGCTGTCGGCCGGGGGGGGGCGGTGTCCGGCGCCCCAAACCCTATCCGCGCCCCGCCCCTTCACTTCCGCCCCCGCGCCGCCCGCAGCCGACCGCTCCCTCGGTAACCGACCGGACGGCGGCGGTTACCGAGAGATTTGGTCGGTAACCGACCAGCCGCCACGCGCCTCCCCCCCTGGCCGTTACCGACGGACGCGGCGGTTACCGACCCCCCCCCCACCCCCAGCGGTTACCGACCGGGTTGTTGGGTAAGTTTTTTTTTGTTTTTTTTCATTTCCTTGCATTTGTAGTTGCTATAGTTGTAGGATTTAGTTATGATAAGCTATAGGATGTAGGAATGATGGAGTATATGATGTAGAAAATATTTATTGTAGGATTTAGGTAGGATTTGACTTAGGATGTATCTAGGAGTTAGGTTTATTTGGTTTAGGATTTAGGATTTGCGGTTGGATTTGCTTTAGGATGTATGTAGGATTTAGGATTTAGAATTTTATTGATATAGGATTTAGGATTTAGTACGGGTCAATATTGACACATAATGTAATTCCCATGAAATATGTTAAGGTAAACAAAAGGTGCATCCTTGAAAACTATTTTTTATAATAAATATAGTACTCGCTCCGTCCTAAAGATGATATTATTCTTAAATAGTGCTGAATCAAATAGTCTTAAATTTAGCTGAATTTATATACTAAGATTTTAGTATTTATTATAGTAAATAAGTACCATTAGATTCTTTATAAAATATATTTGTTGTATTGCTATATATTTGCGGTATGATTTGATGCATGTGTTCGATTTTTTTTGTGTTGTCCATTTGTGCAGGAAGATGCCGAGAGACCGCAGAGACGTGGTATGGGAGCATGGTGAGAATCTTGCTCCCGGTTGGAAATGCAACTACTGTCTTAAACAAAAAGCCGGGGGTGGTGCTTCCCGATTGAAGCAGCATTTGGCTGCGCGCGGGACGGAGGTGATCCACTGCACCAAGGTGCCCAGAGAGGTCCGGGAGTACTTTCAGCATGAGATCGACAGAACTAGGCAGACAACTAGTGACCGCTCTCGGTTGAGGCTTGCACGAGAGGTTGCTGCAGCGGAGGGCAACCACCCCCTTAACGATGACGAGTACGAGGCTCAGTTGCAGGCAGCCATGAATCAGTCCAGAGCAGAATATGAGTACCAGGAGGGGGTGCAGCGAAGAGGAGGCGCTTACGAGCGTGGAGGTGGCAGTGGTAGTGGTACTGCTTCGAGGGGGCAATCCTTTGCAGAGGATGTTTCGGAGGTCTGGTTCACAGAGGCAGACCCCTGCGGCGGTGGAGGACTACGACTTGGCAGCCGGTACGAGGGGTGGACTCAAGCAGACAAGGATTGATACAGGGTCATGGACGCAGAGGGGAAGGACCGCAAAGGACGCAATTGGGAAAGCTTGGGGAAAGTTTTTCCATACTGTAGGAATCCCCGGGAGACAGACGGACAATCCGTACTTTGTTAGTGCGGTCAGGGAGACGCAAAAGTGGGATAAGTACATATACTTGGAGACTTCAATTCATTACGTATATTTCTCTATTCTCATGATTCGCTTACGATTGCAGGTGAAGGCATCGCGTCACCCAGTGGAAATGATATAGACGGGAAGTACCTCGATCATAACGAGAAGGACCTGCAGATCCGGTACGCAAATTTTAAGGAGGAGTGGCCCTTGTTTGGGGTCACGTTGATGTGTGATTCGTGGACGGGCCCGACAAGAATGAATGTCATTAATTTTTTGATCTATTGCAATGGCGTCATGTGGTTCCACAAGTCAGTTGATGCGACGGGCAGGAGCCAAGATTCATCTTATTTGTTGGGGGTACGTCCAAAATATTATGCCAGTTCACATGCACTATGTTTTCTCGGTTCCACTAAATGTTGTGCCTACTTGTGCAGCTGATTCGCAAGGTGGTTGAGGAGATAGGTGCTGAGCATGTCGTGCATATCGTCACGGACAACAGCGCCAACTTCAAGAGAGCATGCCAGAGATTGAACGAGGAGTACAAGCATATTGTTTGGACACCTTGCCTTGCACACACCATCAACTTGATGCTGAAGGACATTGGTAAAAGGCCGGAGCATGCAAGTATGATCTCAACATGCAAGCGCATTTTAGCTTGGCTGCACAACCATGGCCAGTTGAATGCAATGATGAGAGAAGTCATTGGTGGTGAGTTGGTCAAATGGAATGCCACTAGGTTTGGGACCAACTACATGTTCATGGAGAGCTTCCATCGGAAGCGTGATCGTTTTATGCAGTGGATGGGATCTTCCGAGTTCTTACATAGCAGGTGGGAAAAATCCGAGGAAGGTCATTATGCTCACGCAAGGCTGTCTAGCATACAGTAGTGGGACACACTCAAATACATCATCAATTCAGTGGCACCAATTTACAGGTTCCTTCGGTTTGCTGATCAGGATAGGCGACCTAACCTGTGTGAGGTTGTCTACAACTTTCAAGAGTGCAAAAACGAGATGGAGGCCTTCTTTGGAACAAATGTCTCAACATGACATGAGTACAAGGCTATCATGGATGGCAGGATTGCGGGCGTGTACTATGGCACGCATGTGGGCCCAAGTGCGATCACAACCATTGTTAAAATAACAGTCTCTACATATTGAGTATTTACCATTTGCTAATTTGTCGTGCATCGTATGTTGCAGCTGCTGTACTCAACCCAAGGCTTGTATACCGTTACAATCCAACTCCGACCATGTTTGCTGGCCTCAAGGAAGCATTTGAGAAAATGACGGATGTGCACTCCGCTGTCTTGGCATTACAGGAGGCAGAATCATTCCGCCTACACCTTAGGGAGTTTGGCAGCGAGCTGGCCATTAAAATGGCCACGGACCCCAAGACAACCCCATGTAAGAGTACTTTTGAACTCATTTTTTTGTCTTTTTGAGCGCATACCTAACATAATGGGTTCCACTTGCAGCTCAATGGTGGATGTTGTTCGGCAGGAGCACTCCAAATCTGCAAAAACTTGCGCTGAGGCTTGTTGCACAGTGTGTATCCTCCAGTAGATGCGAGCGCAACTGGAGTACATTTGCTTTGGTGCACACGAAGGTTCGGAATCGCTTGTCCCACAAAAAACTGAACAAGCTAGTGTATGTGAACTACAACCTTCGGCTGCGACTCGCGGATGCATCCGGACCACCTAGGCGTGAGGAAGAAGACTTCATTGACCAGTTCACGCAGATATCCTTTTACGAAAGGGATAATCCGGTTCGAGACTGGATGGAGTATGGCAGATCCAACCAGGCTTCAGTTCTCGACGAAGAGGATGAAGAAACGGACATCCCTCTTCCGTCCCATATCGTGAGGTACGTTGATGTACTTTGTTAGCCACTAACGAACCATACTTTTAATAATATGATTCATTCTTTGTGATGACAGAGACCAAGTGGACCTCGACGATCTTGGGCCCATCAGTGATTGGGCCCGTAGACATGTGGGTGACACGCATCTTGGCAAAAGAAAATACCAGACGGGACCTAGCCAGAAAAAAAGGGGAAGCGAGTGCAACAACCTGTCACCAACGATGATTCGACAGATGATGGCGAGGAGGGTGAGCAAAGTCCACGGTACCAGGAGTCCGATCACAGCAGCGCAGCAACTGACAGTGGAGACGGTCATAGTGGTGACGATGACCCTGGAGCTGCTGTTGGTGGTGGTGGTGGTGGGGCTGGGGGTTCTGCAGATGGTGCTGGTGGTAGTGGTGCTGGTGATGCTGGTGGACTTCGTTTCACAGGTATGGATTGTTACAGACATTTTTTTAATGTCTATGACTATTCACTAGTACTAATTATGGTCGGCTGCAGGCGAGACGGACTTCACACATGCTACTCAGGACCGCGGCCATGGGCAGCCGGAATCGCAGAGGAGAGCTTATGACCCGACGGACTGCTACGACACGTCACAGTACTCCTCTTCCTCGTACAGTGATACATCATACGGTGGTGGTTATACCTACCCCGTTCCTGACATCAGCACGCAGCCGGCCACTAGATGGGTCTACGAATGGCAAGACCCGGATTTCTACAACATGTTAGTGCAGGAATGGGAGACCACAGCTCATTAGACGGACCAATCATGGATAGAGTACAAGGCCGCTCTAATGTCCACCGCGGAGTATGAGGTAGGGTGCCGAAACGGGATCTTCCCTTATATTCAACGCCAGTGACCATGATGTTCACATGTCTACGACACAAGGTATTTCCATGGACGATTTGTTGTTGTTGCAACGGTGAACTACGTTATTTCCGTCGTGAATTTGTGGCTAGTGCATCACTATAATATTATTGTGGGGTTGACCATTTATATCACACTATTTTCCATGAATTGTGTGTTCTATTTACATCATTATGCACAAAGATCATACAAAAAAAATTGATTTTTTCAAGCAAAAAAAAAAGTCACCCGGCGGTTTGGACCGGTTACCGTTCAAACCGGTCGGTAACCGGCCCTAACCGACCGGTTACCGGTCCAAAACCGATTGAACTGCGGGGTTTGAATTCAAAATTCAAACCGTTCGGTTTGGACCGGTAACCGGTCAAACCGGTCGGTAACCGCCCGACCGGCCCCCGGCGGTTACCGGTTCCGAAACGGAAAGAAAAACCCTGCTGCTGACTGCATGCATGTATGCATGGTCATAGAAGCACAAAATTTATTCGGCGGCTCAAGGGCAACGTCGCCACGTTGGGCTTGGAGACGAACAACCCAACCGTGCATGTGCCCAACCAAAGTTGGCGGAAGGGGCGATGGGGCGGCTGTTTCGCCAGCCGTCCAAGTCCCCATCGCCACCGTCCAACTTTCTTTCTCTTCTTTTTTTTTTATTAGGAAAGCAAACATCTGGAAAAAAAACCAAGGAAACAAACACCCGACCGGCAAAAAAAAAAAAGAAGAAGAAGAAGAAGAGAGGAAAGCAAACAACCGCCCGGATAAACATCCGCCGCATCGCATTAGCAAAAGTTGGCTTCGTCTACCAGCTCCGCTGCCAGGTACATATATACAGTACTACACTGCTGCTTGCTAATGTATACACCTCGCTCATGCACCATGCGCCACCTAGCTGTGACATGTACTCCCTCCATCCTAAATTGTAAGTCATTCCAAGAATTTTGAAGAGTCAAAACATCTCAAGTTTGACCAAGAATTATAGACAAAACTATAAAAATTTATAACATCAAATAGGTATACTATGAAAATATAATTGATAACGAATCTAATGATACTTATTTGACATCATAAATATTATTATATTGTTATATAAATTTGGTTAAACTTAAGAAACTTTGACTCTTAAAAATGACTTACCATTTAGGATGGAGGAAGTACTATTTAGACGTGCTATTCTACACGCTAGGTGTAGAACAACTCAGCGACTCGACCAGCGTTCTCGAATCGGCAGCGCGCGCCCGACCAGACCAGACCCGCCCATCCCCGCGCGCAAGCGCTCCCGCTCCCGCTCCCGCCCGTCCCGTGGGCCCACGTGCCCCCTGTGCCGCACTCCCGCGCGTGCATGCATTTTTCACTCGCGCGCGCTATGCGTCATGCATTTTTCACTCCCGTGCCGTCCCATGGGCCCACGTGCCATTGCCGCACTCCCGCCCTGCTCGTGCATGCATCATGCATTTTTTCTTTCAAGACCAGAGACCCCGACAGGACCCTGCATGCATTTAAGTCCCATGGGCCCACCGTTCCTGCATGCATGTTTCAGTATTTTATCAGTATATTAGTACAATCCTTTAATACATATCAGTATAATCCTTCCATATTTGCTGGTATTTATACGGATCTAGAGCGTCAGTTCAGTTTTTCCATCCATTCATGACAAATCAAACTAAAATATATTAAACTCAGACATCTATTTTTTTCCAGATAATACTCAATATTTTTATTCTCGTAGTTGTCAGTATTTTTATGTATGAAAATACTAATTATGGTGTTATAGTATTTTTATTACTTAAAGGGATCGTTAAATACTGATAAATACTAAAGATATACTTAAGGATAAATACTAAAGATATACTTGTAGATAAATACTAAAGATATACTTAAAGATACTCAACAAAATACTGATAAGAATATTGACATCATAATCAGTATTTGTAATAAAAATACTGATAAAAACTAAAATACTAAATATTGACACCGGAATCACTATTCATAATAAAAAATACTAATATATACTGACAACTACTAGAATAGAATAAAAATACTAAATATTGAAACTCTAATCGGTATTTGAAATAAAAATACTAATAAATACTAACAAATATATATTGACAACTACTGGAACAGAAAAAAACTTCATACTGAAACCCAATTAGTATCATACTGCGACAACTAAGCACTATGGATAATCAGTATTTATATGTAAGAAATACTTGAATATATTATATGATTAATTATAGGGTATTTTTTCATGTATAACTTTATTAAATAAGTCTCTGAGTGCATTTGGTACAAGAACAAAACATGGCTAGTGGCTGGCCGGTTCGCTGGGGGGGGGGGGGGCGTGAGTGTCGCGAGGAGTTAATTAATTCGCTGTGGGCCGCGCGTGAGGGGGGAAGCTGGACCAAGTTGGTAGGGTAGGTGTAGAATAATATATATATATATATATATATATTATATATATATATATATATATATATATATATATATATATATATATATATACTATTCTAAAGCATTCAGTGTCCCGGCGGTGCGGCGCCCACCTCCGGCGACTAGACCTTTCCTTTATTATTATTACATGTTTAATAGGTAATAAAAGTGCAATCCTTTCCTCCGGCGACTATACCTCTCCTTTATTATTACTATACGTATTCAATAGGTAATAAAAGTGCATGCCTTTTAATTTTGGACGTATTGAAATCTTTTAATCAGTCCCGTAAAGACCGCTTGTCCGCATTGATGCCAGCTCTTGCCTATTTTATTCATCACATCATTGCTCTCTCCTTTAATCCTTTCCCTTCGCAATGATCTCACCACACTAGACTGCCGTCGCAGGTTGCGGAAAATAGCTCGATGTTGTACCCCTGGTGGTGTCCAGGGCTCGCCGCTCGCGTAGGTGGGTTCAAGCATGAGCAGCACGGGAGCGGTGGTGGCCGCACGCCCTCAACCCGCGTGCCTGACGTGCTCCGACGGTGGTTGGTGCGCCCTCGCCTCGAGCGGACGACGTGCCCTGGCGCTGGCGGCACATCCTCGATTCGACGACGAGCAAGAGCATGGGGAGCGCCGAATGGAGGCATCGGGTGCGCCACGACAGAAGTGGCAGCAACTGCATCGCGGCATCGGCTGAGGCTGCGAGGCGAGGTGTCCAGTCCTGTTGGTTGTGGGGGTCCCCTCCACCTCCACCGTGACGGCAGCAGCTGGCGCATCAGGGCCAACGCCGGTGTCTCGGTCTCCTCCGCGGATCCATCGTACCCACCGGTGACATCCTGAGGAGGCGGATCGATGCGGCGCGATCGACGGCTCCTTCTCCCTCCGAGCAGCGGTGACGGCGTCCTCTCCCCCACTGGTGACCGAGCCACCCATGCCCAGGCTGGCCGCTTAGCTGCATCCTATTTTTTTTTTTCATTCCATCATCTTTTCTTAAAGGTTGTGTTTCATTCCTGATGTTCATGCTGCTTTTTTATTCTATTCGTGTGCAGGTGCCGAAATACTTTTTTTCTTTTGTTCGCGTGCAGGTGCCGAAAGAATTCCGATGGACCAATTCCATGTAGCTCGTCGTGTGGATCAAATGGGTTGCTCCTCTCACCTGCCTTGTATATAGAAACTACAGTGAGCGACATTTAGTCCAGGTTCCTGATAACACGAATCAGAGACGCCCGACTATTCTTGATTAATTTAATATCATGGTTATAAATTTGCATCTATGGATGAATGTACTGCCAAAACAACTGAATCTATTTGGGAACCGTCTATTTGACCAAATGTCTTGGGAGTAACATGGCTTTTGTACATTCAATTTTAACTTGCTTTTTGTGACAGTATGGTCATTGCATCAGTATTCTATCTTGCTAAATGTATAATATTTTGTTTAACTGACATAGGTTGACGGAATTATTTACACTTAACAAAATAATTCTATTGGTAAGAAAAAAAATAGTTTGATCGGACTCTGGACATGTTGATAATTATCACATGCAAAATTGCAACTCACGGGATGGAATTATTTACATAATTGTGTAATAGGAGAGTGGACACGCCAATAATTATCACATACAAATTTACCATTCCTAGATCAGAAGAGAATTATTTTCTTAACAAAATCATACTATTAGTAATAAAAAACAGTTTGATCGGAGATCGAACAAGCCGATTATTATAAAAATCAAATTTACCATTCACAGTTTTTGATAAAATTATTTACTTAACAAAATAATTCAGTTAATAATAAAAAATAGATTTATAGAAAATCATACACATTTGGTGGTTATCACATGCAAATTTGTACTTCATAGGCTAGGATGGAATTATTTACATAGAAAAATAATTTATTAGTAATATAATAATTCTTTTAGTAATAAAAATATTTGAGGGATTGAAACATCGATGATTATCACATGAAAATTTATAGCTCACATGCCATGAATGAGTTATTTACTTAAGAAAATGATACTGTTAGTAATAAAAATAGTCTAGCAAAAGACCTGAAACACCGGTTATTATCACAATTAAATTCATCGCGTGGTCAATATTATTTATTGAAGCAAATAATTTAGCCACTTTACTTTACAAAATCTTGGTCAGAATTATTTATTGAAGCAAATAATAATTAAAAAATATAATGAAAATTAGACACTAAGGTTCAACACACATGTTCGGCTAGAAATATTTTTTGAAGCAAATAGTAATAAAAAACTTCTATAGGAACAAATGATCACGTGTCCGGACCGAAGTATCATAGTTTATTTCTCTCTTCATGTGTCCTGACATAATTATTTATAAAATAAAATGATATTGTTAGTAATAAAAAGTATTCTTGGCGAAGATCGGATTCTGATGATTATCACCACCAATTTTATTATCCATGGGTCCAAATTAAATTATTTATATACTATTAGTAATTAAAAATATACCCTACGTAGAGATCGGACGTCACAATGACAACGACGGTGCGGCTACAGAAAAAACTGTTTATAGACAAAAAAAAACTATTATAACAAAATTTTACTACGCATAGGCCTGAGAAGAATTATTTATAGGCTCAATTGATGCTATTACTAATAAAAATTAACTCATTAGGATATTAAACACCCTGTTAATTGTCACAAGCAAATTTGTTGTTCATAAGTCCTGATGTAATTATTTATAGGTCCAAATGAAAATAGTAGTAATAAAAAATATCTTCCCAAAGAATTTTTATTATGCATCGGCCCATATGTAATTATTTATAGGCCCAAATAATAATATTACTAATAAAAAATTAGTAAATAGGATATAGTAATTTATTTAAGCAAAAGAATTATTTATAAACCCAAACAATAATTTTATTTATCAGAATATTTTATCTAAGCAAATGATAACAATAGTAATAAAAATACCACATTTAGAGACTAGACGCATTGGTAAGTACCACATCCAAGTTACTACACATCCCATCCCTACCAATAATTATTATAGAATCAAATGATAATAGTAAAATAAAAAATTATCCCCCCTATAAAGAACGGACGCACTTTACTACTCTTGAGCTACTCTTGAGCCCGTTCATAATTATTTATCGAAGCAAATGATAATAGTAGTAATAAAAAATTATTCAAATTCCTAGACTGAAGTAATTATTTGTGCATAGACACAACACAGCCAACGGAGATCCCTTGTTTAGATCCAAAATTTTTTGCAATTTTGACACTGTAGCACTTTCGTTTGTATGTGATAATTATTGTCCAATCATAGAGTAACTAGACTCAAAAGATCCATCTCGTAAATTACAGATGACTGTGTAATTAATTATATTTTTTATCTATATTTAATATTATATGCATGCGTTCAAAGATTCGATGTGACGGAGATGTAACAGAAAATTTGGAATTTTGAAGGGATACAGAGGTAATTATTTGTCCTGCTACGATCGTTAAAAAAATCATAATCTAAACATGTCCCATTTAATTTCATAGTTATTTTTTCAACGACCGTGAACATGAACATAAGAAGTGTGAAATCCACCTATGACGTTATTCTTTAAAGGAGCAACATGCATATGATAATTTGCATGTATTTGCATTGATGGCTGTAGTAACACAACTAAACTTGTTGCGCATAAGGTCGTCTAAAATTAATTATCAAAGAAGACGATAATAATAGTAATAAAAACTTTCACTTATGCGGTGTACCGTTGGAGGGATAAGTCCATATAAAATGAATCATTTTATTACTATTTTTTTGGGAACAATCATTTTATTACTATAGTTGGTGTTCTTTGTAAAGAAATTGTTTCCATGCTTAATTTTATTACCACGGTTAGTGTTCTCAGTATAAAATTATTCTCACTCTCGATGATTCATGCCCGTTTTCATACACATCCTACTTGATATTTGTCGTGTTTTTAGGAAAATTAAATCGCCGTTGAATAAAACTCATGAAACAACCGCACAATTATACTCGCATGCATGTCCTTATCCTAGGTTTTACTCAACAAACCATCAGACCAGGCTGAATACTTAATTACAATAATAAATGACCGCTAATCTGTAGTAATTTATTTACTCTACTACAACATGTCTTTTTTTGCGACGAAAGAAGAATTATATTATATAATAGCTGGGTACATCAATATATTACCAGCACTCTGGATCACACTAGATATATTCAGAAACTGATTTTTATCTAAAATATACCCACGCCGTGAAAAGCTCCAAATCTCAAAACCAAACTTTTTTGACGCTTCGTATAGATGACCGCACAGGCAAATACTCGGCACTAGTAATAGCGGCAAGCCTGAGAACAGATGCCCAACGGACGACCAACATTCTTGTAGGTGGAAATTAGGATCTTTTTCTTCTTGCTGGTGTCTTTCTTCTTCTTCTTTCTGCCACCGAAGAATGAGGAAGACTGATCTGAAGGATATTCTCTCTAGTCTTCCATTGTGGTCAGATCTAACCACAACAAAACGAAGAAAAGACCGGAGAAAATTATTCTATGGCGGCGACATCATCTCCGCCTTGATGTCGCCGTCCGGAAACAAAGATCTCCATGTCGTCATGTCGATGAAGATGGTGACGCCGAAGTTGTCGCCCTCGTCTTCAACGAAGCCGCCATGGAGAAAACGATTCCACCCTTCTCCTTCACTATTACCGGAGAAGAGAAGAAGGAGGAGATAAAACTCCAATACCAAGAAATTTGGCATGGAGAAACCCTAACCCTAAGGACTCGATCTACTGGAGAAACTTATTAAAAATAATAGATCCCCGCTCCCTTCAGCCCCCGGCGAGATGCCGGAGGAGAAGAGAGGGGGACCAGCGGCGACGACGGAGGGCGGCGGGCGGGCGGCGGCGCGGCCTTACGGCTTTTCTGAGTTGTGCGGCGTGATAATAAAAAAAATGCATGCATGCGAGTCATCCAGGGGCATTACTCACCTACCAGCAAACAATTAATTACAGTAATAAAATTCTAAGAATATATAATGGATTTTTACTCATCGGTTCCTCACAGGAATAGAATAGAAGGGAAGACTCTGACCGCCGGTGCTTCGAATAATATTAAACACCCATGCTGCTATATATATATATATATATATATATATATATATATATATGACAATGTATCAGGTGCAAACCACAACCTTCATGAAAACCAGTGTAAATTATGACAAAAAAATTCGTCTAAATTCACCAAAAAAATCACACATATATATATGATATGATAATACACAACTTTGTAAAATATGTTATCCAAACTCGACTTCGTTTGTGAGATATAAAAATAAGAAATTTTAAGCCAGAAAGATGTCCAAATGATTTGTTAGAAATTTGTTATTTTTATATCTAACAAACGAAGTCGAGTTTGGACAAGATATTTTACAAGGTTATGTATGATCATATCATCTACATGTGTGATTTTTTTTTTCTGAATTTAGATAAATTTTTTGTCATGGTTTGCACGGGTTTTCATGAAATTATGGTTTGCACAGGATACATTCCCTACTAACATCATGACATCCCAAATGGACGACAAATTTATCAGCAACCTATTCCTACATCAAAATAGAAGAATGTTTTATTTTTCTAATGCGAATAGCTTAATTACTCTTAGTTATTTTAACTGAAAGCTAAAGGCTTTTGTTTTG
Source organism: Microstegium vimineum (assembly GCA_022036555.1). Lineage (NCBI taxonomy): Eukaryota > Viridiplantae > Streptophyta > Magnoliopsida > Poales > Poaceae > Microstegium > Microstegium vimineum. The sequence goes on along the minus strand of CM039121.1, from coordinate 41,490,183 downwards.
TTGGTCAAGGTGTGTAGAGAAGTAAATGGCTAGGTTTAGGATAGATATATGTATTATAAAAAGATGAATTCTTTGGCTAATAAGGTTCTCTAGAGACCACTAGGTGAGGACTAATAATTCATGTGTTAGATCGAGTTGTGTGGTGAGGAAGCAAGTGAAAACCTTTGAAAAATGATTTGAAAATGCTAACTCAGTGTTAAATGTGTGGTTGTCCCAATAAAAAAAATTGGATGCCATTCAAAAAAGGTTTGTTAAAGTAGCTCAGTGGAGTGTTTTTACATTTACCGGAGCTCTTGTGGGGACTGGAGAGTTGCTTCAGTGCTGATATATTAGATGGGTCCAATCATCTTGCACTCACTAGATATCTTCGATGGTGCACTAGAGGTGTAGACTGGAGCGTGAATCCATAGTATCCGAGAGGCGTGAATGGGTCACTAGAGCTTTCTGATGGGTCACTAGAGAGGTGCTCACAAGATCTTATACTAGGCAGCGTTTTGTCAAGGTGTTTTTTATAGCACACACTTTTCCTTTTGGCAACACTAGAGCACCGGACACCACAACTTTGGAAAAATATGTTATCTGCACACGGGTTCCGGGTGTTTGAACGCACCAGAATTCTCTACTGTATGAACAACAACCTCCGTGACACTCCCACAAGCACCAAATGAGCACCTGTCATCTAGCTGTAGCCACAATGTGCCACAAGCCTGCCACTCGTGCAGGTCCTGACATGGGTTCCTCATGGGCACTCCACTTGCACCATGGGTTCGCGGCGAGGTGCCGAAAGAACTAGGTATGCAAGCTCCACGCTGGCTGCTCCACCTCGCCTAGTGCACCGCCACTAGGGAATCCATCCGTATTGCCCACCTCACGTACATGAGGGGTTAAATGTAAAGTAAATAGATACAAACAGTGCCACAGTGGTAATGACATGTTAGCTAGAAACATCTGTGTGTGGCATGGACCTATAGTTCATGACTTAACAAGTTTAGGGACCTAAAAATATATTTTCAAAGTTTATAGACCTATAAGTGACACACTCTTATTAAGGACCGTTGGTACTTTTAACTCTTTATAATCAAAATAACTATGTAGACTATTAGTCTTATGTTTGGACTTGCAAACAATGTCTTCATGAAAACCTAGATCATCATCCTACATCGATCGAGTTATTGATGAGAATTTCGGAATGTCAGATAGATTGTGTTTATTACTTTATGTTAGCGACAGCTTCTATAGGGATCAGTTAATTAGCTAGCATATATAGGAGGGCCGGCCCTGGGGCAGGGCGTGAGGGACACTCGCCCCAGGCCCAGAGAGCTGATGGGCTTCTCCCTAAGTAGGCATACACTAGTAGTCAGCCCAGTACATCAGATGAATCCCCGACTCGTCGTTCCGGCTCTTCCGTCGATTGTTCGACTTCCTTTTCTTCGGTCCTCACGAGTCGCGAGTCAGTTGGACGGCGGTCGGCGGACGGCGGACGCAGCCAACGTCGGCGCTTGGCCTTCCTGTGCGTGCGCCGTGGTCGCGTGGACGCTGCACGGCTGACATTCCTTCCTTCTTGCGCGCAAGTCCAGGACTCTAGGTTTGCAAACGGTGATCCCACGGGGCCTAATCTCTAGAGAGATCTCACATAGTTCCTTCTCACACAGGGCCCTAATCGGCTAATCCCACTTCTCACGTGATCGGTGATCCCAGTTCGTCAATTAGAGCAAGACAGGTAGGAATTTGAAATCTAGTTACTACTAATTGTTTTTTTAAAAAAATATAGTTACCAATTGTTTCTCATTTGATCGCTACTATTATGAAACTATAGTTACTAATTCAGTAATTGTTTCTCTAAAATTTATCAGTAAGATGTCTTCAAGAATGTATGCTTATGGTAATGACAAAAGAAAGAAGAAAAAGCGATAGATGATTTGATACAATGACAAAGAGAGGTTCTTCATAAATTTCTTAAGAGTAAACAACCATTTCAAAATATCCAGATGCATTGGCGATATTTGGATGAGATTGATATTAACAACATCAATGATGACTTTGCATTCAGCAATTTCAATTAAATTTTCGAGGTAATTTAATATGTCTAGCATAAATTATTTCGTATGAAGATTGCTTTTACATTTGGCTAACTGCTTATTAGTAACATTTTGTGTACGTGTGTATATCTAGTAACGAGTGGTACTAATAGCGTTATCATATTTTTATATAAAAAGTATAAAATTTTAGTTTCATTCTAGGTCCAAAATAACTCTGGACAGGCCCTAAGGACCAGCTCATCCTTCAGTTGTATCTCAAACGTCGAGTGCTAGTGTCCTGGTCTTCAGCTGATCCAAGCATAAAGGAGCTAGTTACCTTTGCTTGGCTAGCATTGATAGGCACCTTGTATAGGTACCTTTACACTGCACAATGAATGAATTGAACGTTCATCTCTCTTACATGGTATCAGCTACCAGTCGATCCCAACCTTCTGCTTCGGCTTCTCTCCCAGCCATCGCGAGCCCACTCGGGCTTGCTTCCTCGTCGGGCACCAACCACTTCGTCGGGCCTGTCGATCCCGCTGCAACCTCGCCTCCACTCTTGTGCTGCTCAACATCCGTAGCCATGTTCCCGTTATTCTCTCGTCCTACGACGGCAAGTTCAGGCAATGACACTCCTTCGAGCTCACCATCAAAAAATCCGGTCTCGTCAACCACATCAATGGCACGGTGGATGACGCCGCCGCGACCGACGCGGCCGAATGGCTCTAGGTTGACGTCTGCATCGTTTCCTGGCTCTACACCATCGTGTCAAAGGAGATCTGCAATGATGTCAACCGGCCCAACGCCAACCCCTACTCCGCCTGGACAGCGATCACCAGCCAATTCCTCGACAACAGCCTTCAACGCGTCGTGTATCCCAACAGGAGTTTCATAGCATGTTCGAGGGTGACACGTGAATCGACGAGTACTGCGGCTGACTTAAGCGTCTCTCCGACATGCTCTACGACTGTGGCGCCGCCATCTCCAATCTGATCTGTGTCATCAACACCATGTACGGTCTAAACAACAAGTTCAGCCAGGCTTGCTGTCCTCTCCACCATGTCTCCGCCACTCATCTTCCTCTACACCAAATCCTATCTCCTACAGGAAGAGAATCACGTTTGGCATTCTCTCCAGATGGAGGCACAAACAGTTCTCCTTGCGGCGGCCACGACCACCACTGCGTCTAGGTCAGGGTTTTGGATTTCGGTATAACAAAAAATATCGGAGAGGGCCGGTAAAACCATTCGGTCGGTTTTCAGGAGAAATAGTTCAAAATTTCACAAAAATTCGATAATTTTTTTTTGAAAAAAAATCCGATACTAGCTCCTTGATACGGGAGCGACAATGCACATGGCCCCCAATTCTAGTATCCTCGGTTCCTCTCTGACCCCTACTATTCATCGCCAAATTGTTGTCGGCAATGGCCAGTTCCTCCTAGCGCACTGCACTAGCACCGCCTCCATCCCCACCTCCTTTTCTCCTTTACAACATCAAAATGTCCTAATTGCTCCTCAACTTGTTAAGAATCTTATCTCATTTCGTGCTCTAACCGTGGAAATTCTGTTTCTGTTGAATTTGATCCCTAGGGCTTCTCAATCAAGGACATTCACACCAGTTAAGAATCTTATCTTAGTTCATGCTCTAACCCATGACAATTTTGTTTCTATTGATTTTGATCCCTAGGGCTTCTCAATCAAGGACCTTCGCACCAGGATGGCATTGCTCCGATGTGATTCATCTAGCAAACTCTATCCTATTCGTCAGCCCTCCATCACACTGATGCACCTCTCTGATTACACTCCTTGCATCCCACAACAGCAACCTCTGGTATCCACGCCTAGGCCACCCTGGTCATGCCACGCTCCAGCGTCTGTCCCTATGTCAGCCTTTGCCCCTCCCCGTGTCGACCTCCTCCACCCGCTCCGCTTCTGCCTCCACGCCCCTCCTCGTGATTGCCTAGCTGCCCCACCCTGTGCCCAGGAGCAAATCTAGTCATCATTGTGCATATGGCCCGCAACAAGGAGGGGGAGCCGCGCAAAGCTTCCTTTTTAAAGCTCCTCTTGCATGCCGCCGCATCGTAATTCATGGAGCTTTTCTACTAAAGTTATTTTAAATTTAATCTAGCGTTTTGTTGTAGAGTCAGTGACGTGAAGTTAAAGCCAATCTCAATGGTGATTTTCATGCCATGGTTTTCAAGAGTGTCATGTCATATCTAATAAAATAAAATATGGATGAAGCTCCACCATAAAGAAAGACATTGATTTGCATACAAAATAACAAGAGGGTGCATACTTAAGTTCTATAATAGCAACATCGACAACACCCCTATTTGACACCTTATTCCCAATTTAGGTAGTGAAGGAAAGAAACAACTACATCATGACCCTACTAGACCATCCACACCCATCCAATTTGTCTGCCTCCTATTTTTCCTCCTACTACCCATTCTGTTGCCCCCACTCCACTACCCAAACTCCATATTTCTTCTTGGCTCGATGACTCCATCCACGTGACTTCCACGACATGTTCGTCCCAGCCACCGGAGTTCACCTAGCCACCGTGCCAACCTAAGTTTACCTAGCCACCGGGTGCACCTCTCTCTTGCCTCTACTCCACCGTCGACGCCCGCCTTGACACTACCGGCATCTCCCCGGCGTCTATGGCAAGAAGAACAAATAGGATGACATGTGGGTCCCACGTGTGATTCTCTTATATGATAGTTTTGGGAGGTCTATTTTATATGGTCCCGTTGGAGAAAAAATAGGTAGTATTGAAAATGTAGCTACCTAAATGGAGAAACAGGGGATATGATTTAGTTAGCACTGCCGAAGATGCTCTGACAATTAATTGAAAAGGTAGCTCGGACGACCTTTGGAGTGAGAGCGAGGTGCTCGGACTCGCGGATTGGAGTCGAGTTGTTCGTCCTCGTGGATTTGTTGTGATGCAGAGGTTAGAGCCAAGGTGCATCAAACAAACAGTGCGAACAGGTCGCTCGGCTTGAGTGTCGTGTCACGACTCGATGAAGTGGTGGTTGTCCGACAAGGTCGCGAAGGAATCTGCCAGGGCGATTGCTTCGGCTAGGCCGAAACCGAATTTGCCGATGGAGTCGATTAGGTTAGCGTTGTCCACCTGTTTCCCTTGGTAATGAGGGAGTGGTGATCGGATGATCGATGGAGGGGATCGTGGCGTCGACCCAGAGGTTGGGACCGTCGGCGGGAGAGGTAGAACATGGCTCGGTTAACGTTCCGAGGTTGGCGTGCCGATGGGGTTGGCGCACGTTGTCTAGGTGACTGAACCAATGGTGAGGGTGAGTCCAACTGGAACACCGAGGTTGGCGTGCCGATGGGGTTGGTGCGCTTTGTCTAGGTGACCGAACCAATGGTGAGGGTGAGTCCAACTGGAACCTCCATGGTGGCGGGGAAGGTGATGACCATCGGGCTCACAACGATGTCTTTGTGCACACCCCCTACCTGACGCGCCATTGTCGACAAAATATCACCGGCAGTCCACAGAGGGGTATGTCCATGGTGGTAGATGAATCGGTGAAGGTGCGCCAGACAGCGAACTCGATGGTTTCACAATACAAATACGAGATATTACCTAGGTTTGGCCCCCAAGATTGGCATAATACCTACGTCTTGCTTTGCGGTGGATTGTATTGATATGTTGATGTGTTTTCGAGGGGGTCCCTACCCTCCTTACATAGGTCGGAGGGTAAGGTCACAAATCTGAATTTAATCCCTAACCGATTACAATTGTCAAAACCATATAAGATACGATTGTTTGTTTTTCCTAACCGACTAGATTTCCGTACTTGCTAAGTATATATGAGCTTGCTTCCATCGCAAGGGACTCCGATCAACATAACTCGCCGCGTACTTGGGCTTTGCAAACTAGGCCTGCCCATGTTCAGCCGTGAGGGTACTTGGTTTTATCCCCCATAATATGGGTCCCACGTATCATTCTCTTATATGATAGTTTTGGGAGGTCTGTTTTTAGATGGTTCTGTTGGAGGAAAAAGTTAGTTAGGTAGTATATATTGAAAAGGTAGCTACCTAAATGGAGAAATAGGGGATCTGATTTAGTTAGCACACCGCAAAAAGATGCTGTGACAATTGAATAGAGTGCTAAGCCTGCTAAGCCGAGAGCGTGCCAGTGTGCCACTGTTATGCTAGTTACAGTGCAGGCTGGCACGCGCAGGCTGAATTTGACGAAGATGGGGCTCTCCGGTCGCGACGGGTAGCAGAAGTCCACGCTTCTGAACTCCACCTCGCCGGTGATGTTATCCAGCACGTCGCTGGCGCCACTCTCCGAGTCTATCTTGGGCAGTCGCCTGATCAGCTCCGTGATCCTCTCCACCGCCGCCGTGCTCGCCTCCGAGAACGAAGTACTTGATGTTCGACGACAGCGCCGACCCCAGCGCTCTGCATGGTTCAATTCGTTCGTTAATGGCGAACAGAATTTACAGTTAATTACTGTATTAGCTAGTTTACTGTTACGTTCGTACACTCCTCCCTCCGTGTACAATAAGGACGAAGACGATGTAGACGATGCCGCCCCTGTAGCCGTGGTACAACTGGCTCAAACTGGCTCAAACTGGCTCAAGGGCCAACTCTATATATGGTCCGGCTTCCGAAAGAACCGAAGCAACAAGGCCTCGGAAGGCCAAACAAAATTCTACCGGAGGATGCCAAAAGTGGAAGCTGAAAAGTTTTAAAAAATAAGCCCTTCAGAAAAACAACTGACACGAAACGTGTCGGCTCTAGTAGTATATATGTATCTGCAGTGGTGTACGAGTCACTGCTACAAAAAGAGCTTTTAGCCCCGATCTATAAGGGTCTTTAGTCCCGATTGGTAGAACCGGGGCTAAAGGTCCCTTCCAGTAAGGGATATTAATGTCTCCCATCAAACTCACGTCCTATGAGAATCGAACCTTGGACCTCTTGCAGCTGCCTCGCGCGCCCAAACAATCCCACCTACTCAACTTATCTGTCAATAGATGGAACTCTTCACTTTTGAACCCACGCGTCGAGGGACCTTTAGTCGCGGTTCGTAACACCAAACAGGACTAAAGGGACCTTTAGTCCCGGTTCATAACATCAACCGGGACTAAAAGATCTATCTTTAGTCTCGGTTGGTAACACCAACACCAACCGGGACTAAAGGAGACTTTTTATCCGCGGTTGGTGTTACCAACCGGGACTAAAGATGTATTAGTCCCGGACGCAAAAATAACCGGGACTAAAGCTCATTTTGGCCATTGTCAAAAGGTCTGTTTTCTACTAGTGAGTAAATCCAAAGCAATATCACGCCTGTTCTTTAGTTTGTTGCAAATATAAATGTAGTAGTGAATTTTTTTATTATACCAGTCATGTATATATGAAACTATTGCCAATGCACTCAAAATTAATCTGACCTATTCAACTGTGTATAGATCAGGTCAAATATCATGGATTGATGGTTGGTAGAGTTGCCGATGGGAGTTTGGTAATGCTTCATAAACTGTCTCCTCTTTGCTAATTCTTCCTCGAAGATATTCAACAAAGAAGCACTGCCAGTAGAGCTTAGAAGGAAGTTGCACGGCATCATCAATGCATGTTTGACGTGAGTACGCTTAATTATGGTTCATCGTCCTAAATTCGTTGATCTTTGCATGATACACTCACCTGCAAATTATAAGCTAGTAAAACTTGGGGAAAAAAGAACCTTCTGCTCTAGCTTTGTTGCTTTGGCAGGGTTTTTCATTATAATTTTCCATTATGCTACCAGAATAATGATGGACTTTATGGCATTAAATTATTTAGTAATCTGTTTCGACCAATAGGGTTAATAATTTCATCAAACAAGTTGTGGAAAAATAAGATTAAATACAACCTAATGCATGCATATCTTCTTTCATGTTCCTTGACCTCTTCAGAGAGGTGCAACTGAAAATACATATCCAACAACAGCTATATTAAGAAACTAAAAGGTTGACACTACTCTGTATTAATTCATCAATGCGAGATAGCAATTTTTTGTTGTTTGTTGAGCACTCTTGCCGCCTCCTTCCGGGTTAATCCAAATTCCAAAGTGGTGATTTAAGGCTGCTAATCTAGAATTGATGTATTCTCTTGCGAAACCATAGTGTTGTTCACCTGGTTGCCTCCTTGCTGCAAATTAACCAATCCAAAGTATGTTCCAGCAGGACCCTTAGCCATGAGGGATGCATGTGTGCCTGTCTCCACAACAACTCCTTTCTCAAGCACAATAATCATGTCGCAGTTTTGAATAGTGCTCAGCCTATGTGCCACCACTACACTTGTTCTACCGACCAACAGTCGGTCCAATGCCTCTTGGACCACCTTCTCAGATTGGCTGTCCAATGCACTAGTAGCTTCATCTAGTAGCAAGATAGCAGGGTTCTTCAATATTGCACGGGCGATTGCAATGCGTTGCTTTTGCCCCCCAGATAGTTGAACACCTTGCTCACCACACCTTGTATCATATCCGTCCTTGAGGTTGCTAATGAAGTCATGTGCATTTGCTGACCTTGCTGCATTCTCAATTTCTTCCTCACTAGCTGCTTCTCTTCCATACACAATGTTCTCTCTAATGGTACCTGCAAATAGTGTTGGCTCTTGGCTGACTAGCCCAATGTGTTGTCGCAAGGACCGAAGATTATATGCTTTGATGTCTTTATGATCGATCTCTACTACCCCGCTAGTTGGGTCATAAAACCTCTCTATAAGCGCAATGATGGTTGACTTGCCCGAACCACTTGGCCCAACAAGTGCTGTTGACTTTGCTGGTTGGATGCTCAAGGAGAATCTTTTAAATATGATCACATCTGGTCTTGATGGATATGCAAAATCAACTCCTCTAATGTCCAATTCACCTTTGAGATTTTCTGGTTTGTACCCCTCAGGGCTGTCAGGATCTATTTCTGTTTCTCTGTCAAGAATAGCAAACACTGAAGCAACTGCATCAGCACCCTTAGCAAGATCTGTTGTCATACTACCTGCATCTGCTATCACCAATGTTGTGCTTATTAGAATCATAAAGGTTTGGAAGAAGGCCTTTGCAGTAATGTGGTGCCCAGCCATGAGCATGCCACTGTACCAGAAGGTGAGTGCCCACGTGCACCTCAAAAGGCTTGTTGAGATGCCGAGGCCGATACCTGCAAACCAGGACTGTCGTATGCTTTCCTTGCATGGATCTTCTTGTGCTTGGTCAAATAGGCGCATGATGCGGTTCTGAGATGAGAAAGCAGTTATGGTCCGAAGATTAGAGATGGCCTCTGCAGCTAGCTTACTACATTCAGCTTGTGCCTGTGTTGATTTCTCCGACATGCTCTTTAATAAGACATAACGAGTATAATAACAGATAATGGAAAATGGCTGCACTGCAATCATCAAAATAGCTAAACGCCAAGTAATCACCAGACCCATGATGTAGGCTATTAGAACAGCTGAAACTGTATGGATCACTAGAGACATTCGATCACCCACGAGCGACCTAACCTGCAACACAAATATTATGTCTAGTCAAGTATTATTCTCTTCTAAATGTTACTAGCTTTGTTTTGTACTTACAATGTTGGCATCATTGGTAAGTTGTGAGCATATAGAACCACTAGAGTTGTCATCACGGTCAAACCACCCAATCTCAAAAGTGAGAAATTTAGTGAGCATTTGTTCTCTGACTCTCTTGGTGAGGTATTCCCCCATGGAAGCAAAATTGTAGTGTTGCCCAATATTAACTAAGAACGTGAGCACTGCAAGGCCAATCGAGATAAGTGTGTAGGTCCTAGTTTTCTCCTTGATCTCTTCATGATCTGTAGAGAAGTAGATCGAAACCATGCTGCCCATGATATATGAAAACATAGGTTGTATGCCTCCAGATACAATTGCACTAAAGCTCCCCATCAACACCTGCTTCCACTCTGGTGCATTAAGCATTAGTAGCCTATTAAAAGATGGCACAATAAGATTTGAATTCTCTATGTTACCATTGTCTTTTGCATCACCCATTAACCTTGTTGAGGTCGACCTACTTGTTGTAGAGAAACCCCTACTTTGGCTGCTTGATTGCAACACAATACATGTGTTTCTAGTCTGACAAACCTCAGTAGCCTCAATTGAATCTCCAGTTTGTTGCAGTTGGACAAAAGTTGAGTAAATGCCATTCTCATTGGCAATGAGCTCATCATGGGAGCCTAACTCCTTGACCTCACCGAACTTCATGACAGCAATCAAATGAGCATTTTGTATGGTGGAGAGCCGATGTGCAATGATAATAGTAGTTCGGCCCATGGAGGCCAGGTCAAGTGCCTCCTGGACCACACGCTCTGAATTAGTGTCTAATGCACTAGTAGCTTCATCAAGGAGGAGGATCTTGGGTGACTTTAGACTTGCTCTAGCAATAGCAATCCTTTGCTTCTGCCCTCCAGACATTTGGATACCACGTTCACCCACCTGTTTTTAGTATGTCATTAGTGACCAAGTAAAAAACTTATATGTCATTGAAAGGTATAAGGATTTGGACAATGTCTACAAATAAATTGAAGTTGTCTCATATTGATCTAACAGTTGTAACCATAAATAGTTTCTTGAAACAAAAAAAGGAGAACTAACATTTGTTATGGCATAAATATAGAGAATTGATTTTGTTAACCATTTAAGAAAATTTGGCATGTTTGGTCCTAGCTAAATGGCTTAACAACTTCAGAAAATTTGACATGTTTGATCCAGCGTGAGAACAATGAATCTGGGGCGGGAGGCTAGATCCAGCTATGGGCAAGCATATCTCGGTGCTATGTGTGGTCCGGCAAGGATACAAGGCACCAACGAGTAGCAGCGGCTACAACAGCAGGTGGATAGGCTCGGTGGGACCATGGATGAGCTCGCCAAGCTTTTCTTTTTTTTTTGTTTTTATTCAATTTACCGAGGCGGGCATCAAATCGTCTTAGAAAAGATCTCATTTACTGTGACCTTTTGACCGAGACGAATATCGCAACCGTTATAAAGTTTCCTATAGTAGTGTAGGTCTCGTCATCTTCTTTGTGAACATTATAACTTTTAATTTCGTATGCATTATTTACATATAGTTTGCAATACTATTGATTTCGATGCAACTACTCTTATTGTTTATTTGGAAATTTTCTTTTATATTTATTTAATTTTTATGCATTATTTATAGATAGTATGCATTTATTATCTGAACTACATTAACATTATAGTTTTTAGCATAAATTCCAAATTATTAAGCCAAGTAAGACATTTGTTCGGATAACCTCCGACCCATAGCCTTGATGCTGGTGGCCCTGCCCTTGGCGCGACCAGCACCGGTGACACGGCCTGTCCCGCTTGACACCTCTCGCCAAGGTGGTAGGCCCCTAGCACCCTCACTAGCACCTACTCCCTCCGTCCCTAAATATCTTTCTCACTTCCCGATAAATAACTTAGATTAATTTTATATAAAAAATTATTAATATTTATGATACATAATTGATATCATTAGATAGATCTTTTGATCTAGTTTTTTAATAAATTTATTTGGAGACACAAATGTTACACGTATTTTATATAAATCTAGTCAAAATCGTGACACGAAAATTCAAAACGACACTTAATCAGGACGGAGGGAGTAGAGGCATCCCTTCCTGGTGTGCCAGGTTTCCTGTGGCATCCCTCCGAGTGCGACGAGGCAGGTGAGCTCATCCATGGAGAAGACAACAGGGAGAATGACACGTGGGTCCTACATGTCGTCCTCTATCGAGATAGATTTGTGACGTGTATTTTAGGTAGAACTGCTAGAGCAAACGATAAAAAATAAATAGTTTTGTAATAGGTCGCTACCCAAATTGAAAAGTAAGATGTCTCTTTTAGGTACTATCGGTGGAGATGCTCTTACTAAACAAGTGCTAGTTATTAGCTCCCTGATGGCCTGATCAAACACCTTTTATATAAAAAGAATCTTATAATGCTTTGACTTTGGTAAATCAGTTTTTCTTTAATAAAAGGATTAAGTCCACTTTTCACCCCTCAACTGTCGCTTCAGTCTAATTTATACTCTCAATTACAAAACCGTTTATTTTTAGCACTCAACTATCAATCCGGTTCACTTTTGGCACCTGGGCAGGGGCAAAGCTGTTTTGACCGACACTAAGTGGTTTTGACCATGTGGGGCCCACGTGTCAACCACTCATGACCTCCCTCCATCTCCATAGCAGTGCCACGGTCGTTCCAATCCTGGACCACGAGCTTGCCCAGCTGGCACCGTCGCAGCGAAAGGTTCGTCGTTGCAGCGGCTGCGTGCGCTTGATGGTGACCTCGCGCCCGTTGGGGAGGGACGCGCGGTACACCGCCGAAGCTGCCGGAGCCGATGCGGTGGGTCGGGGAGAAGCCGTCTATGACGGCGCGGAGCGCCACCAGTGGGAACTGCTCCACCGTCGTGTTCGAGCCCTTGGAGAGCAGCGCGCTGAGCCGCCGCTCCACGCGCGGCAGCACTACCGGACCAGTCGGCTCAGTGTGGATACGTCCAGGGTCCTGTGACACGCCGCTCCGTCACCGACGAATGCAGTAGACCGCCACCACCGCGGTGATGGCGGCAAGCACCCCCGAGCCGATTCTGGCACTGACCAACGCGATCGTGAGGTCGCTTGGCCGCCGCTTCAACCTCGCGTGAGAGCTCGCCGACGAGTTTGAAGTAGGAGGCGTCCAACGCATCAGCGGTGGACTGTAGCCGCAGGGGTAGCAGACGGCAGCGTCTCCTGAGGTGCCGCCACAGAGGGGCGCAGAGCCCGACCAGACGCCGCACGTGCACGACCTCCACGGCGCACATGGCCCCGGCACGGCAGAACGCGGTCGAACACTCTGCTCACCCCGCCCGCTGCTCCGGGGCCCCAGCACACGAGCAAGTAGTCGGACATGAGCACCCCGCACACCACCTTCCCCCTGGCCTCCAGCGCGACGAACTGCTGCTGCGCCAATGGCTGCGGCGGCGCCGCCTCCTCCGGCGGCCAGCACACGACCGTCCAGTTCCCCCACAGCACGCACGTGATCGCATCGCCCACCGCCAGCGACGACACCGACCGCCCCACTACCCTCGGCGACGGCGACGCGGCCACCACCGCCGCCGCCTCACCCCAGCACACCACCTCGCCGTTGTCCGCCTTCACCGCGCACACGTCCCGCTCTCCCGCGGCGAGCATGGCGTGGCTCCCCTTCGGCTCCCTCCACGCCGCCGAGACACACCTCGCCGGAGGCTTTGTCCTGCATGCAAGCTTTGCTTGCGCTTGTGCTTGCGCTTTGGGTTTCACATGAGTCCACGACGGCGACATGGGAGTCAAAGCTGGGAGTATATAGTAGTAAACTGGGAGTATAGTAGTAAACTGGGTCATGAGTGGTTGACACGTGGGCCCCACATAGTCAAAACCACTTAGTGTCGGTCAAAACAGCTTTGTCCCTGTCCAGGTGCCAAAAGTGAACCGGTTTGATAGTTGAGTGCTAAGAATAAACGGTTTTGTAATTGGGGGTATGAATTAGACTGACCCAGTTGAGAGGTGAAAAATGGACTTAACCCTTAATAAAATTGTGAAAGCCGTAGGCCAACCAAGGAGAAGATGCTACCTGCGTGTCGTATCCCCGCGGCAACTGGGAGATGAAGCTGTGGGCGTTGGCCGCCTTTGCCGCGGCAACGACCTCCTCCTCCGTGGCGTCCTCCTTGCCGAGCAGGATGTTCTCCCGGATAGACGTCGCGAACAGCGCCGGCTCCTGGCTGACGAGACCCATTTGCGCGCGCAGCCACTTGAGCCGCAGCCGCCGGATGTCCACGCCGTCCAGGGTCACTTCCCCGGCCGATGGGTCGTAGAAGCGCTCGAGCAGCGCGATCACCGTCGACTTCCCTGACCCACTGTCGCCCACCAGCGCCACTGAGCGCCCGGCCGGCACGTGCAGGCTGAAGTTGACGAAGATGGGGCTCTTTGGTCGCGACGGGTAGCAGAACTCCACGTTCCTGAACTCCACCTCGCCGGTGACGTTGTCCAGCACGTTGCCGGCGCCACTCTCTGAGTCTATCTTGGGCACCCGCCTGATCAGCTCCATGATCCTCTCCGCCGCCGAGGTCGCCTCTGACATGTACTTGATGTTTGACAGCGCCGACCCCAGTGCTCTGCGTGGTGGTTCGATCGTCAATGGTGTCGGCGTCTAGTAAGTATCATCGAAAGAACAGAATTTACAGCTAGCTTCACCGACGTACCCGCCTCCGAATACTATGATGAGGGCGACATTGTAGACGGTGCCGCCCTTGTAGCCGTGGTACATGACGAGGCGGCCGCCGTACCAGACGGTGAAGGCCAGGATGGCGATGCGAATGCCACCGCTGCCGAGGGCAAAGCCCTTGGCGAGCCCCTGCTTGATCCCGAGCCGCGCCGACTCGTCCAGCGCCGCGGCGAACCGCGCCGCGGTGGACTTCTCAGCGACGAACGAGTACACGGTGCGCACCGACGAGACGGCCTCCTCGGCGATGGCGCCCGGGCGCGTGTACAGCTCCCTGATCCGGCGCGCGAGGCTGATCAGGACGCGGCTGTAGAGGAAGCCGGGGATGATGAGCAGGACCACGGACGGGAGCGCCACCAGCGTGAGCTGCCACATCAGGAGGAACCCGACGACGTAGCTGGCCACGAACGCCGTGACGTTCATCACGAAGTTGGGCAGCTTCTCGCTCAGCACGTCCTGCACGATGAGGCTGTCGTTGGAGACGCTGGTGATCACCTCCGACGTGGAGCCGGCCTTGAGGTCGAAGTACTCCACGTCCTGCCGGAGCACCGCCCGCAGGTAGCGCAGCCGCATCCGCGCCGCCTGCCGCTCCGCCGTCCGCGTCCAGCAGTACCCCTCTGCACGAAGAAGAAGAACGGTGTGAGTGAGTGAGAGAGTGAGAGCCAGCGGCCGGAGCATCGGCCATGCGCTGCGCACGCTCACCTAGGAACGCCGTGATCCCGTGGGCGACAGCCAAGTAGAGGGTATACCTCACGTTCTGATCATATAGAGAGAGAGAGAGAGTTAGAGACACGGTGGATACATGCGTCAGTGTTGTTGTTCATGTTCATGTAAACATTGCTGCTAGGATTAGGACGGAGATCGTTAGTAATGGAAGGAACTAACTCGACCGCACCTGATTCATCTTGGGGACGAACTGCTGGAGATGATCAGGGCCGCTGCCAGCGTCGTCGAAGACGCGGCTGGTGATGGCCAGCATCACTGGCGTGGACATGCCGTCGCCCATGGCGCCCACCAAGCCCACCACCATCAGCGCCATGTCCACTGCATCTGCGTGCTTGAACAGCATCGCGAACGTCCTCAACATTGGCGCCGTCTTCGTCTTCACGGACTGCGGAGATCCGTCGTCACCCATCATGTCAGCTCAGTTCTATATTTCTTCTGATTACCGATCATTTTCAAAGAGCACCATTGGGAGTGGGCTCGTGGGGCGCGTGAAGGATATCAGTGCGTCTGTTCGACGTCACTCAGTGTCCGTCACCGGTGCTTCGTCACCAATGTGCTTCGTCACCATATTAGAACAGATAGAAAGTATGACTCCTTTTTGCAGGGCTTCAAACGGCTCCAGCTTTTTTGTGTTCACACATTACGAGTCTTTTTTTATCTCTCATCTCTCCTCTCATAGAGCCAGTAGGAGCAGATGAAGTTGAAAAAGCTAGAGCCCTGTCAAACGAGGCCTATGTAACAAATCTTATGATGCGCTTTGTGATCGATTGACTTGATATAGTAGTATAGCATCTCTAATTAACTGAGGACAAAATTGAGTTAGACTATGAATTGTTGTATGGATATATGTATGATGAATTGCCATAGTGGTATGTTGTTTGAAATGTACAATCATATTCTTATTTGCCAATGATGACTAAATTGGTTCTTAACCTTGATGATTGGAATTACAAGTGAGACCATAAAGCAAATGATAAAACAGACACCATCTTCGGTGCTCATTTAATTCCTATCGCCAAAATAAACCCATATGTTGTGACATTACAAAGTCATGAAGAAATATCCTACCCACCACTTCAATGGAGGTATATGGTGGTATTAGCTTTACTTACAAATTAGACTTCATGTTGGCAGAAACAATAGAACTTCTATTCTCTCTCCAAGGTCACCATCAGCATGTCATGCTCCCTGCGCAGCTAAAAGGACCTGCATACAACACTTTTTCCCCTTTCTCCCTCCCCAATAATGCCACCATCCAAGAGTCATAGCGCTCTCACCGAGTTCTCCTCTTCTATTTCTTCTACAGGCTAAAATAGACCTCTGCGAGACCACTAGATGAGGTGACATGGAGTGATGATGCTGAGTTGGAGACTAGAGCAATATGCAACCCTGGAGCATTGGAGAAGCCCTAATAGAAAAAGCCTCTCTAGATAAAAAATCTTTATTATATTATGGAAATGCAGTCTCTGCTTCACAAGATATATAATGTATCGAACGTGAAAAGTTATATAAATACTTATTAATTTCTAAAATAAAAGGCAACCAATGGTCTAAATGCCATTGAGTTTTCCTAGGTCAGCCTTTTCTTTCTTCGAAATGTTCAAGAATTTCTGAATTGGCAGACAAAAGCGAGGTCAAGTGTAGAACCACTCTAGTTAGATGGCTAGAGGGTTCATAATCTACAAGGAATGGGATCTGATGATGATGGTCCGGGCAATATAACCCATACAATTAACGTCCAATTGTTTGTTTCTTGCAATATATGGATGTAGTGAAAAGAGTCTTTGGATCTCTGTTGTAGGGGCGGTAAAAATTTAAGGTAGTGAAAAAAGGCACAACTATGAGGCGGTGGGGCCATATGATGTGGTGCATGACAACTCCATCCACCATGATTCAGATCTTGGTGTTTATTTATTTCGATATATGTAGTTTAAAAATTCTATATATACTCCATTTTGAAAGATATTGGTTATTGTTTTATACCTATCCTAAGACTTCAAAACAAATGAGCTTGGTATCCTTTATTGGCACTATAACGAAAATTAATAAATAAAGTAAAGGAAGAAAAAAATACAAAAAAGTGATTAGAACGAAGGTCTAGAACGTATTGGGTTAGAGTTACAGAATAATAATTTTTTTGAAATGGTCAGCAAGAGCTCTAGCGTAATTGTATTGATATAGAAGGAAAAAACACTGTACCAGAAAAACCACAACACAACCAAAAAAAAAACAGAAGGCCCAAAAAATAAACTAAGCCTCAGATAGGGAGGTAGGAATGATGTCACAAAGTTTTGTTTGTCTCCTGCTGCACACCGGAGTCTGGCTCAAGTTTGAGAATAATTGAAGGGGCTAAAACGACCCGCACTTGCAATCGAAAGGAGCAGTTGATGCGACCGTGGAGTTAACGATCGATATTTTGTGTCGTGTGGCAAGAGCGAGCAAGTGCTTGTCATCATTGTTTGAGAGATGATGTTGTTTTCACGCTCATATTAGCACTATCGTCTCAACTCGACCCTGCCTTCTTTTTCACTTCACCGTCCATTAGCACTGAGACAATTATTGATAACAGCCCGACCAGAGGAATCAAATGACACTGATGTGAGACTAGTTACGTCACTACCACTAAAGGATTCAGGCGCTTTGCCGTCGCCAAAGGCTGTCTTCCACTCGGCAAATCGAGTGTGGCACTTGGCAAAGCCCACTCGGCAAAGAATCAGTCGGCAAAGATTTCTTTGTCGAGTGTCAAATATCGGGCACTCGGCAAAGGCTTTGCCGAGGGTTCGGTCAGCACTCGACAAAGAAAACGGCGACCCGTCAAGTTGACGGCTTTCTTTGTCGAGTGCCACCTGTCCAACACTCGACAAAAAAATTATTTTTTTTTGAAAATGCTTTGCCGAGTGCCACCTAGCAGGTACTCGGCAAAGAAATTATTTTTTTTTAAAAAAAATCTTTGCCGAGTGACGGGCAGGTGGCACTCGGCAAAGAATAGCCTTTTGCCGAGTGCCACCTGGCAGGCACTCGGCAAAGGGCTATTCTTTGCCGAGTGCCACCTGCCCGTCACTCGGCAAAGGGCTTAAGTTGGGAAAAATTTCCCCAAGCTTTGCCGAGTGTGGCACTCCGTAAAGCTGGAAAATTTCCAATTTTTTTTCCTTTTCACCATAATATCCACCATATATATCACACATACATTCATCCACCACACAAACACAATATATATCACATGGATATTCATATCCAATCACAGAATACACAAAATATATTCATAATTCATTCATCACAACATGTGTTCATAATTCATCCAACTATCACAAGTTCAAAACGAAAATCCATCACATTACAGGCATCACAGCTCACAAACCCATCACTACTCACCTTGGCCCCCAGTGCCTGAAGAGCTCCCACCTTGGGCCCCTTGCTGCCACTCTTGCGACCCGCCGGTCGGTGGAGGACCACCTTGCCACTGGGGCGACGCATTAGGGCCAGGAGACCACCCGGACTGTGGAGGAGGTGCACCTTGCCACCCGTAGTATGGAGGAGGGCCACGAGGGGGCCACCTGTACTGTGGCGAAGACGCCGAACCCTGTGACGGTGGCTGCATGAAGAAGAAGCGGATTTGTTAGTACCTGGAGGACGGCCGAAGAAGCTAAAACAATAAGCAACCCCATATATAAACTCACCGGAGTCCATGTAGGACCAACAAGATGCGACACTAGTAGAGGAGCGAACGAAGCGAGCAGCGAGGGAGGCATGACCATACCAGGGACGTTCAGGCTCGCAAAGAAGGTAGCCATATCCGTCGACCTCTGGTCCTAGTCGCGGTTCCGGGCCTCCAACTGTAGGAGTTGGGCCTCCACCTGGGCCAACTCGCGCCTATGGGCCTCCTCTCGGGCCTAGTCCCTTGCTTCCATCTCGACGTTGAGCCTCTGCATCTCCTACTGCATCTGGGTCTGCAATATTCATCCAACAAGGTTTAAACAATGCAAATGCAAGGTAAGAAATAATCGATTAATTGAACGGTACTTACCTGGAGCTGCGCCATGGTCGATTGCCTTGGTTTGATGGGGATGGATCCGCTCGTGCTCCTCGACCGAACCTCGGCGAGGTTGGGAAGGGTGGCCGAGGAGACTGAGCTGCCGACCATATACAACCGACCGTGCGGCCTCCCTCCTCCCAACCTCATCAGCAGGTCCGTGTCTAGGGGCTAGGTGGCCGGATCGTAGTCCTCCCCATGACGCGCACGAGCCGCATTCCTATACTCGGTGATCTTGGTGTAGGTGTTCGGGTTGTTGTAAGCCTCGAGGCCGTCGTCGGGGTTGTATTGGTTCGCCGGCTTGGTCGCCCTACCCTTGTTCGCCAAGTTGTACGCCATGAACGGGTTACACGGCGCGCCAGCATGCGACTGGGACTGCGAGAAAAAATCAAAGATGATTGCAACTAATGAGTATTGAGCGTTAGAATAAAAACATAAATCAATAGAATATACCCATCTCTCAGCATATCGGTCAATGCTTTGGTTGCCTTGTCGGTGTGGCATCCTTGGCATCTGCAGGCGCCACTCTCGGCGATCTCTGTGCCTCTCGGCCCACTCCTCCGAGAGCCACCTGTCCACAATGGCTGCCCAACAGTTTGAGTGGGCCTGGCACCAACCAGGACAGAACTGCATGACATCAAGTCAAGTCAAGTATTTAATATGTCAGAAGATCAATTGAAGCCTACATATTCTTCATGAAAGAAATCGGTATTAATGTTTCGTACTTACTTGGAGGTACTGGTCCCTGGTGAGGTCGGTCTCCCTAGATTGCATCTTCTCCCTCGCTTGCTTCTTCTTGACCTTCTCACCGTACAACTTGGCGAAGGCGGTGACGATGCATTGGATCCTCGCCTCGTGGTACAGGTCCCAGAGTCGGGACCTAGCAACCTTATCCTGCACGACCTCCGCTTCAGCCTCTCTCCCCGGCTCGCATGCGTACCACTCCTGCATACAGACATCATGTATCCTTTGTTTAATTCAAAAACGTAAAACGAATGCGTAGTATTGACAAATGTTGTGCGATCTAGACTTACCCAGAACTCGTTCTTAATCTGCCTAGCAACCGTGATGTCGGACGTACTGGACTCCGCGGCGATGAAGTGGTCCCACGACCAGAGCGGGCCGTTTACCCCGGCGTAGTTGACGTTGCCAGGGTAGTGCTTCTTGATCAGGAGAGTGATGGTGCTATTGATATGGCGGCCCCCACCCCTTCCACTTACAACTACCCAGTTCCTGCACGAGTTAATGAGAAGAAATGTTAGTCTGAAGTTCGATTTTCAACATGTAATATGAACAAGTACTGATAACATCAATGGTTACTTACTTTTCGCCGCTAGGTCGAATGACCGGACGGTGGTGAGGTAAGGGAACCTGTCGCGGGAGCTGCATGGGCCTGCGTTGGTACACCTTGCTCGTAGCAGAGGAAGTGGAACCTCCTGCTATGGCCTCGGCCTCGTCGTCCTCCTCCCTCTCCTCCTCGTTGTCCTCCTCCTGAGGGGTCAACTCGGGCGTCGGGTCTCGTGCAGGAGTCGACTCCGTCCTCTCCCTCCTAGGACGATCGCGGGGGCAGCCGGTCCTCGTCGACGTCGTGGCTGTCAGCACGTCGGGGTCCTCAGTAGTCCTCCGGTAGGTGGAGGACACCTGCCACTGCGATCGCCTGCTTCCGCCCAGCATTTTGTCGAGTGCCTGCAATTACAAAGATAAAACGAATTAGCATAATTAAACAGTAAGTACTTATAAAGAGATATAAACGGAACGAAACAATATAATATTACATGAATTAGAAATTATCTCCACGATGGGCAGTGTCTTGTGGCCCTCGTGGCACTCGTGTCTCGTCATCACTATCAATATTATCGAACTCTAATGCCTCGTCCTCTTCTTCATCCTCCTCCTCCTCCAATCCTAATTGCATCCGCTCAACAATTCTTAAGTCTTTGACATTCTGCACCTCAACACCCTTGTCCTCATCGTAGTCATGGTCTTCTTCCATGTCCATCAACGATGTAATGTCAATGTCAAACCTCCCTTCTAGGCCCTTAGGTTGAAAGAACTCTCCGGTATATGTGTTTGGATCAAAGTTGTAGTCATCATCGTTTGGGAGAGGTGCTTTGCCACACGGCAATACCAACTAAACGAGGTACCAACCCACAAGATCCTCAACTTGTTGGCATGCCCATGTGAGATAATAAACTTGTGAGGCTTGTTGAGCCACAATATAGACATCATCTCCTTTATAGATGGAATCCTGTCGAATTTCTACTATCCCAAGCTCAAGGGCTTTTCTCGTGACATCAGGATCGAACCAATGGCATCTGAATACCACTGGATTAAGAGCTTTGGTAGATTTGCTACCCGGATAGTGGAGCTCGTATATTTCTTCGACTATGCCATAATAGTCGCGCTCATTGGTGCCAGGCGTACAAACTCCACTATTCGTGGTCTTTCGATTTGGTCGGCTCTCCTCGTATCTTCTTGTGTGAAAGCGATAGCCATTCACATCATAAACGGTGAATGACTTGACTCTGCGCTCGAAGCCTTTGGCCACCTGTTTCAACTCATTACTCATTTGTGGATCCGTGCGGGCCTACAAGTTTAGGTCAGATATATCGTTACATGAAATGAATCATGAAATGAAATGAAATACAAGATAAGTTGGCTGGTACCTTAGTACTGAACCATGAAATGATATCGGGGTCACCCTTTTTGAGAAGATCGTCTTGTTCTTCAAGGGAAGGATCCCTTGAGCCTCTCCATTGTTCAGCAATAAATTTTCTGAAAAAACAAGAGGCAAGTGGGTCGGATCGATAGGCGGAGGATGTTGACGGCGTATGTAACAAGCTCATTCAGAACTTATTGCACATAAGCAGCCACTTCATCAAGGTTCAACAACACATACAGTATGATAGTGCGCCACTCCTCAAGCTGCAACATCTTGGTCTTCGATGCGTTTGCTCTTCCGATTTCTCCTTTGAAAAGGCTGAGGTTCGATGAACTCTCGTCGATGTTGTATCGAGAGGGTGGATTGTGCACGCTAGGAAGGTTGTCCTTATAGTATGTCGTTGTGAAGTTGGACACCTCCTCTAGAATAAATGCCTCTGCCACAGAAGCCTCAATTTTGGCTTTATTTCTACACTTCTTCCGAAAGAATCTTTAGCAATCTCTCGACTAGATAGCACCAATAGCACTGCATGGCCCCCCCATCCATGCCTGAGTTGGTAGGTGCAAAAGCAGATGCTGCATCGGCAGGAAGAAGCCGGGGGGAAAGATCATCTCCAACTTGCAGATCAACACAGGTGCCACTCCCTCCAAGTTAGTAATCCCGTCTCGAGATAGCTCCTTGGCACAAAGCTGTTGAAAGAAATAGCTCAACTCTGGCAGCATGCGCCACACAGGCTTGGGGAGGAATCCCCGGGTGATCGTAGGAAGGAGCCGCTGAATCCATATGTGATAGTCAACTCTTCATCCCTAACACTCGCATAGTAGACAAATTCACTCCCCTTCTCAGATTAGCAGCGTACCCATCAGGGAACATGATCGTTTGGACCCACTGTAGTACTTTCTTCCTATGGTCTCTTTTCAGTACATAATCGGCCGGACCTCTTTGCCATCTCTTCCCGGTACCAGGAACCTTCATCACTAGCTTTGTCCTATCACAGAGCTCTTGCAAGTCTAGTCTAGCCTTAACGTTGTCCTTTGACTTGTCTGTGTCCATGAGTGTTCCAAAGAGTGCCTCAGCGATATTCTTTTCTGTGTGCATTACATCAATGTAGTGCGAATAAAGAAGATCTTTGAAATAGGGGGAGACTAGTCAAGCCTGATTTATGAGTCCACATGTGTTGTTGTCCGTAACAAAAAAACAACCATTGGTTTCATCAAATTTCAGAGCCTCTACCTTAGCGAAGACCTCTGCACCATTCATGAACTGAGGAATGGGGTCGGTGACTTGCACACCTTTTCTGAAGTGCTTGACGTCATGTCTGAATGGATGGTCCAAAGGCAGGAGTTGACGATGTTGGTCGAACGAAGAATACTTGCCTCCCTTCTTCAACCAGGAGAACCTCACAGCTGACTTGCATAATGGGCATGGGAACTTTCCGTGAACACACCACGTGCTTAATATGCCATACGCCAGGAAGTCATGCATAGAGTACTGGTACCACACACTCATTTCGAAGTTCCTCTTTGTAGCTCGATCGTATGTCAGCACCGGCTTCTTCCAAACTTTGTTCAACTCATCCCACAAAGGTTGCATGAACGCACACATATTCTTCCCCGGGTGTCCAGGAATTATCAGCGACATGAATACGTTCTTCGGGTCAAACATGACGTCGGGGGGAGATTGAGGGAGATCACGAACATAGGCCAACAAGTGTACGGGGCCGCCATCATTCCATACGGGTTGAACTCATCTGTTGCAAATGCCACACGTACATTTTGAGCCTCCATAGCTTTGTCAGGATACATGTCATCGAAGTACTTCCATGAGTTACCATCCGATGGGTGTACCATCTTGTCAGGGTTGTATCTTTTGCCATTCTTGTGCCATGTCATCTGTTTCGCGTACTCCTCTGTCATGTATAGTCGTTGGATCCTCGGTATGAATGGAAGGTACCGTAGAATCATCTCGGGGATCGTAAGATTTCCTTCCTACCATCACCATGGTCTACCTCCACATACCTAGAGGCTTTACACTTTGGATAGTGTGTTGCTTTCTCTAAATATTTCCTGAATAGGACGCACCCTTTTGGACAAGCATAGATCTTCTCATATGGCATCTTAAGGGCACGAAGGAGTTTCTATGACTCGTACATATTCTTTGGCAAAACATGACCCTCCGGCAGCATGGTGCCAATAATTGTCAACATGCCATCAAACATGTCTCGACTCATGCTATAATGCGACTTCAACCCCATTAGACGTCCAATGGCATCTAGTTGCGAAACCATTGTCTTATCGTGAAGGGACTTCTGTGCCGAAGACATCATGTCGTAGAACGCCTTTGCGGTTTCCTCTGGCTCCTCCTCCATTCCTTCACTGAACTTTGCCTCATGAAAATCATCCATCATGTCTGCTACCCCGGCATCCTCATCATACTCCTCGAGACATCGTCTCACCACCTCGTCTCTCAGCCGATCTGCTTCACCATGGTAGACCCAACAGATATAGTTTTTAACGAATCCATACTTGAAAAGATCTTGCCCCACATCATTCTTATATTTTATTTTCTTGTTCTCACACCTGCTACAGGGACACGGCATCCGACTTGACCCTTTAGCAGCAGCGCCAAATGCATGCTCCAAGAAAGCATTGGTCTTGTTAACTCATTATGTGCTCTTACTCGTGTAGCCCATGTACATCCAGTCATGATTTTCCATCCTCTGGCATATGCATACGTAAGGGACAAATAAAGCTAGTCCATGCATCTACACGACATTTCTACCATCTAATAGGTGAAGGATAGGTCCTAATCCCACCTAAAGATGCGTAGATGAGGTCAGTTTCCATGCTCTAATACTATCTGAGACGAAATTTCGACAGAACCTCCCCGCTTTTCTCCCGATACACATCCCACCAGGGAGAGTGTGTATCCGGAGAACAACGGGGAGGTGGTGCCGAAACTCTGACTAGGACAGGAGCAAAGCATGGAAACTGACCTCATCTACACATCTGCGGGTTGTCCAAATAACGTGGACAATCTGAAAGATATATGGTCGGATACACATAGTGATCTCCGTGCCTCCAATCGTATCTCTTTCGGACAGGAGACACCTAACTAGTTTATGCGCCCTACGACAAAGATACAGGATAAGAGGTTGTTTATACCTAAGGTGGCAGTGGAGTAAGGATAGCGGGGCAGTGGCGAGTCGGGGCGGTGCAGGCAGACCCGCAGCACCGACGAAGTGGATCGACTACTTCTGGAGCTCCTCTGACGTCCTCTTCTCTGCAAAAGCATAAAGCAACGGTATAAGTTAAAGATTTCGGTAGAACCTCCCCTGTACGGGGAGGTTCCCAAAACCTGCAAAAAAAACAATCGGCTCCATGGCTGACACCCACATTTGCGGCACGAAGGCCGACACATCAACAATGGGAGGCACGAAGGCCATCCACATCCAAAACGGCGTGATGGCCGAGAAACCAGAGTTTTACCTTCTACTCGGCCGAGGGACGAGGACCTGAAGGCAAGGTCGTCGAGACGAGGCCGTTATCCACAACCACCTGCATTGCATGCCTAAGTCACAACTCACAACAAATATAGGTAATTAATTTGATTTTTCAAAGGTAAACCCTAAACCCTACTACTAATACTACTACTACTATTATTAATCTACTCTACTCTACTACTCTACTCTACTACTACTACTACTACTACTACTACTAATAATAATAATAATAATAATAATACACTAATACTACACTAACACTATTACTAATCTACTCTACTCTACTACTACACTACTACTACTACACAAGTACTATTACTACACTACTACTACTACTAATTACACTAAGCGGTTGAGGGGCAGGGAAGACCTCGTCTCCTTCCTCTTCTTCTTCTTCCTCTTCTTCTTCCTTCTCTTCTTCTTTTTCCTCTTTTCCTCCTCCTCCTCTCCTCTCCTCACCTCCTTTCTTCCTCCGGGCAGGGCCGACAGCCGCGGGCGGCCGGCAGCTGCGGGCGGGTGGGCGTGGCGGCAGCGGGTGAGCGGGCGGCGCGGTGGCGGCGGCGAGCGGGGCGCCAGCGGGCAGGCGTGGCAGCGGGCGGGGGCGGGGGCCGGCGGCTGGGCGAGGGCCGCAGCGGCGGCCGGGTGGCGGCGCGCGGGCGGGTGTGTGTGTGTCTGTGTGCGCGCGTGTGTGCGAGTCTGTGGGGTGGACCGGTGGGAGGTTTGTATTTTTTTTAATTTTTTTATTCTTTGCCGAGTGCCAGGTAGGCGGCACTCGGCAAAGAAATTAGGGTTTTCCTTTGCTGAGTGCCAGACACTCGACAAAGAATTTAATTTAATTTTATTTTCTCAACCAATTTTTTTTGTAGCTTTCACATATCAGCATGGTCAACATGTTCAATTTTGAGACTTTTTCATAACTTTTTGTTATATTTTTTGATTTTATTTCATTTACTTGATTTTTCCCGAAATACTCAAGTTTGAACTATGGGTGCATCGAATAATGGATTTCAATGAATGAAAAATGTTATTGTTGTTCTTGAGTGTATGTTTAGATCAAATCCAGAAACTGACTTGAAGTTTCGATCAACGTGCTCTCGGGGCAACGCCTCCAAGTTACGTGCGGGCGGTTTTTTAATTCTAAAAAATGCAAATGAAATCCGAAAATCACGAAACTAAGCAAGGTGTTGTTACATCATATGCATATGCCATGAAAAAAATTTGAGAAAATTTTGAGCACGTTGTCACGTACGATGCTCAAAATCTGATGTGAGAACTACTGGTTTCTAAGCATCGTACGTGACAACGTGCTCGAAACTTTCTCAATTTTTTTTCATGGCATATGCATATGATATAACGACACCTCGCTAAGTTTCGTGATTTTTTCGGATTTTGTTTGCATTTTTTAGAATTAAAAAACCGCTCGCACGTAACTTGAAGGCGTTGCCCCGAGAGCACGTTGATTGAAACTTTAGGCCAGTTTCTGGATTTGGCCTAAACATAGACTCAAGAACAGCAATAACATTTTTTCATTCATTGAAATCCATTATTCGATGCACCCGTAGTTCAAACTTGAGTATTTCGAGAAAAATCAAGTAAATAAAATAAAGTTAAAAAATATTACAAAAAGTTATAAAAATGTAAAAATTGAACATGTTGATCATGCTAATATGTGAAAGCTAAAAAAAATTTAGTTGCAAAAATAAAATAAAAATTAAATTCTTTGCCGAGTGCCAGCCCTGACACTTGGCAAAGAGTTGTTCTTTGTCGAGTGCCAAACGGTGGGCGCTCGGCCAAGGTGACGGCCATAGATACCGTTAGGGCCGAGACTTTTTGTCGAGTGTATTTTTTTTACCGAGTGCTAGACACTTGGCAAAGGGCCTGATTTGCCGAGTGCAGAACTGTGCCGAGTGTCTGACACTCGGCAAAACCTGATTTGCCGAGTGAGATTCTTTGCCGAGTGCCACGTTGACCAGCACTCGGCAAAGGGCTCTTTGTCAAGTGCCCGATATTTGACACTCGGTACTCCACTGGCCACTAAAGTGCCAACTGCCAACGAATTATGCACGTTTAGATGTTTTCATTGGTTTGTTTACAGATGATGGCCACTAGGGTGCCCACAAATTATGCACGTTTAGTTGTTTCCATTGGTCTATTTATATGTGTGATATATGCATGAAAAGAGATGAGAAACGGGGAGTCTTACATTTGGGCTGTAAAACGAGCCCCTCTGTGATATTTTATGGTGAAGAAATATGGGAATAGTATCCGTGTATGTGTCTTTAATATTGCTAGATATAATAATGTTGCTATACCAGGAGTTGGAGCCTCACTTATTAATTTTTTATTTTTTCACACGAACAAACCCTATTTCCATTTATACATAACAGACTTTTTCTGCAGCAAACTTCATTTCCATTAATGCATAACATACTTTTTCATAGCAATCCTCATTTCCATTAATGCATTTTTTTCACATGAGCAAATCCCATTCCCATTAATGCATAATGGACTTCGACTTTTTCACAGCAAACCCTATTTTTTCCACATGAACAAACCACATTTTCATTGATGCATAACGGACTTTATTGCAGCAAATCCCATTCCCATTAATGCATAATAGGCTTTTTAGCAGTAAACCCATTTCCATTAATGCATAACTGACGGACTTTTTCGCCTAGCTTGACAGTCTGCCAAACCTGAAAAGTTATTTGTGCTTGTTGTGCATCTAATTCCTCCTCTCATCATTAATATACGTCAGTGATGCTCCGAATGTTAAAAAAAGAACAGACTTATTAATCTTTCATGGTGCAGGGATCTTACAGGTGACGAGTTAGTAGAATAGACCGCTTTACTTTCACGCATTACTAACATCATAACATCTCAAATGGACGACAAACTAATCAGCAACCTACTCTGTCGATGTTGTAACACCGATAGCCTGCCACGAGGTACCTAGGACAGTTGTTCGGGCTTCGGCGAATAGTGGAACTCACTCGGTGGTTAATGCAAAGATACACACGGTTTATACTGGTTCAGACCCTCGATATGGTAGAGTAATAACCTTACGTCCAGTTGACGTTAGCCTGGCTATGTATTATTGCTCGTAGTATCTCGAACAGGGCGTATGTGTATCACCTTGCGTGTGTTCAGGTGAGGTCTGGTGTGGTGAGATAGGTGCCGATCTAGGAACCCCTATCCTCCTTTATATAATTCAGGAGAGACGGGAGTTCTAGTCGGTTACAAAGTAGACATTCTAGTAGGATTATGTGTAACTAGTCCTAGTAGGATTACATGTTATTAAGGAATCCTATTTGGACTAGGTCTTCCTCTAGTCCTAGTAGGATTACATGTGGGGAATCTTATTTGGACTAGGTCTTCTCCTAGTCCTAGTAGGATTCACGTAGGGAATCGTATTTGGACTAGGTCTTCTTCTCTCTTCTCCATGGAGAACCCTATGAATCCCATATCGACATACTCTTACATGAAAATAGAAGAATGTGACATCTCAAATGGACGATAAATTTATCATTAACCTACTCCTACATAAAAATAGAAGAATGTTTTCATTATTATTTTTTTGAATGCGAAGAGCTTAATCACTCTTAATTATTTTAACTGAGCATAATTACAAGCAGGGGCTAAAGCTGCCAGCATGCAGAACGGGATGCCTTTAGCAATGAAAACTTCAGAAAGCTCTCCCCTTGCAAATTGACACAACACATGAGCTACTAACAAGTAACAATACTCTCAAGGATATCCTTGGCTTCTTTGAGGATATTGCATATCACGGAGCGATTTCTACATGGGTCTTTTAGAGTACAGGTGGAGATGGTCTGTTTTAGGCCTGCCCATGCTGCTAGGTATTCAGCCTCTTTGATCGCTTCTATTATGTGGCAATCCATTCTGAGGTCACTAATATTAATAGGCGGCTTTATTAGAAATTAAAAAGGCCTAATTGAAAATTAACATTTCTCTTTGGTATTTATGCAAGGAGTAGACTTTTTAAAAGATCATCTAGCTAAGCTCGAATGGTAATACCAACAGGAACATTTATTTTTCACAAAGAATAAATGAAAGTGCAATCAAGCTCTAAGTGGGTTTTGGTGACAATGACAACATAATTAGGGAACTAATGAGATCCTTCGAGATGACAAGCCGGTAAAACTTATGGAGGTTGATGAACAGTTTGGTGGACCCCCAAGCTACAAAAGTGTATGGCAACAAGCTCTAATAGTTTATTTCATTTGCATTTTGAAATTGAGTTAGGAAAAGCCGTACTATTAAGGGAGATTCAACATGTATGCCAACACGTGAACCAAGTGCAACATCTATCCACCATACACCTCCTCTTACTTTGTCTAAATAGCCAGTAACACAGATCCATACTTCTTGCTGTTTTAGACAGGGCGGTAGTGCCGCGCCTTAGGGCGGCACTGTCGCGACTTGAATTCTGCCCGTTGGTTGAGAAGGGGTGTAACCTTATCCCTTCTCTCCCCCAACGGTCACCTTCGACCATTTTCACTCAGACACTCGCAAGAACACAGCAGAGAAGCTCACGCTTGCTCCCCTCTCTCTCTTGGAGCTCCCCAACTCTCTCCACTTGATTGCCACTCAAATCTTCGAGAGATTGAGCCTGCAATCATCAGCGGAAGCTTCACCTCCGGATCTACTACTTCCTCAAACACTTGGTTCGCGTGGGGGCCGACAATTTGAGTTTGTTATTCTTGGAGCTTGCTCCTAACCGGCTAGCGCGTCGCCCGTGAAGCTTGCCAAACTTGTGGCAGCTCCGAGAGGTTTGTAACACCACCATTGAGCTAGTAAGATTACCCCTCACTTCAAGAGTTTACTCTCTTGACTTGAGAACAAGGAAAAGGAAAGCCTTGTGTGGCGAGCCCAAGCGTAGTGTGGCTCACCTCAACAACATAGACTTAGGCAAGCCTTGGTGGTGAGCTGAACCACGGGATAAATCCTTGTTTAACTTGTGCTTGTTGCATTCTATTTGATATACATTGCTTTCTAGTTGATATCTAGGGTTTGCCCCGATCTACTTGGCGGGGCTATTTCTATCTTATCCAAGTGGTCTTACATGTTCCTAACTATACTAGGAAGATTTCTATTCAAGTAGAATTTCAATTTGCTGGTCAGATTTTGAATCATATACATATTTATTTGTCTGGGCAGCATTGCCGCTCCACAGAGCAGCAATGCCGTGCAGAGCAGCAATGCCGGGCCTCATAGCAGCACTGTCGCGTCTATGAATTAACAAAAGTTGCAGTTAAATTTTAAACAGACCTATTCACCCACCCTCTAGGCTTAGCAGATCCTTACAATAAACAACTAAGAACATGTGTTTTTAATACTCCCTCCATCTTTAAATAAATAAATTTCTAAAGTTTTGTTAAGCCAAAGTTCTTTATGTTTGATTGAATTTATGAAAAGAGTACAAATGTTTATCATACCAAATGAGCACATAATAAAAATATATTTAATGGTGTATCTATAATGATACTAATTTAGTTTCATAAATCTTGGTGTTTTTAATATAACCTCGGTCAAACTAAAAGAGTTCAATTAAGGCGGTTTCTGATATTGAACAACCATAAAGTGTGTTACACTTATTCGATAGTTGGCTACGTGGAGTTAGCAAGGATTTGAGGCCACTAGTCCTGCTAGAAGAACATAACACACCTCTCACATCGGCTATGAAAAAATGACTTAGAGTTCAAAGAAAGACACAACGTTTTCTCCTTTGTAGGTCATTGTTGATATGGATAGTCACACACCAGCTAAGGCTTTAATTGCCAAAGACCACAAGTAGCCTAGCACGCAGCAGAGGGATTTCTACATAGCAAGGTGAAAGTACTAGTTTGGTTTTGATACTTTTATGATAATATTAGGTGGACTAATGCTTTTCATGTGAGATGAACAAAGTTCCTTAGCCCACAAGTGGAAATGAGACAAACATGGAGCGATGAGAAGAGGTGGCAAGGACCATGGATGTGCAAGTGCACAACATGAGTAGTTGGTAGAGTTAAAGGATGGAGACAGAATCAAAAGCCTGAAGGTAGAGGTATAAGAAAAAGGCTTTGTTTTGTTGGCTAAGGCGTGTAGATCGAGAAGTAAATGACTGGGTTTAGGGATAGATATGTGCATTATAAAATGATGAATTCTTTGGCTAATAGGGTTCTCTAGATGCCACTAGGTGAGGACTAATAAATCATATGTGTTAGATCGAGTGGTAAGGTGAGGAAGCAAGTGAGAACCTCTGGAAAATGATTTGAAAAATGCTAACTCAATGTTAAAGGTGTGGTTGTCCCATTGAAAAATTAATTTGGAGGCCATTCAGAAAAGGTTTGTTAAAGTAGCTTAGTGGAGCGTTCTTACACTCGCCAGAGCTCTCTCATGGGGACTGGAGAGTCACTTCAGTGTTGATATCTCAGATGGGTCCAATCATCTTGCACTCACCAGATATCTTTGAGGGTGCACTGGAGGTGCACACTAGAGCGTGAATCCAAAGAGTATCCGAGAGGCATGAAGGGGTCTCTAGAGCTTCCTGATGGGTCACTAAAGGTGCTCACCAGAGCTTATAGTAGACAGTGTTTTGTCGAGGTGTTTTTTAGAGCACACACTTTTCCTTCTAACAAGAACATAGCACTGGGCACTAAAACGACTTTGGAACAATGTTGTCTGCACGCGGGTCCAGGGCATTTGAATGCGCTAGAACTCTCTAGTTTATAAACAACAACCACCGTAACACTCCCACAACCACCAAATGAGCACCTGCATCTAGCTGCAACCACGACATGTCACAAGCCTGCCACACATGCAGGTCGCGACGTGGGTGCCTCGTGGGCACGCCACTTGCACCATGGGTTCACGACAAGGAGCCGGAAGAACTAGGTATGCAAGCCCCATGCTTGCAGCCACGTAATGAAATGTGTGCATATTTCAACACAGATTAGCATTGTGTGTTAAGAGCACATGCTCTTAAATACAAATTTAACTTTATCTACCGACCTAGTGCACTTCATGAAAGGATGCCTACCGACCTGAAAAAGTAGTCACCAAGTAATGGGATCTGATGATGATGACGACTCTAAAATAAAAGGCAACCAATGGGCTAGACGCCATGGATTTTTTCTAGCCAACCTTTTCTTTTAAATGTTCAAGAAATTCTAAATTTGGCGGACAAAAGCGAGGTCAAGTGTAGAACCACTCTAGTTAGATAGCTAGAGGGTTCATAATCTACAAGGAATGGGATCTGATGATGATGACCTAGGCAATATAACCCATACAATTAATATCCAATTGTTTGTTCCTTGCAATATGTAGATGTAGTGAAAAGAGTATTTGGATCTCAGTTGTAGGGGTGGTAAAAATTTAAGGTTGTGAAAAAAGGCACAATTGTGAGGCGGTGAAGCCATATGATGTGGTACATGACTAGTCCATCCACCATGATTCAAATCTTGGTGTTTACTTTATTTTGATATATGTGAATTTATTGGTTTTGTGCATCCCTCGGTGGAGTAGTCTAAAAATTATACATATATTACATTTTGGAAGATACTGGATGAGTAGTCTAAAAATTATACATATACTCCATTTTGAAAGATATTGGTAGTTGTTTTATGCCTATGCAAAGACTTGAAAACATGCTTGGTATCCTTTATTGGCACTATAACAAGAGATAGGAACATGGTAGCTCCGGGCAGGTGGAGCGTCCGCGGACCAGCATCCTCCCTCAAACCCTGTTACAAGGGAAGATCCTCCCTGCCAGGTCTCCGACACCTGACGAGTTCCCCAAAACCCGCGAAGTTTGAGGCCTACGACTTGTCCTTGTCACAGCGAATTTGTCGGCACGTCCGCTCGTCACTTGGTTAGGGGGCAAATGACATAGGAGGACCTGGCGCCCTGCGAGCCCTAAGCCGCGTCAACTCATCGTCATTAGGGGGCAAACGACTGAGGAGTAGAGGACCCAGTTGTCCGATGTGTGGCTAATCGTGTCCTCGTCACGTGCATCGTAGGGCTGCAGGGGCGGCGGGGGACGGCAGACTGTGCGACAATGACCTCCAGAGGCAGGAACGACGCAACCTCCACAGGGCAGGAACGACGCAACCTTCGCAGGGCAGGGATGGTGTGGCCTCCGCATGGGAGGGACGACATGACGACGACCTCCACAGGGCCGTAGAGCAGGGACAAGGCACGGTGTGGGCGTGCGGGATGACTGCAGAGCACAGGCAAGCGGGACAGTGTGGGTGTGCTGTGCGGCAAGGGATGGGGAATGGGAAGAGGGGAGGATATATACCTAGGGTCATAACCTTAGTTGGTCTACTTGGGCCGGCGGTATGGTGGAATTTTTTACACAACAACCTTAACTTCTGGTCCCCGATGGGAACCTGCGTGGAATTCAAAACCTGACCTCAACCCGTCCCGTTCTGGGTCCCCAAACATGAAATCCCGAGGGGCAGGAATTAGACCAGCACCCGTTGGGTCTAAAACCCATGGATTTCGAGTCTAGACCCGCCCATTGACATATTTAACTATAAACAAAATTAAACAAAGTCAAGGATGGGAAAAATAAAAGGAGTGATTAGAACAATGGTCCAGTACCGGTTGGGTTAGAGAATAATATTTTTTGAAATGGTCAGCAAAAGCTCTACCGAACTTGTATTGGTATAGAAGGAGAAAACACTGTATGAGAGGGAGCTAGGTAGAATGATCTCACAAAGTTTTTTTGTCCTGCTGCACACCAGAGTCTTGCCTCAGGTTAGGGAATAATTTAAACGGCTGAAACGACCAGGACTTGCAATCGAAAGGAGCAATTGATTCGACTGTGGAGTGGAGAGTTATAATGATATTCGTGTCGTGTGGCAAGAGCGAGCAAGTGCTTGTCATCATTGTTTGAGATAACGTTGTTTTGACGCTCATATTAGCACTATCTCTACTCGACCCTGCCTCCTTTTTCTCTACTCCTTCCATTAGCACCGAGACAATAATAGCCCGACCAGAGGGATCAAATGACACTGAGACTAGTTACGTTACTACTCCACTAGCCACTAAGTGCCAACGAATTATGCACGTTTAGATGTTTTCATTGGTTTATTTATAGGTAGTGGCAACTAGGGCGCCCATGAATAATGTGTGTTTAGATGTTGTTAGTTTCGCTGAAATTTAGTTTATATTGAATGCTTAGCTGATTTGTCGCGAGAGGAAACACTATTCGTTCACTTAAAAATACTACTCGAGGACTCTTACATTTGGACAGTAAAACGAGCCCCCTGTGATCTTTTATGGTGAAGAAATGCAAGAATACTATCCGTGTACGTTTGAATAATTTGCTAGATACAAAGATGTTACTATATCAGGAGTTGGAGCCTCATTTATTAATCTTTTTTTTCACACGAGCAAACTCTATTTCCATTAATGCATAATGGACTGTTTCGCAGCAAACCCCATTTCCATTATGTATAATGGACTGTTTCGCAGCAAACCCCATTTCCATTAACTTACTTTTTTCACAGCAAATCCATTTTCATTAACGCATTTTTTTCCACACGAGCAAATCCCATTTCCATTAATGCATAACGGATCTGGACGTTTTTTGCAGCAAACCCCATTTTCATTAATGCGCAATGGACTTTTTTCATAGCAAACCCATTTTCATTAATGCATAACAGACTTTTTAGCTAGAAGCCCCATTTGCATTAATACATAATGAACTTTTTCGCTCAGCTTGACAGTCTATCAAACCTGAAAAGTTGTTTGTGTTGCTTGTGCATGTTCTCTCTTTATTAATATATGTCGTCTATGTTCCTAATTTTGGATTTGCTAAAATCCAGGTTCCTGAAATTTATATTTCTTTTGGGCGACGTTTATTGCAAATCTTTTACTCCCTCCGCCCCAAATAACTATCTTTCTCGCTTCCAAGAAATAACTTAGATTAATTTTGTATAAAAAAAGTATTAATATTTATGATGCATAATTGATACCATTGGATAGAGATCTAGTTTTTTAATAAATTTATTTGAAGATACAAATATTGTTTGTATTTTCTACGTATCTAATCAAAATTGTGTCATGAAAACCCAAAACGATGAATAATATGGGACGGAGAGAGTATGTTAAAGTTATAACTTTTGTCCACTGTAATTTCTGTAAGTATAACATGCATTTTTTAGATCTAAAAATAAAAACACCCGATAGACAAACGAAAAGCTCAACAGAATTTTAGCGATATTGACGTAAAAGACAATTAGCAATTTATAATTGTTTCTATAGTTGGACAAGAACAAAAGTTTGAAAAGTTTCTACACAACAATAGTTAACAAATCATAGTATTTGTTTGAAACACATGTGTACGTGGTACAGCTACTGTACTCCACGGCACTATGAGCTAGCGTCACGTCACAACCAGCGACGTGCCACAAACGTTGACAACGCTGATAACAGGGGAGTCACCTCCGGCTTTTTGGCAGTAGGGAACACAAAGTCGATGAACTGAAACGTCGCCTGAACGGATAGAAAAAAACCAGGCGACTGAGAAATAGGAATTTGGTTTAAAAAATAACAGACTTATTAATCTTTCATGATGCAGGATCAGGGGCGGATCCTAGGGGCTGGGGGCTGCAGCCCCCTTGGCCTCCTTTCTCCATTAAATCTATATAGAAATCACTTCTTTCTCCATTAAATTTCTTCAAAATTTACTCATTTCTCTATTAAATCTCTATAAAATTCACTTATTTCTCCATTAAATCTCTATAAAATTCTCCAAAATTTTTATTGTTGATCATGATATTTATAATTAGCCCCTCCCCCCCCCCCTTGATCGCATCCTGGATCCGCCACTGTGCATGATCTCGTAGGTGACGAGTTAGTAGAGTACAACCCTTCATTTTCACGCATTACTAACATCATGCCATCTCAAATAGACCACAAATTTATCAGCAACCTACTCCTACATCAAACTAGAAGAATGTTTTATTTTTTTTAATGTGAAGAGCTTAATTACTCTTAGTTATTTTAATTGAAAGCTAAAGTCTTTTGTTTTGTTGGCCAAGGTGTATAGAGAAGTGAATGGCTAGGTTTAGGATAGATGTATGCATTATAAAAAGATGAATTCTTTGGCTAATAGTGTTCTCTAGATACCACTAGGTGAGGACTAATAATTCATATGTGTTAGATCGAGTGGTGTGGTGAGGAAGCAAGTGAAAACCTTTGAAAAATGATTAGAAAATGCTAACTCGGTGTTAAAGGTGTGGTTGTCCCGTTGAAAATAAAACTTGGATACCATACAAAAAAAGGTTTGTTAAAGTAGCTCAGTGGAGTCTTTTTACACTTGCTAGAGCTCTCTTGTAGGGACTAGAGAGTCGCTTCAGTGCTGATATATCAGATGGGTCCAATCATCTTGCACTCACCATATATCTTCGATGGTGCACTAGAGGCGCACACTGGAGTGTGAATTCATAGTATCTGAGAGGCGTGAAAGGGTCACTAGAGCGGGTCACTAGAGCTTTCTGATGGGCCACTAGAGCTTTCTGATGGGGTCACTAGAGGTGATCACAAGATCTTATACTAGGCAGCGCTTTGTTGAGGTGTTTTTCATAGCACACACTTTTCCTTTTGGCGACACTAAGCACCGTGCACCACAACTTTGGAATAGTGTTGTCTGCACACGGGTTCAGGGCATTTGAACGCACCGGAATTCTCTAGTGTATAAATAACAGTTGGAGTGACACTCCCACAACCAACAAATGAGCACCTGCCATGTGGATGTAGCCACAACGTGCCACAAGCCTGCCACTCGTGGCCCTGACATGGGTTCCTCATGGGCACTCCACTTGCACCATGGGTTCCCAGCGAGGTGCCAAAAGAACTAGACATGCAAGCTCCACGTTGGCCGCCCCGCCTCGCCTAGTGCACCACCACTAGGGAATCTATTCGTATTGCCCACCTCACGTACATGAGGGGTTAAATGTAAAGTAAATAGATACAAACAATGCCACAGTGGTAATGGCATGTTAGCTAAAAACACCTATGTGTGTGGCATGGGCCTACAATGCATGACTTAACAAGTTTAGGGACCTAAAAATATATTTTCAAAGTTCATATACCTAAGTGACACACGCTTACAAGTTTAAAGATTGTTGATCCTTTTAACTCTTTAATCAAATCAATATTTAAATTATTAGTCTTCCATTATGTTTGGACTTGCAAATAACAATGTCTTCATGAATCCTTAGATCATCATCCTACATCAATAGTGTTGTTGTTGAGAATTTGGGAATGTTACATAGATTTTGTTTATTACTTTGTTAATGCATGCTTCCTTTAAGTCTCTCAGCAAAGAAGCACCAACGTTAGAGATTAGAGGTTGCAGCCATCAATGTGTTTTTGATATGAGTACTGCTCAATTACAATTCATCCAATTTTTTTGATCGTTGCATATTAAGACACCCCTGCAAGGCTGCAATCCATAAGCTAGTAACACCTAGAAAGAATAACTTCTACTCTAGTTGTGTTTTTTTGTAGTGTTTTTTCCTATAAGTTTTCATTCTGCTGCCTATTATGTTGATTGAGTTCATGGCATTAAAACTTAGTAATATATTTGTCCGAATAGAGTTTCTAATTTCATCAAATAAGTCACAAAAATAATATGATTAAATACAACCTAGCATAGATCTTCTCTCATATTCTTTGACCTTTACACCATTACAGATACATACCGAACAATTATGCTAAGAAAATACCATCTTCACAAACTACTTTGTACCAGTAGAGCAATGGGAGATAGGTTATTGTTGAAGTATTTTTATAATGGTTTGTCAACCATTCTTGCTTATTTGTTAATACAAAATGGAAAATCAATAAGGTTGCAAATATGGAACTAAAGTGTTTGATGCAAAATGTTGCCTCCTTGCTGCAAATTAACCAATCCAAAATATGTTCCAGCAGGACCCTTGGCCATGAGGGATGCATGTGTGCCTGTCTCCACAACATCTCCTTTCTCAAGCACAATAATCATGTCGCAATTCTGAATAGTGCTCAGCCTGTGTGCCACCACTACACTTGTCCTGCCGACCAATAGTCGGTCCAATGCCTCTTGGACCACCTTCTCAGATTGGTTGTCCAATGCACTAGTAGCTTCATCCAATAGCAAGATAGTAGGGTTCTTCAATATTGCACGTGCGATTGCAATGCGCTGCTTTTGTCCTCCTGATAGTTGAACACCTTGCTCACCACAACTTGTCTCATATCCATCCTTGAGGTTGCTAATAAAGTCATGCGCATTTGCTGATCGTGTTGCGTTCTGAATTTCTTCTTCACTAGCTGCTTCTGTGCCATACACAATGTTCTCCCTAATGGTACCTGCAAATAGTGTTGGCTCTTGGCTAACTAGTCCAATGTGTTGTCGCAAGGCACGAAGATTGTATGTTTTGATGTCCTTAAGGTCAATCTCTACTACCCCACTAATTGGGTCATAAAACCTCTCTATAAGTCCAATAATAGTCGACTTTCCAGAACCACTTTGCCCAACAAGTGCCGTTGACATTCCTGGTTGGATGGTCAAGGAGAAGCCTTTGAAGATGATGACATCCGGTCTTGATGGATATGCAAAATCAACTGCTTTAATGTGCACCTCACCTTTGAGCTTCTCTGGTTTATATCCCTCAGGGCTATCAGGAACCATTTTTGTTTCTCGCTGAAGAATGGCAAAAACTGAAGCAACCGCATCAGCACCCTTAGAAAGATCCGTTGTAGCACTACCCGCTTCTGCAATCACACGTCCTGTGGTTACTAGAATCAAGAAGGTTTGGAAGAAGGCCTTTGTTGTTATATAATGCTCGGCCATGAGCATGCCACTATACCACAAGGTGATTGCCCAAGTGCATTTCAAAACGACCATGGAGGTGCCAAGGATGATACCTGCAAACCAGGACTGTCGGATGCTTTCCTTGCGTGGACCATCTTGTGCTTGGTCAAAGAGGCACATGACATGGTTCTGGGATGAGAATGCAGTTATGGTCCGAAGATTAGAGACAGCCTCAGCAGCTAGCTTACTACATTTATCTTGTGCTTGTGTTGATTTCTTGGACATCTTCTTTAGTAAGACACGGCGTGCATAAAAGGAAAGAATGGTAAGAGGTTGTAATGCTATCATGACGAGGGCCATACGCCAAGCTATAACCAGACCCATGATGTAGGTAGTTGCAACCGCAGAAAGCGTCTGTATGACCAGAGACATTCGATCACCTAGGAGTGACCTCACCTGCAATACAAATATTTTGTCTTGTTAGTATTATCCTCTTTTAAATATTCATAATCTTTATTTGTACTTACAATGTTGGAGTCTCTGGTAAGTTGTGAGCATATGGAACCACTAGAGTTCTTATCATGGTCAAACCACCCAATCTCAAAAGTGAGAAATTTTGCAAGCATTTGTTCTCTGACCCTCTTGGTTAGGAATTCCCCCATGGCAGCAAAGTTATAGTGTTGCCCAATACTAGTTAAGAATGAAAGAACTGCAAGGCTGATGGAAATAAGTGCAAAAGTCCTTGTTTTCTCCTTGATCTCCTCATGATTTGTTGAGAAATAGACAAAGATCATGCTTCCAATGCAATATGCAAATATTGGTTGTATGGCTCCAAACACAATTGCACTAAAGCTTCCTGTCAATGCCTGCTTCCACTCTGGTGCATTAAGCATAAGTATTTTCATGAAGGATGGAACAGGAAGTTTTGAATTATCTTTGTTATCATCATGTTTTGTATCACAAATTGACCATGTTGAGCTTGTCCTAGTAGCTGTAGAGAAAGCCTTGCTCATACTTTGGCTTGCAATTCCACCAACCATGTCAGTGTTCACTGAATCTCTAGCATGATGAAGTTGGACAAGAGATGAATAGAGGCCATTCTCATTAGCAATGAGGTCTTCATGTGATCCCAACTCCTTAACCTCACCGGCATGCATGACAACTATTATATCAACATTTCGGACAGTGGATAGACGATGTGCGACAACAATAGTAGTTCGTCCCATGGAGGCTAACTCAAGCGCCTGATGCACAACACGTTCTGAATTTGTGTCTAATGCACTAGTGGCTTCATCAAGAAGCAGGATCTTAGGTGATTTTAGGATTGCTCTGGCAATAGCAATCCTTTGCTTCTGTCCTCCAGACATTTGGATACCACGCTCACCCACCTGTTTTTGGTCTATATATGGTTAGTGTCCAAGTAAGAACAACAACTTATTATATTCCACATAACAATTCTACTTGTAAGGTCTTTGATTTGGTTAGATAGCAACAAATTAGAACCGAACTTGTTTCATGACAATCTAATACTTTTATCTATTTGTAGTTTCTTGATACAAAAACGATAGACTAGATTGTTGTGGCAAGAGTATAGAGGAATAATTGAAATTTAATTTCTTCAGCAAAGTTGATATGTATGTTCGCTGCAAG
This sequence comes from Microstegium vimineum, assembly GCA_022036555.1. Taxonomy (NCBI): domain Eukaryota; kingdom Viridiplantae; phylum Streptophyta; class Magnoliopsida; order Poales; family Poaceae; genus Microstegium; species Microstegium vimineum. Next base: position 41,449,519 of record CM039121.1, on the reverse strand, counting down.
TTAATCTTTATAGCAAACTACTGTTTGTATGCACTCTTTACATCATTTAAAAAACTTTCCTTACAGTTGCTATGTACATTGCATGATTGATGGTTGTTAAAAATGATCAGCACATACTCTGGCTAAAAAAATCATCTGAACCTTTTGTGTTATACATATACAAATTTGACATGTTTGATCATTTTTCCATTGATTGGTCAGCACTTCCGTTACATAAAACCATTTCAGAAGTGCTAGTGCAAGGAGAAGATAATGCTGCATACCTGCGTGTCGTAGCCCTGAGGCAACTGCGAGATGAAGCTGTGGGCGTTGGCCGCCTTTGCGGCGGCGACGACCTCCTCCTCCGTGGCGTCCTCCTTGCCGAGCAGGATGTTCTCCCGGATCGACGTCGCGAACAGCACCGGCTCCTGGCTGACGAGCCCCATCTGCGCGCGCAGCCACTTGAGCCGCAGCCGCCGGATGTCCACGCCGTCCAGGGTCACCTCCCCGGCCGACGGGTCGTAGAAGCGCTCAAGCAACGCGATCACCGTCGACTTCCCAGACCCACTGGCGCCGACCAGCGCCACCGAGCGCCCGGCCGGCACGTGCAGGCTGAAGTTGACGAAGATGGGGCTCTCCGGCCGCGACGGGTAGCAGAAGTCCACGTTCCTGAACTCCACCTCGCCTATGACGCTGTCCAGCACGTCGCCGGCGCCACTCTCCGAGTCTATCTTGGGCACTCGCCTGATCAGCTCCGTGATCCTCTCCGCCGCCGCGCTCGCCTCCGAGAAGTACTTGATGTTCGACAGCGCCGTCCCCAGCGCTCTGCACGGTTCAATTCGTTCGATCGTTCGTCAATGGCGATCAGAAATCACAGTTAATTAGCTAGCATAGTACTGTCACGTACATTCCTCCGTGTACAATGAGGACGGAGACGATGTAGACGGTGCCGCCCCTATAGCCGTGGTGCATGACAAGCCGGCTGCCGTACCAAGTGGTGAAGGCGTAGATGGCATAGGTGACGCCGTTGCTGCCGACGGCGAGGCCCTTGGCGAGCCCCTGCTTGAGCCCGAGCCGAACCAGCTCGTCCAGCGCGGAGGAGAACCGCCCGTGGTGCTCCTCTCGGCGACGAACGAGTACACGGTGCGCACCGATGAGATGGCCTGCTCGGCGATGGCGCTGGGGAGCTTGTACTGCTCCCTGATCTGGTGCGCCAGGCGGAGCTGGACGCGGCTGTAGAGCAAGCTGGGGACGAGGAGCAGCAGCACCACGAATGGCAGCGTCACCAGCGCGAGGCGCCATTGCAGCACGAACCCGACGGCGTAGCTGCCCAGGAACAAGGTGCAGTTCAACAAGAAGTTGGGCACCTTCTCGCTCAGCGCGTCCTGCACGACGAGGCTGTCGTTGGAGACGCTGGTGATCACCTCCGACGTGGAGCCGGCCGCGTTGAGGTCGAAGTACTCCACGTCCTGCCGGAGCACCGCCCGCAGGTAACGCAGCCGCATCCGCGACGCCTGCCGCTCCGCCGTCCGCGTCCAGCAGTATCCCTCTGCTCGAACAAAAATATAATTTCCACGGTGGTGTCAGAGTCAGAGTCTCAGAGAGGCGCCGGCCGGGACATTGGCAATATGCACGTGTGCTCTCACCTAGGAACGACACGACAAAGCATGCAGCAGCCAGGAAGAGGGTATACCTCACGTTCTGGAACAAGAACCCGGTGAACGCGTCAGTGTTTGCTGTTGTTCATGTAACATATTATTTGCGTACGTAGACCTGATGTGGAATCTGCTGTGTGTACGTACCTGATTCATCTTGGAGCTGAACTGCTGGTGATGATCAGGGCCGCTGCCTGCATCGTTGTAGACGTGGCTCATGATAGTTAGCATTACCGGCACCGACATGCCGTCGCCGATGGCGCCCAGCAGGCCCAGCGCCATGAGCGCCACGTCCACCGCGTCTGCGTGGATGAACAACAGCGCGAATGACCTCAGAACCGGCGCTGCCTTCGCCATATCTGGCGACCCCTCCTTGTTGCCCATACTATGTCCGGCCGGCGTGGTAGGTAGATGGGCATGCCACGCATGGCAGTTAAGTAGTATTATATATTGCAAATGTGGTCTAGACCTCTGTATGTACGGATGACAATTAAAAATGTAGGATGCTTTTAGATCCCTGCACAAGGATTAAAACACAGCAAACGAAATGATTTTATTCTTCTCCATTTCTACTACACTAGCACTACCGAAAAAAGCATAGTTATCGAGTGCTAGGATTTTTGCAAGGAGCTTATATGGGGCACTCGATAAAGAGCCGTTCTCGGCAAAGCAAGAAACTCGGTAACTCTGCCGTTGCCAAGAGTCTAGCTCTCGACAAAAAGAAGACTCTCGGCAAACGCTATCTTTGTCGTGAGTCAGACCCTCGGTAAAAGCCAACTCTCGGCAAAAAATACGGCGTTCACCCTCTATCAATCTTGTCGAGAGCTAGCCGTCAGGCTCTCGGCAAAGTTGTTTTTGTCCTTTTTTTTATTTTGTTTTTTGCGATTTTTTTGCCGAGAGCCTGCCCTCTCGGCAAAGTTTTTTTTGTCTTTTTTATTTTTTTGCGAACTTCTTTAGCGAGAGCCACCTAGTAGGCTCTTGGCAAAGGCTTCTTGCTGAGACTATTTTTTTTCTATTTTTTTAACTTAATTTTTTTGGCAGCCACACAATATTTTTAGGAACCCAATTTTCAAATTTGGTATAGTTTTAAATAGTTTTGCTATATTTAGTTAGTTTGTTTCATTGAATTGATTTTTTTTTTGAAAAAAAGAAAATTTGAACCGGTGCATCGAATAGTAGAATTTGATGATTCAAAAAATGATATTCATGTTAAAACGTACTTTGAGTCTGTATACAAGGACAAGCGCGGAATTTCAAATATCTTGTTCACAAAACTTGACCACCAACTTGCGTGTGATATGTTTTAAAATTGTATAAAATGCAGACGAAATTTGAAAATCACGAAACTTGTCGAGATGTCGTGATATCGCATGTGGAGGTTGTGAAAAAAATTGAGACTATTTCGAATAAGTGGTGACGTAGGATGCTCAAAACTTAGACATCTCCACACGTTTGATCACATCAAACGATTGGTGTTACTTATTTGGACTTGTGATGGACTCGTGGACTTATTTGGATGCACTAGTGAACTTATGGTTATATTATGTGATGTATATTGTGTTGTATGAAATATATGTTGTGAATGTGAGATATATGTGATGAATGTGAGATATATGTGATATATTTTATTTGTTGTAATGAAATGAGAAAAAAATACAAGTTTATGATCGTTTTGCCAAGAGCTACGCTCGTTAAAGGGTTCCTTTGCCGAGAGCCATGGTCAAGGCTCTCAGCAAAGCTGGGAAATCGAGGCTATTTTCGAGCAATTTCCCAGCTATGCCGAGAGCCTTGTGCATGACTCTCGGTAAAGAATTTTTTAAAAATAATAATCTTTGTTGAGAGCCATCTTGTTCAACTCTCGGCAAAGAATTTTCATAATAAAATTAAAATAATCTTTGCCAAGAGCCATCCGGTTCAGCTCTCGGCGAAGAATTTCCAAAAAAAAGAATAGTCTTTGCCGAGAGTGTCATCCGAGTCAGCTCTCGTCAAAGAATTTTAAGCAAAAAAATAATAATCTTTGCCGAGAGTCAGCCATGTCAGCTCTCGGCAAAGGTGCCGCCAGAGTTGACGACATCGTCAAAGTTAATTTTCTATGCCGAGGGTGCTCTAGGCTCTCAGCAAAGCCTTTGCCGAGTGCCCAACAAAAAGACTCTCGACAAAAAAGTCTTTACCGATAAGGACTTTGTCGAGCACTCTTTGCCGAGGATTATATAGTCTTTGTCGAGTGCCCCTGTTTCTGGTAGTGTAAGGAAGGAACACATTCATTTTGTGAGAGCGAGAGAATTATTAAGGGAGGGCTATGGAGAAATAAAACAAAATAAATGTGTGAGAGTGAGAGCATTATTAAGGGAGGTCTATGGAGAAATAAAACAAAATAAATGCTAAAGTTTCTAGGAAATTCCTTATTTTGATGGAACATTCATTTTCTATGGGAGCATTATTTTGTGATAGTGAGTAACCATCTCAATACAAAGCAAAAAACCTCGTAGTTCATTTTGATGGAACATGTATACAAAGATGTGCTCAACAAATCACATTTGTCAACATCCTCCTAGAATTGGTAGATAATTACGGAATTACCCACCATTAGCACTTGAATATACGTCTTGAATCTCTAATCCATATCTATACATATATACTCTAATAAAGCTAATACCTACGTACTAGATGTTCTATCTCCTCATGCAAAATATCCATATCATTTCTCACTAAGTGTTCCACTAACTTACATTCCTTTCATACAACCTAATCATGTCATCCCTTATTGATTACAAAAATTATTTACATCTCCATTATATGTGTGTAATACTTAATCTTTAATATATCAATGTATAGATCATCTTGATGAAAATCTAACTCCAAGGTTATGAAAACCTCTGAAAGGTCCTAATATGGCTAAAGGGGGTGAATAGTCTAACAAAAATTCTACAAATATACTTTGACAAATGAATAGTAAAACAAAAGGCAATAAGTGGGTTTAGCACTACCACTACTAGAATGTTGCAAGCCACCTGAAAGGTCCAGGGTGTGAATAACCTAATTTAAAAATTCAACAACTTGACAACTAGTTAGTAAACCAAATCAGCCTGGGCGTTCGGTTTAAACCGACAATTCGGTTCGGTTTTTTCGGTTTCATAGAACTTCGGTTTCTAAGAAATGAGCACCGATTGGTTCGTAAATAACAAAGAAACCGACAATTTCGGTTTTGGTTTTACAGTTCGGTTTTTCGGTTTAACCCGAATAAACCGATGGCTGAAAAAAAAACACAGCATAGGCAAACACAAGATTCAGAACTGGAGCTCTCAGAACTGAGGAGGTTGACGAAGACCGATAGCTTGAGTCCCCAGACCGGAGTGCAGAGCTTGATGGCCGCCGCCCACCGCTGCCCCACGCGGACGCGCCTCCACTCCTCAAGTCCTCCTCACGAGTCACGACCGGCGTCGCCCGCGCGCCACCACGTCGCCACCACCGATGCTGGCTGCCCGCCGCCGGCTGGGTGCGCTGGTGCGGGGAGCGGGGTGCCGGACTGCCGGCTGCCGGCTGCCCGAGTGCGCAACGGCAGCGCCACCACCGCCGCCTCCGATCTGCTGGCTGGGACGCTGGGTTAGGGTTAGGGACTCGGGCACTCGGCCTCGGTGACTCGCGAGTGACGAGTCGCGACTCGGGTCTGCGGTCTCGCCGTCTCGGGCTGGGAGAGTGGGAGAGGCCGAGAGGGTACAGGGAGAGGGGAGTCGGCTGGTCTGGTGGAGTGATGGGCTACTGGGCTAACTGGGCTGCTGGATGGCTGGTGGGCTGGAAACTGGAATCACACCTTTGCTTGCGACATCTCCTAGAAGGCCTAATTTCGGTTATTCGGTACATCGGTTTGGTTGGGCATAGAAACCGAAACCGAACACCGAACAGTACAGAATTGGAAACCGAAACCGAACCGAAAACCCAAAAAACTGACATTTCGGTTCGGTTTCGGTTCGGTTCGGTGTTCTGTTTTCGGTGAAAATATGCCCAGGCTGAAAAACAAATGGCGAAGCGAATGTTGCGCTAGCCTACTTGGGTTACAAAGCCACCTATTCAACAATTTCTAACCTAATCTGTCTATGTCACTCAAGCAAGGCAAGCTACACAGGAAGAACTAGAGCAACTAAACAAACCTAACCAAGCAAGCTAGCTAGAAGCAAGAAGGCTACACAACTAGAACAACCTAATAGTTCTACTAACAAGAAAACAAGGAAAAACAAAAAGAGTGAGAGAAGGATAGATACCGCCGTGTAGAGGTGATGTATGATCCAATCAAGATATCCAAGAACCAATCACAATCACAATAGAGGAACTCCTTAGTAGAAAGAGTTGACACAAGATTTTTATCGAGGTTCACTAGTTTGTCAACTAGCTAGTCCTTGTTGTGGCAAGACACTCACTTCGAGATTCACGCGCTAATTGGCATCACATGCCAAACCCTTCACCGGGTGCCGCACAACCAACACAAGATGAGGCTCAAACAAGCCACGAGCAATCCACTAGAGTTACCTTTGTGATCTCCCGCAGGGAAGGCACAAGAACCCCTCACAAATCAACCGGTGCCAGCAAAGAACAATCACCAATCTTCCCGAACCACCTCCGCTGCTCCAAACCATTTAGGTGATGGCAATCACCAAGAGTAACAAGAAAACCGCAGCGAGAAACAACTCCCAAGAGCCACTAGATGAACTCACTTCATGCAATGCACTTGATTCACTCAAATCTCACAAATGGATGAACAATCAAGTATGAAATGAGTGGGAGTGTATGGCAATAGCTCACGATGTGTATGTAATGTCCAAGAGTGCAAGAGGGTGAGCTAGAACCGGACTAACACCTTATATAGCCCCTCACAAGGGACTAGCCGTTATGCACTTGTCTCAACCTGAAACGCGACCGTCGGACCAGTTCATGGGACCTCCGAACCAATGCACATGGTTCGGAGCTCTAGTCAGACGCTTGACAGAGAGCCACATGTCCTCAACCGTTTGAATTCGACCGTTGGTGCGCAAGTCACCAGCCGTCGGACTAGGCGAATTGGTCCGGAGCCAAACCCTAGGGTCCAACGGAGTATAGTAAGGTCACAAACCTCGGACAACTTGTCAGACCTTGTCTGGAGCCCACCTCCGGACTAAAACATTGAGTCTAACGCCTTCAACTTCGCTGAGCATAGAGCACAGTGAGCAACCGGACCAGTGAGGTATGGTCCGGAGCTCCTGCACAACCTTGGTCCGGAGCTTCCAGTGAACCGGACAGGGCTAGGGTTAGCTTCCAGACCACCTCCATTGGTCTGGAGCTCCCTAAGAAAACTGGTCCAGAGCCTTTGAGACAGTTAGAATCCACTTCTAACTTCTCCCCTTGTCCACATGTGCTAACACCAAGTGTTCCACTACTTGTGTTCGTGTGTTAGCATATTTTAGCATATTTTTCAAGGGTTGCTCATTAGGTTATATACACATGCATGATTTGATCCACCTAATGGCACTTGACAATTGCAACCACATACAATTCTCCCCCCTTAATAGTATGGTTGCTTATCCTAAATGTGATCACACTCACTAAGTGTCTGGATCACCAAAATGAAAACCCCTGGCAAAAATAACTGTCTTGTTCCATTGGGTTTCACCTTTTGCACCTTTGTCCAAGTGAGAGCTCCTTGATCTCCATGATCTTGTGGCCTCTTATCTCCTTGCCACCTTGCTTTCTCCACCACTTGTCATCATGTGTATTATACCTACTCATCCACTTAGAGCTAGGTTAGTACTTAGGTTTCATCTATTACCAAAACACTAGAGATCTTTCAATCTCCCCCTTTTTGGTAATTGATGACAACCCATATAACATAATATGAAATATGAAATATGATTTTGATTCAACTTGAAATTCTTGTCCAAGCAAGATATCATGAAGGAAAGTGGACAACCATTTCAAAGTTGGTTTGATAGTGTTAACTCCCTCTACATATGTGCACTCTATGAATATGAATCAAGTTTTGCACATATGCCTAGATAAGCCTTTTGGAGGGGTGAACAACTAACAAACTATGACATGATGCTAAGGTTTAAGAAATGGACCTTTGAAGCGTGATACCAATCGAGAGTGCACCCTTCAAACTAACCTTAGCAACATGGTTAGCTTGATACCAATTTGAAACAACAAATCTAGGACAAAGGTTATCTAGCTAACTCCTATGCATGCTAGATATCAAGTAAACATTCAATGTTACCATTTAGCATACACCATACAAGCATGTATAATATCAAGAATTTACAATGCAAGTAATCATATGAGTGAATGCACATCAAAATGCAAAAACTTGTTCATAGGCTTGCTCCCCTACTTGTGTGTTCAAATTTTTAATTTCTCAATTTCAAAATCCAATTTCACTTTCTCTAAGTTTCTCCCCCTTACTACTTTCATATTTTATATCACAATTTCTCCACCTTTGGCATCAAATACCACAAAGGAAAACTATTGACGGTCGTTAGCATCAACTTTTAATACAATTATAAACATGATAATTGGATCAATCACATGAAAATAATAGAAATATAGCGGGGTTATCTAACAAATTCCATGAGTTTTGGTATTCTTTTATTTTCTAGGGACTATTCCAGAAAAGCATATAAAGAGAATCAAATCAGAGAAAATATTGGAATAAATCCGCGGAGATATAGTTTCCATCGAACTCAGGAAGGACCCAGAAGACACATTAGGGAAGCGGGGCCCGAGACCCTTACATGTGGGGCTGGCCGGCATGGGGTGGGGCCGGCCATCACCCCCCTGGGCCCACTGCTTGCCTTCTTCTGGAAGCTTCCTCCACCGCCTTTGAGGAGTCATCTAGGCCCTACGTTAAGTCGGTTTGATCCAACGACCGTTGTGCATCCCACCGGGCTATAAATAGAGGCATGTACCCCCCTGGAGCTAAGCCAGATCAGAAGCTCAAGAGCATGAAGCCTTAATTCCTATCTAGTAGATCTAGGCCAGCAATCAAGAGATATTAGTTCCATGTAGATCTAGCTCTATTTAGATATTAGAGATATAGAGTTGGAGAGTATAGTTCTGGAGGAGTTCTGGCCTGTCGGTGCTTCTTCATCGTTGTATTCTTTGGGATCAGATCCTTTCGCCCAGGATCTGTATTCTGAGATACATTGGTAGTCGACTTCTAGTTTAAGTAAGCAACATTATCCTTATTGTTCTTTATTGTTTGCAACTCTTCTTGAGTGCTTTGATCTTGATAGTTTCTTGATTAAAGTAGTAATTCATAGTGTAGGCGTGGTGCCTAGGCTAGGTTTACTTGTGATTGTCCCTGATTTTCTAGACAATGGTAGCTCGCGTAGGTGACTCTTATAGCTACGTTGATTCCTCTGTAGTCCATTTCCCGTAATAGGTTTGGCAGGCATAAAGGTGCTTGGTAGGAGAGAACTCTGTTTTTTGCTTCTATTTAAGTCATCGCCCTTAAAGATCATAATAGATAAAGCTTACCCAGTGACCAGAACTAGATAGTCCTTGGTTCTTTCTCCTCTTATCGATAGTTGTCTATACTTGGTTGTGAACTGGGTTAAGTTTATAGACTTAGTCTTCCTCATAACACCGTTCCTTTGGGTTCGATATTTAAAACTGGGTTATCTCGGTGAAGTGCTACATCGGTGTTTACCTATACGCTTGCGGATAATTAACTTACTCGTGTGCATCTAAGAAATACCAACAAAAACACTTGTAGTTATTTGTACCACTTGGAGACAACTTGTGAAGTTCTTACAAGCCAATTTAGAAAGGAGTGAAGTAGGTTATAAAATTAAGTTCAATCTAGATTACTTGTCCTACATATTTAACACGGTTTAAACCAAGGACAAGCTTTTTGACACGTTTTGCAACAGTTATCTTATCCATGTTGGTTAAATACAAGAGCAAGTATTCTAGACTAAACATGTAAAGTTGCAGGCTTATCAACATGTCATATGCCACCACTAGATCAATCAAAGCATAGAAGCAATAGTGGTACCATATGTACATACAAATCATTTGTTGTTGATGAATGAGCCTAAAAGGACATGAAAGATGTTTATATGATCTACACAAGTCTAGCAAAGGATGAATGCATATGTCAACCAATTATACCTTGCTATGTTGTAATAGAGGCATGTCATAAGTGGGGGTGCATCAACTCATGTTTGAAAAATCCAAGATGTTCAACTCATTTACACATGTGTTAGCCATTTGAATTTGACCATTGCCACATGACTTCTCCTCGCACATACACTCTCTGTATAAACACCGGACGGACACATCCGGTGTAGCACCAGACTCTCAGCGTCGCAGCATCTAATGGTGTTTCAGTAAGCATCTAGAGAGGTCAAAACCACACTAGTCACACCCAGCATTCGGTGCACCCAACATGCACAACTCCACTCATTCACCAGGCATGCGACCACCTTGAGCGTCATGTCCGGTGCATAGCGTCCGGTGGTGTTCCAGAAAGTTTCCAGAGACGACCCTAACACACCGGACGTGTCCGCGGTGACCCCTCACCAGACACACCGAGTGTCCGGTGCTCACTCAGTAGCCAGACACCACCTAGGGTTAGCCACCAGACGTGTCTAGTGTCCCTTGGGATAGCGTCTGGTGCTCCTTAGCGAGCTCTAAAGAGTCTCTAACTTCTCCACCCTTGCTTCCATCTGTCAAACACAAAGTGTACTTCCTTAGAGCATATGTGTTAGCATATTTTCAAAGCATGTTCAAGGGTCTTAGTATATCATACTAGGTCTACACATGCAACGAGTTTAGATCACCTAGTGGCACGTGATAACCAAATCACTAAGCATTTCTCCCCTCTTAATAGTATGTCTATCGATCCTAAATGCACTTACACCCTCTATGGTGTCTCTAGTGCCAAAAACAAATGATCCTATAGTATTATACCTTTGCCTTGATCCTCCTTTTGTTTTTTCTCTTTCTTCTCTTCAAATTGGAGTATTTTATCTATCACTCTTCATCACCATGATCATCTTTGACTGCACTACTTGAAGTGTACCAACCTATCTCATATACTCACTAAGAGATAATAGGTTAGTACCATTAAGGTTTCATCAATTACTCAAACCCAACTAGGGGTTTCAACCTCTTGATTAGCACAAAAACATAATTAACCTACTTATCGCTTGCCCTTACATCATCTCGACCAAAGACTCCGAGGCCCGAACCTCCATTGCCCAGTGGCTCTAGGCAAGCAAAGTTAGCTCAAGAACGGGATTAAAGACCAGAACAACCTATTCCCTTGTCGCCTAAGGCTCTTGTCAGATTAAACGAGACTCCGCGGGTTGGCTTGGGCAGATTCCTCGAACCCATAATAGGATTCTGCCACACACAAGGAGTCTGACACTTGAATAAAGACACAATGTGGTTAGTTTTGTCAAGGCGTTGTTCTCCACACCGTAGTGTTGAGTAGCCTGCCTATTTCAATGAGTATTCACACATGGGGCATCATTCAACATGACAAGGGGTGCATTAGACTGACGTGCCATCCCTCTAGGACTCACTTTGGTGTGCAAAAAATGCTAGAGGGCATGTACACTGAATGGGTGGAATCGCGAGCTCTTGATCTTCCAATACCTACCACTGCCATCTACAAAAAAAGGCTACCACCAACGGTTTCTACATTGTTGGCCAAGACCATGCTTCGAGCGACAACGACTACAATAGCTTGAAACCAAAGACGATGAAGCCTTATTATTTGGGTTCCCTTGGAGATCAAGGAAACTAGAGATTCCAAACTTTGTATGCCCCTTGCCCTCCAGTGTTTCTAGGGCAGGCAAGAGGACCCTTAGAGGAGGATGGACCTCATTCGGAAAGCCTAGATCAGAAATGGCCAAACTATCTCCTACTGTCTCTTTGTAAGAACTCATTTTGAGAATTTTAATATGAAGAACTCTCTGTTGGACATAGGGATTTGAAGCCCAAACTAGGATAAACCTTCTCGTGTCTTGAGTGTTAACCACTGAAGTCCCACATATCAATCACTAGTCACTAGCCATGGTTACGAACCCACGACACATCAATAATGTGATCTAATATTCTATTTTCTTTTATTATTCCATTAACTTAGCGTTTTTGACATACCTAATCCACTGTAATAAAATAACATGTAAGCCAAGCTCATATATATTTCCTAACTTATCTTGTGAACCTTCCGAGACTTCGGTCGAGGACAACAAATATTTTGTTAGGAATTGAATAGGGAGAGTAAATATAGTTAATTTGAATAGTTGTACATGCTAAAATCATCAATGAGACCTATAATGCTTAAAATTCTCAACATTGTTTGAGCATGGATTGATGGTGGTCTAGTTCCTCTTAATCCAAATATGTCCAAGTCCCTTCCATTCGCCCTTCATCATGCCCATCCAATGTACTCTTCACCATGGCAAACTAAACAAAACTACTACCAACGTCCTTTTTAGGAGCAGGTTATTTTTTCAAAGATGGTTCTCTAGCCAAAGGCCTTTGCAAATGAGTGATTTTTTAGACGAGCAAGCAACCGCCTTTAAAATGATTTTAGAAGCAATCTACTTAAGTAGACTGTATCTAGAAATTGATTTTCAAGTGTGGTTAGTTTAAGAGAATTATATTTGGAAATAGTTAAGAGAAATGCTTTTGAAAATTATATCGTAAGAGTTGGTTACTTAAGAGGACCATCTCTAGCTAAAATAGGCTCATTTCCATTTTTTGTTAATGTGGTGATCTTAAACCAACTGTCTCTATATTTTGATTTTAGAAGTGGATGCCCTCTAGAACCACTTCTGATAAAAGGTGGCATCTCCAAAAGTCACGTTTTAATCGTGCAACTTTAATTCAAAACATATATTTTTTTTACATTTTATTCTCTAATTTCTATAGTGGCACAAACAGTTACCATGATTTTCTTCTCTAATTAATTTGAGCTCGATCAAAACACTTAAGAACTAAAAGTCGTCAAAGTTAACTACTTTTAGTTCTCTCGAAGTTTTAATTTATGCCTTCAAGATGTATAATTTCCATGAATCTAGGAAAAACATGACTATTCGTTGTATACAACCTAATGTTTTATAATACTTTCATACCACATAAGTTTTGTAAGCAAAGCCAAGAGTGCAGTAGACAATATAATTCCTATAAAAACCTCTCGTTTCTCAAATTGGAGATGACTTGGTAAACAAACACCCTCTGTGTGCTCCAACTACATAGCCAATCTTCTCGGATCCATCGTGAAATTGAGAAGTTGAAATTTAATTAGAATAGGACATCCTAAACAAGCCCTACATCGCCCAGCAACCAGCAGATGCTAGTGCTAGTCAATATCCATTTGTTAGAAAGAAGCCTTTGTTGAAGATGGCGTTGTGGTATTCACCCTCAGATTTGCACTAACTCTGCTGGTCTGTTTATTACACTGAATTGGATGTTTCTGATTTATTGTAAGAGAAAAACTATGTTCCTTCGTTGAAAAGTAATGCTGACGAATATATGACAACTAGCTAGGGTACTCCTTTTGCTCTTTATCCTACATTATATATTTTATATTACCAATAAAGTTTCTTCCGCCTACCTTATCTAGTTATCTTGTCTGCTTTTTACCCTCACATAGCACCAACATTACTCAACATGGAGACAATATATCATCGGATGAGACATAAGAGCGAAATAAAGGACAGGAGTGCACTATCTAGCTGGAGACCAAATGAGAATACGTATCGACAATAAATTTGGTAAGTTTTTGTTTTACATGAGTTTATACACTTTAACTAAAGCTTTGTGATATATCAACGTACATTGCTGATTTAATTTAAAATCCCCTAGTTTCTATAAACAATACCATTGCATCGTTTCTAAAATTAGAGCTAACTTGGGAAACAAATTAAACACCCCTAGCTACTGCGCGCAGTGTTCCAACTACATGGCCGATCTGCTCCGATCCACCGTGAATTTCACAGCTTGAAATTAAATTGGAATAGAAGTATAGAACAGTCCTAATAAACAAGCCCTACATTATTGGCCAGCAGCCGGCAGGTGCTAGTGCTAGTCATTATCCATATATATATTAGAAAAAAGCGTTTGTTCCCTCAGATTTGCACTAACTCTACTAGCTCGGGTACTCCTTTTGCTCTTCACCCTACATTATATTACCAGTAAACATAGATTCGTCAGCATGGAGAGAACATATAATCGGAATAAGGGCGAAATAAAGGAGAAGCACGACTATCTAGCTGACCAACAATGAGAGATATTTTCCCAAAGCACGGATCGGATGCAAGGAAAAGGAGACTATTAGAGAGGAGTGAAACGACAGCGATGGGCACACTCCCTAGATAAATGGAGAAAACTGAACTTGTGTCTGTGTGTGGCGTGCGTGATGTGTGTTTTCTTTGTTTCTTTGTTAATTTTCTAAGAAGGGTGATGTGTTAGTTTTGTCATTATCTGATAAAATGGTTCAGATCAAAGTGTTTCGATACAAAGGTAGTGATCTCTTCTGCAACATTATTACACAGGCCATGCAAAAATTAATGGTCTCATAAGCATGATTTTTTTCAGAAATCAGTAGGAATGAACGGATGCCGCCGGTTCAAGATGGGTGTGTCCTGAACGAAAGATGTCCAAACTGTACCTTCGATATAAAATGATCAGTGCAATATAACATTTGTCTCTGTCTCAAGTTTTTATATGATGGATAAAATTCAGTTTTAGGCCTCTTCAAAGAAGATGCATTCTAGGATTAGCGGTATTGTTCTTTCGGTCTTGAGAAATGCCGGCTTAGACGCTTAGTCTCAATCTTTCGGAGGTATTCACAATGGTAGGATGTGGGTTCCTACGTTTACAGGGGTATATGTGTGCATGTATATACTAGCCCACGTGGGCGCGTTGACGTTGCGCCGGCAAAATGCCTAGCTAGCGCCTGTTTCGAACACAGGAATTTCACAGAAATTGCGCAGGAATTTTACATGAATCAGTTCATTTTCACAGGAAAAAGTATACTAGTATATTGCTGGGACTGTAGCAGGGTGATGCGTGGCAAGCGTGGCCATGCAACATTTTATTGGTGATTAAAGACTATCTGATGAGTGTTTTGTATCTGAACCGTGATTTGCAAGAGATAGAAAGAGAGAGGATACAGCAGTCCAAAATCAGTACAAAAGACTAACTTACACCACATAACGAGTATAACATTAATAGTCAATACGATCACCACGATAGGGAAAACGTGGTCCGCTAAAGAAGGGTGGAGTAAAGCCACCGCCACGAGGCCCGTAGTCGTATGGGTCACGACCGGTACCCCGCCGGGCACGACCACTGCGTGGTCTCGCCTCCTGAGGCCTAGCACCTCGAGGCATTGCTCCTCTAGGCCTAGAAGTGCGCCTCTGAACTTCCGGTTCACGCAACCCAACTCGTGGGTAGTACATGTCTCGGTTGTTCAACTCAACCTGCCTCCGATCATCTCTCTTCCTCCTAAAGCAAAACTCGGCCAAGTGCCCATCCCGCTCACAATACTCACAATGGTACCTCACCACACTCTTGGTAGGCACTCTCTTGTTTGGTTGGGTGGCTCTCGCTTTCTTAGGAAGGGGATCACTAGAGATGTCTGGCAGTGTGTCAAGTGGGTTGCGAAGGTGGTTTGGTTTGGCAATCCACACTTGCTTCTGTGGAGTGGTTTTGGGTGGCTCTTCAAACACACCATCTCTCACAGGAAACTTGGAGGGGTCGGTAGGCTTAGGTGGAGTGATCTTGGTAAGCTTGGGTGTTATGGTGGATTTCTCATTCTCGCTCAAACCACTGCACTCACCGATCTTACCGAACAAGCTATCGTCCTTCCCATCTACAACAAAGCCTACTCCTGTGCTGCCAGCTCGCTTGCACTGGCTAAGCATCATCCCCAACTGCGGCTCTCAGCAAGACACCCAACTCAAGATGGACCGAAGGTATGTGTTTTCTTCCTCGGTACGCATCTTGTCGTGTCTGTACGACGCGATCTCAAGCTCCAAAGCCTCAAAGCGATCCGACTCTCTAGTGCTATCTGAGCTGACCTTCTCTAACACAGCGATCCTAGCATCCTTCTGTGCCAGCTCAGAACGCAAGCCTAAGCAAGACTTGCACGCACCAAGTAAGCTAGGCCTAGCCTTCAGCTCACTAATCTCCTCAAGTAGAGTGCCATACTTGTCCTGGAGTGTGACAAGATCAGACATGTGATGGCACAAGCATCACACTCTACCTCCTCGGTAACCACCACTTGTGCCTTAGCAAACTCCAGCTCATGAAGTGTGCTAAGGTACTTTGCTTTGAAATTGTTTCTCTCACAAGCAGCACGTTTGAGCAAAGCATCCTGACTAAGCAAGGTATCGTTCAGAGACTCAAGCTCGAGAGAGAGGGATTCGATGGTGGGTGATACCTCGGGTGTGTCAGAGTCGTAGTCGGGGCCATCCTTGCGCTTTCCGACCTTACCTTCTTCAATCGCCATGGTGCAAAAGCCACCGTGCTTGGCGTCGGCGTAGAAGTAGAGGCCGTTGAGCTTGTCCTCAACCTTTCCCTTCGACTCATCGTCGCTCGAGGAAGAGCCCCCGTCGGAGGAGGCATCGATGTCGCTGAGGGAGGCGAGGAAGGCTCGGTGCTTGGCCTTCACCTTGTCGATCACCTTCTTGGAGGACTTTCGGTTGCAGCCGCCCTTGGCTTTATGCTTGTCCTCGAAGTGGTGCTCGCACTTGTCCTTGCGCTTGGTGAAGTCACCCGCAGCTTTCTTGGGGCAGTTTGAGATGAAGTGATCCTCATCACCGTAATGGTAGCACCCCTTGGCCGAGCCACCATGTCGTCGGTTCAAACGGTTGTTGTGAAACCATGAGAACTTAGTGATGACCAAGGCCAGCTCATCGTCTCCAAGCGCCTCCACTTGTTCCTCTATCACAGACATCAAAGACAAAGCGAACGAAGAGTGTGAAGGGTTAGAGGAAGAAGAAGACACACCGCCGGGGCCGGAAACCAACGCCATGGATGGGTTCGACGGGTTCTCAAGCTTGGCCCGGGTCTGGTGGTCAATCTCCGAGGACTTGAGCTTGCTGAATAGCTCGTCCACGGTCAGGGCGTCATAGCCCGGTGACTCCTGAATGGCAGCCACCTTCATCTCCCACACCTTCCGATCAAGAGCATGCAAAAGCTTGATAGCCATCTCATGATCATCATAAGGTAAGTTGGCTCGATTAGCACGCATCTTGTTGACGATAGATTGGAAGTGAGTAAACATCCCGTCAACAGATTCGCCGGCCAACTGAACGAAGTTCTCGTACTCCCTACGGTACGTGTCGAAGAGTCTGGACTTGATCTGAGGGTTGCCCTCATGATATCGCACAAGTGTTTGCCAGATCTCTCGTGCCGTAGTGAGACTCGAAACCCGCTCAAACTCAGGAAGAGACAAACTCGAGAAGAGGATGCTACGGGCTCTTGCGTTTGAAGCATGTTGCGTATCTTGGAGTTCAGTGATCCGAGCGCCAAGAACCACGTAGTCCTCATTCTCACAAATCTCCCAAATCTTCGAATCAAGCCCTTGAAGGTAAGCGGACATGCGCACCTTCCAATAGGCGAAATTCGTTCCATCGAAGAACGGAGGTTTGCCAACACCTCGCTCCATGTCGCCTTCGCGGATCAAGAACCGTTTAAGGTGGAATGATCCTTAACCGGCTCTGATACCAATTGAAGGACCGAGAACGGCGACCAGAGGGGGGTGAATGGGAGCCTCAAATTTCTCTCGAAATATTCGGGCCACTCTTCCCAAAAGCCAAACCCAGTTGTTGGGTACTCGACCTCCCCCGAGCAACGCGACCGGGGATTCAGACGAAAACGAAGAATTGAGAGTTCACCGGCAGTGGAGGAAAACACACCGGAAACCTCAAAGACCAAGTTCTCAACCTCTATTGAAAAGAGGCAAGAACCTAGGCGAAACAGGCGAAAACAGCAGACCAACAGAGGCTCCGGACCACTCGGTCTAGACTACCGGACCAATGACGAGTGGTCCGGTGCCTGGTCCGACGCCTTCACCTGCTAGGACCAAAACGAGCAGAGAGCACCCGACCTCCGGACTAGTCCGACGCCACCACCGGGCCAAGGAGAGTGGTCCGGTGCTTACCTTCCACACTTCCGAAAACCACGCAGTGAGCACCCTTGCTCCGGACCACCCGTCGGACCACTACCGTCGGACTAAGCCGACTGGTCCGACGCTTGGCAGACTCTCAGACAGAGACCACCGGACCAATGGGGAATGGTCCGGAGCCTCAAAGGCGAGTAGTCCGGAGCTTGGTCCGACGCCCTTCGCTACTTGACACGGCTGAAGTCAAGACCACCGGACCACTTGCTATGGTCCGGAGCTAAGGGAAAGTCGTCCGACGCTCTCGAGCAGAAACTCTGAAACCCGCGAAAACGATTTTCTCTCCACCAAATCTTCCCAAAACTCGACCAAATGATCACCAACTGCTACCAAACTTTGTAGGCATGATCCTTGAGCAGTTGAGGAGCTATCCCGAAGAAATCATCGCTCAATTTGGGTCGGATAAACAGGAACACTCGGATTTGGGGGAGAAAAGGGAAAACGAAGAACGACGCAAAGAAAACGCCCGATCTGTGTACTCGAGAGTTTTGAGGAAGGATCCTTCGGTGCAAAGATGCTCCTCTCGAATACGAACAACTCGGTTCAAACGGATTTGCAAGAACTACTCCCTACAAAGAGAAATCAACTCGGGAAAAAAGGGAGCAAGAGCAAAACGCGAAGAACACAAGCAAAACGGGACACAATCACAAAATCGAAGCCGCCAGGGCTTACGGAGGTTACGGCCTCCGATTCCTCGCAACAAACACAAGTCCTTACAGAGGTTGGTGAAATCAACCTAGGGATCTCATGAACTAGAGAGAGGTTAGAGAGAGAGTTGGGGCAAAGTGATTAGGGTTAAGGAGATAGGATGAGGATACCCCTTCATCCTCTATTTATTAGAGGCTTTGGCTATTTTCCAAAGACCCCCCTAGATACAATGAGTGAACTACCTAGCCTAAGCATTGCAGTCCAAGCTCCGGTAAATATCTACCTCGATTTGAATGGACGGCCCTGCTTCCTGCCGGGAGTTGCCGTCGCCTCGACCCAATCTCCAGGATTCCGCCACGTGTCATCCCCGCTTCCTCGAAAGCTCCGCCCGGGTTTTGAGGCCCAAACCCGTGAAACCCGCCACCGGTAGCTTTCGGCTCAACTACTGAACCCCGAGTTTTGCGGCCCAAACTCGGAAACCGACGCGGATGGTTTTAAGGCCCAAACCACCAAACCACTCGACGCGAGCCACCTTGTCTTCGCCCCGTCGGACTCCGAGTCCCCTGAGCCTCTGCCCGACTCGCGCGTCCACCGTCTTGACTTGGTCGACTCGGTCTACTTCCATGTCTTCTCGCACTCGTTGGTGCCAGGCACTAGCCACCACATACGTATCGACAATAAATTTGGTAAATTTTTGTTTTACATGAGTTTATACACTTTAACTAAAGCTTTGTGATATATCAACGTACATTGCTGATTTAATTTAAAATCCCCTAGTTTCTATAAACAATACCATTGCATCGTTTCTAAAATTAGAGCTAACTTGGGAAACAAATTAAACACCCCTAGCTACTGCGCGCAGTGTTCCAACTACATGGCCGATCTGCTCCGATCCACCGTGAATTTCACAGCTTGAAATTAAATTGGAATAGAAGTATAGAACAGTCCTAATAAACAAGCCCTACATTATTGGCCAGCAGCCGGCAGGTGCTAGTGCTAGTCATTATCCATATATATATTAGAAAAAAGCGTTTGTTCCCTCAGATTTGCACTAACTCTACTAGCTCGGGTACTCCTTTTGCTCTTCACCCTACATTATATTACCAGTAAACATAGATTCGTCAGCATGGAGAGAACATATAATCGGAATAAGGGCGAAATAAAGGAGAAGCACGACTATCTAGCTGACCAACAATGAGAGATATTTTCCCAAAGCACGGATCGGATGCAAGGAAAAGGAGACTATTAGAGAGGAGTGAAACGACAGCGATGGGCACACTCCCTAGATAAATGGAGAAAACTGAACTTGTGTCTGTGTGTGGCGTGCGTGATGTGTGTTTTCTTTGTTTCTTTGTTATTTTCTAAGAAGGGTGATGTGTTAGTTTTGTCATTATCTGATAAAATGGTTCAGATCAAAGTGTTTCGATACAAAGGTAGTGATCTCTTCTGCAACATTATTACACAGGCCATGCAAAAATTAATGGTCTCATAAGCATGATTTTTTTCAGAAATCAGTAGGAATGAACGGATGCCGCCGGTTCAAGATGGGTGTGTCCTGAACGAAAGATGTCCAAACTGTACCTTCGATATAAATGATCAGTGCAATATAACATTTGTCTCTGTCTCAAGTTTTTATATGATGGATAAAATTCAGTTTTAGGCCTCTTCAAAGAAGATGCATTCTAGGATTAGCGGTATTGTTCTTTCGGTCTTGAGAAATGCCGGCTTAGACGCTTAGTCTCAATCTTTCGGAGGTATTCACAATGGTAGGATGTGGGTTCCTACGTTTACAGGGGTATATGTGTGCATGTATATACTAGCCCACGTGGGCGCGTTGACGTTGCGCCGGCAAAATGCCTAGCTAGCGCCTGTTTCGAACACAGGAATTTCACAGAAATTGCGCAGGAATTTTACATGAATCAGTTCATTTTCACAGGAAAAAGTATACTAGTATATTGCTGGGACTGTAGCAGGGTGATGCGTGGCAAGCGTGGCCATGCAACATTTTATTGGTGATTAAAGACTATCTGATGAGTGTTTTGTATCTGAACCGTGATTTGCAAGAGATAGAAAGAGAGAGGATACAGCAGTCCAAAATCAGTACAAAAGACTAACTTACACCACATAACGAGTATAACATTAATAGTCAATACGAAAAACAAAATACCATCCAAGAAAGCAAAAAAAAAAAAACTCCATCTATATACCTTAACTTTAGATGCTGGCTCAAGTCTCCTGTTCATTTAATTTCTTAACAATCAATATAATTCTGCTAGCTGGCAGTGCGTGGAGCATATATAGTAGTTGGAAAGGCTACCTTCAATCCTTTATTATGGTCCTGCGGACCTTGGTTCCTCCCTGCAAGATCGCGAAGGCCGGGCTGAACTAACCCAGCGTACCTAGTACGTATAGCTGGCTCAAACATGGACTGGTACGGTGCTTGTTGCTCTATTGCCATTGCTTTTCGGTTAAATTAAGTGTTGGCATATGTCACTATACGTTAAAGGCCATGACGCTATCCATTGCCAAATATATTGGCATGATTGTGAATATATATCTGGTTGATCAACAGGGGAAAATGTCTCCCACCCACCCATCCGTCCCGCACGCTTCCACCCGCCGCCGGTATGTGCACGCCCGTGGTGCCAAATCTACTCGGCAGTGTCTGCTTCGGTGCCGGAGAGCACGACTGTCTCCTCTTTCCGCCTCTCCCCTTTGCACACCGTTCCATCCGGGGTGTGGCTCGGAGGGCCGGCCCAAGTTTCATTGTTGGACCGATCGAGGACTCCGTCGGAGTAGACGAGGCGAGATTATACAAGCTCAGTTTGCGTCTGTTGTGGTCGCCGACAAGGCTGCCATGAGGATGCACGGGCGAGGCAGAGGCGGCAAGGCGGCCGGGCGGAGCAAACGCCAACGACCATGTCCTTGGGCTAGCTTGTCACTGGGACGTCACGCTAGACAAAACCAGGCACCAACTCCATTGTCACCTCCTCGACCTCGCGTGCGGCAAACAGCCAGCAGGCCCCCAACGTCGCCGCTGCAGCACCACAACATCACGCTGCCGCCATCACTTACTCTAGGTGACACCGATAGCCATTCCAAGGTCGAGGTCTTCGTCATCTCAAGGAACGCGAAGCTCGTCGCGGCTGAAGAGGGCCTCTTCCTCGTTATCGTTGCGCTCGTTGGTGGGAACTGGCCAGCCATCTCATCTTTTTTTTTTCGAGACCGTGCTTAGCACGTTTTTCATTAAGATGAGAAGGGGAAATTACAGAACCTAGCGCCTTTAGCGAGCTGCCAAAGCACTAAGCCGACCAACACACCTGAGGAAAGGAAATATTACATAGACCAGATCAAAGCGACAGAGGGAACTCCTGCTGCTAGCCTACTGACGCCAGGAAGGCCAACATCGAACGAAACCCAGCTCCCACCCAAGCGTTGCCTTCCTCCCTGATCTGAAGGGATAGTTGCCAGGCTGAGAGGTTTGCCGACTCGAACACTCGACGATTTCGTTCCTTCCAAATCCCCCAGGAGATGAGGAGCACGATGGAGTCAAAACCCCGACGAAGATGGCGAGGTAGCACTGAGCGGGAGAGCAGCCACCAGTCCACAAGCTTGGCGTTCTGCGTTGGGGCGAGGTGTTGTAAACCGAGAGTCTGGAGCAGAATGAACCACACTTGGCGGCTGAAAACGCAGGATAGGATGAGGTGGTCTGCGAATTCAGTCTCTTGGTCGCACAGCGCGCAGGTTGCCCCAACCTGCAACCCGTGTCTCATCCGCCGTTCGGCCGTCCATAACCTGCCGTGGAGATCTAGCCAGAAGAAGAATTTCACCTTCGGCGGGACGTCGGCATGCCAAATCTCTTTGGCGCCGCGCCGGAGCGTCATGCCCAAGAAGAAGGAGCGATAAGCCGAGGATGCCGAGTACTCCCCGTTCTCGGTCCAGGCCCAGACGAAGCGATCAGCAACGGCAGGGTTTAGGTGGATGTGCTCGAGTGCTGTCCAAACCTGGATGTAATCGCAGAGGACCAGAGCAGTGGTAGCTCCAACAATGTCATGTACCCAACGACGGTGCAGTAGCGCATCAGCCACGGTTCTTGCGCGGGCGCCTCGACGGATGGCGTTGAAGAGGTGTGGTGCAAAGACGTTGATCGCCCCCTGTGGAAGCCAACGATCAGTCCAGAACCGAGCGGAGGTGCCGTCCCCCAGCTTGGCTGAGACGGAAGCTCTGAACATCGCCTGAGCTATCGGTTCTGTCGGTGAAGGTAAGGCCGCCCATGCCGCGCCCGGCGCAGTTCTTCTGAGCCACTCCCAGCGGAGGCGCAGTGCCAGGCCCATGATTCTGAGGTCCGGAATGCCCAGTCCTCCATACATCTTCGGAGAGCAAACCGTACGCCAGGCCACGCGACAGTTACCCCCCGAAGTGCTCTCGGTTCCCGACCAGAGAAACGCCCTGCGCCGTTTGTCAATTTCCCGGATTGCCCAAGGCGACAGGCAGCAGCAGATCGAGATGTGAACTGGAATAGCTGAGAGAGTAGATTTTGTGAGGGTTAGACGACCTGCCTTGGTGAGGAGTCCCGCCTTCCAAGTAGGAATGCGAGCCGCGACGTTGTCCACCAAGCTTTGCTCTTCGGTTCGCCAGATCCTGGAAAGGGAGAGCGGAGCCCCCAGGTACCGGCAAGGGAACGGGGCGACCTTGCACGGAAACTCCTGCTGAACCGCCGCGATCTGCTCATCGGAGCACCTGATAGGAGTGATCTGGCATTTGTCAACATTTGTGTCTAGCCCCGACGCCCCCGAGAACAGGTCTAGCAGCAATCGGATGCAGTTGAAGTCGCTCGCTGTGGGGCTCAGAAAGATGACCAGATCGTCGGCATAGATGGAAGCGCGGTATCTGATGGCGTTTCCCGGTAACGGAGCAAGGACCTGTTGCCTGTCCGCTTGAGAGATGAGGCCGTTGAGGACCTCCATTACCAGGATGAAGAGGAAGGGTGACAGTGGGTCGCCCTGGCGTAGGCCACGCACATGACAGATCCTCCTTCCCGGTCTTCCATGAACCAGCACCCTCGTGCTTGCCGTTGAGAGCAAAGCTGAAATCCAATCTCGCCATCTCTGGGGGTAACCCGAGATGATCCAGTAGCTCAAGTAGGAATGGCCAAGAGACGGAGTCGAAAGCTTTTGCCAGGTCGACCTTAAGAAGAACAGAAGGACAGCGCCTTGCATACAGCCAGCGACAGGCGAGTTGGACAGTGCGGAAATTCTCGTGGATACGGCGTCCTTTGATGAAGGCTGTTTGGTTATCCCTGACGAGATCAGACATACGAGGGGCCAGGCGCAGTGCCAATCCTTTGGCCAGCAACTTACCAATGCAGTGAATCAAACTGATCGGCCTGAAGTCTCTCAAACCGGATGGGGAGTCCACCTTGCGCAGCAGGACCATCCAAGCTTCGTTGAGAAGGTGTAGGTTCTGGGTATCCAAGTTCCAGAAAGCATGGAAAACCGCGAGCACATGGAACTTGATCACGTCCCAGGCCGCCATAAGGAAGGTACCGTTGAAGCCATCTGGACCCGGAGCACGTTCTGAGGGTGTTTCATGCACAATGGTCGTAAGCTCCTCGAGCGTGAACACTGCGGTCTGATAGAGTTTTAGGATCGTCTAGGAGCGGATCCATTAGGATAGAAGTGGTTCGGATAAATAGATGCAGTTCATATGCCATGCACAGAGAGAGAGACAGACCAGAGGAGTCGGCGGGAGGAGGTGCAGTGGCGGCGGCGGTGTTAGGGTTGGAGCCGCCGTCCGCCATGGGCGTCGATGTCCCGTTGACAGTCGCCTCTGTCGTCATCTAGGTGCACTGGGTGCTCGCCGGCGTCGGTGGAGCTTCCCGCCGCTGACAGCGCCCCCTCTAGATCGGTCTAGAGTTTAGATGTCGGTGGGGAGTTGGCGGCGCAGGTGAACTTCGTTTCGCGTGCCTGGCGCCCCGGCCCCCACCTAGTCTTTATAGCACTGTGCGACGGGGGCTCACCATCCACATGGTTGGGCGCCCCCGATCAGGGCGCAAACCTAGGGCCCGTTAGTTCGTTGGGCCTAACGGGAGGAGATCTAATTCCAACATTCTCCCCCTAGATCTCACACAATTCTTTTTATTCTTCAATTCTCATTCGAGTTCAATATTCCAATTCTTTTCAATTCCATCACATATCAGTATATAGAGCATGCTTGATCGTCACAACAATTCATGTCATTAGACTAACAGCTACTACACACCTTTCTATTTTAGAAATAAACTTTTCATCATTCTGGGCCCTTCTTGTTGTTCGGGAATCATAGGCTCTCCCTTAAACCCATGTCGGCTATGTGTCCTCTGAACACACTGGGTGGAAGGCCTTTTGTGAGCGGATCCGCTAGCATCTTTTCTGTTTGTATATGCTCAAGATTTATGATATGATCCCGAAGTTTATCTTTCACAACATAGTACTTTATGTCAATGTGTTTGGCAGCACCACTTGACCTATTATTGTGAGCATATTCTACCGCTGGGTTGTTATCACAATACAACCGCATCAGTCTTTCTATACTTTCAATTATTTTCAATCCAGGTACAAATTTCTTCAACCAATTTACCTGCCCCGAGGCCTCATAACAAGCTACAAACTCGGCGTACATTGTCGAGGATGTAGTCACTGTTTGTTTCGAACTTTTCCATGATATCACTCCTTTAGCAAGAGTAAAGATATATCCCGAGGTAGATTTTCTTTCATCTCCAGCATAATCGGAATCTGAATACCCCTCTATGTGCAGGGAATCAGATCTTTCATATGTCAACATGAGACCTTTCGTACCTTGCAAATAACGCAAGACTTTCTTCACTAATTTCCAATGTTCAATTCCTGGATTCTTTTGATATCTGCCAAGTAACCCGGTAACAAAAGCTATGTCAGGGCGCGTACACGTTTGAGCATATTGCAAACTTTCAATTGCCGAAGCATACGGTACCGCTTTCATTTGATCAATTTTATATTGGTTCTTGGGACACTGATGTTCCCCATATTTATCGCCCTTGACAATCGGAGCAGAAGATGGACTACACGCATGCATACTAAATTTCTTCAGAACCTTTTCTATGTATGCTTTCTGAGACAATCCCAATACCCCTTTTCTTCTATCTCGATGAATCTCAATTCCCAAGACAAACGAAGCTTCACCGAGATCTTTCATATCAAAGTTCGAGGACAAGAATTTCTTCGTTTCCGATAGCAGATTGACGTCATTACTAGCAAGTAAGATATCATCCACATATAGGATCAGGAATATGTATTTCTTATTCTTAAATTTCACATAGACACAATTGTCCTCGACATTTTCTTTAAACCCAAAACCCTTTATAGTTTTATCAAACTTCAAGTACCACTGTCTCGAAGCTTGTTTCAAACCATAAATGGATCTTTTCAGACAACATCCCATATTTTCTTTTCCTTTTACGACAAAACCTTTCGGTTGTGCCATATATACATTTTCATCCAAATCCCCATTTAGGAATGCGGTCTTTACATCCATCTGATGTAATTCTAGATCATAGTGAGCCACAAGTGCCATAATAATTCTGAAAGAATCTTTACAAGAAACCGGGGAAAAAGTTTCATTGTAATCGATCCCTTCTCTTTGGGTAAAACCCTTAGCCACAAGTCGCGCTTTGTGTCTTTCAATATTCCCTTGGGAGTCATATTTCGTCTTGTAGACCCATTTGGATCCTACTTTCTTAGCTCCTTTAGGGATGTTTTCTAGAACCCAAACCTTATTGGTGTTCATAGATTTTATCTCATCTTCCATGGCCTGAAACCACTTTGATGAGTGTTCGCTTCTCATGGCTTCTTCAAAAGTTATAGGGTCATCTTCCATATGGAATTATTCAGTTTCATAAATTTCATAATCATCTGGAATAGCTGACCTTCTAGTTCTTTGAGACCTTCTAGGGGCCTCTGGCACTTGGTCCACCATGGTTTGTTGTTGTTCTTCCTCAATAGCAACATCTGGTTCTATAGGTTCCTGATGAACAGGTTTCTCTTGTTCATTCGTTGTCGCTATGGGAGAATTCACAACAGGTGTTGTCGCCACAGCGTCATGTACTGTTGGTGCAACAACGACAGCAGGTAACGTAAAGTATGGTTCTTCAACCATCGGAGTAGGTACATGTACCCGCTTCTCCTCAAGTCTAATTTCACGTGTTACCTTGCTCCCCTGATCATGTCATCTTCCAAGAACACAGCGTGTCTTATTTCAACAAATTTTGTGTATCTATCAGGACAATAGAATCGATATCCTTTCGATCTTTCTGGATAGCCAATGAAATGGCAGCTGACAGTCTTGGAGTCTAACTTTCCAATATTTGGGTTAAAAATCTTTGCCTCAGCTGGACAGCCCCACACACGTAAGTGCTTAAGTGAGGGTTCTCTTCCTGTCCATAATTCATACGGTGTTTTCTGCACCGACTTGCTTGGTACTCGATTAAGTATATGAATGGCGGTTTTCAGTGCATTCATCCATAAACCAACCGGTAGTGTAGAGTAGCTCATCATGCTCCTCACCATATCCATTAGGGTATGGTTTCTTCTTTCAGCCACTCCATTGTGCTGAGGCTCCCTCGGTGTGGAGTATTGAGCGACTATGCCATTTTCCTGCAGGAACCTTGCAAAAGGGCTTGGAATTTGGCCATACGGGGTATGTCGCCCATAATACTCTCCACCATGGTCTAATCAAACTATTTTTATTTTTAAGTTGTGTTGATTTTCAATTTTGGCTTTAAATATCTTAAATTTATCCAATATTTCTGTTCTTTCTTTAATTGGATAAATATAGCCATAGCGAGAGTAATCATCCGTGAATGTTATGAACGAATCATAACCATCCACGCTTTTCGTTGGGAATGGACCGCAAATGTCCGTGTGGATTATTTCTAATACTCTCGTGCTTCGTTTAGCATCTTTCTTTATTTTCTTGACATATTTTCCTTTGATGCAATCAACACATTGTTCTAAATCGGAGAATTCTAAGTGCGGAAGAATTGATTGTTTCACTAAGCGTTCTATTCTCCCCCTCGAAATATGGCCCAAAGGACAATGCCATAATTTCGAAGAGTCGCTTTCATTTCTCTTCCGCTTCTTATTCTCATTTGTAGATTGGGAGACATTCACAACATCACATTCATGATTCACATTCTCAGCAAAAGATAATAAATAAAGCTTGTCTTGTCGGAAGGCAAGACCAACACACTTATCATTATTATCAAATATTTCACATCTGCCATTACCAAAATGACAGCCAAAACCATCATCATCGAGTTTCGAAACACTTATTAAATTCCTACGTAAAGAGGGAACATAGAGTACATTTATAAGCTTAAGTACAAAGTCATCTTTTAATTCTAAAGCTAGATCGCCAATGGCTTCAACTCCAGCTTGTACTCCATTCGCAACTTTAATCGTTCTTTCTCCTCTTGGCAGGGTTCTCCTCCCACTTAACCCCTGTAATGAATTCGAAACGTGAATTGTTGCACCTGAATCAATCCACCAAGAGGTGTTCGAATAACATAAAAACAGGGATTCATCTACAAATGTGATAGTATCATCATCTTTCTTCAATAACTTTTTCAGGTAGACTGGGCAATCTCTCTTGTAATGCCCTCTTTTGAAGCATTCCTTGCACTGGTCTTTTTAAGCATTGCCATATTTTCTGAAGTCCTCATCCTGAGAGTCTTTATCTTTTCCCTTTGCAAGTGCATTTTCCTATGGCTTGGAGGGAGAGTCTTTATTCCACTGGGGTTTCCCCTGTGGTTTCTTGTAATAATTCTTTCTTTTATTGTCTTTCACAAGATGAGCTGAGTCACCCTGTGAGGACTTAAGTCTCTCTTCCTCCTGGACACACATTGCAATGAGCTTTTCAATGTCCTAGTTTTTAGGCATCATATTATAATTCACAGCAAAGGTTTCGAATTTTTTTGGCAGAGAAAGAAAGACCAGGTGAATGAGGAACTTATCATTGATCCTTAAATCCATTGTCTTTAATTTTGCTGTCATGGTGTTCATTTTCAATATGTGCTGACGTACACCACCACCATTGTATTTCTCAGATACAAGTTTATGTATCATGGTGCTTGTTGTGGCCTTTGAAGACCTAGTAAACTGACTCTTTACCCTTTCGAGATAGTCAATAACGGTGATGCATTCTGGGATTGACCCTCGGATTTGGTCTTCAATGTTGGCTTTCACTACCAACAGGCATTTTCTGTTGGATTGAATCCAACGCCTGTGTTCAATGTCATATTTCATTCTGATTTCAGCAAAGTCACGCTTTCGGGCATGAAATGCTTTGTTAGTTTCATCAGTTCTCTTCTCCGATTCCTCTGGTATAGTAGGACACGGTGAAGTAATGGCAAGGTCGATCTCTGCCAATGCAAGTTCCAGTTCGTACTTCCCCCGCCACACCCAGTAGTTGGTACCGTTGAGTGGAGAAATGTTGTTTATGTTCACCATTCCTTTAACTCCTGAAATTTGTCCAAAGAAAAGTGAGAAACATTCATCGTAAAATTGCATGCCTGAACTTAACGTTGGTCAAAATTAAAACATACAATTCATCTATACAAAAATTATACATCACCGTTGGGCAGAAGTAAAATTAATGCATAGCAATTCATTATAATAATGTTATTAACAACGTTGGTCAGAAAATAACAGTATTATAATTTCATCAAAAATTTCAGAGAATTCATAATTCGCTCAAAAATTAAATTATCCGTTCAAATTTAATTAAGAGAGAAATTCAGTATTTTCTTCGCAGCGGAAACAATAAAATTGTTCATAATCTTATTTTCCAGAAAATTCAATTTATATTGTTCTCTAAACAAAAATTATCGTTGGATAATATTTTGTATAGAGGAAAATTCATCAAAATTCGGTTCAAATTTATTCAAATACAAAGGAATTCATAACTGTTTCTGGAAAATAGAATAAATGAATAAATTGTTCAAAATATTATTTTTCAGAATATTATTCATATTATTATTATTCTATGAACGAAAATTATCGTTGGATAAATTGGTGCAGAGAAAATTTCATCAAAAATTCCAATTCGGAATCATTCAAATTCAATTCTATTTAATTTTTGGAAAATAAAATGGAAAACAATACTATTCATGTGCGGGCCGGGGCAAACGAATCGGCCCAGAGGCCAAAACGGCCCAGCCCAGCACGCGCTCGGGGCTCCCCCCCTCCCCCCAGGCCGCAACGTGGGCCTGGGCCGGGAAAGCGGACTCCCGCCTGGGCTCAAAGTGGCCCAGCGAGCTCGGATCGGCCGCCGACCGTCGGATTCAGGTCAACGCAGATCGGACGGCGGCGCGTTCATTTCGCGGGATCAAAACCCGGCCGAGTCGGCCGGCTCCCCAAACCCTAGCTCCATTTTCCCCCTTCCCCTTTCTCCTCCGCGCCCGTGAGACAGAGAGCAAGCGGCGGCGGCTCACTGCCGAGCGCGACCGACCGGAGAGGGAGAGGACAGCACCGCCGCCGTCAGACTTCTCGCCGGTGCGCGCGCCCACCGAGGGGTGGACGCGCCGCCGTCGAGCGGGCTAGCCGCGGTGTTCTCTACGTCGCGCACGAGACAGAGGCCGCGCGGTGGCGTGACCTCACCGGAGTCTTCCCGCGCGCCGGCAAGGACGTCCGATCCCCAGGTAAGCCCCAAGTAGGAGCACCCCTTCTTGGTCGCCCCCGTTCATTTAGGGTTAGGGTTCAATTTCGGTTTTGTGTTCTTGGTTCGTTTTGATTTGGATCGAGTTTCCCTGTGTAGTTAGGGTTTCAATTTGGTTTGCGTTCATGCCGATCCGATGCCCGTTCTTGTTCTTCTCCCTAAACCCTCTCTGTTCTTGAGATTTAGGGTTCGAGTTTCGATCGGTTGAGCCGATTAGGCTCTGATCCGAGTGGATCCCCTCCGTAGGAGGCGTCTGATACCATTGATAGAGTTCTAGGATCGTCTAGGAGCGGATCCATTAGGATATAAGTGGTTCAGGTAAATAGATGCAGTTCATATGCCATGCACACAGAGAGAGATACACACCAGAGGAGTCGGCGGGAGGAGGTGCAGTGGCGGCGGCGGTGTTAGGGTTGGAGCCGCCGTCCGCCATGGGCGTCGGTGTCCCGTTGGCAGTCACCTCTGTCGTCATCTAGGTGCACTGGGTGCTCGCCGGCGTCGGTGGAGCTTCCCGCCGCTGGCAGCGCCCCCTCTAGATCGGTCTAGGGTTTAGATATCGGTGGGGAGTTGGCGGCGCAGGTGAACTTCGTTTCGCGTGCCTGGCGCCCCGGCCCCCACCTAGTCTTTATAGCACTGTGTGACGGGGGACCACCAACCACATGGTTGGGCGTCCCGATCAGGGCGCAAACCTAGGGCCCGTTAGTCCGTTGGGCCTAACAGGAGGAGATCTAATTCCAACACGGTCTGCTCGCTGAGGTCAAGACGAGGCAGATTGAGACGGCTTAGATCAATCCGGTGCCGCCTGTTGAAGATCGAACCCGGCAGATTGTGGTAGAACGACAACACAACGTCCGCTTTTGCCTCATAGGCACTGAAGATCACGCCGTTGTGCTCCAACGGTGGTAGCGTGTTTTTACGGCGGCGGTGGCATGCTTGGAGATGGAAGAACCTTGTGTTGGCGTCGCCTTCGGCCAGAACACGATTGCAAGCACGTTGCCTGGCAATGGTGCGCGCTAGCGACGAGAGCCCCAGGATGTTGACCTTGAGGTCCCTGCGTAACTCAGACTCCTCCGGGGATAGCGTTCGCGTTTCCTGTGCGACATCCAGCTCGAAGATGACTACGCGCGCAGCGGCCAGCTGCAGCCGCACACTGCCAATGTGAGACGCGCTCCAGCTCTTTAGAGCCCTTGCAAGAGACCGTAACTTGAAGTCGACGCGTCGACATGCGTCCATGTTCGGTGTCGGCCTCCCCCATGCCAGCGTAGCGACTTCTAGGAAGCCCTCGAATTTTGGCCAAATCTGCTCAAAGCGGAACCTCGGTTTTGCCCAGGCATCAGTGTTGAGCGACAAGAGCAGCGGAGCATGGTCCGACGAGTCGGAGGAGATGGCCCGAAGGGCGTGGGATGGAAAGAGCTCCAGCCATTCGACAGAGGCAAAGGCACGATCTAGGCGTTCCAGAGTGGGCCTTTCCCGTTCGTTGCTCCAGGTGAAACGACGACCCCCAAGGTCAAGCTCCGCCAGCTCGAGGCCTTGGAACGTGTCCCCGAATGCGCGCATATATCCACGGTGAAGCCGGGTGTTGTTCTTGTCGCGTGCGTGCAGGATGAGGTTGAAGTCACCGCAGGCTAACCAGGGACCATTGCAGGTGGAGCGAATGTCCCTCAGCTCCTGCAGGAATTGTTGCTTGAGAGACGGGTCCGTCGGGCCATAGACCGAGGTTAACCACCAGGCCTCGTTTTTTGCCCCGACGTTGAGCAAAGCTTGATAGACAGCGAGAAATGGCGTAGGTCGGTGAGGGAAGCAACCCAGGTGTCACGGCACCAGGCGATCACAATCCCCCCCGACGCCCCGGACGACGGTAGACAAAGGTAATCAAAGCCAGCACCCGTTAATTCATTGTACGCGGTTACAGACAAGGACTCGACTTTGGTCTCTTGCAGGCATAAGATCGACACCTGCTCCTTAACGACAATATCCCTAACCACTCCACGGCGTGCGCGGCTGTTCAAGCCACGAGCGTTCCAGATCAGAATCGGCGTTTGATCCATTAAAAACCAAGAAGGCGACTGATAGCTAAGCAATAGCTCAGGACGACGGAGCCGTCACGCGCGACCTGCGCATCGTGGCCCTGGGGAAGAGCTCACGCATGGCCTCTCGCTTGGAGGAGGAGAGCGGCTCGGCGAAAGTTTTGTGAAAGCGGTCGGCGACAGACTTGTCCGCCGCTACAGATGGAGAAGATGGGGCTCGCGACAGGTGGGCAGATGCTGGTTTCCACTTGTCCAGCAGAACCTTCTTTGCCTGGAGTTCCGGTCTCGGCTCTCGGTGTGTTGTCTTGTCAGCGAGACGCTCACTGCGGCGAGGCACCAGGTCCGCGACTGGTGGCCGCGAAGCACGCAGATGAGGAGGCGACCGGGTTAGCTGCGCTTGGATAGGAAGCGTGAGACTTGCGATGAACTGAGGCACCGTTGGGGCATGAAGTCCAGCAGTTGCGCAAGCGGCTGGGGAGTCTTCATGTTCTGGAGGTGGGGGTTGGCTGTCTGGCGGTTGGGCCGATAGTGGGTGCTCTGGGACATCGAGAACTTCGGTGCCCGGCCCATCAACGAGCTCGTGCAGGCCCAAGCTATCCGGGGATGGCGGTGGGGTATCCAGCGGAGCAGCCTGCAGGTCCCACTCCGAGAGGCGGTGCTGCGACGCGACCCACGAGGACACCCAGGACGCTCCAGGTAGGCTGCTTTGGTGCCCAAGCTCCGTAACACCTCAAAAATTGCATGTTTTTGAAAATGATAATTTGAGTTTGTTATGCTTCTTTTGTTTTTGCATTCAATATAATTAATATACATACAGTTTTGGTGAAATTAAAACTTATCTTATAGTAACATGTGGTGCATTTCATGCTGGTGCATTGTTGTCTTTGTTTGAGTGGGTTTTGAAAAGTATCCAAAACTATATTTGAAAATGCTTTGGAAATTTATTTGGAAATTCATTTGCAAAATCAAATTTGGAAAATTGAAAAGACATTTCTTTTTTCTCTCTCCCTGCTGCTGTCCATCTGGCCCAAGGCCACTCCCTCCCCTCTTCCCTGAACTTGGCCCAGCCCGCGGTGGCCCTTCCCCCTCTCCCCCATTCCTCTTGGGCCGGTTCGGCCGAGGCCCAAACCGGGAGCACCGCGCCCATGCCCTCTTCACCGCTGACAGCAGGGGCCCCCTGGTCAGCCCTCCTTTCTCTTCCTTCTTGTGCCACTGACACGGTTGGCCCGCGTGGCAGTCTCCTCTCCCCTTCCTTCCTAATTCTCCTAGTGCCACTGACCATCCGGTCCCACGCGTCATCCCCCTCCTCCTTCCTTTTCTCCTCTCGCCGAGATCGGACAGAGCTCGAGCTTCCCATCCGAATCCTCCTCTCTCCCGATTGTCTCGGGATTTGTTTCCCTTAGTTGCACGGGATTACACCCATAAATACCCCGCATGCCCTGCCGTCTCCAAACCTCCCCTTTAACCGCCAACCACACCCTGCCCTAGCCCCGCAGAGGCGCCGCGAGCTCTGCCGCCGCCATTAGCATACTCCCGAGCTTTGCAGTCAACCGCAGGGTTCCCTCTCGCTTCGGAACACGGTACAAGACCTTGCAAATCTTTCCGTGCGTCCAATTTCGTGCTTCTTCGCCCTCACCGTTCTGTCACCGTGCACAGCAGCTCCGGAGCCGCCTCGCCACGACGCCGAGCACCACGGTCGCCCCTGGAGGCCGTCCTCTCCCTCCGGAGCAAGGTTTGGGACTCAATGATCCTTACCCCGCACCCAATTTGGCCTCTCTATGATCACTTTGCCTCCCCATTGTTCGCAGGGAAGCCCTCGCCGCTCCGTCACGTCGGCAGCCGCCTCTGGGTCCTCTCTGTCCGCGCGAACACCCTAGGTGAGTCCGTGCTGTCCCCCTATCTCTCCCGGACCCCACAGTTTGGTGTTTGATGGCCCGTAGGCCCTAATCCGCTCACGCCGGCGAGCTCCACGGCGGAGCCCATGGCGGACCGCCGCACGCCTCTGTTCCCGGCCGACGTCGCCTATTCTCTCTCTCCCTTCTAATCTGCACCGTCCTCTTTAGATCCGACGATCCAGATCGCTAGATACCCCTTCGGCCACTCCCTTCTAATCTCGGCACTCCAATCTGAGATCAACGGCCGAGGATCTCCGATACCCCTTTGATCTGGAAATTTGCTAAAGAGCCCCTGGAAGATTCCAGTCTCAACCCGCCGTCCATGGCGCCTTCAGAGAATACGTCTTTGCCTCTGGAAAGCGTGAACTTTGTCGGGATTTCTTTTAATTCGAAAATAAATTAAAATTCCTATTTACAAAACTGACACTCCTATTCAAATGTCTATAACTCCCTCATTTTAAATCCTTTTCGATCCATTCAAATTGCGTTAGGTTCGTAATAAAGTTCTCTTTATGTTAAAACCTCTGTTAGTTAGATTTGAAACAGTTTATTTTCGCGTTTAGGTTTAAAGTAATATCTTTTGTATAGGAAAA
The DNA here is from genome assembly GCA_022036555.1 of Microstegium vimineum. Classification (NCBI taxonomy): domain Eukaryota; kingdom Viridiplantae; phylum Streptophyta; class Magnoliopsida; order Poales; family Poaceae; genus Microstegium; species Microstegium vimineum. The sequence continues at coordinate 41,414,821 of CM039121.1, read as the reverse complement.
CCCGTTTATTTCCTAACTTCTTCGTTCTAGCTCCGTTTTCCGTGAATGAAACATCGTTGTGATCGTAGTGTTACGTAGATCAGTTTTATAAGCTTTTCATCTTGTTTTATTAATGTTGGTGTACTGTTCTAATCATAGTTTTGTTTGCTTCGTGTATGATTGTCCGTTGATTGTATGGTGTTGATTGTTGATCGGAATAGACGTTGAGCAACCCGTTGAAGAATCAGAGTTTCTTCTTGATCGAGATCAGCAAGAATTCTTCGAAGAAGGTAAGTATAACATGAGATCTTCCTTGATGACCTATTCACAAATAATATAACTCATATGCATGATATTCCTTGGTTGCCATAGTTTGGTCCTAGAGTTTGATACCCTGAATACCTTGTCACCTATGTTTTGATCCACCACATATGATTAGTTTTGCTAGCGCTCATATCAGATGTACATGATCTTAATTGTTAATGACTATATGCAATAATGATAAAACTTGCTTTTTAGCAACATGGATTATAAGAGCTTATCTGTCGGCAAAAGCTGGGATATACAGTACAACCACGAGGGCTATTATGGCTCTGGCTTTAGCTAAGTATGGGGACCTTTTTTAGCTTGTCAGTGGTTACCTTTATGGCGCAAATAGGAGCGTGCCAAGACGGGTATAGTGTGGTTCCTAATCTACGGGCCAGCCGCGAAGGAGTGTGACCGTAGACAGGTTGACTCTACATTCCCCTGCCACAAGCCTTGCGGCCCTGACTTGTTAGACGAACCCTTGGAAGGCTTCATAGTGTACCCTGGCCGCTCACCTTGGTAGTGTTTTAGGAGTAATTAACCCGGGCAAATGGGCAATCACGACTCGTGGGTAAAGTGTACACCTCTGATCAGAGTTAATAAACTATCATGATAGCCGTGCTCACGGACACGAGCGGCTCGGAAAACTCATAGAATTATTGGGTTCTTACTTCTATGTGGCTTACGTATGTGTTATTTATTTATTGTATATCTCTGTCATTTACTTTATGATCATGGATATTTGAGTTTATGCAAACTACCTTGGCAATTGTTGATATTAATATAAAGTGATCTACTTAAAATGCTCACCGCTATGAACCATGCATATCCTTTTGAGCTTCATAAACCCCGTGCTATATTTGTTGAGTACGTATGTGCTCACCCTTGCATTCAAACAACACAGATGAATATTGGGTTGATGACTACCGCAATGAGTACTAGACTTGGAGTCAACCAGTCAACCAGTCCTTCGAAGCTTCCGCGGATATCTTCGTTTAGTTAAAGTTATTTGTTTCAGACTATGTAATGAATATTTATTCGCTATGTAATAAGCACTGTGATGGTACTCTTTATAATTTGTCAACTCATGTGTACGACTATTCCTGGGGTGCACATGAGCCTTTTATGCACTTGTTTTTGTTCTTAAAAAACGGGTGTGACAAGCTCCGGCTCGGCGAAGAAAAGCGACCAGGCGGCAGACTTGGCCACAGGCGCGGACAGAACCGGCTCGACTGTTTCCGTGAAAGAAAGCATCGGGTCCTCCCCGCATAGCGCAGCCACCGGACGTTGCGCTAGCTGCAGGTCGGAGCTTTTGACTGCTTTAGACAGGCGCAGGGGGGAAGACGACACTGTAGCGACTGCTTTATCCATGCGGAGGGGAGAAGACGACACCGGATCGCAGGCAGGCAGCTGTGCGATGGTAGGCAGCAGGTCGGAGCCAGGCGACTCGGAGGCGGCAGGCGGCTGACGTTGGCCACGTCCGTGGCCGGCGACCAGCTGTAAAGGGACAGGCAGCTGTAAGGAGGCCGGCGGCTGACGTTGGCCACGACGGAGCACGGCGACTGGAGGTATCGGGCACGGGATTTGTCCTACCAGAAGCGACAAGGACTGTTTGAAAACAGGGCCCCACCCCGGTCCCAGCTCCGGCTCTGGTACGTCGTCGGCGTTGTGCCCGGCGCCGCCGTCGAAGCGATGTCGCCGCGGCCAAGGACCAGAGCGGCCCCGGGTGCCCCGGTCGAGCCAGTCCGGATCATTGCTGTCATCACTGTCACCAGGAGGGTCATCGCTGTCGGACGACGGCGCCGGCGACCAATCCTGGGACTCCACGACCCGAATGTTCACCTGGTAGCGCAGCGTCAGGAGCTCGGAGTGGATGATCTCGTGCTCGCGGAGGAAGAGCGGAGGCTCCACCACGAACGGCAAGACAGGCTCTGGAACCACGGAGATCGCCTGCAATGGGATGACGCGCGGGTGGGAGCACCAGCCGGCGACGAAGAACTCGCGCATGTCCTCGCGCTCATCCATCAGAGGCGCCTCAACGACGTCGGCACACGAGTTGCCAAGGATCCGTTCAGCCACCCGAACACTCCACAGGTGCGCCGGAAGGCCGCGATGGCCGATCAGGACCTTGAAGCGCAGAGCACCCGCGGTGGCCATGGACTGCCAGCGCCATCTCCGCCAGACGAGGAAGAAGGGGGTGCTGGTAGGCGTCGGGGCGTGCACAACGTCCTCCAAGGCCGCCCTCTCCGAGAAGCGGACGAGAAAGTCCTTCGGCGCGTACCGGCAGACCGAGAACGCCTCAGCAGGGATGTGGTAGAACGAGCTCCTCGACGTCAGCCGGGGAGAGCGCCTCTTCGTCGGCGTTGAGTCCAACGGAACGCGGGATGACCACCGACAACGACGAGGGCCGCGTGGAGGGGTGACCTGGGGCGGTGACGGCGGTGGGGAAGGCGGCGGAGGTGGCGGCCCCGGCGGGCGTGGCGCGGAGCGACTTGGGGAGCCAAAGGTAGCCCTGCAGACGGGAGGAACGGAGGTCTCCCGGCCCGTGGAGCACGACCGACCCGACACAGTGGAGGCGGGGGAGCGCGGCCGAGGATGCAGGTGCGGCCCACGACGCTGCGGCACCCCCAGCCCCGGGAAGGGAAACGTGCGGGCGACCTAGCACGCTTACAGTCGCGAGCGCGGTGACCGGTGTCCCGGCAGTGAAGGCAACGCGACGGGAAGCGACAGTCGGCAGCAACGTGGTCGTCCGCCAGACAGTTGAAGCAGAGGCCGACCAAGGAGGATGGTACGGGCCGGCGGCGTGTGTCCCGCGGACGCTCCCGGCGCCGCCAGCGCCGACGACTCTCCACCACCGCGAAGCCCGCCTCGTCGACGCGCGCACTCGCCCTGGGGACATGGTGTCGGGCGGCCCGTGCGACCGGGGGCTGGCGGAGCCGCATGACCCGCCGGGGCATGGGTCCCTGGTGGCGCCTCCAGGTGGTAGTGACGGCGGGCGGACGCCATGAACTCGTGTCCAGCGGGGGGCGGCCGGAAGCGAGGCCCCGAGCGACCCCGGACGAGGACCTCCTTGCCCTTGCCCGAAACAGCGGTGGGGGAGGGGTCGCCAGACTCGTCAGACGACGGCTCGGAGTCCGTGAGGCACAACCGCCCGCCGACACCCCCGCCCGACGGCCCTGCCGCAGCATGCGAAGAAGGACTCCATGGCGCGGCGAAGGGGGACAGCGAGGACGCGGGACACCGGGCGGCGGCCACCACCATGGAAAGAGACGGGAAGCCTGGCGACGCGCCCTCAGAGCCGATGGAGCCCATGACTGAGGGGAACGGCCCCAGAGGTTTGGACACACCTTTTCTCGTGTACCATGTGTCGAAGGGCGCAGCCTTAGTGTCTGGCTAGATCGCGCCAATCAGGGTCCATTCACAGCTTGACACCATCCCACCGACGCTAGTTTGACGACGCTGTCGTAGACGAGCATGACCCCAGTCCCCAGGGGTGCCAACGAGAAGAGATCAAGCTCGACGTGTCTGACCGCACGTACTGCATTGAGTCTGCGCCGGACCCGATGGTGCTAGAGGCGGAGCGGTGTGTTCCCTTGGTTATTTTGGTAGCCGATAAGCTTGTTGATGTTGTTTTTTTTACTATTTTTTCTATGAGAGAAAAATACTATTTCGGTGGCTCATAAGCGAAACAAACAGGGTGTTTGTTGCTCAATCATCAGTCGTGTCTGGGCCTTGGCCCAGCCCATCTATTCAGCCAATGATCAAGACAGATATCATTGGGCCTGTCCTCATGCAGCCTGTGGATGACGTCGCACGCGTATGGCCACGCCTAGAGGCGCAGGCTCAACCACGCTGATCCACATTTTCATCAACGCCTTCAAGAAGCTATTGCAGTAGCCTATCCTTTCCTCACCACCTAAGATTCAGATGACAAAGATCCCGGGAGAGAGTGACGATGAAGGACTTGTCTCTAAGAAGAGTGCACACCTTGCAGCAAAGAGTAAGTTCAGAGCCAAAAAAAAACCTTAAGCACACGCGAGGAAGGTAACGATGAAGTGATTGGGTTTTGAGGTCAAAACTGAGCTACTCCATCAGGCATCATTTGAAGAGTCACCCTCGAAGCATGTGGCAATGCGTGTGCTTTTCCCTAGTAGGCGGCATCGGCGCGAACGGGCTGAGAGTGCCATGTAGGCCACTAGAGATCCTTGTCTTTGGTCGCGCAACAATATGACAGTATAGTCCTTTTTTGTAATATTGCTTGTTCGTTCGTCGCAGAGTCTCACAGTAAGATTGTGCTGATTCTTAATAAAATTCTTAATAAAATACGGGCTAGACCTTGATTGTGAAAAAAATAATGTGTAATAAAAAAAATAGTAGACAACAAGACAAAGTGTGTGAAGCAAAACTTTTGACATGACACTGCTACACGAACCGCCTTTAACCCCGGTCGGCAAGGGCCTTTAGTCTCGATGGCTGAACCGGGCCTAAGGATTCAGGACTAAATGTCCCTCCTTTAGTACCGGTTCGCAGGCCCCAGACTAAAGCTAGAATACCAACCGAGACTAAAGGGTGCGCCAGGTGGCGCAGGAGGGACACGCGGGGTTGCATACCAACCGAGACTAAAGGTCTTTTTTTTACTGATTTTGGTATTGCTTATTTTGGTTTACAATTAGATTAGGTATTTAAATGTGTATTCTTCGCTGCTAATACATGTATTCGCGCACTTATAAGTTAGTTTCAAGCATTAAACACACAAATAAACTATGAAACTCTCTATATAAATATATTATGGAGCTATATATGCACATAAAATTTACATCATTATCCATTCACATTTGTCTTAGGACACAAGCGCTCTCGCCACTTAAATGTCATACAGATGTTCGTCTTGATTTGGCTTCAATAGTTCGGCCGGGTCGAAATAGAACTCACCTTTGGGTTTGAGCACTTTTTCACGAAGAAATCCAGCAAGTGTCTCTTGAATTCCTTTGAGGCGGACGGCTTGCAACATTTGGCTCCACAACCATTCAATCTTCAATTTGCATTATAAAGAAACAAGTGTTAGACCTTTAGTGACAATGCCTGACACCCGTAGCCGTTGGGAGGGGACTTTTAGTTCTGGTTGGTGTTATCAACCGGGACTAAAAACCTCTTTAGTCTCGGGCGTAATTTTTGCTGGGACTAAAGCCGATTTAGGAAATCGACGAAAGGTCTATTCTGTAGTAGTGTGAAAAGTTCATCCAATACATGTTGATTGGGCTTGAAATGGATTGCAATCCGATCGTGGCATCCATCTCGATTTGATTTGAAGCAATATATTTTGATCTGCAAAAATCAAGTTTTTATGTGCATAATTATATAGTTTTAGCGATTTACTCGTTGGAGGCAATGCAAAATAGGTTATGTGTTTGTCTATTCGGTTGGAGCCCGTTTTGTACCGATAAAGCAGCATGCACCCTCCCCCCAACCCCCCCCCCCCCCCCCCCCACACCAACAACACACACACCACCAGGGGCACGAACTATCACAAGATCATAAAAAAAATTAAAAAATTATTCAAATATTTTTACATGAAAATACAATGCAATTAAAATCCTAAAATTTGGTTTAATCTAAGAAATTCATAAAAAAATGTTTTACCTCAGACAAAACATGAAACTAATTTCATTTTTATCTAAAATCACGCTCTATGTACCTAGCTTAATTTTTTTAATCTTTATGGACTCATTTGGGTTTTTTTTTTGCTAATATAAGCTCTCATTATCTATTTTAGTTAGTAGTACTCGATGTTGATCATCCAGATTACATAGAAGCAATAGTGTAGCGTCGTTAGGTCCGTATGTGCGGCACAATGCATGTAGTCCCACGAGCTAACACAGCTACTTTGAAAATTTGTCTAGGGCATGGGACCGATGCCCACCTTACCGCACAAAAGTTGCCCTCACGACGCTTCACTAACGTTTCTTTCTCACTACGATCAATATCGACTAATTATAATAGACAATGAGAGCCTTTACTAACAATAAGCACTAAAATAAGTCCATCAAGATTCAAACAATTTCAAGTTAACACTATAAGGTACAAGATCATTTGAGAAAAAAAATTGAAACAAGTTTCATAATTTTCTGAGGTAAAACAAAGTTTCTATGTTTTTTTAAGTTTAAATGAAAATTGAAGATTTTTAATTGCATAATTTTTTTATATAAAAAGTATATAAATTATTGAACTTTAATATGTTTTATTGAAAAACATTTCCTAGTCTGATTTATGTCATTGAACTTTTAATTTGGTCTGATTTACTTTCTCCCTAACGTGGCCCCACTCCGGCAAAACCAACGTTAAAATTATCTAACTTAGAAAAACAAATGGGTTTAAAAGTTGAGGAGGTAAAAAAATTGATTTTATTATATACTCCCTCCGTCCCTAAAAGAATCAATTCGTAGAATCCGTGCCAGTTAAACTTTTTTAACTTTGATTAACTTTATAGAAAAATGTTTTTTTTAGGGAAACCGGAGGGGTTTACACCCCTGCAGTATAAATAGATTAAAACAAAACAGGTTTAAATTACAGTTAAACGGGTAAACAGGAGTGAAGAGAGATAGTTTAGGAGACAAAGAGTGAAAAAAAGAAAATAAGAACTAGTACTGAAAGTGACCGCGTTAATTAAGACAGATTGCCGATCCATTGGCTAAACTCTGAAATGAACCTCCTTTTGAGCCTCCATAACAATAACTGAATTTATTCCCTGAAATTTTGCTTTGCTAACTGAAAGTCTGGGTTGATATGGCGGAAGATCATGTCATTTCTCGATCTCCAGACTGTCCAACACATGATGATAATGATCTCCATAAAGAATGGAACTTGGAGTTGGTCTCTGAAGGTTTTAAGGATCTGTAAGGGATCCAACGTGTTGTCCACCTGAATGTTAATCCATGTCCAACACTGAATGGCGAATGGGCATTCAAGAAACAAGTGGCTAAGAGATTCTTCTCTAGTGCCGTTGCAAAGGACGCAATTGTAATCTTGCAAGTTCATGTTCTTTCGGTAACAACATCTATGATTTAAAATGAGCACCATATAAAATATATATTTTTAGATAAATTCAATGACACTAGTTTGATATCATAATTTTTAATACTTTATTATAGAAAATTTGGTCAAAGTTTAAAAAATTTGACTTAGGACAAACTTAGAAATCTATTCTTTCGTGAACGGAGGGAGTAGTTTAGAAGGAAAAATCAAAGATCACGATAGCTGAGAAAGGTAAATTAGTTTTTTCCTCAAAAGTTAACACTTCCTATCTTGGGCTGGGCTTAGAAGACTCCACGGCGTAAAACAAGGGCCTCTGAGTTTCTCAGTTATCCAATCATCGCATGTATGGCCCTAAACCGAAACTAGGCTGCAGGAAGCCCACGAAGGCGTACACGCCTACACGGTTCCTACTTCCTACCTCCTCGGAGGCGTTTCCGGCTGCCGCCGTGCGACGCGCCGTAACAACGAGAAATTTTGAAATCTGACCCGTTATTTGTATACCGCAAGAAACTTGATTTGAAATTCGAATATGACCCTGATCATGTGAATTGTTTTGAAATTTAGTCTTTTCTAGAATTTCGCAATTTCAATAATTCTAAAAATCCTCTTGTATTGTTTGGATAAAGGAAAAAGACATCATTGTCCCCTCACTCTTTTTCCTTCCTATCAATAACTCACAACTTCGTCCGATCAAAAAAAAACTCGCAACTCACACCGCCCCGTCCACCCGATCAAAAAAAAAAGAGGAGCGGCGGGCCGCGAGGGCGCCGGCGACGGGCGAGGAGGCGTCTGAAGGAGCGCAGCGCGCGGTGCTGAACAGGGAGGAGGCGAGGAGCGTGGGCGTGTGGCGGCGTCGCCGGAGCCGCCAGCGGCGGCGCGGGCGCATCCTGGGCGGGAGCTGGTGGCGCCTGTGCCGGGACCACGGCGACGGCGGGCCGCCGACGTCGCTTGGGCGATTAGCCGGGAGGTGTCCAGGAGGTGTCTAGGTCATTTGGAAAGAGCAAGGGGCAGAAATGTCTTTTCCCATGCTCCAAACAGTGAAAACAACTCTCTAAAATTATTAAAATTGTAAAATCCTAAAAAAGATTAAATTTTAAAACAATTCGTATGATCTGGATCCTATTTCTAGTGCGAATTCTAGGTCAAATTTCTTATGGCCTACGAATAACGGCTCAGATTTCAACCGGTAGCCCGGCCGTAGGTAACCGGGTTATCTTCTCAGCGTGAACCGAGGTAGCGTGGGCGTGGCGTGCTGTCCATCCAAGTCCCAACTCATCTCCCTCTCCGGGTCCCAATCTCCACTCCACTAGTCCACTCGCCTGCCTCTGCCTCTGCCGCTGCCGCTGCCATTGCCACCGCCGCGCGCCTGACGGCCGAACTGGCTCCACCGCGCTACCAGGACGCCAGCCGGCTTCTCTCGCTTCGACTAGGCGATACATTGGTACTCCCAAGTCCCACCACTTTCTATTTCGCTGAATGCGGTATCATACTAGCTGCCTGTTTTTTTTCTCCATAAGAGTGAATTTGTAAAGCATTTTTTTTATGAAACGATTTTGTAAAGCATTATACCGCATCAGCATCCCTTTAGTGGATGAAATAGGTGCACCGAAAGTTTTGTCGTATGATTGGGTTTCTGATTATTATGAAATGTCAGTCCAAAATTTGATCATATCGTTCAAATGCGTATTCAAGCAATGGAAGAATTGTGGATTTGGAGGGATTGAGGGGAGGGGGGTGCTTAGGACTGCCGCATGAGTTGTGTGCTTTGCTAATGTAAGCTGATACTTGAAAAGATAGCTTGTGCTCAATTAATTGTTTTCTGAGTTTTTTTTTCTTGTTTGCATCTGTTCTGTCACCATGGATTTAGGAATTTACTAATCTTTGTGGCAAGTAGGCATAAAGATCTCATATACACAACTCACAGAAGAATTAGATGAGATAAAAGCTAATGTAATAATTTTGAATCCACATATCAATAGACAATAGAAATAAGATGAAATAATATCTAATGTACATCAACTAAAATACATATCCAACAGTTAAATCAAGAAACTATATGCCCGGCACACTTATGTGTGCTAATAGAACAATGGGAAGAAAAACACCCCACTATCACAGAAATTTCAATCGCCTGCTGGACCATCTCGTGTTTTCATCATCATCAACAACAAAGCTTATAGTCCCAAGCAAGTTGGGATAGGCTAGATATCTCTTGCAGGTTGATCCAAAGTAATACATCATTTGAATGGGGCAGCAGCAAATTTGTAAGTACTGCACTGCTGCTGTGTTCTCATGCAAAGATCTCAATGTCTGTTGCCTCCTTGTTGCAAACTGACCAATCCAAAGTATGTTCCAGAGGAACCCTTAGCCATAAGGGATGCATGTGTGCCCTTCTCCACAACAATTCCTTTCTCAAGCACAGTAAGCTGGTCACAGTTCTGGATTGTGCTGAGCCTGTGCGCCACCACAATACTTGTCCTACCAACCATTACTCGGTCCAATGCCTCTTGTACCACCTTCTCTGACTGGCTGTCTAGTGCACTTGTAGCTTCATCCAGTAGCAGGATAGAAGGGTTCTTCAGGATGGCACGGGCAATTGCAATGCGTTGTTTTTGGCCTCCTGAAAGCTGAACGCCCCTCTCGCCACACCATGTGTCATATCCATCCTTGAGGTTGCTAATGAAGTCATGTGCATTCGCAGACCTTGCAGCATTCTCAATTTCTGCTTCAGTTGCTGTTTCCGTACCATACACAATATTTTCTCTTATTGTACCTGCAAATAGTGTTGGCTCCTGGCTGACTAATCCAATGTGCCGCCGCAAGGTTCTGAGATTGTATGTTTTGATGTCTTTACCATCGATCTTCACTACCCCCTTAAGTGGGTCATAGAACCTCTCTATAAGCCCAATGATAGTCGACTTGCCAGAACCACTTTGCCCAACAAGGGCTGTTGACTTGCCTGGTTGGATGCTCAAGGAGAAACCTTTGAAGATAATCACATCTGGCCTTGACGGGTATGCAAAGTCAACTCCTCTAATGTCAACCTCACCTTTTAGCTTCTCTGGTTTGTACCCCTCTGGGTTATCAGGGTCAATTTCGGTTTCCCTGTCAAGTACAGCAAACACTGAAGCTACTGCGTCAGCACCCTTAGCAAGGTCTGTTGTCATGCTACCTGCATCTGCAATCACACGCCCTGTGCTTACTAGTATCATGAAGGTCTGGAAGAGTGCCTTTGCAGTTACGTGATGCTCAGCCATGAGCTTGCCACCATACCAGAAATCAAGGGCCCATGTGCATGTCATGAGGCTCATGGAGGTGCCAAGGCCCAGTCCTGCAAACCATGACTGTCGGATGCTTTCTTTGCGTGGCCCATCTTGTGCTTGGTCAAAGAGGCGTAGGATGCGGTCCTGGGATGAGAAAGCAGTAATGGTCCGGAGATTAGAGACAGCCTCAGCTGCTAGCTTGCTACATTCAGATTGTGCCTGTATTGATTTCTTGGACATGCTCTTCAGTAAGACACGGCGAGCATAAAAGCAAACAATGATAAGGGGTTGCACTGCTATCATGACAAGGGCCAAACGCCAAGCGATCACCAGACCCATAGTGCAGGCTATGAGAACTGCAGAAACTGTCTGGATCACTAGAGCCATTCGATCACCCACAAGTGACCTCACCTGCCAAAAAAAAGTATTTGTATTGTCAGGTATTATTTTTTATAATATCCATAAGCTTAACTTTGATTCGTATACTTACAAAATTGGCATCCTTGGCAATTTGTGAGCATATGGCACCAATGGAGTTCTCATCGCGGTCAAACCACCCAATCTCAAAAGTAAGGATTTTTGCCAGCATCTGTTCTCTCACTCTCTTGGTGAGGTATTCCCCCATAGCACCGAAGTTGTAATGTTGCCCAATATTGATCAGGAATGAGAGTACTGCAAGACCAACAAAGATGAGTGCATAGGTCCTTGTTTTGTCCTTGATCTCATTATGGTCTGTCAAGAAGTAGATTGAGATCATGCTGCCCATGGCATATGCATATGCAGGCTGTATTCCTCCAAACACAATTGCACTGATACTTCCCATCAGAGCCTGCCTCCACTCTGGTGCATTAAGCATCAGTAGCCTTCTGAATGATGGGATGGGAAGCTTTGGCTTCTCGGCACTATTATCATTTTCTGCATCACCCATTGACCGTCCTGAGCTTGACCTGCTAGCTGCAGAGAACCTCCTGCTCATGCTGTGGCTGCTAGATTGGCCTGCAGCAGATGTACTTCCAGTTCCACCAACCTGATTTGCCTCCCTTGAATCTCTGGTCTGCTGAAGGCGGATAAGAGATGTGTAGAGGCCGTTCTCATTGACAATGAGCTCATCATGGGATCCCAGCTCCTTGACCTCACCATATTGCATCACAGCAATCATGTCAGCATTACGGATTGTGGACAGCCGATGTGCAATGACAATGGTTGTCCTACCCACAGAAGCCAGGTCAAGTGCCTCTTGCACAACACGCTCTGACTCCGTGTTCAGTGCACTTGTGGCTTCATCAAGGAGGAGGATCTTGGGTGACTTAAGGATAGCTCTGGCAATAGCAATTCTCTGCTTCTGTCCTCCAGACATTTGGACACCACGCTCACCCACCTGTTTAATTTTAAACTTGGTGCGTATCAGAGTGGAAATAACTTATATTTTGCAGATGGAAGCATTTTAGTCCCAAGTTTGTTGATTTACACAATGTCAACATATTTATTGACAAAACTATAATTAAGTTTGCTTTGGTAGAGTGTTAAACTTAAATTCATTGTACAAACTGTTGTTTGTATGACCCTCCTGGCCTCCATTTCAGAATTTGTTTAAGATTAACCACGAAAATCAACATGTATGTACAGTCTATCCAATGGCATGCTGCTTGATGGCATCCTTCTAGTTTCTAGTGATGATGTGGGAGTAGGACTGCCTTTTCAATTGTACAGATAGCTTCTTTTAAGTGCTCTATTTAATATTCTCCTGTTTAAAAGGGTTATCCTGATCTTCACTTCAAACGTTTACCTTCCCTATAAGTTGTCTAGAAACTTAGAATCTGTCATTGGAAGGCAAAGGCTTTATTTCTAGAGGATGGAACATTATTCTTATTTGATAAGTGTACAAGTTGTATGCATATTTTGAATGTTTAAAGTGATCGTTCTACCATTTTTTTATAAATCGCCAACAGAGATAGTTATAATTCACTCATGGCCAGAGGTTTCCTTATTTTTCTTTGTGAACATATTGAAAATTCTTGTGTATAGCGAATAGTTGGCAATGTTATTGAGGTCACTACACTGCTACATTCATATCGACGTTTTGTCCTCTGACTTCAAATCTCACACTTTCGTGTAAGGTCATGTATGTTACCCCCAACAAGTTTGCTTTTGTAACTGATTGAAGCTCTCTCAGTGGCAGACAAAGTTTACCACTGATGGGAATAGGCCTATCTGATCAAAATTGTTGCTGGTGATTTCTCAGTATCACTTTGGTGCTCATATTATACTCCTACCTTATTTCTAAAGTGCTTCTGTTGTTGCTCTGCCAAAGTGATATGCAACAACTCTTTTATCTAAATCAGATGATTTGTTCTTTCTCCCGAGTGGATGGTGATGAAGTCAGGTAGCAAGATTACTATACAAAATATTGTTCTCAAAAGAATACAAGGCAATGTTTATCCACATCAGAATCAGATGTTGAGTCATCTGCAGATACATTATTTTAATCTTGCAGCTAACTCACCCTATTGTTTCCGTTGTTAGTTTATCTTCACTAAGGTCACTCTCAGTCATTTGACTGAAAGTCTCATACAAATTGTTCAAGGCCAACGTAAACTGTAGCGGAGTGCAGATAATGGTCATTTCTAAAGCAAACTGATGTGATAAGGTGAATTGAAGGCAAGTGCAACTTTTCAAGATTTTTCTTTGATATCGATCCATATTGATAATTGAAATGGATGTCTAGTTATCTGGTAAGTAACATTAATATCACAATCACAAGGATATAACTTTGTATTTTCAGGTTGAAAATCCCATTTATCTATCCTCCAAATGTATAGTTAACCTTCTATATTATTTGAGTCGACCATTCTTTCATCACATGTATTTATTCCCCTTAAACTGAGGACTGAACTCAGACAAATAAGGTATTCTCCTGTTCCTATGGATGTTAATATGAAATGCCACTGCAGTAACCCTAAAAATGTTACAGTTGAAGTTATTTTGGACACACTCTAATTCAAGATACATCGATGCTACTTGTGCAGGAAATTAACCATGTTCATTGAGACTTGTCCATGGTTTACAGTGCTGATTGTTGGCACAGCTTAAATGTAGGCACACTGCTAAAATAGAGTTGTTTCTCACTATCTAGGACACTTTTCTGTGGTGTTTTCATGAGTGCATGATTATGGCCAATGAAAATGAAAGTGCAGTGGCAAATTGGCCCTTTATTGTTGTCAAACTCACAATAATACAGGTATGAAGTGGTGAAATACTCTACTGGGAGGATGGGAGGATATTTTGCGTACCAATCAGGTCATCTTGTTCGAGTTTTGCCACATCAAAGTCTAACATTGCGCTAGTTTTCAGTAGCACACATCCGGTTTGCACACAATAGAATTTGCTTGTGGTGGGGGTCTGGCCATGAAAGAAACATTTCATGTTTACATGCTTGCCAATGAGTCTGATATCATTAGAGGGATCTTCCATTATTAGCTGAGGGATAGCATCTTCATGAAGTCCCATCTTGGGATATCTAGGCAGCGCAAAAAGTACTCTTTTCCCCCTTCTGTAATTATTATCTTTGAAATGACCAAATCACAGTTTGTGATAGGGGAAGAGATCTGGAAAAAGGCTCCTTTCCTTTTTTGAGAGTACACAGTACAACGCAAACACTCAACACGCACGCACACTCGCCCCTACGAACACACGCACGCAAACCCTACCCCTATGAGCACCTTCGAAGGACTGAGCCGGCAATCATTTAACTTTTTTTTTTACATATTAAAGCCTCATGGTGGAAGCACTTGTGCCACTACAGACATACTAGCACGGGCACTTTCTTCTGTCAATCTCTGCCTCACGTATTGCTGTCAGAATTATTATTGTGTGACAGGACTTCAGTGAAATCCTGTTCGCTAGGAAAGTTGGCACACCCAAGACTGTTGGCTGGCAGCACTTTTCCAGGTTACTAGATTTGCAAAAAGGTTCTGGCTATTTGTCTTCTGCGTCCACCAACCACGGAGTGACACACCCTGAGTGGTGGGCTAACCATTCTCTCTTCCCCAATTTGGGGTCACCACTCAATCTTGTATGATTCCTAGGTCCTACCATAAGCAATCTTGGAAAGCGTGTGCTCTGATCCCTCAGCATATGAAGAAGGATTGCAATTGAAGCGGTGTACCTAGCAGTCTTAGAAATACTGGCACGGCAGCTAGGAGTACAGGGTTCGGCTACTATTCTCTCGTGGAAAGGATGAAATTTCTAGTAGAGATGTGGACGTATGCTCAGCGGGCAATGAGAGATATGATGAAACTGCAATGAGGACTATGACTGCCCACTACAGGCAATTTGCGGTTTCAGGTACTTCTGTGGTCAACTGTATTTCCATCTTTAGTTATTTTTCTTTCTGTTATGTTATATAGTCAATGTAGATGATGTAATGACTCAATGGGGCACCTATATGTTGCGTCTTTGATTTTTCCTAATTCGTTAGATGTCAATGTTTGAGCTTACTATACCCTCCATTTCCTGAGTGGGTGGTTTGGTACTTTGGTTTCTTCACTATATGACTATAGTGCTGTTTATCCACTCACTTTTGCCTAACAAAGCCCTCTTGTATTTCAACAGTCCTAGTACTGTAATTTTACTCTTACTAAAAAGCTGCCAAGCTGGAGACACTTGGGCTGTCCGACATCTACCTACTCATACTACAGGTGAGTGCTCCTCCAATTCGAGTTCTTCCTATTCATCCAGATAGGCCAGAATATGAACAAACTTAATCTGATCTTGGTTCTGCACTTAGTAATCTATTCATATAGATTGAGTTCTATATGAACGAGTGTAGGTAGATGTCAATTCGACACTTAGGTATTTTACTCTACTTCCTATAAGTTCTCGTTCTGCTACCTATTATATTGATTGAGTTCATGGCATTAAAACTTAGTAATCTATTTGTCTGAATGGAGTTCATAATTTCATCAAATAAGTCACAAAATAATATGATAAAATACAAACTAATGTAGATCTTCTCTCATGTTCCTTGACCTTTACACTACTGTAAATACATACTGAATAGTTATACTAAGAAACTACCATCTTCACACACTACTTTGTACCAGTAGAGCAATGGGAGAAAGCTTATTGTTGAAGTCTATTTTAATGGTTTGCCGACCATTCTTGCTTACTTGTTAATACAAAGTGGAAATCAACAGGGTTGCAAATCTGGAACTAAAGTATTTTCATGCAAAATATTGCCTCCTTGCTGCAAATTAACCATTCCAAAATACGTTCCAGTAGGACCCTTGTCCATGAGGGATGCATGTGTGCCTGTCTCCACAACAACTCCTTTCTCAAGCACAATAATCAGGTTGCAGTTCTGAATAGTGCTCAGCCTGTGTGCAACCACTACACTTGTCCTCCCGACCAACATTCGATCTAATGCCTCTTGGACCACCTTTTCAGACCGGTTGTCTAATGCACTAGTAGCTTCATCTAATAGCAAGATAGCAGGGTTCTTCAATATTGCACAGGCGATTGCGATGCGCTGCTTCTGTCCTCCTGACAGTTGAACACCTTGCTCTCCACAACTTGTCTCATATCCATCCTTGAGGTTGCTAATAAATTCATGTGCATTTGCTGAACGTGCCGCATTCTGAATTTCTTCTTCACTAGCTGCTTCTGTGCCATACACAATGTTCTCCTTAATGGTACCTGCAAATAGTGTTGGCTCTTGGCTAACTAGTCCAATGTGTTGTCGCAAGGCATGAAGATTGTATGTTTTGATGTCTTTAAGGTCAATCTCTACTACCCCACTAGTTGGGTCATAGAACCTCTCTATAAGTCCAATGATAGTTGACTTTCCAGAACCACTTTGCCCAACAAGTGCTGTTGACATGCCTGGTTGGATGCTCAAGGAGAACCCTTTGAAGATGAACACATCAGGTCTTGATGGATATGCAAAATCAACTCCTCTAATGTGCACCTCACCTTTGAGCTTCTCTGGTTTATATCCCTCAGGGCTATTAGGATCCATTTTGGTTTCTCGGTGAAGAACGACAAATACTGAAGCAACTGCATCAGCACCCTTAGAAAGATCTGTTGTAGCACTACCTGCTTCTGCAATCACACGTCCTGTGGTTACTAGAAGCAAGAAGGTTTGGAAGAAGGCTTTTGCTGTAATATAGTGCTCAGCCATGAGCATGCCACTATACCACAAGATGATTGCCCACGTGCATTTCAAAAGGACCATGGAGCTACCAAGGATGATACCTGCAAACCAGGACTGTCGGATGCTTTCCTTGCGTGGACCATATTGTGCTTGGTCAAAGAGGCACAACACACGACTCTGGGATGAGAAAGCAGTTATGGTCCGAAGATTAGAGACAGCCTCAGCAGCTAGCTTACTACATTTATCTTGTGCGTGTATTGATTTCTTAGACATGCTCTTCAATAAGACACGACGAGCATAAAAGCAAACAATGGTAAGGGGTTGTAATGCTATCATGACGAGGGCCATACGCCAAGCTATAACCAGACCCATGATGTAGGTAGTTGCAACCGCAGAAACTGTCTGGATGACCAGAGACATTCGATCACCAAGGAGTGACCTCACCTGCAATACAAATATTATGTCTTGTTAGTATATCCTCTTCTAAATCTCTATAAGCTTTATTTGTACTTACAATGTTGGAGTCTCTGGTAAGTTGTGAGCATATGGAACCACTAGAGTTCTTATCATGATCAAACCACCCAATCTCGAAAGTGAGAAATTTTGCAAGCATTTGTTCTCTGATCCTCTTGGTTAGGAATTCCCCCATGGCAGCAAAGTTATAGTGTTGCCCAATACTAGTTAAGAATGAAAGAACTGCAAGGATGATGGAAATAAGTGCAAAAGTCCTTGTTTTCTCCTTGATCTCCTCATGATTTGTTGAGAAGTAGACAAAGATCATGCCTCCAATGAAATATGCAAATATTGGTTGTATGCCTCCAAACACAATTGCACTAAAGCTTCCTATCAATGCCTGCTTCCACTCTGGTGCATTAAGCATAAGTATTGTCATGAAGGATGGAACTGGAAGGTTTGAATTATCTTTGTTATCATCATGTTTTGTATCTGGAATTGACCATGTTGAGCTTGTCCTACTAGCTGTAGAGAAAACCTTGCTCATACTTTGGCCTGCAATTCCACCAACCATGTCAGTGTTCGCTGAATCTCTAGTCCGCTGAAGTTGGACAAGAGATGAATAGAGGCCATTCTCATTAGCAATGAGGTCGTCATGTGATCCCAACTCCTTAACCTCACCAGTTTGCATGACAACAATTATATTGACATTTCGGACAGTGGATAAACGATGTGCAACAACAATAGTAGTCCGTCCCATGGAGGCAAACTCAAGCGCCTCATGCACAACACGTTCTGAATTCGTGTCTAATGCACTAGTGGCTTCATCAAGAAGGAGGATCTTGGGTGATTTAAGGATTGCTCTAGCAATAGCAATCCTTTGCTTCTGTCCTCCAGACATTTGGATACCACGCTCACCCACCTGTTTTTGGTCTATATATGGTTAGTATCCAAGTAATAACAACAACTTATTATATTCCACATAACAACTCTAGTTCTAATGTTTTTAATTTGGATAGATATCTACAAATTAGAATGAACTTGTGTCATGACAATCTAACACTTTTATCTATTTGTAGTTTCTTGATACAAAAATGATAGCCTAGACTGTTGTGGCAAGAGTATAGAAGAATAATTGAACTTTAATTCCTTCAACAAAATTGATATGTATGTTTACCACAAGTTAGTTTTGTTAGCAAACTGTTGTTTGTATGCACTCTTTATATCATTTCAAAAAAAATTGTTATAATTGCTATGTACATTGCATGATTGATGGTTGTGAAAAATGATCAACACATACCCTAGATAGAACAATTTATCTGAACCTTTTGTGTTATACTTATACATATAAAAATTTGATATGTTTGATCATTTTTCCATTGACATGTTGTCTGGTCAGCACTTCCATTACATAAAACCATTTCAAAAATATCATTTTACCTTTTTTTTTATAACCTACACATGGCATAAATAATGTACCCCAAGTGTCATGACATAAAAGTTAATCTAAAATAGGTTCTTATATATTCCCTCAATTCCAAATTATTAGACGTTGGCTTTCCTAGATATATTGTTTTTAGATACATTATTTTTCTACGTATCTAGACATAGTGTATGTCTAAGTGCAAATATAGTCAAATTTAAGTTATTTTTGAAAAACTTTTATTACTAAAGCAAGTCATAACAAAAAAAAGGTGATATTTTATACACATTTTTGAATAAGTAAATAGTCAAGGTAAAAAAAAATCAAACGGGCTATAATTTGAAACATCACGAATTAAGAGCTCGTTTGTTAGAGATTCGGCCCTAGCTAGAAACAGCTCCAATATCTACATCTTTATCGCGGAACGAATCCACCCATATCGAGAGGGCCTCTCGCTCCGTGACAGCCACGTGGCAATACTACGGTGCAGTAAATTTGTGATTAGTCTTCTGATTGCCTAGTTCGTATGCCGTAAGGCTTTTGGCCTCTCGTGGTTCATTGGACCTGCACACCACACGTTCTTCCTCCTGCTCTTCTTCCTACGCCCGACCCCCACCGGCCATCATACGACATATTTCCTCTCCACAGCCTTCGTCAGTAGTTCTTTTAAAATACTTACTCCCTCCCTTCATCTCAAATTATAAGGCATCCCAAAAATCTTGAAGAGTCAAAGTATTTTAAGTTTGACCAAACTTATATGACAATAAAATAACATTTACGATGTCAACCAAGTATCATTAGATTCGTTATCAAATATATCTTAAGTTTCACCAAACTTATATAATATAATAATATAATAACATTTACAATGTCAACCAAGTATCATTAGATTCGTTATCAAATAATAACATTTACGATGTCAACCAAATATTATTAGATTCGTTATCAAATATATCTTAAGTTTCATCAAACTTATATAATAATATAATAACATTTACGATGACAACCAAGTATCATTAGATTCTTTATCAAATATATTTTTATAGTATGTCTATTTAATGTCATAAATATTTATAGTTTCCTCTATAATTATTGATCAAACTTGAGATGTTTTGACTCCCAAAATCCTTGGAATATCTTATAATTTGGGATGGAGGGAGTATAATATACCATGTAAAAAAAACTCAACCATATATATGGCGTTAGGTCCATTACCCAGCAAATGAACCAAGCCCAAAAAAAATACCAGTTGACCGTAATACCCGAGCGCAGCAACCAACTGCACGCGCGGCGGAGCACGCGTACCCTCCTAGTAGCTTTTATGATACAACTCTATTTGACGAAACAACTTCTTGTTAAAAATATCTATAATATTCTTCTATTTTATTTCTCGGTCATTTCTTCTTTCATTTTTCCTACTTATTTTTCCCTTCTCCCTCTACCTTAATCGCACAAACTTCCTTCCCCCTGCCATCTCGATGGACCTTCTGCTGAAGTTTCCACCCCTCCCTACGCCAGCCTAGTCACCACTCTAGTCATTGTAATTCATGGAGCTTTTCTACTAAAGTTATTTTAAAATTAATCTAGCATTACGTTTTAGGGTCTGTTTGGAACGCTGGATTTTTTCATGTTCCTGTACTTTTTCCTATGAAAATGAATTGATTCCTGTAAAATTCCTACGTGATTCCTGTGAAATTCCTGCGTTCCAAACAGACCCTTAGAATCAATGGCGTAAAGCTAAGACCAGTCTTGAGAGGGAGAGTTTCATAGCATGGTTTTCAAAAGTTCCATGTCATATAGAATAAAATGAAATATGGATGAAGCTTCACCATAAAGGAAGACATTGATTTGTGTGCAAAATATAACACGAGGGTGCATACTTAAGTTGTATATAAGAGCAACTCCGGTAACACCCTACTTGACACCCTATTCCCAATTTAGACAGTGAAGGGCAAACAAATGTAACTCTAACATGACCCCTACTGGATCATCCACATTTGTCGGTCTCCTATTTTTTTCCCACCTACTACCCATCGCTGTTGCTCCCTACTCCACTACCCAAACTTTTTCTCTGTTTCTTCTTTGCTCGATGACTCCACCCGTGCGGCCTGCACGACGTGTTCGTCCCAGCCACCGGAGTTCCCCAAGCCACTGTGCCGACGACTGACAACCTAAGTTCGTCCAACCAGCCACTCCACTGCCACCGGCGTGGCCAGCACCGGCAGCGCATCCTGCCCTGGGACGGACACACCTCTGCCTTGCCTCTGCTCTGCTGCCGGCGCATCTCCCCGGCGTGTATGGTGAGAAGAACGTGGGATAGGAAGACAAGTGGGTCCCACGTGTCATTCACTGCTAGGATAGTTTTGGGAGGTTTGTTTTAGGTGGTTATGCTGAAGAAAAAATGGGTAGTGTTGAAATGGTACTCCCTCCGTATACGTATTAGTAATTACATGATGTTTTAGACTTACAAGAGGTTTGCGGAAAAGAAGACGTTTTGGACTTACAGTATGTGATGCCCCTGCCTGCAGCGTTCCGTCTCCCGGCTGCGCTCCGTCTCCCACACGCGTTAATTGCGCCATGTGTTAATTGTTGTCGACCCGCCCACCTCTCACGCTCGACGCAACGCCTCTCGCACTCACCCCACGCTGCTCTCCTCTCACGCTCACTCGCAGGAGCCTGACATGGAGATGGTGTCGGACTCAAACGTGCGCGTGCCGTGCAGCCATCCAAAATCAAAGCAAAGTGTAGGCAAAGGGAATCGGACCTTGCTCACCCTCCCCACATGCCTTAGCACCCAACTGACTAACCAATCCACCTAAAAAACAATGATGTTTAGAATATATCCGTAGCCGTATTTAATAAGGGTAAACTGAGAATATTACTCTCTAATTAATGACTCTTTGATAATTATAATCATGTCTTAAATGTCATCTAATTCCTATATGGAGGGAGTAGGTACCCAAATGGAGAAACAAGGGATCTGATTTAGCTAGCACTATCGAAGATACTGTCAAGCCATGTTTGCTTGATCGTTTCGGTGGCTGATAAGCCGACTGAGGCTGTTTTTAGTTGTTTTATTGTGAGAAAAAAATATTGTTTCGATGACTGATAAGCCAACTAATAAACCGGCTGATAAACCTAGCGAACATTGTCATACTAGTTACATTTTCAGTCATATGACTATATTTTGTTTGCAGAAAGTGCTAGTGCAAGGAGGAGATGCTGCGTAGTACCTGCGTATCGTAGCCCTGCGGCAACTGCGAGATGAAGCTGTGGGCGTCGGCCGCCTTTGCCGCGGCGACGACCTCCTCCTCAGTGGCATCCTCCTTGCCCAACAGGATGTTCTCCCTGATCGACGTAGCGAATAGCGCCGGCTCCTGGCTGACAAGACCCATCTGCGCGCGCAGCCACTTGAGCCGCAGCCGCCGGATGTCCACGCCATCCAGGGTCACTTCCCCGGCTGACGGGTCGTAGAAGCGCTCAAGCAGCGCGATCACCGTCGACTTCCCTGACCCACTGGCGCCGACCAGCGCCACCGAGCGCCCGGCCGGCACGTGCAGGCTGAAGTTGACGAAGATGGGGCTCTCCGGCCGCGACGGGTAGCAGAAGTCGACGTTCCTGAACTCCACCTCGCCGGTGACGTTGTCCAGCACGTCGCCGGCGCCACTCTCCGAGTCTATCTTCGGCACTCGTCTGATCAGCTCCGTGATCCTCTCCGCCGCCGCGCTCGCCTCCGAGAAGTACTTGATGTTCGACAGCGCCGACCCCAGCGCTCTGCACGGTTCAATTCGTTCGTTCGTTCGTTAATGGCGAACATAACTTACAGTTAATTAGCTAGTATACTGTTACGTACACTCCTCCGTGTACAATGAGGACGGAGACGATGTAGACGGTGCCGCCCCTGTAGCCGTGGTACATGACAAGCCGGCTGCCGTACCAAATGGTGAAGGCGTAGATGGCGTAGGTGACGCCACTGCTACCAACGGCGACGCCCTTGGCGAGCCCCTGCTTGAGCCCGAGGCGAACCAGCTCCTCCAGCGCGGCGGAGAACCGCGCCGTGGTGCTCCTCTCGGCGACGAACGAGTACACGGTGCGCACCGACGAGATGGCCTGCTCGGCGATGGCGCCCGGGCGCTTGTACTGCTCCCTGATCTGGCGCGCCAGGCGGAGCTGGACGCGGCTGTAGAGCAAGCCGGGGACGGCGAGCAGCAGCATGAATGGCAGCGCCACCAGCGCGAGCCGCCATTGCAGCGCGAGCCCAACGGCGTAGCCGCCCAGGAACATGGAGCAGTTCGACAAGAAGTTGGGCAGCTTCTCGCTCAGCACGTCCTGCACGACGAGGCTATCGTTGGAGACGCTGGTGATCACCTCCGACGTGGAGCCGGTCTTGAGGTCGAAGTACTCCGCGTCCTGCTGGAGCACCGCCCACAGGTAGCGCAGCCGCATCCGCGACGCCTGCCGCTCCGCCGTCCGCGTCCAGCAGTATCCCTCTGCTTGAACGGGAGGAGAGAGAAAAAAAATCCACGGTGGTGTCAGAGAGGCGCCGGCCGGCGGGCCATTGGCATGCTCGTGTGCGTGCAGAAGCAGTGTGCTCTCACCTAGGAACGACGTGACAAAGCATGCGGCAGCCAAGAAGAGGGTATTCCTCACGTTCTGGAACAAGAGCCCGGTGGACGCGCGTCAGTGTTTGTAGACCAGATGATGCATGTAGATCATCAGGTTGAAAATAGAGATGTGTGGAATCTGCTGTGTAGTACCTGATTCATCTTGGAGCTGAACTGCTGGAGGCGATCAGGGCCGCTGCCTACGTCGTTGTAGACGTGGCTCGTGATAGCTAGCATTACCGGCACCGACATGCCGTCGCCGATGGCGCCCACCAGGCCCAGCACCATCAGTGCCACGTCCACCGCGTCTGCGTGGATGAACAACAACGAGAATGACCTCAGAACCGGCGCTGCCTTCGCCATCTCTGGTGACCCCTTCTTGTTGCCCATACTATGTCCTGGTCCGGCCGGCGAGAGGTAACTGGGCATGCCGCACATCATGGCAGTTAAAATATCTCTTTGTTATATATTGCCTAGGCCTCTGTCGTATGTACAGATGACAATTGAAAATGTAGGATGCTTTTAGATCATGCACAAGCACAAGGATTAAAAAACAGTAAACGAAATGATCTTATTCTTCTCCATTTCTACTACACTAATGAAGGAACACATTCGTTTTGTGAGAGTGAGAGCATTATTAAGGGAGGGCAATGGAGAAATAAATAAAATAAATGATAAATTTTTTAGGTTTATTCTTATTTTGATGGAACATTCATTTTACAGTGAGAGCATTATTTTGTGACAGTGAGTAACCATCTCAATACAAAGCAAAAAAACTTGTAGTTCATCTTGATGGAACATATATACAAAGATGTGCTCAACAAATCACATTTGTCAACATGCACCTAGAATTGGTAGATATATAATTACTCACCTGAAAGGATCAAGATGCCCAAGAGGAGAGGCAAATTGAGCTTCTCTTAATTTCTAATGCGGAATGCTAATTATCCCCTAATGTCTACAAGTGTGAAATCTAGCTATGCAAGGTGAACAAACTAAACAACAAGTAGAACAACACCCTATGCAATTCTAGTCAAGCATGATCATGAACATATCAAGAGCAATGAAAGTAAAGCTTGAAAGTAATTGCAGGAGAAGGAGAAAGAAGAAGGAAGTAACACGTCGATGTTTTCCCGAGGTATTGAGGAGTCGACACTCCCCCTAGTCCTCGTTGGACACTGCTCAAGGGTGTCGCTCCCCTTGGTCGCGCAAGGATCAAGTGCTCTCTACGGGCCGATTTTTCGCCGTCCAGCTCGATGAATCGCCCACAACTGATCGCAAGTGGAGTTACTGTTGACACCGTTTTTCGACAC
This sequence comes from Microstegium vimineum, assembly GCA_022036555.1. Classification (NCBI taxonomy): domain Eukaryota; kingdom Viridiplantae; phylum Streptophyta; class Magnoliopsida; order Poales; family Poaceae; genus Microstegium; species Microstegium vimineum. Next base: position 41,390,297 of record CM039121.1, on the reverse strand, counting down.
GTGTCAAATAGGTTGAAGCTTGGCTGGTTTAATGACCGTTCTCCATGGGCATCGGTAAAATATGAGCCAATATTGCCGATGAAAGAATGCTGCAAAAGGCCAAGTGTGTTGCCGATGGAGGCTGGATGTTGGTGATCTTGCCGATTGCCGATGAGCTGCTATTGCCGATTGCTGATGAAGGGGCTTTGCCAATTGCCGATAAAGGATCGTTGCCGATTGCCGATGAAAGATGGTTGCCGATTACCGGTAAAACTCACTGTCGATTGCCGACGAAGAGATGCTGCCGATTGCTGATCGGGAAAATATTACCGATGCCGATGGGCGTAACTTAGCACTTGTACGAGTGGTCAAAGAAGGAAGGTGCGGATTAAAGGGATCTGCCGATGGAAAGTTTCCATCGAGAAGAAGTATAAGGAAGCTGGTGTTCTGTGCCAGTATTATTATAGTAATTTAAGTCCGACTCTTGCGTGAGTCATTTATTTTCCATTAAAATAGGTGTGTTTGTTTAGGAAATAAATATTATTATCCGGCTCCTGCGCGAGTCAGTTTCCTTTAAAGTAGGAGTTTGTTTTAGGAAAAATATGTGTCGTGTCATTGTACAACTCTCCATGCGGGAGTATAAATATGTGCCCGAGGGCTATGGAATAGACAATCAATCCAATTCAAAACCAAACCAATTTTATCTTATTCTACCTTTTATCGCAATTTACCCTTATTATGCATTAGTTATAGATTTAACGAGTTCTTCAAGCTTTCGACGGGCTGCATCACCTTGATCTCCGTCAAAATCCTTGTTAGTTCCGCTTGGGAGTACCCCTAGGTTTTGGCAATCGGGTGCATCGCTGTTTGCCTCGTCTAGCTCTGCTCTAGTTATCCGTGATCAATCTGAGCCTTGACGTCCGGGCGCATCGCTGTCGTCTCGTTCAGTTTGTCATAGTTATCATCCTTGTCGATTGATTGGTCAAATCGACTGGCACGCCCTCGACATCGAGCTTTGGGTAATAGCCCGAGGTGTTCACAGATCTGACGCTTTTTGTGTCAACAGTTACCCACCATGTGATCAACAAATCACATTTGTCAACATCCGCCTAGAATTGGTAGATAATTACCCACCATTACCACTTGAATACATGTCTTGAATCTTAATCCATATCTATACCTATATACTCAAATAAAGCTAATACCTACGTACTAGATGTTCTATCTTCTCATTCAAGGTATCCATATCATTTCTCACTAAGTGTCCCACTAACTTACAATCCTTTCATATAAGCTATTCATGTCGTCCCTTATTGTTTACAAAAATTATTTACATCTCTACTCTATGTAATACTTTAATCTTTAATATATCAACGTATAGATCATCTTGATGAATATCTAACTCTAGGGTTATGGAAACCCCTTGATTAGCACAAAAACACAATTAACCTACTTGCTATTTTTACTTATCGGTCAAGGGCTCGAGAGCCACACCTAGCGAGTGTGCTCGCGTGCTCCCACATCATCTCGACCAAAGCTTGCAAGGCCCGAACCTTCATTGCCCAGTGGCTCTAGGCGAGCGAAGTTAGCTCAAGAACGGGACTAAAGCCCTGGACAACCTAGACCCTTGTCGCATGAGGCCCTAGCTCAATTGAACAAGACTTTGTGGGTTAGGTCTAGTAGATGCCTGCCACATAGAAGGAGTCTGACACTTGAATAGAGACACAACACGATTAGTTCTCTCAGGGTGTTGTTCTCCCCACCTTAGTGTCGAGTTGCCTGCCTATTTCAATGACGATTCACACCTGGGGCGTGATCCAACACGACAAAAGGCGCATCAGACCGATGCGTCATTCCTCTAGGCCTCTCTTTGGTGTGCAAAGAACGCTAGAGGCCACGTAAACTGTAACACCCTGGTCTAGGGCTTAATAAGATTAATAGGATACTCATACCAATAAGTTTTAACTTCTTTTTCCAGAAGCCAATCTCTTAAAAACTCTAAGGTTAAGTCTGCTTGGCCTGGAGCAATATGTGACCGACCGAGAAGTTCTTCCTAGGGGCGCAAGAGTGAGACAAAAGTGCACCGAAAAGACTGGTCTTGGTCTGTGAGGGCAGTCTATGTCCTAGAAAAGCTATCAAGTGTTAACGGGTCTGGCCTCGAAAAGGTAGGACGTTACAAATGGTATCAGAGCCGGCCCCCATGGTTTCACGGACGTATGGCTCGGGAGCTCGGGCAGGTTGCACATGTCTCTACAAGGGCATGGCACCTGGGCCGAGGAGCTAGGAATACAGGTGTGGCCAAGAGGGGACGTTCCTGACCTAGGGTTGACCGACAAGGACATCGGTCTCCTAAGGGGGTGAGGATGTAACACCCCGGTCTAAGGCTTAATGGGATTAATAGGATACTCATACCAATAAGTTGTAACTTATTTTCTGGAAGCCCATCTCTTAAGAACTTTATAGTTAAGCGTGCTTGGCCTGGAGCGATGGATGACCGATCGGGAAGTTCTCCCCGGGGCGCATGAGTGAGGATAAAGTGCGCCAAAAAGACTGGTGTTGGTCTATGGGGCAGTCTATGTCCTAGAAAAGCTATCAAATGTTAATGGGTATGGCCTCGAAAAGGCGAGACGTTACATAAACCAGGAATAGGTGGAATCATGAGCTCCCGATCTGCCAAGACCTACCACTATCATCTGAAAAAAAACTACCACCAATGGTTTCTACATTGTTGTCCAAGACCACACTTCGAGCGACAATGACTCCAATATCCCAAAGAAGACAATGATGAAGACTTATTATTAGTGTTCGCTTGGAGATCAATGAAACTCAAACTTTTTATGCCCCTTGCCCTCCAGAGATAGAAGGTCAGGAAGGGAACCCTTAGAAGGGGATAGACCTCGTTCCAAAAGCCTAGATCAGAACTAGCCAAACTATCTCCTACACTCGCTTTGTAAGAACTCATTTTGAGCATTCTAATATGAAGAACTCTATATTGGACGTAGGGCTTTGAAGCTGAACTAGGATAAACCTTCTCATATCTTGAGTGTTAACCACCAAAGTCCCACATATTAATCACTAGTTACTAGTCATGGTTACGAACCCATGACACATCAATATGTGATCTAATATTCTATTGCCTTTTTGTGATTGAATCTCTTAATTCATACAAGTTCAAGTATGGCTATCTCAGTTAAATGCATGGATAAGCACATACAATCACTTATATGAACCTGGTAGTCCGTCGAGTGTCTTGAAAGACCTCAGTAAATCACATGCCAACCAAGATCACAGGATTAAGTAATACAAATCAAATACACAGAGTTTTGCAGCGGAAATAATATTACAATTTTGAGTTTACAAATACTAAAACAACCTTGAATTCAAAACTGATTAACAAAACAAATTTTCTTTGAAATGATTATATAACAAAGTTGAAATGCATTGCTAGCTGGAAATGACATCCTCCAACAAAAGAATAAGGATGAGAAGTTACTATAGAGTCATCGTCCCACCGGTAGTTAGTTACATCAACCTTTGTAGGAAAGACCTTCACCTGCAACAGGGGTTAACAAACCCTGAGTACGGGAGTACTCAATAAGTCTTATCTGACCAATGAAATGTGGTGAATATATAAGGTATGCAGGATATTGGGATTCAAGGTATGGTATTACTGATATCAAAGTTTTGCATAAATGAGCATTTATAAAACAATTGAAATTGATTCATTTCTGATAAACAGATACTCTAGTACTAATCACAGTTTTGATCGATAACGTGGTAACAACCATGTTCTTCAAAACATCCAAGTATCTAGTTCACGTTTCATTAACTACGATGTGGCAATCAGAGTCATGTTTCCGTATCCAAGGAACACGATGATTTAAATCGAGTAAACTCAGCTAGGGCTTCCTTATCACACGACATATGCAACCCCGAAAGCACGCATATGACAACCTTTCTCTGGATCCTCCACCCAAGACTAGGGGGCCACCACCCGAGAGCCCAATACACCTCCCATCCAGCACTAGGCCAGCCCTAGGCTAGGAGGGTACACACTACTCTCGCCATCTCTCCACTCCCAGTGCGGGTTAACCGTTCTCAGCATGGAATAGGCAGAGTCCAGCTTCTCGAAGTATGTGATCAGTACTCCAAAGTTATGGCTCTAGACAGTCCACAATAGACGGTTCCTGATCGACACAGGCGGAAAGAATCTGCTCACAAGATATCCATGTCTTGTGGCTCACCAACACTGTGTCCGCCCGGTCTCGATTTATTACTTCCATCATTCTTTCATCCATTCCAAAATCAACAAGTTCATGTGCTCAAAAGGAGTATCCTCATGAAACTCACAGGTGACAAGAAATCACCTGGTTTTCTTTATTGTAAGCATAGCTAAGCATTTATAGAAAATTTGTATCTCAACGGTATCAAGGACAAGTATAGAATATTCAGGGTAGGCAATGCATCAATTAGGTATTCATTTTACGAAAAGCCTTTATGCATTACTTAAACATAATTGCATTTAAACAAACTTTGTAAAGCAAGGAAGGGTTAAATGCACCAGGGCTTGCCTGGGAAACACTGGGTTAGTGTTGTTAGATGACATTCACTTGGTGAGAGATTCCGATTCATCTTTGAACTCCGAGATTTATCCATCTTCTAGATTCATTCATCAACATAGTCTTCGAATGAATTCCACCAATCACCGTCTTCTAAACAACTTCATCAAACTCTGTCTTCGGGTTTGGCATTAACCATCACGTATGCATCTATCGTACCTTATTCAGATGCAAAGATGCAAGCGTATGAATGCGAAAAATAGATATGATGCTTGACAAAGATGAAAGGGACTTAGTTGATTAAGGTATAACAAAGATTAGTTAAGCCTTGAGTACAACTTTCCTTTATGGTAAAGTTGCATACTATCTCTTTAAACAAGATTAAAGTTTATTTTAATTAAACAAATCATTTTAATAATTATATCCAATAGCACTAAGTAAATGTTTACATGATCACTCATCAAACAATTCCAAAGTCATTATGGTTAATGACTTTGATTAGCAAACAACCCTAAACATCAATCAAAGCCTAGGGATTAGAGTTTTCTAATTAATTAGCAATTATTTAATAATTTATTTAATATCTCAAAATTCAACTTTATCCAAAAGATCTCAAAATTTTAATATAGAATATACATATGATAATTATGTGGAAAAATTAATTTCATGATTTTTGGAACAATATTTTATTCATGAAAAATCATGGAAAAGACATTTACTATTTAATACTTTAATAGAACTTTTATTATTTACCACTTAACAATTAACAATACTCAAACAATTAATAGTTGCCAAAGGACATCATGATTATTGCCCTAAGGTCATCAATCAGTCCACAAGCTCATACAAATCCTAAGATTATCACTAATTACCTTAATTATACTAATAACTTCTTTATTAATAAAATAAGTAATTAAAGGTGATTTTATGAACTTCAAATTAAGCTCAAACTTTCTATATAAGATACTCAGAGCGTCTAGATATAGCAAAACAATTTTTAGAATTTATGGAGCAATATTCAATTTATTAAAAAATATTGAAAAGGCATTTATCAATTAAATTGAGCATTTTTACAGCAATAAAAATGTACTGAACAACTTCATATTATATTGTTTTTTTTTCTACAAAGTTCATAGAGCATACCCAAATTATTTGGCAATTTATAGAGCTCTGCAAAAATTCAAGCAAAATTAACAAATTTTGCCACTGTTTTATTTAAAAAAATGGAAAACAGAGACTAACATACACTGACGCCTTGGCCCCACTCGTCAGCGTCGGCGACCACATTGGACGCCGCAGAACTCGCCGGTGGTGACCCTTCCCGCGCAACCGAGCACACAACCACCCTCAGAGCTTCACCCCGAACCGATTGAGTTACCAGGTTGAAGCTCTAGACCTTTAGGGAGGTCTCACCGGCGGCCATGGCGGTAGCTCGGCTCGAGCGAGCTTGCGCCGGGCACCACAGCTTGCCGGCGGCCAAACCAAGCTCACTACCGAACTCAGCAACACCCCGTGATCACAAAACGCTAACAGATCACAACCCCGCACCTCTAGAACAACGGGACATCGGACGTCAACGATGTTGAACCCGCCAGAGCACCGCAGGCAGCACACTACAGGACACCAAACGATCAATCGAAAACAGAAAGAGGTCGAGGGCCTCACCCCAAAGCTGGTGCGTGCGCTAGCTGTGGCTGGGAGGGGACGGAGTGCGGTGACCGTCAACGGAGATGAAGACGACGACGTGACAAGCTTTGCCTAACGCGTTCTGCAAGAACTAGAGGCGCATCGGTTCAACCGATTAGTGCACGAGCACCGCATGGATACAAGGAGTGTAGAACAATAACCATTTGAACCTGAAACCCACCCTACAATCGTGGACACAGCACGACGGACCGGGAGCTCGACTCGCTGGAGCCGAGGAAGAAGGCTTCGTGCTGGGCAAAGCAACGGGGGCGGGGCTCAACCGAGTTGCGCTAGGATGTGGCTGACATGGTCGTCGGAGCTAGGGAAGGAAGCGGCGGCGCTAGCAGAGGAAGATCGGGAGGAAGGGATAGGGGTGCTCCGCTTTGTAGCGCGGGCTCACGGACGGCTCAACCGACATGTGGTGGAGAGCTTGTCGCCCTAGAGACCTCGCTGGCGTGCGGGAGTGCCCTAGCCGGCCAGCGCGACGTCGGGAAGCGGCGGCGGTGGCAGTTCCTCCCCCTGGAATTGTTCTGGGATTTTACAGAATTGCCCCTGCGAACATTTTAAAAATTACTCCGGATTTTTGACAAGAACTTGAAAAACTGCCAAAATAAAAGTTGCTCCATTTTTAAAACTCTACAACTTTTATAAAATGTTTTATTCCAAATTCAGCTTAGTTTTTAAAATCCACTTTTGAATTTGAAATAGGGTTTAGAATTGATTTACCCCCTTTTAAATCACTCAAGATTTTTGAATAACACTTGAAAATCTTCAAAAATAGCTTTTTTCTTGGATTGAAGAGCTCTACAACTTTGCTTATACACTTTTGGTCCAAATCATACTAATTTTTGAATTGCAAGTTTATGTCACATTTTAACCCCCTTAATTAGGGTTTCCGGAAATTGAATTTCAACATTTGCATATTTAACTTAAACACTCTAGCGTTGCTATACTCATATAAGTAAACTCATTTTAGTTGTATGCATCACATGTGATCAAGCATATGGATGATGCTTATGCTTATGATGACAGTTTTTTAGTAAAGTAACACGAGGGGTGTTACACTTTTATTCCATTAGCTTAGTGTTTTCTACATACCTAATCCAATGTAATATAATTACATGCAAGCCAAGATCATACATATTTTCCTAACTTATCTTGTAAACCATCTGAAACTTTGGTAGATGACAACATATATTTTGTTAAAAATTGAATATATATATATATATATATATATATATATATATATATATATATATATATATATATATATATATATATATATATATATATATATATATAGAGAGAGAGAGAGAGAGAGAGAGAGAGAGAGAGAGAGTAAATATAGTTAATTTGATTAGTTGTACATACTAAAATCTTTGATGAAACCTATAATGTTTAAAATTCTCAGCATGGATTGATGGTCTAATTCCTCCTAATCCAGATATGTACAAGTCCCCTCCATTCGCCCTTCATCATTCCCATCCAATGTACTCCGCACCATGGCAAACAAAACAAAACTGCTACCATGATCCTTCTTAGGGGCAGGAAATTTTTCAGAGATGGTTCTCTAGCCAAACCTTTGCGAATGAGTGATTTTTAGAGACAAGCCAGCAACCACCTTTAAAATTATTTTAGAAGCAGTCTACTTAAGTCGATTATCTAGAAATTTATTTTCAAGTGTGGATAGTTTAAGAGAATTATATTTGGAAATAGTTAAGAGAAATGCTTCTTAAAATTTTATCTTAAGAGGGATTATTCACGTCTGTGCTGCAGCCCTCGGAGTCGCAAGGGCAGCCGCTGCCGCAGCTGCCGTACTCCCCCGTCCACCACCGCTCGTCCCCCTCCCTTCCCCTCCGGTATCTTACCGGGGGCTGAAGGGAGTGGGGATCCATTGATTTTAATAATTTTTTCTAGTAGATTGAGTCATTATAGTTACGGTTTCCATGCCAAAGTTCTTGGTATTGTAGTTTTATCTCCCACTTCTCTTCTCCGGCAATGATGAAGAAGAAGGGTGGAATTGTCTTCTCCATGACAACTTCGTTGAAGACGAGGATGATAACTTTGGTGTCACCATCTTCATCGACATGACGAAGATTTTTGTTTCCGGACGGCGGCATCAAGGCGGAAATGATGTCACCGCCATAGAATAATTTTCTCTAGTCTTTTCTTCGTTTTGTCGTTGAAGACGAGGATGATAACTTTGGCGTCACCATCTTCATCGACATGACGGAGATTTTTGTTTCCGGACGGCGGCATCAAGGCGGAAATGATGTCACCGCCATAGAATAATTTTCTCTAGTCTTTTCTTCGTTTTGTTGTGGTTAGATCTAGCCACAACAAAAGACTAGGGAGAATTTTTTTCAGATTAGTCTTTCTCGTTCTTCGGTGGTAGAAAGAAGAAGAAGAAAGACACCAGAAAGAAGAAAAAGATCCTCAATTCCACCTACAGGAATGTTGGCCGTCGTTCGTTGGGCAGTTGTTCTCAGGCCATTTGCCGAGTGTTTGCCTGTGCTGTCATCTACATTGCAAAGCGATTAACAGGTTAAGTTTTGAGTTGTGCTATTCACAGCGTAAGTATTATTTCGTATTGCAAAGTGCTCGTAACATATTGATGTACCCAGGTTTCATATAATACAATTCTTCTTTCGTCGCAAAAAAATATCTTAGAGGTGGTTGCTTAAGAGGGCCATCTCTAGCTAAAATAGGTCCATTTCCTTTTTTTTTGTTAATGTGGTGATCTTAAACCAGTTGTCTCTATATTTCGATTTGTAGAGAAGGACCATGGCTTTTAGCTCTCTTTGGGATATTTTTTTAGAAGTGGATTCCCTCTAGAACCACTTTTGATAAAAATGTAGCATCTCCAAAAGTCATGCTTTAGTCGTGTGACTTTATATTCAAAACATATGTTGTTTATATTTTATTCTCTAATTTCTCTAGTGGCACAAACAGTTACCATGATTTTCTTCTCTAGTTATTTTTTTTCGCGAACAAAACACTCAAGGATTTCGAACTAAAATTCATCAAAGTTAACTACTTTTAGTTCTCTCAGGAAGTAATTTCCAAGGATCTAGGAAAAATCATGACTATTCGTTATATACAACCTAATGTTTTATAATATTTCCAAACCACCTAAGTTTTGTAAACAAAGCTAAGAGTGCAGTAGACAGTTCCTATATATAAAAACCTCTTGTTTCTAAAATTGGAGCTAACTTGGTAAATAAACACCCATATTGTGTACTCCAACCACATGGCCAATCTACTCGGATCCACCGTGAATTTAAGAGAATAATTAACCTTTTACCATTCTTGTAATGTGTGTGGTATATAAAATACTATGTCAGTGATTTATGTGTCAGTGACATATGTTATAGTGTCATTCGATAAAAAATTAAATGCCCCCAAATTTGAGAGCTTGAAATTTAATTAGCCAGCAGATGCTAGTGCTAGTCATTATTGTTGAAGATGGCGTTGTGGTATTCACCCTCAGATTTGCACTAAATCTACTAGCTAGGGTACTCCTTTTGCTCTTCACCCTACATTATATATATTTGTATTACCAGTAAAGATTCCTCCGCCTCCCTTATCTTGTCTGCTTTATTGCCCTCACATAGCACCAACTTATCATCGGATAAGAGAGCGAAATAAAAGGAGAAGAGAGTGCACTAACTGAGGCCAAATGAGATATATTTTCCCAAAAGCACGGATCTGATGCAAGGAAAAAGAGACTATTAATTAGAAAGCAGTGAAACGACAGTGGATGGGCACACTACAAGGATAAATGGAGAAAACTGAACTTGTGTGGGGCGTGATGTATTCTCTTTCTTTCTTTCTTTCATTTTGAGACGGGTGATGTGTTGGTTTTGCCGTTATCTGATAAGTTGATTTCAATCAAAGTATTTTGACACAAAGCCACTTAGTTATTTCTTCAATAGTAGTACATGCCATGCAAAAATTAATGGTCTAATAAGCATGTGGCTTTTCAGAAATCAGTAGGAATGAACACGGATGGTGGCACCGGTTCAAGATGGGTGTCTCCCGAACGGATGATGTCCAAACATGTACGTTTTCACGATGTATAGAAACGACATAAAATAATCAGAGCAATATAACATTTTTCTCGAGTTTTTTTATATGATGGATAAAATTATTTAGCAACGTGGGCGTTGAATATTATTTAGCACCCGTCATGCAGCAGCCTAGTATTTTATTCTGGTGAACCTAACAATAATAATTTATTACTATGTGGGTTCACCCGAATAAAAACACCTATTTTTATTACTACTGGGCTCCCCGAAATAAAAAGGGGTAATAAATTATTACTATTGTTCTCACCCGAATAAAATATTAAGCTATTGGTAACGACGGGTTGCTAAATAATATTCAACAATCAGACATCTAAATAATATATATGTCTATACTATGATTCTCAAGAAAGAAAGAAAAGAAAATACATCATTCCAAAATCATTAGAAGAAAAGACTAATCGTACACCACATAATGAGTTTAACATTAATAGTCAATACAAAAAATAAAATACCATTCATAGAAAGAAAAAAAAGTTTCATTGCCCTATTTATTAGTACTAGTTTAGCGTTGCTTTTCGACGAATGAATAATATTTTTCTCTCAAAATAAATCAACATAAGTTAAATTTTAGCGAAACAAACATAGTCCATGTTTATATACCTTAACTCTAGTAGCTGGCCCAAGCCGCCTGTTCATTTAATATTTTAACAAGCAATATAATTATGCTGGCAGTGCGAGGAGCATAAAGTTGGAAAGGCTATGCCTTTATGGTTGTCGCACCGTTATACCTCCGAGGCCTTTACCTGTATACCTTTAAAAAAGATTGCAGACTCCTACGTACCCTTGAAAAGTTTGTTCTCACCTATATACTCTCATGCCAACTTTTCGTTATCCATATGCCCTTGCGTTAGTATTCTATTATGTTTGGCCGTTAAGAGTGGGACAGGAGGTGAAAAATGACTTTTTTGCCCTCTATGTCAATGAAACTTCTAAAATTCATAATAATTCATAGAAAAATCATAAAATAAAAAATGAAGATGTTTTGGAATCCTTGTGAGTATATCTATGCAATAGGTGTGTAATATTGTATGTTTATATAGAAAATATCTATTGTAAAAATACAAAGTGTCGCGACACGAAAGTTTCTGCGGTAAAAATACATCAAGTGTTGCGACACTTTATGTATTTTTACCGTAAAAAGTTTCTATATAGTTATGGAGGAGTGGGAGGAGGGGGGCACGGACAACACCGCCGCTGCCACTGCCCCGCACCCAGCACGCCGCCACTGTCGCGCTGAAGGAGAGGGAGGGGGCCGGGGCCACGCCGCTGCCCAGCCACCGCCGTGCCGGAGGAGAGGGAGGAGGGGGCTGGGGCCGCGCTACCACCTAGATCTGAGCCCCGCGAGCCGTTGCTGCCACCCCGCGCTCAGTCGTGTCACGCCATAGGAGAGGGAGGGGCCAAAGGCCGCGCCGCCACCTAGAGTCCCCATGCACCACTACTCTCTGCACCACTCAGGAAGGGGAGAGGAGAGGGTGGCGGCACCGCTTGGGGAGGGGAGAAGGAGAGGGGGGGCGCTCGGGGAGGGGAGAAGGAGACCGGCGACACTGTGATGTCACGAGGAGAGGGACGAAGGAGCCGCAGCCTATCGAGATAGGAGGGAGTCAGTCAGAGGGTGAGGAGAGGAAATGAAACCTCTAAGTTACGTATTTATACTTGAACGGGTCTATCAGACCTCGGCCTTTTTTCAGGTGGGCCATTTAGGAGGTCCGTCTCTGGGCCCGCCTCGATTAATATAAATTAGGAACTGCTTTCGTAAATTAATTTTGCGAGGTGGTTGATTGTGACTGTCTTAGCTAATAAAAAAACTATTGTCTCTATTAATCCTAGGTATTAATCAAGGCGCCGACCTAATTATACTAGGTTATAGGAACAAAAAGGAAGATATAGAGCAAAGCTCTGATAAGAAACGATGAAGAAGCCATTAGAATGTGTGTGCAGTTTTACTGAGATATATTTGTGTAAATGTGAACTTTTAACTTGAGCCCCTATTTTTTTTCATGAATCCTCTTAAATATGCGTGTTAATCCTCTTTTTTTACGTTTGTTTGTTAGCCCCTTGCATGCACCAACTATCACAGATATAGGGTGATGCCATGTGATAAGAGGCTGGAGTTAGAAGCGAAAACTAACCACGCCTAAGTTAAAAGTTCAGGGAGATAAATTAGATTAGATATATTTTAAACTATTCATAAAATCAAAAAAATATTTTTTAAAAACTCAAATATTTTTATATGGAAATACAATGCAATTAAAATCCTAAAATTTGGTTTAATCTTAATAATTCATATAAAATTTGTTTTACCTAGGAAAAATATGAAATTAATTTCAATTTTTTTTTCTAAAATCATGCTCTATCCTATGTGCCTAGCTTATTTTTTTTGAATCTTTATGGACTCATTTGGGTGTTTGTTTGCTAGTATAGGCTCTTGTTATCTATTATAGTTACTCGGTGTTGATCATCCGAATTAGGTAGAAGCGCTAGTGTAGCCACACAAGGTAACATAGGGTCTGCTTGGTTGGCTGGGCGGCCCTGGCCTGGTTAGCTACAGGTAGCCTGGGTGGGCTTGGCCTGGTTACTATAGTGCAAGGCGGGGTTGTTTGGTTGGTTGTTTTGGACTAGCTCAGCTTGGCTCGGTTTTTATTTGGTTGCCTGTGTTTGGCCCGAACTGCATTGACTTAGCTAAGGCCGGTGTGTTTGGTTGCCTGTGTTTTTGCTTTGTTGGCTTCACGCCTCCTTACAACGGTGATGTTACCTCTACTCCCTTGTCCTCTCTACAGTGGGTTCTTTGGAAACATAAATGACAACTATAATTTGTACACAAAAGATGAACAATTTGGCAATGATGAAGTCTAATTCCATAACAATTTGGCATGCCATACAGAATGCAAGGCCAACAAGCAAATTGTTCACCAAGTTAACAAAGGTTCGAAATAGACATTGCACTGCACTCTAGGCGCCAACAACAAGGATGAAAGAGTTGCACAACAACACAACAACCTAATTATACATCAACTACCAAGTGTTTATGATTGCACTACGGTAGGATGTTAGCAAAATATGAAGTTAGGTCAGCCTTTCTATCTTTCCGGCTCCCAAAAAATGTGTTGCTACTCCATACTCAGCTCACTTGTATAGCTTCTCATCCAGATCGATGAGTCCTGCACCACAGTTCTTTGTCTTCTGGTAGCATGCCAACAAACACAAGTGATGTTGCTTTGTTCTGCATCATGTGGTTCAGGCAAAACATGAGTTCACTCCTTGAGAAGTTTGGAACTCCCATCACTGCCTCATAGATCCCTGGTGCAGCCTCAGAATGGTTACCTTCAGTCACTGCACTAGCAAAGGAGTAGATAGAATCAGTCATTCCAATCATGAAGTCCCTGTCCTCATCTGTGAAAGCCCTCTTCCTTTTCTTCCCTTTGTATTCTACCTCAGGGGAGTCTTCCTTAGCATGGCTAACGGGAGGAGCATCTGCATTGTTGATATTTCTTAACGACATCACCAAGAACATAGTTCTTAGCAATGATGCCAAAAACGCATGGTATGTAATTAAGTTTCCTTTAGCAACTAGCCACTTATCTTTTACCTTGTACTCCTAAGCATGGAACTAGGTTATCATCCCTAATTATAGAGCTAGGAATATTTTATGGTACTTATGAAATATTTGTCGGTGTTTCGACCTAGGGGGTCAATCACCAACTAGTAAATTTGTATATTGCGTGCTCCCACTCCCAGATGTGATGCAAGAAGAACACAATATTTATCCTGGTTCGGGCAAAGAAGGCCCTACGTCCAACGGGGAAGGAAGAATTGTATTATCTCGCACCGAAGTGCTCATACACGGGGGGAGTACAAGCTGGTTTACATGGGGGTGCTCGGAGTGAGCTGAGGCCTAGGACTAGCTGGGCTACCCTAGGTGAGTCAATTGATTGCTTGAGATGTTGATCAAGCCATCACTAGATTGTCTTGTGCTCGGAGGTGACCCTCTGTTGCATATGCTAGGGGGTTTGTGGAGAGTGCTAGTGGGTGTTGTTTGGATGGCAGCAAGTGTGAACCGATGTCTTGTTGTTCTCCCTCTGTCCTACTATCCCAGCGTCCCCTTTTATAGACTAAGGGGAGGCTTGAGAGTACAGGAGCCCTAGTTCATATCGGTATGGGAGGCGCGTCCGTGGCGCCATGCTTGCGATGGGACGTTGATTGCTGTAGCGGCATGCTCTTCCTATCCTTCCGGTGCTCCGGGGCATGGTGATGGCGGACTAGTCACTGCCGAACGGCATGGCGTGGAACGATTGGTTTCCTGCAGACGGGTGCGAGCTCCGCGGTTGGAGCGGGACAGAGTGGACGGGTTCCATGCCGTAGTGGTTGGAGATGAGGGTCGAGCTCCCGGATCGAGGAGTATCGAGGCCTGCATGATCCTGACGCATCCCTGAAAACATGGTCGAGGGTTGTCCCACTCAAGATTCAAGGGGGTGCTTTCGGCCTCCGTACTCAAGGCGTGGCTACAGTGGCCGCACGATCGACGGATTAACCCGGGTATGGGTGACGAGTTGATGGATTTGACCGAGGTACCGGGTGCCCATGGCGTTAGGTGGGAGTAGGTAATAGCATGGGATCCCCTTTACCCCATACTGGGAGTAGGTGAGCCAATCGGGCCTCCTGATCGCGGGGCATTCGATCGACCCCCTGTCCGTCACTCGAGGGGTTGAGGTCGAGGGGGATTCGATCGACCCCTCTTCCGTCACTCGAGGGGTCGAGGTAGAGGGGGATTCGATCGACCCCTCTTCCATCACTCGAGGGGTCGAGGTAGAGGGTGATTCGATCGATCCCTCTTCTGTAGCAGATCCTGCTCACTGTCTCTCCAGTAATGGGTCGGCCCATGACCGGTCATGCTTGATGGGGAGGTAGGATGGCTTTTGGATTTTTCCTGAATGTTAAGCACTAAACCGCCAGGGATTAGGGTACCCCTTACCTTTGTACCCGACAGTAGCCCCCGAGCCTCTATGCGGATAAGATGAATCCATATAGAGGTTGTTGCTGATGATCTGTGGGGTTTGTTAACATGAAGTGGAGTTGAAGTACCTAGTCTCGAGGCGCAGGGTTCTGTTACGTTATCTCGCTGTGGGGGACGCGCGAGCGTCCCCCGTGGGGGTAGCCCCCGAGGCCCCAGAGGAGTGATTAAGAATTCCTCTGGTGGCTTTTGATTTGTGTCTTATCGAGGGGGATTGGTATTAACTGGAGTCATAGTGCCCCATAGAGGGGTCAACTCTGTCTACTAGGCTTCGAGTGTTTTTGACCCTCTTTCGTCGAGGGGTGTCGTGCGTAGTCTAGCCCTCGAGCCTCGTGTGGCTGGGCTTTTGCTACCTCATAGTGTCCTTCCCACGGGTCCTTGCGCTCGGATTGTGGGGTGAAGAGCATCGTGCTATCCTCGTTCGGACGGGCCTCGAAGTCCTTAGTGAGCTGGTAACGGGGAGATCCAAGTGAGAACTCGTGCCCCCTTCGATAGGGGTCGGCAGAAGCCCTAAGGCGTCCTCATTATGCAGAACCATGTGGATTACCTAGGTGCCAACTCTGTTCGATGAGAGCCGGTGGCTCGATGCCTCCCTTCGTAGGGATCCTTGGGTATTCCATGGTTATACCTTGGATATGTCCCGGGGGGACTCGAGAGTTCGTTCTCGAGCTGGGCTTCGTACTGGCTCCCCCTGGGTCATCCCTGACTCGGGTACTCGAGGGCGGTTGTCGAACCCTGTTCGAGGGCCAGCCTTCGCCCCCTCGAGATTTGGGGGTGGACCGGAGTCCGTTTTACTTCCCTAGGAAGGAACTGCTCGAGAGCGGCTGTCGAAACCCTTTCGAGGGTCAGCCTTCGCTCCCTCGAGAGTTCGATGGACGGGTCGACGCCCGTTGCTTACCTCCGAAGACAATGCCCATCATTGCCCGTCGTCCGCCGTAAGCGCGCCTTTTTAGGAGGTGTTCGTTCGACTGCAACCGTAGCAGGCGTAGGGTCCGGCGAGGAGTGCGGTGACGTGATAGGTGTGCCTTATCCTATGGAATCTGAGGGGGCGGTAGGTAGGTGCATTAAATGTGGAGATTTACCTGCCTTTTCGATGGATCCGCTCGTTGTGCTTCTGATTATAAATACGGGGGCAGGGGTTCGGCTTCCTTACGCTTGCCTTTGCCTTCCTAGCCTTCTTTCTCTCGCCATTGCCTTCGTCGCCCTCTGAGCCCGATCTCTGCGTGCGTGAGTAAGCAGAGGAAAGATCGGGAACGCACATTCAACCCCTGCTTCCGAGCGCATCCGCTTTCCCGCTGCCATCGCCAGCTACACCCTGCGCGGCCCCGACGCTTGGCTCCCTTCGACGGCGACCGTGGAGCGGCTGGGAGACCTGGTGGAGAGCGGCCTTCTCCAGCCCGTCACTTCGGTGGATCGACAGGATTGGATGGTTTTGCCAGAGTCGGATCGCCAGCCCGACCCACCGGAGGGCTACGTGGTCAGCTTCGAGGCCTTCCACCGGGCGGGGCTGGGATTCCCCCCAGCCATCTCTTGCGGGGGATCCTCCACCATTACGGCGTGGAGCTCCAACACCTCTCCCCCAACGGCGTCTCCCACGCGGCGGTCTTCATCGCCGTGTGCGAGGGGTACCTGGAGATGGAGCCCCACTGGGAGCTGTGGCTCCACCTGTTCGAGGCGGGCCTAATCCATGCTCTGGCCGAGACCGGCCGTCGGAGGATGGTCCAGGCGGGGTGCTGCACCATCGGCCTCAAGAGGCTGGAGGACTGGATCTCAGTGAAGATCAAGTCGAGCCATTCGCGGTGGCACTTCGGGTGGTTCTACCTGAGGAACGACGATGACTTGCTTCCCCCTTACACCGGGAGGACAATCGAGTCGAAACCCTTCAACTGGAAGCACGGTGTCCCGCAGAAACAGCACAAACGCCTCGAGCACCTGCTTAGCGCGATCTAGCGTCTGAAGCGGGAGGGGCTTACGGCGGCGATCGTCGCGTCGGCCTTCCACCAGCGGCGAGTTGTGCCGCTGATGGCTCACCGCTACGCCTTGACGAGATGCGTCCGGGGGTGGATCTCACGGGGTGCCGTCTCGTGGAGGACGAGCTGCCCCTCGAGAGGGTGGTCCGTCGAGGAGGAGCACGTCTCCCGCGTCCCCATGGTGCCGAACAAGGGCCACGTCCGGCTGGTATGACACCTCTTTCTCCGTCAATGTCCTCTTGTTCGTCTTGTTTGTCTCCTTTGCCTGCCTCCTAACTGCCTTGCGTTCCTCAGGGGAACGTCGTCTTCCGGAAGTCGCTGCCACCGGTGAAGGAGGAGAGGAACGACTCCCAAGTGAGACGCCTTCAGGCCAAGCAAGACAAAAAAGACAAAGATAAGGCCAAGGAGGAGAGGGGCAAAAAGACCCGAGAGAAAGAGGCGCGTGACCAACCCCAGTCACGGCAGAGGCAAGCCGGCCTTCCCGAGGAGGAGTCCCCCTCAGAGGAGGATGAGGACGAGGGGTCGAGTAGTGACGAGGTTATTAAGAACAATGGCATGGCGTAGTGGTATCAGGTTTGGCCTATCGCTTCCGACCTGATGGGTATCGTCCTTATGCAGGGAGAGGAGCAAGAGGAGGAGGTCGAGCCGTGGCGAGGGCTCGAGGAAGGAAGAGCGGAGTCCGAGTGGCAAAGGGCGGTCGCCGGTAGCAGAGGGGAGAGGGGGTCGACATCGAGGTCGGCCTCGACCGCTGGGGTCGAGTAGGGGGGCGAGCGCCCCGCGACTTCTCAGGGTGAAGTGGTGCGACGGCGTCGTTCGTGCCTCCTCCTGGTCACGGGCGAAAGGCGTGAGTGGTGGGACTGTCGCGAGGTCCTCCTTGGCCCCGGCGTACCGGAGCTACTGCTACCCATACCACCTGTGGAGAGTAGAACCATATCATGGTTGTGGCCAAGGGACATGAACTCTAGGCTCCCGAACTAGATGATGGTGGAGAATGGATGTAGTGGGACGGTGGATTCCATCTGGAAGAGAAGTTGGGAGTTGATCGACACGCAAAGCCCCCCTACCTGGCGCGCCAACTGTCGGTGTTTCGACCCAGGGGGTCAATACCAACTAGTAAATTTGTATATTGTGTGCTCCCACTCCCAGATGTGATGCAAGAAGAACAAAATATTTATCCTAGTTCGGGCAAAGAAGGCCCTACGTCTAGCGGGGAAGGAAGAATTGTATTATCTCGCACCGAAGTGCTCGTACATGGGGGGAGTACAAGCTGGTTTACACGGGGGTGCTCGGAGTGAGCTGAGGCCTAGGACTAGCTGGGCTACCCTAGGTGAGTCGATTGATTGCTTGAGATGTTGATCAAGCCATCACTAGATTTTCTTGTGCTCGGAGGTGACCCTCTGTTACGTATGCTAGGGGGTTTGTGGAGAGTGCTAGTGGGTGTTGTTTGGATGGCAGCAAGTCTGAACCGATGTCTTGTTGTTCTCCCTCTGTCCTACTATCTCAGCGTCCCCTTTTATAGACTAAGGGGAGGCTTGAGAGTATAGGAGCCCTAGTTCGTATCTGTATGGGAGGCGCGTCCGTGGCGCCATGCTTGTGATGGGACGTTGATTGTTGTAGCGGCATGCTCTTCCTGTCCTTCCGGTGCTCCGGGGCATGGTGATGGCGGACTGGTCGCTGCCGAACGGCATGGCGTGGAACAAATAATGATGGATATGAAATTAAAGGACAAATAATTCTGCAAGCGGACAAATTAAATATACCATTGTAGCATTTTACCTAGAGTATTACCAGGTTGTCATTTATATTCTACCACTGGGAAGGTTTAGTAAAAGTGATAATCTATAGTATTGATAACGAGCATATGAAATGAATGAAGGTATTTAACCATCAATGATCTATACTCTTAAACAGGGGTGAGTCACATGATAAATATATATGATAAGGGTAAATAGATCAGTCATCATCATAATAATAATGAGGATAAAGTTTCTAGAGCAATCTAGTCACTACACAAGCGTCGTCCAATACAAGTAATAAAGAAATAACTCCTAAGTATTTTAGCTACCATCAAAGCTACGCTAATTAGTGCAAGTACATCTAGTCATCATTGTTAAGTAACACTACCAATATTCTCAACCACAATGGGGCCATGAACAGGATGAGTTGAGTTCAGAAACCTCAAATATAACAAGATATCCTCAACCTGATAATTCCTCCCTACCGAACCACTGCATAGGAGGGGGGCCTACAAAGGACTCAATGGACCTGTCACGTCCATGATCTACCCTACGACTCGGCACAGATGGGGGCATCCGCAGATAAGCATTGTATCTAAGCACCACGCCTACATACTGCCTACCACCCGCCATATGATCAAATAGACGAGCGCTATACGAACATGTGCATGAACTCAATAGCAAACTAACTATACTAGATATATTAACGTAGACAATGAACAAAGTAAAAAAGAACATATTAATGAAGAATAGTGTTGCCTATAATAAATATCATACAACTGTAGATAAATACTATAAGAGAGAATAAGAACTGTACCAGACTCCAATCTCTTGACAACGTCCGAAGTCCAAGATCGATTGACGTATCTTGACTTCCTCTACTCTCGATCTAACTAAGCTATGCTATGAACTAGAGAGACTCTAGATGAACTAGGGTTTATAGCTCTGGATGACTAGATCTCAAATGACTTAGACTGAATGGACCTCCAAATGAACTAAGATGAGATGCCTCCGAGGGGTCTTCTCTCTATTTATAGTCCGGTGGGGTGCACGACAGCCATTGGATCAAACCGACTTAGTGTAGGGCCGAGATGACTTCTCAAAGGCAGTGGAGGACGCTTCCAGAAGAAGGCAGACAGTGGGCCCAAGGGGGTGCCGCCTGGCCCCACCCCATTCCGGCCGGCCCCGCATGGCAGGATCTCGGGCTCCACTTCGCTCCGGTGTTTGTGGGATCCTCCGTGAGTTGTTTGGCCACTATATCTCCGTGAGATTTATTCGATATCTATTATGATTTGATTCCCTTTATTGCTCTTTTCTGGAATAGTTCCTGGAAAATAATGGAATACCAAAACTCGTAGAAATTGTTAAATAAAACCCTATACTTCTCTATTTTATATATGATTAATCCATTTATCATATTTATAATTGCATTAAAAGTTGACGCTAACAACCGTCAACAAGCTCCCACAAGTTTACCCTTTGCTAGGCACTAAGCAAAGCCTTTCTAATAAACTTGGATCAGGAGTTGCTGCAATGCTTTCATACCTCAAAAGTTCATATGCTTTCAAACAGAAATTCTTCTATGAATTAGAAAAAACTACTCTAACTTTCAAACTCACCCATATTACCTTTAACCATGGGGCTTTTACTATCACTTGGGTCTTGAGCAATCAAAAGACAAAGTAATCAAATCAGGCACTATGTCTCAAACTCTTCACTCTACCAAAATTCTAGGTTTTGCAAAGTTTTTGAAATAAAACTTAGAGCTTAATTGTATGACATCCTCAAGTCTCTTATGTATGTGGTATTTGTGGATCTCACTGAGGCATAATGTCATGCCCTCCTATACTAGTTAATATAGTAGAGTTCAAGGAATGACTTAACAAGGTTAGCATACTTACTTTGTATATATTGTAAAGTCAAACAATAGATCCACAGAGAGTCAAGTCATACAATTAAGTCAAGATGTGCTTGTGTATGGATATGGTGGATATATGGTGGTAATGATGGTGATGGTGGAAACCTAATTCTACTTTGCTCCTTGAAATAAATTTCTCTTTTGGAATTTTGAAATTTTGAACAACATGGCTAGAGAGTATGAGGACACTTGTCCATTTTTAATTCCTCTATTTTCTTCTTTTTTCAGATAGCTTTTGCATAGCTCATACCTCCGTCACCAAGAAAACTGCTGAGAGAATATAACAAGAACTTTGGAGCATTTATGAATGAATGGAAATGGAATGAATATTTTTGGTGGTGGTTACTCTCAGTGTAAGAGTAAGACCTTTTTTCTAGTGGATGAATGACATGTTGTTGCACCTACTCCAGTGTAGAGTAGTGCATATTTGGGTGGTGTGTACGTGATCTTGATTCAAAAGCATGACGAGACTCTTCACAGGGTCTAAAGGTTGACAACACTCAATACAAAGACAAGTAGCATGAATGAGTCTTCCTAATCTAAATGTATATGGCTTTTGTAGGAATTAAAATTATGTCATACAAGAACTCATCATGTAAGATTTTGAATTTTCAAAAGATAAATTACCAGAACTTAGTATTGCTAGGAGTAAGATAAATAGCAGCTCAAACTTTCATGTCATATCTCCCAACCACCTAGACTTAGTTTAAGTATATGCCTCCACAAGTTTTAGGTTCAGAGTAAATTCTCAAATCAAAGTAGTTTTAACCAAAACTTAGGAGAATTCAAGGTTGAAAACTAGGTACTTAAAAGGGATTACGACAGAGCAACTATTCATCATCTCTAAGACAAAATTAATGTTCATAGCTTTTATTGACTCTAACAAATTAAACACACACCCTAACTAATCATATCTTTATTTAGGACTCTTAAGACTCGACAGCCATGGATCTTCATGTGCCCATATATTTTTGGCAATTTTAAGTTTTCTTATGATACTATGGTGAACCTTCATGTGCTCACACATTTTTTAATATTTATGACTATAAGATAGACTCTATAAATAGTATAGGTATACTTACCTGATAACTGAGGGTGCCCTCTCCCAAGCTTGATTTTGCTATGGTGGATTTGAATGATCTTTGAAAGTAGCCTCTTGGTTGGGCTTACTCCTCCTTGGTGCTTTCAATCCTGCATGGTTATACTCTGACAAGAACAAGCAAAACTCGAGGCTCTATTATGATAATGGGTTAGCTGTTAGTCCAAAGAGTAATTGAATATTCTCATGAGCTAATTTAAACTTTTATAGATTCTAGCAGGGATTGAATATCTCATCTTTTTTAGGATTTTCTATTTTATAATGCAAGAGAAATAAAAATTATTTTTGTGTCACCACAGTAAGTTTTCTTATGGTATTATCATAAGTTCTATCACATGGGGCTTAGTATATTTATGATGCAATGATAAATAAATATTTATTTTGTTTTCCTTTAATATGCAAAAAGATAAATATGATAAAATTACTAATGCTAATTAATTAGGTGACTAATTAGATAACTACCATTTTTTCCTTGTGGCAAAGGAACGGGATTTATAGTCTACCGATAAGACTAGATAGGAGAGAGTAGTTACATGTTTGATTTGCCATCTAAGGTTGACTCAAACAATTCCTCCTTATGTAGTGGTGTATCTTTGTTCTCCTCCCACCATTCTTGTGCTTGTACTCGTGTATCTTCTGCTTTCTCTTTTGCATGTAGCTCCATTCTTTCAATTTCTTGTCCCCACTCGTCCCAGCGAGGTTCTTCCACTGGTTCTTGTTCCGGATCATTGGATTGGTCTTCATATCTTGTGACTTCTCGAGGATAGTCTGATTGGTCTTCATATCTTGTGACTTCTCGAGGATAGTCTGCCCATCCATCCTTCAACGGTTGGGTTACTTGACGGCGGGTATGGCGTCTCCTTCGGTTGTGTCGCTTCTTGGACTGCTTATGCTTAGTATAACTATTGAATTTACAGCATACCTTTCCAATGGGTAAGTTGAAGTGGATTTGTCCTGATTCGATGAAGATGATGGCATTAGTTGTATTGAGGAACGATCTCCCCACGATGATAGTCATGTCATCTTCATCCAGCATGTCAAGTACTACAAAGTCTACAGGAATATATGAATCTTGAATTTTTACTGCCACGTTCTTTGCTATGTCTTCGGGAAATCTGTACGTCAGGTCCACCATTTGCAACTGCATGTAGGTTGGGTATAATGGTATACCATCAAATAAATGATCATAGGTTACCTTTGGCATGATGTTAACCCTGATCTTGTGTCGCAGAAGCTCGTAGGGAAGACTGTCTTTCCGATAGTGCATTCAATGGTTGGAACTCCTGGGTCTCCCTTTTTGACTATGTATGGTGAGGCTAGCAAGTGGTTGTGCTCTGTATTGATTGGTTTGATTATCTGGACTGCTCCTTCTGAGATCTGGTTCTGCTTGTTCTTCCTCCTTCCTCTATTGTTCTTCTTCTTGGGTACTGTTGGTTGATCTTGTTCATATTGCCTTCATGGAAGTGCAGGAGTGTTGAGCATGCGATTCTTGAATGAGAACTTCTCTTTATGGTCTTTTATGGAAAAGACAATCTTGGCATGCTCCGCATAGATGATGGCTTTAGTTGTGCATAAGAATGGTTGGCCCAATATGATGGGTGCTCTTTCATCTCTTCCTGTCTCCATGACCACAAAGTCAATGGGAACATATGATTGTCCCACTCGAATGACGACTTCTTCTAGAACTTCCTTGGGGTAATAGATGGACTTATCTGCAAGCTGCAAACACATGTTTGTGTATAACAGAGGATCTCCCAAAATCTTTTCATAAATTACCTCAGGCATGTTGACACTTGCGACGAAATCGTAGGTAGATTCTGGGAAGGTGTGATATCCTATAGAGATAGCAATGACAGGCCTCCCTGGATCACCTTACTTCTCGGGAAGTGAATAGTCAATCCACTTCACATCAACGGGCTGAGTGTAGTAGTTGGTTGCATTGAAAATGTCGACAAGATTTGTAGTTTCTAAATCTTTCGGCTGGCCCGGAATCTTACCTTCTTTCATTGGGGGAATAGCAGCTGCTAGCTGAGCAAATTAAATTTCTAACATTTTGTTGAAACTATTTTGATTTTTAATAGCAGAAGCAAAGTTATCCATCCTAGTATTTATATTTTCTAAAGCTTAATCATTGGATGTTACCTTTTTAGACATTTGATCGAGTAGTTTGGACTGACCAGCAACTAGATCTCTTAAGGGTGGAAAGTTGTAATGGTTGTTACCTTGATAATTACCTTATCGAGGTTGTTGATTCCATCCTTGGCCTTGCCGAGGACGATAATTATTGTTGTTGATGAAGTTCACATCCTCTTGCCATTCAGGAACATTGTTTCCTGAATGCCCAATATCTCCACATTCTTTGCAAGTCATGCGAGAGTCATTGATATGCATGGCATCTCTCTTCTCGATGTCTTGGCTTTCAAGCTTCTTCATTATCAGGTCTAGCTTGGCGGTGACCATGTCAGCTTCCTTGAGTTGATGTATACCTCCTCCTCTCTTGTGAGGTTGATTACGTTCTTCATTCCAGCTCTGATTAGAGGCCATCTTCTCACAAAGTGATGTTGCATCGAAGAGCTTAAGTGACAGGAAAGCTCCTCCAGCTGCGGCATCCATAGATTCACGGAAACTAGAGACTAGTCTGTGATAGAAAGTCTGCATCAATAGCCAATCCTCCATTCCATGATGAGGACAGCTCATGATATAATCTTGAAAACATTCCCATGCTTCGGTGAATGATTCATCATGTTGCTGTTGAAAGCTTGAAATTTTCCCATGCAGAGCATTGGTCTTGCCTGTAGGAAAGAACTTGGCCAGAAAAGTAGTGGTACACTTATCCCATGTAGTGTTGATATCCTTGTTTGTATAAAACCACAGTTTTGCTTTCCCCAAAAGTGAAAAAGGGAATAGGCGGAGTAGAGTAGCATCTCTCGATACTCCTTTGATCGTGAAGGTGCTGCAGATCTCTAGAAAGTGTTGTAAGTGTGCACTTGCATCTTCATGAGCCTTTCCACAAAACTGATTTGCTTGAACCATGGTGATGAGAGCAGGCTTAAGCTCAATTCCATTATCTTCAACATTAACTACAGATCTAGTGCGGATGTTGGCAGTAGTTGGGGCAGAGAACTCTCACAGTGTCTTCTTAGCCATAGCTTCAAAAGCAATTACTAAATTGGATCCTATTTGTTCTTCTTCCGATATTTGAGCTTCCTCTCCCAAAGAGTGAGCTTTAGCTGAAGGTGTTTCTGATTGTAATTTGATATTATCCCTCACTTGTGAAAACTTTGACTTTCTTCGAATGAGTTCTTTGGATTTGAAGTGAAATTATCTGGAAGAGAAAAACTGTGCATTCATTTACCCTGCATAAGATACACAGATCGATAGAAACAAGGGTAAACCTGTTTAAGTAAGAGGTTGATTGGTTAATCGATATTTATTCATTTGCATATGGTTATCAATACTTCCTAAGTTTAAATACCTTCCCCGGTAACGACACCAAAAATGTTTGTTGGCATTTCTTAACGACATTACCAAGAACATAGTTCTTAGTAATGGCGCCAAAAATGCATGGTATGTAATTAACTTGCCTATAACAACTAGCCACTTATCTTTTTATCTTATACTCCTAAGCATGGAACTAGGTTGTCATCCCTAATTATAGAGCTAGGAATATTTTATGGTACTTATGAAATATTATATTTTATGTATGACTAGGCAGAAATTGTTGACACAAAAAGCGTCAGGATCTGCGAACACCTCGGGCTTATACCCAAATTTGATGTCCAAAGGTATGCCAGTCGATTTGACCAGTTAATCGACAAGGACGATAGATAGAACAAGATCTGAACGAGACAACGGCGATGCGCCCGGATGTCAAGGCTCAAACTTGATCAAGATAACTAGAGTAGAGCTGAACGAGACGACAGCGATGCGCCCGGATGTCAAGGCTCAGGTTGCTCAAACGCGGAACTTGCAAGGGTTGACGGAGATCGAGGAGATGCAGCCCGTCGAAGCTTGAAGAACTCGTAGATAAGCTCGATCTAATACAATAAAAATAGGATTGCTGGAAAAGTAAATAAGAGTAATAGATTTGTTTGATATATGATTGTCTTTTTCTTACAACCTCTACATACATATTTATACTCCAGCAAAAGGAGTTGTAGACAGACACGACTCGTACCTTTCCTAAACAAAAACTCCTATTTTTAAGGAAACAACTGACCCGCGCAGGAGTCGGACCCAAATAACAATAATGTTTCCCTAAACAAAAACTCCTATTTTTAAGGAAATAAATGATTCGTGCAAGAGTCAGACTCAAACGATAAAATAACACTGGCATAAAAGCACCAGTTTCCATATCAAACCCCTCCACGATGAACCCTTTAATCGGCACACTTCTAGTCTACAATCTTCTTCCATCGTCATCAACAATTTTCTGCTGACGGCAGCCGCCACGTCATCCTGTGCCCATCGGCAATATTTTCCTATCGGTAATCTCCTCCAATCGGCAACAGTTTTACTCTCACTGGCAACTTACTTTTATCAATCAACCCTTATCGGCAACAAATCTGCTTTATCGCCCAGCTTCCATCGGCAACAACCCTTACCCTTATTGGCAGTATTCATCCTCATCGGCAATCTTAACCGATGACCTTCCAATGCCGATAAAAAACGGCCACCGATCAACGCGAGTCTTAGCCCATTTGACATGTTGAAAAACGGTGTCAACACATGCCCCCCAATTTCGGAGTACAAAATATTTTACGCGCCGAAATTCTCTCTACTGTAACCTTTTCCTCCAAGATACTTGCACGACCTCCTCGATTATCGCGCGTAAAAATCGCAAGTTACCAACAGAACCCTGCAACTGTAGCGCGAACAGTCACAAATCCAACCTCAAAATCCCTCGATTGCCATGCGAATCCATTACCATACTCTTCCATATTCCTGCTCAGTGCAAAGAGAATTCCAAAATACCCCCGACCGGGCCTATAAAAGTTACCACCATCCAATCTGTTCTTCATCCCGAGCCCGCATTCACTTTTACTCCTTCATTTCACCGGCGCCTCCGAAGAACACTCGGTGATCCTCAAGCGGCGGCGTCTCCTTCCTTCATCAAGGCGCGAACCACAAGAATCCCTCTGGCTCCAATGGCGATAGACTTCAATGTTCCTCAGGTAATTCCTCCTTCCCTCGCTCTGCATCTCTCTATTTCCTTTTTCGCATTGTTCCATAATTCCCCTTTTTCTTTCTTTTCATCTTCCAAATCTAGGAACTGCGCAACAAAATAACAATCCCTATCGATCAATCACACTTTCATTGCCTGGGCCCAATGGGGAATACCGATCCTACTGCGCTCATCAATACAGAGACCAACCGCATCCCCTTTAGATCCGAGTGTTTCAATCTAGGGTTGTGCAGGGATGCTTTCCGCTCATGGCCCAAACCCACTAAAGGTTAGAAGAATTGGTACCTTAGGATGTCGAGAACACAGCAAGTCTATTGGGCAGAACGCAATATAGACCAGTGCATCAAATTATCACTTGCCGACATGGCCAAGAATGAAAACATGATGATCACTGCATCTTATTTTTGGTTTGATACAATGAACGTGTTTCTATTCAGACACGGACTAGCCACTCCTACGCTTGCCGATGTACATATGCTCACCGGCCTTGACGTCTCTTCTGTCGATCCTTCCACCCTCTTCCATAGGAAGTCTGAACATCGGGTGAACACCCGTAACATCGGCGGTTGGACTGGATACATCCAAGAAAACCAGAAGACCGGATCGGTAGGCCAGAGGGAACACGCCATCTTCCTGAACATGTGGCTGGATAAGTATATTTTCTGTGGCAGGACAGTCGGACCCACAACCACATATCTCCCTGCAGCAGAATTCTTGGTCAACGAAGGATTCCCTCTTGGCCGATATCTCCTTGGTTCTGTATATCATCTTCAGCCTGTTCTTTCAGAGATTTTACTATGGAATCCCTGCTGCAGAACGGGTTTGGTGGCCTTACGTTGACCAGGACAACCAATTCCCACTCTCCTTCAACCTTACCTATGGGAATATACCACAGAATCAGATGATCATGAAAGCTACCATCATTCCACGGGTCATTCCAGTTAACATCTTCGGGATCGGGAAGAATGCTCCATCTTATGAGTTCTATTATCCATCGGCAGCAGCAAGACAACTAGCATTTGGTCAGTTGCCGATCAAATTCAGCTACGCCAACGTGATCAAACCAAGAGAAACCATCTCCAGTGCCATGGATTGGAACAAGATTGTAAATCTCCCTCCTCATGCCGATGTATCAAACATTGACTTATCCTCTTGGGCACCAACATCCTTCATCACTGAGTCATACAAATCTTGGTGGCAAGAGTGGAAAAATCAACTGTTTGCCGCATCATCACACTATTATCGGCATTTAATTGACGATGAGCACATTGTTCCCGATGACGCAGTAAGTCTTACTTTTGACTTCATTCACTCTTATTTTCTCCCAGATTCATCAGTACTAACTTTTCTGCCAACAGGTCAACGATCCAATCCCCCGAAAGAGCAAGTGAGGCAAACACTTCAATCTGTGCTTGATGAATCCCATATCGATAATTGGCAGCAAGGCTCCCTCGTTGGCTGCCTTCACACCTCAAAGGGTACCTAAAGTTACCCTCAAGCCTAAGCCGACACCAGCTAGGACCACCGCTACTCCATCGGCCGCTGCCGCCATCTTGGCGCAAGCTTTCGCAGTAAGTCCTTCTCGCATTTATACCGATCACAAACTCTCATTGGCAACATTCACTTTATTTAACTTGCACCAAATATCTTTTACAAGCAACGAGCTCATCGGCAGCTGCTCCAAATGTACAAACCTCCCCGACTCATGCTGTCGATGCCCCCCAAGCTTCGCAGCCGAAACGCGCTGGTTCACCAAGCGTTGCCCCAAGGAAGAAGAAACGCCTGAGGCTAGCTACTCCATCTATGCCACCAACCCCAGCTACGGTATCGGCTCCAGCCTTGTCACCAACTTCACCTGCACCATCAGCTCCATCATCGGCTCCGCCTATGCCACCGGCTCCATCTTCTCCCGCTCACACGATGCACCACCACAGGAACCAACACTTGCACCGGTGGAAGTTCCTGATCAGGAAACAGCACCGCCTCCGCAGAGTTCATCCGCAACAACACCGGCAACAACATCGGCACCATCATCGACTATGCCTCCCACAGAAGCAAGCTCATTAGAAACCATTGCCGATATTCAAGACACTACTGCGCCAACTGCTTTCCCGAGTCCGGGGCAAGAAATCCGTTTTAAGATGGTAAGTCGACTGTCATAAAGCTTGCAATATAAACTTATGATCGGCAAACTCTTATTCTCTTCTTTTCAGGCCCAAGACTCCCCTAATAGCTTATTCTCTTTTGCCGTCATCGTTCCCGATGAAGATAACGAAGAAGGAAGCTCTGCTCCAGCTCCAAGCACTACATCGGCAGACATAATATCTAAGCTCGAAGCATTGCTACTTTCACTGCAACAAAGCACATCTCTCCTAGTTCAAGATTCTACTGCAGCGAAAGTGGCTTTCAAGGAGATTCAAGGCCATCTGCCTGCCGATATCGAAGAAACACTCTTCCAAGCAACATTCCTTGAGAGCCGACAACTTCAATACCAATGGGCCTCACGTCGTATTGCTGATAGAGCCACTCAATCAAAGCTCGAAGAGGAAATGCTCCAGTTCAAACAAGTTGCCGATGAAAAGCATAAGGGCATCGGCCATTTAGAAGCCTCTAGCATTGATCTTGAGCAAGAAATCACCCACTTATCGGCAAGAAGGGAAGAACTACTGGCTAAACTGAAGAAAGTCGATGAAGCCCTAGATGTGGCCAACCAAAAGAAAGCTCAACTGCCTAATGCTGTCAAAGCCCTACAACAAGAAAGAGATGAAAACACTCGGCAAGCTATTCTGCTGAAAAGAAAGATCAAGCCAGTCGAAGGATCTGTCGATGACGACATCAGGGAGATAGAAGAAGCAGATCAGATTCGCCTACGTGCGATAACATCCATTCAATCCCTGTTGTAATCTGTTGTAATTTGTTATGTCGGCAACTGTGAACTTGGCAACTGATTTTGCATGTAATATAACGTCAATACGCTTTCTACCGATGTTTCGTATGATCTTTCCATCATCGGCATTTATACTTATATTGCTTTATGCATCTACCCAGATACTGGGATAATATTTCTTTAAATATTTACCGTTGATTGCTCTGGGAAACGCAACCCCTTCAAGTGTTTCCAAAATATAAGCGTTTCCAGGAACAGACTGACTTATCCAAAAAGGACCTTCCCAATTAGGAGACCACTTCCCAAACTTTGAACTCTTAGTCCCAATCGGTAAAATCAGTTTCCACACCAGATCACCATCGACAAATTCTTTTACCTTCACCTTTTTGTCATACCACCTGGCAACCCTTTTCTTGTTCTCCTCGATGCTGATTAGAGCTCTATGCCGATGATCCGTCAAATCTTCCAACTCATCCTTCATAAGGGTATCATATTCATCGGCTATCAACTGATCTTGAGAAAACAACCGTCTAGAACCAGTCTTAATTTCCCAGGGTAGAACAGCATCATGTCCATATACCAACTGGCATGGCGAAACCT
This sequence comes from Microstegium vimineum, assembly GCA_022036555.1. Lineage (NCBI taxonomy): Eukaryota > Viridiplantae > Streptophyta > Magnoliopsida > Poales > Poaceae > Microstegium > Microstegium vimineum. The sequence continues at coordinate 41,359,582 of CM039121.1, read as the reverse complement.
TAGTTACACCGTGACACGCCATCCGATATGACCACAAAGCTTCATTCAACACCACATGCCACCTCCTAGGGTTTTCTTCAATCTTGCGCTTGATAAGCTTGATAATTCCTTTGTTTGTTGCCTCGGCTTGACCATTAGCTTGAGCATAATAAGGGGAAGAGTTTAAAACCTTAAACCCCATACCGGTAGCAAATTCGTCAAACTCCCCCGATGTAAACATCATCCCTTGATCAGTGGTAATAGTCTGAGGAATACCAAATCGGTAAACAATATGCTCTTTTACAAAGTCTATCATATTAGCCGATGTTACCTTCTTCAAAGGAATAGCCTCAACCCATTTCGTAAAGTAATCGGTGGCAACAAGTATGAATTAATGCCCCTTACTCGATGGCGGATAAATTTGTCCGATGAGATCAATAGTCCATCCTCTAAACGGCTAAGGCTTGATTATAGGATTCATTGCCGATGCAGGTACCCTCTGAACATTACCGAATTTCTGACAATCTTGACATCCCTTGAAGTATTGGAAGCAATCCTCAAAAATTGTTGGCCAGTAATACCCATTCCGTCTAATCACCCACTTCATCTTGAATGCCGATTGATGCGCTCCACATACCCCTTCATGAATCTCACCCATCAATTCTTCTGACTCTTCTTTGGCAAGGCATCTGAGCAAAACTCCATCGATTGTCCGATAATACAATTCATCATCAAGGAGCACATACTTGGTAGCTTGAAACCTTAGATGTCTTTCAACCTTTTTAGACGAATCTCTTAAGTAATTGGCAATTTCTTTTCTCCAGTCATCGGCGACCATCACTGATGTCATGACTTCTTGAATTGGCTGATACCCTGAAGCATTATGTGCTAACCGATTAGCCTCTTCATTATGCAACCTGGGAATATGCTCAAGGCGGTATTCTTTAAATTCTTTTAATAATTGTAAACACCTCTCATGGTGTGCAATTAACACTTCACTTCGACATTCATATACCCCAATTAATTGATTGATCACCAACATAGAGTCGCCAAAGACTTTGACGGCATCGGCACGCACTTCCCTGAGTAACTCCAACCCTTTTATTAAAGCCTGATACTCAGCCTGATTGTTTGTCGACGTAGCAACAATCGGCAACGAAACTTCATATTTCTGTCCTCAGGGTGAAATTAAGAGAACACCGATACCTGCCCCTTCTTTGCATGTAGACCCATCAAAGAACAAAGTCCAAGGAGCAATCTCTACAGAGCTTATCACATTGCAATGCTGAGTAACAAAATCGGCCATCACCTGACCTTTAACTGCCTTAGCCGATTCATACCTTAGATCAAATTCTGAAAGTGCTAGAATCCATTTGCCGATTCTCCCACTTAATATCGGCATTGATAGCATATACTGAACCACATCATCTTTGCAGATAACAGTGCATTCGGCCGACAATAAATAATGCCTTAATTTTATGCAAGAGAAATATAAGCATAAAGATAATCTTTCTATGGCCGAATACCTGGTTTCAGCATCTACCAGCCTTCTGCTCAAATAATAAATCACACGTTCTTTCCCTTTAAATTCTTGGATTAAGGCTGATCCGATAACGCCGTCATCGGCAGACAAATGCAACCTGAAAGGCTTCCCGTGTTGAGGTGGAACTAAGACCGGAGGGTTTACCAAATATTTCTTGATCTCTTCCAAGGCTAACTGTTGTTCCTCTTTCCATGTAAACTCTTGATCAGCTTTCAGCTTTAACAATGGGCTAAAAGACTTAATTTTACCAGACAAGTTGGATATGAATCTCCTGATAAAATTAATTTTGCTGATCAAAGATTGCAGCTCAATCTTATTGGTAGGAGCAACTACTTTGTTTATTGCATCAATAGATTTCTTGCCGATCTCTATAGCTCTCTGATGTACCATGAAACCCAGAAATTGACCTGCCAATACCCCAAACGCACACTTATTAGGATTCATCTTTAACCCATGTTTCCTTGTGCATTCCAGGATCCTTCGTAAATCGGCAAGATACTTCTCAAAATTTCCAGACTTGACCACCATATCATCAATATAGATTTCAACTATCATGCCGATGTACTTATGAAAAATAAAATTCATTGCTCTCTGGTAAGTAGCACTGGCATTCTTCAAGCCAAAAGTCATTACAACCCACTCAAATAAACCAACATGACCTGGACATCTAAAAGCAGTATGTCTTCTTCAGCCATGAATATTTGATTATATCCAGCATTACCATCCATGAAACTAATGATTTGATGTCCAACAGCAGCATCAACCAGCAGATCGGCAACGGGCATCGGATAACCATCCATCGGCGTAGCCTTATTGAGATTCCTGAAATCAATGCAAACACGTAGTTTTCCATTTTTCTTATACACAGGAACCACATTAGAAATCCATTCGGCATATCGGCATTGCCGAATAAATCCAGCTTCAATTAACTTTGTAATCTCAGCTTTAATGTCGAGTAAGATAATAGGGTTGCATCGGCGTGCTGGTTGCTGATAAGGTTGGAAATTAGACTTAATAGGTAACCGATGTTCAACTATTGATCGGTCCAAACCAAGCATCTCTGTATAATCCCAAGCAAAACAATCTTTGTATTTCTTTAATAAATCACTCAATTGTTGTTTACATTGGGAATCTAACTTAGCACTAATGAAAGTTGGTCTGGGCCTACTGCCATCGCCGATATCTATCTCTAGTAAATCATCGGTGGATGTGAACCCCTGTCCCAGTTTTCCATCATCGGTGAATCGATCCATTAAAACTCTTCTTCAGGACCGACTACTTGGATCGGTGTAATGCGGTAATCGGCAACTTTGAGGAACTCCGTGTCCCAAGCTTCACCTGATATGCACCTGGTTTGTTCATAAGTTTTCGATTCTGCCGATGCAACAATTGATGGAGTTTCACTCCGGACGACTTCAATCTTGTCTCCAACCCATTGCACGAGGCTTTGGTGCATTGTAGAAGGAATGCAGCAATTAGCATGGATCCAATCCCTTCCTAGGAGAAAGTTGTAGGTGCCTTTGCCACTGATCACGAAAAACGTTGTCGGCAAAGTTTTACTGCCGATGGTTAATTCAACACATACGGCTCCCATAGCTGGAGACACATTGCCTTCAAAATCATTAAGTTTCATGTCCGTCTTGACTAAGTCTTGGTCACCTTTCCTAAGTTTCCTGAACATGACATATGGCATTATATTGATTGATGCCCCACCGTCCACCAGCATCTTCGTCACGGGCTGCCCATCTACTTTACCTTTGATGAACAGAGCTCTTAAGTGCTGCCTTTCATCATTGGTAGGCTTCTCAAAGACTGCTATCATCGGATCTAACATCAACTATGCCATCTCACTAGCTTCTTCCTCAGCATCGACAGGTGTCATGAATTCCATCGGCAATATGATGACCATATTGATTTCTGCCGATGGATCCCTATCCTTGTGCTTTGGCCTCCACTGCTTGACTGGAGACTTTTTCCTTGAAGGATTTTCACTGTCATATAAATCTCCTTGGCGTTCGCGCAGAATCCTTCTTTTTTGAGTCTTTGTCAGACCTTTGGGGCACCATTGAGGAAGCTTAGTTTTCCAAACAGGCTGGTACTGTTTTTCACCGCTTGTATCGGCACCACGCCTTATGTTTGGATCTCTAGAGAATATCTCCTCATCGGGTACTCTTGCATTGGCCATTTCCTCAAGCTCCTCTTGACCAACACGCCTGCCAAGCCTGTCATGCGCGCTAAGCTTGCCCCCTAGCCGATCACGTGCTGGCCGTTTTCCTCCGATCGGCCTGCTATAGTTTGATGCTCGATCGTCAAAACAAGGTTTATTTTCTGACCGATCGGCAGGGTAGTACCCATTACATTCAGGGCAATTATCAGCAGTGGGTAGTTTGATGCCTTCTTCCCAGCAATGAACAAAGAAGGGACACCTCCAATGATCTTTATGCCAAAGCCACTCTTGGTGCTTTTCTTCTTCCTGTCGCTGATATCGTTCCTCCTGCGATTGCGGATAATCTTGTTGTGGCCTCCTATGCGTGATCACGACGCCATAAGACCTCTCGGCGCTACTACTATCTTTGGCAACTCTCTTGACTTTTCTATCATCGGCAAACTTCCTCCCTGTTACTTCATGCGCAGCTATTTGATGTTCAGGGTCTACCGATGCGCTTTTCTTGGCAGCTTCCGATGTCAACACCTTAGTCTTTCCACTGGTTTCCACCATGTTATTTGGAAACGGGTGTTGATCGATCTTCATCGGCTTCTGTGCTTTAGAATTTTCAAACTTAATTCGCCTAGATTCGATTTCTGACTGCAACTGCTGCCTAAATACTTTGCAATCATTGGTACTGTGCGAAGTCACATTGTGCCACTTGCAATACCTGATCTTTCTGATCTCTTCGCCGATGGAATTACCTAGTTAGGCGCCAACTTGATCCGCCCTTCTTGAAGCAATAGGTCAAACATCCTATCGGCCTTGGTGATATCAAAGGAGAACCTCTCAGCTTCTTTTTGGCCGAACGGACAAGATACCGGCTTCTTATCTTTCACCCATTCAACAGCGCCAATACTTAGTTCTTCATCTGACTCAGAACCTTCTTCTTGTCCAATAAAGGACACCTTCTTGTTCCAAGTCTTCCTAGGCTCGAAAGGTTTAACGTCTTGATCGGCAATTCTCTGCACAAGATGACTTAAACTTTCAAACTCCTGAGATGCATATTTATCTTTGATATACGGCAGCAATCCTTGGAAGGCCAAATCTGCCAATTGCCGATCATCAAGCACCAAGCTGTAGCACTTATTCTTCATATCTCGCAGCCTTTGGACGAAGTTTTCTACCGATTCGTCATTACGCTGCCTCAGCTTAACCAAATCGGTAAATCTTCTTCTCATGTACGCCGGCGAAGAAGTATTTATGAAACTGCCTCTCCAAATCGACCCAAGTGATCATAGAGTTTGGAGGCAGTGAAATGAACCATGTGAATGCCGATCCAGACAATGATGACGAGAATAATCTCACCCTTGGTTCATCTCGGCTAGCTTCTTCCCCACACTGGATAATGAAGCGGTTGATATGCTCCATCGTGGATGTATCATCTTGGCCTGAGAATTTTGTGAAATCTGGTACCTTGTACCGATTTGGGAGAGGAATCAAATCGTATCCCGGAGGATATGGCGTCCGATAAGAATAGGTATTAACCTTAGGCTTGATGCCGAACTGTTCTTTCATCACTTTGGCAATCTTATCGGCCCAATATGCATCCTGATCTTGTCGATGCATTGGCTGAATGTTGATAGGTTGAGCAGGCTGGTATGCTTCTTCATATCTCTGTGGTAAGTAAGCCGGAGCAGCTAGTGCAGGCGCAACATTAGTCCGTTGAATATTATGCATCGGTTGATTAGTCGGTAGACCACTTTGAACGCTTATTGGGAAATATTGTGGCATCATACTCATCGGTTGATACGCCGATGCTCCACTCTGAGCGTTTTCTAGGTACTGATACCCGGGTTGCACCACCTGTTGCTGAATCGGTGGTGGAGCAGTCCATCCAGGATTGTAAGTCATCGGCATATAATTCACCGATGGCTGATGACTAACTGGAGCCTATTGCTCCTGCATTCTAGAGTAATCAACAAATTGACCACCTTGAGGCGCCGGTACTCCAGCTTGAAGATTCGCCACCACTATAGGTTAACTTATATTTGTGGGGCCTTGCTTCATCGGTAAAGGATTTGCCGATGGTGGCATAAGAGGCACTTTGGGTATCACCACCTGAAGATCTTCTGATGGCAGTTGCACAGCTGGGGAGGATGTAGTATAATGCGTCATAGGGATCATCAGCTGCGAAGGCATTGCCGATGCTATAGGACCCTTCCACGCTGTACTGTCACCTCGGATCAGATTAGAATCAACAGATGGATTTGGAGGCATACCGTATCCCCACCAGTTGACGGAAGTTGGCTAACTCTTAGTTGCGGGTCCTGGCATTGCTGACGCCGCCAGATCTGTGTTCAATCGAATAATACTTGCAGGGCTCGATCTTGGCGGTGTAGCCGCATCGGCAGTCGAATCCACAGGGTGGGAAGACACCATGGGAGCCGCCGATGGGGTTATGGCAGATGCCGATCCAGGTTGATGATAAGTCGGACCAACATACTGGGGTGCATGCCCTTCTTTCAAAGATTGCATAATAGCATTGTATACTGTATTGGACAGCACGTTGGAATGGCTAACTAATGCATGATTTAATGTAGAATTAACCATCTCTTGTAATTTACCAGGATTGGCGTCAAACGTGACCTGCCGCGGCAACGGCGGATCTTGCTTCTAGTTAGCTTCGCCACTCCTGCTTAGGCTGAAGGACTTCAGATATAACTGCTTATAATCCTCCATAGCCTGCTCCATAGCCTGCCTCTGATCATCTCTCAGATTCGCTTTAGAGACTTCTATGACGTTGCTTGGATTGACGTCGGTATTATCACCCATTGCAGATGTATAATTTGTCCCACCAGGTGTGCCAAAAGAGGTGTTGACACAAAAAGCGTCAGGATCTACGAACACCTCAGGCTTATACCCGAATTTGATGTCCAAAGGTGTGCCAGTCGATTTGACCAGTTAATCGACAAGGACGATAGATAGAACAAGATCTGAACGAGACAACGGCGATGCGCCCGGATGTCAAGGCTCAAACTTGATCAAGATAACTAGAGTAGAGCTGAACGAGACGACAGCGATGCGCCCGGATGTCAAGGCTCAGGTTGCTCAAACGCGGAACTTGCAAGGGTTGGCGGAGATCGAGGAGATGCAGCCCGTCGAAGCTTGAAGAACTCGTAGATAAGCTAGATCTAATACAAATTGACGGGGGCCCGCACAAGCGGTGGAGCATGTGGTTTAATTCGTAAAAGTAGGATTGCTGGAAAAGTAAATACGAGCAATAGATTTGTTTGATATATGATTGTCTTTTTCTTACGACCTCTACATACATATTTATACTCCAGCAAAAGGAGTTGTAGACAGACACGACTCGTACCTTTCCTAAACAAAAAACTCCTATTTTTAAGGAAACAACTGACCCGCACAGGAGTCGGACCCAAATAACAATAATCTTTCCCTAAACAAAAACTCCTATTTTTAAGGAAATAAATGACTCGTGCAAGAGTCAGACTCAAACGATAAAATAACACTGGCATAAAAACACCAGTTTCCATATCAAACCTCTCCACGATGAACCCTTTCATCGACACACTTCTAGTCTGCAATCTTCTTCCATCGTCATCGGCAATTTTTGCTGACGTCAGCCGCCACGTCATCCTGTGCCCATCGGCAATATTTTCCTATCGGTAATCTCCTCCAATCGGCAACAGTTTTACTCTCACTGGAAACTTACTTTTATCAATCAACCCTTATCGGCAACAAACCTGCTTTATCGCTCAGCTTCCATCGACAACAACCCTTACCCTTATTAGCAGTATTCATCATCATCGGCAATCTTAACCGATGACCTTCCAATGCCGATAGAAAACGGTCACCGATCAACGCGAGTCTTAGCCCATTTGACATGTTGAAAAATGGTGTCAATAGAAATAAATAATGATGGATATGAAATTAAAGAACAAATGATTCTACAAGCGGACAAATTAAATATACCATTGTAGCATTTTAACTAGAGTATTACCAGGTTGTCATTTATATTCTACCACTGGGAAGGTTTAGAAAACTGATAATCTATAGTATTGATAACGAGCATATGAAATGAATGAAGGGATTTAACCATCAATGATCTCTACTCTTAAACAAGGGTAAGTCACATGATAAATATATATGATAAAGGTAAATAGACCAGTCATCATTATAATAATAATAAGGATAAAGTTTCTAGAGCAATCTAGTCACTACACAAGCGTCGTCCAATACAAGTAATAAAGAAATAACTCCTAAGTATTCTAGCTACCGTCAAAGCTACACTATTTAGTGCAAGTACATCTAGTAATCATTGTTAAGTAATACTACCAATATTCCCAACCACAATGGGCCATGAACAGGATGAGTTGAGTTCAGAAACCTCAGATATAACAATATATCCTCAACCTGACAATTCCTCCCTACCAAATCACTACATGGCGGGAGGCCTACAAAGGACTCAATAGACCTGTCACGTCCACGATCTACCCCATGACCCGGCACAGATGGGGACATCCGTAGATAAGTATTGTATCTAAGCACCACACCTACATACTGCCTACCACCCGCCATATGATCAAATAGACGAGCGCTATATGAACATATGCATGAACTCAATAGAAAACTAATTATACTAGATATATTAACATAGACAATGAACAAAGTAAACAAGAACATATTAATGAAGAATAGTGTTGCCTATAAATATCATACAACTGCAGATAAATACTATAAGAGAGAATAAGAATTGTACCAGACTCCAATCTCTTGACAACATCGGGAGTCCAAGATCGATTGACATATCTTGACTTCCTCTACTCTCGATCTAACTAATCTATGCTATGAACTAGAGAGGCTCTAGATTAACTAGGGTTTATAGCTATGGATGACTAGATCTCAAATGACTTAGACTGAATGGGTCTCCAAATGAACTGAGATGAGATGCCTCCAGGGGGTCTGTTCTCTATTTATAGTCCGGTGGGGTGCACAACAGCCGTTAGATCAAACCGACTTAGTGTAGGGCCGAGATGACTCCTCAAAGGCGGTGAAGGAAACTTCTAGAAGAAGGCAAGTAGTGGGCCCAGGGGGGTGCCGGTCGGCCCCACCCCATGTCGGCCGACCCCACATGGCATGATCTCGGGCCTCGCTTCGCTCCGGTGTCTATGGGATCCAACGTGAGTTGTTTGGCAACTATATCTCCGCAGGATTTATTCGATATCTATTCTAATTGTGATTCCCCTTATTGCTCTTTTCTAAAATAGTCCCTGGAAAATAATGGAATACCAAAACTCGTGGAAATTGTTAAATAAAACCCTATACTTCTCTATTTTATATATGATTGATCCATTTATCATGTTTATAATTGTATTAAAAGTTGACACTAATGACCGTCAACATGCATCTACATCAATGGTCTCCTGGTCTACTGGGATTCCCAGGGGTTCATTAGAACCCATAGCAAACTGGCCTATTGCTACCCCACTAGCAAAGATTCCTTGCATCTGCGAGTAGTTCACCAGGTGAGTGTTTAGGAACTCTGCATCTTTTTGGTGATCCTGCAAAGTTAAAAAAACAAGAGTTAGTAGCATTAAAATAGTGTTGTCCATAGTAACCTTGTTTAAAATCAGAGAAGGTTGTTACCTTCACATGACCATTTTAGTGGTCTGGATCAAGTGTAATGACAAAGTTCTGCTCATCCCAGCCTGCTCCACTCAACTCCTTCAACCTGCAGATCTTCACCCGTCTAGCCCTCCACTTGCGCAGGTGATTGTAGACCTGAGTCCTAGACACCTCAATGTTGATGAACTCAGATAAGTCCCTAGCTACTGCATTGAGGTGAACATCCTTAAATCCTTTGTCTATCTTCACACCTTCGGCTCTGAGATCAGAAAACCTCCTAAGCACAAACCCGGACATAGCAGGCGTCCATTGCAGCCTACCAACACCACCATTCTGTCCAGCAGCTGCATCCCTCAACACCCATGCCAGCACCCAGCCCACCATCCAAACCATCAAGCAAACTAGCATCCATGGCTAAGACATCATTTAGATAATGAAAATATTTTGATAATGAAAGAACCTAAAAAGGAAACAACCAGAGGAGGCATTAAAATAGTTCAGATCATCATTGCCTTGGTACTAGTTCTCAATTGTATGAAGTACTTTTATTACATCACTACTGACAATGAAACAACAAATACTACTAAGGAAAAGAAAGGACATCAGTTCCTAAGTCCTTGGCGAGACTGCCACATTTGGTTAGCCCAAGTGTCCCTCTGGACAGCCCAGGTATGGTTATCATTGACAATGTCATTAGGAGCAGCTTCGTCAGTGGGATTGGCTTGCTAGTCAGACTCTAGTGGTACATGGTCATCATCTCCAAACCTTAGATTCTAGTTATGGAGAATACAACAAGCCAACACCAACTTAACTTGAGTTTTATATGGGTGAAAAGGCTTATTATAAAGGATCTTGAATCTATTTTTAAGTGCACCAAATGCCCTTTCTACTGTGGCTCTTAGAGATGAATGTCATAAATTGAATAGTTCTCTTGCATTCTGGGGGCTTCTAACTCCAAACTCTCTCAAGTGATATCTAGTGCCTCTGTAAGGTGGTAGGAAACCAGGTCTGACTGCATAACCGGCGTCAACCAGGTAGAATTTACCAACACAATTTGGGAGGGCATGTTCAGAATTATTTTAAAGTTTTGATGGTCACGAACTAAGCTAAGGTTGATGTGTTACCTGGAGGGACATGTAAGCCATCATCCCTCTCAATGGCATTACTGAGAATTAGTGCATCATGGGCTGACCCTTCCCATCAAGCTAGAACATATATGAACCTAAGATCAAAGTCCATCGCTGCCAGCACATTTTGAGTTGTGGTGTGCTTCCTACCAAGGAAAACAGCCTTATGCTTAGCAGGGACCCTAGCAAGGATATGTGTCCCATCAATGGCCCCTATAGAGTCCTACATTGTTTACAAAATTAGTTGTAGTATTTGTCTGAACTGAAAAGTGCATAATTAGTAGGAGGGTTTGGCTACCTTGAAAAAAGGGTTCCACCTTCTACTATGTTGGATCTTAGAAGGAACAACAGGTGAAGGAGGTGTGATCAATTATGCTCTCAGTTCACCAACAACATACAACACTTGCTGAAAGTACCTAATGACTGTTTCTATGGACCTCCTAAAGGTTAGTTTCATAGCTCCGAACCTTTGGTTATGTCCTACTACATGCAAGAACATGGCCACTTGTTCTTCTATATTACTGTGGATGCTGTCTTTAAGAAGACCCCTGCTTCTAAACAAATCACACAGTTGGAAAAATGGAGCTCTTTTCATCCTTAAAAGCTCCACACAATTGTTGTCATCACTATTGTAAATGAACCTAAGGTTGGAGATCCTTTCTTGGTCTCTTTGGGACATGGGGCCATAAGATATGGATCTCCTAAACCTAGACATGCATCTGAACTTGACAAAGAACCAAGCACTAACCACAACAACTAGTCCAGCACCCCTAATAATCAGTCTTTGGCGCCTAGCAGTCGGATCCATGACTAAGGAAGAAATAAATAAGGAGTAATCAGTCCCAAGAAGTTGTAGATCTGTTGTTTCATGTATCAAAAATCATTTATACAAGGGGATGGCTGCGACATCAAAAGATGTGCCACCCAGAGCCCCAAATCATCATAGATCTAGTACCAAGGCTCAATAAAGAAGAGATTTCATGGTATCCCCAAATCATCATCGACCAGATCTATGCAAGATATATTGCATCGTTCAGACAAATGCATAAGAACAAGAACCAACCAATGACAGGCAATATTAATCATCAAAATAGTACTCAAATCCTAGATCCACACAAGAACAAATGATTAACAACATGAACAAGAGCACAAACATGCATTGGGTCAAATCCCAGATGCGCACAAGAGTCACCGAGACCATACCAGGGAGGTGGAGAGGCACCGCCTTGGAGGCGACTTCTCCAACCTTTAGGAAGAACGAGGGAAGGGAGAACGCGAGAGGGAGTGAGCTACGGAGGCGGGGTTGTGAGATAATGGGAGGTAACCCTAGCGACAGAGGAGGGAGTGCGGAGGGGTGTGAGAGAATGGGGGTGGCCGGGCGAGCACGCGCAAAAAGCCGCCTCAGGCTTGGACAAGCCTGGCTTCCTGGGAACGGCGGGATCGAGCGTTCTCAGTAAGCCTGGCCAGCGTCCCTCTTTTGCATTGGTTGGGCCAGGCTTAGACCTTCTATAGCCTACCAAACATGAAGAAAATGCATTAGGATAGCCTGGCTGGGGCCTTATGCAGCCTACCAAACACACTCATAGGTACTTTGTAATTTTGTCTAGGGCATGGGACCAGAGCCCCGAGAATTTTCACTGCCGACCACCCCCGAGCGCTCCCCATGCAAGAATTATTTTGGCCCATGCGTGTGAGCGTGGTCCACAGCCTACAGCCCAGCAAGCTTTTTTATGACTACACTCGTTCACCGGGGGTTGCGTTGTAGGTACGCGTGCACGCATTCCTCCACGCTGCAGGTAGGTATCTTTCTCATATTTTTGCTTTCCTTTTTCTTTTTCATTCCCTTCTACTCCCTCCATCCCAAATTGTAAATCATTTCAAGAATCTTGGAGAGTCAAAGTTTCTCAAGTTTAACCAAACTTATATAACAATATAATAATATTTATGATGTCAAATAAGTATCATTAGATTCGTTATCAATTATATTTTCATAGTATACCTATTTGATGTTATAAATCTTTATAATTTTGTCTATAATTCTTGGTTAAATTTGAGATGCTTTGACTCTCTAAGATTCTTGGAATGACTTACAATTTGGGATGGAGGGAGTACTATTTATTTTTTCTTTATTTCTTTTTACATTATTCTTTTTGTATTTTATAAATATTTTTTCTTTTTCCTTTTACTATATGTTTTCCATTTCCTTTTTTCTTTCCTATCATTGATTTATTTCTTTATATTTTTTCTATACATTTGTCATTCTTTTTATTTTCTTTATTATTTTACTTTATTTATTACTTTATTAAATTTTATTTATTTTTATTTTTATTTTTATTTTTATTTTTTGTTTTCTTTCCTTCTTCTATTCTTTGCTTTAAATTTCATGTTTTATTCCTTCTTTTCTTTTTGTCTTCTTTTTTTTCACTTTTATTTTTTGGTGGTCTTTTATTTAATTTCTGTCCCTTTCTTCTATTGATAATTTTATATTTTATATTTTTATTTTACAGACACTTGTGATGTTTATGTAGTATCCATGTAATGTTATATAGTGTATTTTTTATGTCCACAAGTTTAAATTTGATGTTCTACGGTGTATTTTGTGATGCTCGGTAAGCATATATTTATGTTCTAGAATATATATTTTTTTATGTTTGGTAGCCTTTTTTCTTCCTTTTATAGTTGATTCTAATCAATTACTTCACCAAAATTATTATTATATTATATATTTTCATGACATTTATGATGTTCGTTATAGTAAACATACGATGTTCTATGACATATTTAACGATGTTTGTATAGTGTTAAAGTGATGTTCTATGATGTACTTTTGATGTTTGATAGTATTTTTTTTCTTTTTATTTGACTATATTTAATTACTTCACTAATTTTATTTTTATTTGTTTGTATTTATGTGATATATATATATATATATATATATATATATATATATATATATATATCAATGTGGATTTTCTGCACATAGAGGATAGCTGCCCCCCCCCCCCCCCCCCCCCCCCCCCCGGGTTGTAGCTGCCCACCATCCTGGATGTTTGCCACGTGTAGGCTTGAATGGTTAGATTGGATTAACTCGTTTTTGGCAAAGAGCTGACACTCCCAAGCCGTGTCCGGCCATTTCAGTCCAATGGACCACACACATTTGGCGGTGGAGGTCTATAAGAAACGGTACTTCCTCTATACTAGCTCAATACTGCTAGCTATAATGGGTGCTGCTTAGTCTAGGGTATGTTTTTTTCCTTGGTATGATTTTCATTTTATTCAAGGAAATGCCTTTTTTTTATTGGTTGTGGTTTCAATCAGGAGGATCCAGTAAGTGGCGATTGTTTCTTGCCTGGATACCATCTTTTGTGTCTGTGCGAAGGGGACATGGATCAGATGGTTGATTTTTCTTTGTTCAGTTTTTTTTCTGCTTGGTTTGTTCTTGATACATCATATTTTGATTATGTTGTCTTCTCGACTTTTCCGTTGGTACTACTGGATGTGTTGGGGCTATGATGCTCTTGGGAAGCGGCGATTGGTTAGCCAACAGAATCAGTTTTATGTTTTCAGGTGTGCTGATATCTTGCTGGTTGGAATTATTGTTTATGTCCCTGATGTATGTGTACATTGCGTTTCAAATGTTCTTAATCATGATCGGAATTTTTCTGGTCGCATCGGTCACTGCCTCGTCGAAGTTTAATTTTTCTTTGTGTTCAGTTGATGCATCCTGAATTCTTGATGTTGGAGCTATGCACTTTACTCTGCAATGATTAAGTGGCAACATTTTATTGTACGCGGAGTCATTTCCTGTCGCACGTGAATCTCTTTGGTTATTGTTGGCAGTGACAGCGGAAATAATGTACGCGCAAAAAAGTTGCCAGAAAAAAAAAGAACTGTGGTTATGAACGTGTTGCCGGTGCACAGATAAGTTGTGCTATAAAGTTTGGCAGGTGTTGTCAGGAAAAAATGCAGCAGTGTACTTCAGCTTTTCAAGGTTCACTTCTCATCAGGGGAATCTGTAGTGTCCATGTACTGGACTGGGAAGGAGCTCATGAATTGGTCTTTGTATTGTACCTGTTGCCGGGAAAGGAGCTTGGTAGTCTGGTCTCAGTGTGGACTTGGAGTCAAAGTGGACTAGTTTTTGTGCCCATGTTTGTGGGCAATTATTGTAGACAATATATTTTGAGTGAGTAAAAACAAGCTTTGTGGGTTGATGGGGATGTTTTGACGCTTGGAAATAGTGGCATGTGTAGGCGGTGCATTTCATGCTTGCAAAAGCTGATTAACCTTGGTCCAGCTTGGTATTTTTAGACTTGGCTCCCGTTTAGATGCATTCGAAATTTCAAAACTTTATAAGATTTTTCATCATATCAAATATTTAGATATATATATGGAGTATTAAATATAGGTAAAAACATAACTAATTGTATTGTTTTGGGTTAACATAGTATGCTTAATATCTGTAGGAAAATTATGATATTTAGGTTGCAATTGCAAGAACATTCTTGAAGCTCATGTAGCAAGTTATACAATGTAAAACTAAACTAACTTGTGTGGATGTGATTGTTTGTAAGATTGGAAGCGTGGGGACTGGGGGGGGGGGGGGGGGGGGGGGGAGGGGGGTGGGGCAGATAGCTGTATCGGGCTTCAGTTTGCTGTCGCAGATGTAAATAGAAAGTTCTGCAATATGTGCGTTCATGTCTGTCCAAAACTAGAGGGGTTGCAGCTACCATCCATGAGAGTAGAATGCATAAGTTATAGGAGAGTATTTATATATATATATATATATATATATATATATATATATATATATATATATATATATATATATATATATATTAGTATGGATTTTCTAAAACGGAGGGTAGATACCCACGGGACTGTGGTAACTACCCGTATGATATATGCTTGACACGTGTTTTGCTCAGTTGCTATTCATGAATCCTGGCATCCTCCGCGCTTCAAGCCTTGCGGTGTACACGTACGCTCCATCTACCCTTGCTCTGTTTGGTGGGACATGACCTCCCGTAGCCCCACACGCAGTGAGACTCTGGGCTTGGTGGCAGAAAAGCACGAGACTTCGCGGGCCTCGGGCGATAATGTGAATGGCAGGCACTCTGGTGTACGTGAATGGCAGGCTGCCAGGCTTCGATTCAGCATTCAGCGCTTGCAATGTAGTAGTACAGTGTTTTGCTATTTCATTCGAGCAATGGTCCAGACCCTGCGCTATTGGTGAAGGCTTCCTTTTTTACTTTGGCAGTATGCATGTACACATGCATTCTTGTTTGGACAAAACAAAAAAGGTGCTGTGCAGAAGGACTAAGACCTGAGGTGCAGATGCTCCTGTTTTGCAACCTGCAAGGGGTGAGTTCCGAATCAATCATAGTATGCACTGTATGTGCAGCACAAAATGCATGGGCCTTCTCTCTATTTCAAGTATAGATAAACAGGGTGGGTAGCTACCACATAGGGGTGGTAGTTACCATCCGTTTCATTTGAATATTTCTATATATATATATAGTTTTATGCTATTTTTTGTAATGTTTGTGTATTGTTAATGTGATGTTCAGTAATAATTTTTTAATACAGATTTACATGAGATAAATGTTCGTTAAAAAAATTATCAAAATATATTTATGTGGAATCTAGTTTTAAAGAGTTTATTAAAAGGAAGGAATACGACGATGCAATCGAATTTTAATTAGGATACTCGGTTTAGGAGGTACAACTTTTTTATACTTCAAAAAGCATGGGATATATGCTAATGTGGACAATTTTGACTTTTAATGTAGGAATTTTGTCTGATGTTTGATCCAACAAAACAGTTAAATTAGGCCTAATTTAGTGAAGAAAGTGGGAAAGAAAAATATTTTTTAAACAGAGGAGAGGGGTCGTCGGGGTGCTGGCCGGTCGGCAGAAAAATCATAGAAACTTTGTTTTACCTCTTAAACTTGTTTTAATTTTTTTTTCCTCAAATCGTCTTCTATCGTATAGTTTCTAGCTTGAAATTGTTTGAATCTTGGTAGGCTTATTTTGGTGTTTATTTGTCAGCAAAAGTTGTCATTGTCTATTATCATCGTCTTCTGAGTTTGGATTCCTCTGAGTTTCTCGGTTATCCAATCATCGCATATATGGGCCTAAACCGAAACTAGGCCGCGGGAAGCCCGTTAACGCGTACACGCGTACACGGTTACCTCGTCGGAGGCGGAAATCTGCCGGCTGCCGCCGTGCGACGCCGCCGTAGCCGCCTAGCCGGTAGCCCGGCCGTAGGTAACCAACCCACCTTCTCACGGCGAACCGAGGTTGCGTGGCCGTGGCGTGCTGTCCACCCCAACTCATCTCCCTCCCCGCATCCCAATATCCACTCCACTAGTCCACTCGCCTGTCTCTGTCTCCGCTGCTGCCGCCGCCGCCGCTCGCCTGACGGCCGAACTGGCTCCACCGCTCTACCAGGACGCCGGTCGTCTTCTCTCGCTTCGACCAGGCGATACACTGGTACTCCCACCACTTTCTATTTCGCTGAATGCGGGATGTACCATACTAGCTACCTATTTTGTTTTTCAATACGGGTGAATTTGTAAAGCAATTTTTTTTAAAAAAAATTTGTAAAACATTATACCGCATCAGCATCCCTTTAGTAGTTTAGTGGGTCAGATAGCTGCACCGAAAGTTTTGTCGTATGGTTGGGGTTCTGATTATTATGAAATGCCAGTCCAAAATTTGATCATATCGTTCAAATGCGTATTCAAGCAATGTTACAATTGTGGATCGGAGGGGGGGGGGGGGGGGGGGGGGGGAGTTGTGTGCTTTGCTTTTTTTTGTTAACCTTCTTCTACACAGGCGTGAATGGGTAGTTAATGAAGATCCTGTTTAACTTTAGCTCATTCTAAATGATTTTAATTAGGATACGCACCTGAAAACTATAAGCTGATACTTGAAAAGATAGCTTGTGCTCAATTAATTGTTTTGTGTTTTTTTTCTTGTTTGCATCTGTTCTGCCACCATGGATTTAGGAATACTAATCTTTGTGGCCAATAGGCATAAAGATCTCAGATACACAATTCACAGAAGAATTAGATGAGATAAAAGCCAATGTAATAATTTTGAATCCACAAATCAATAAAAATAAGATGAAATAATACCTAATGTACATCTTATCTGAGATTTCCTAGCCGTTGCACAACTAAAATACATATCCAACAGTTAAATCAAGAAACTATATGCCCGGCACACTTATGTGTGCTAATAGAACAATGGGAAGAAAAACACCCCACTATCACAGAAATTTCAATCGCCTGCTGGACCATCTCGTGTTTTCATCATCATCAACAACAAAGCTTATAGTCCCAAGCAAGTTGGGATAGGCTAGATATCTCTTGCAGGTTGATCCAAAGTAATACATCATTTGAATGGGGCAGCAGCAAATTTGTAAGTACTGCACTGCTGCTGTGTTCTCATGCAAAGATCTCAATGTCTGTTGCCTCCTTGTTGCAAACTGACCAATCCAAAGTATGTTCCAGAGGAACCCTTAGCCATAAGGGATGCATGTGTGCCCTTCTCCACAACAATTCCTTTCTCAAGCACAGTAATCTGGTCACAGTTCTGGATTGTGCTGAGCCTGTGCGCCACCACAATACTTGTCCTACCAACCATTACTCGGTCCAATGCCTCTTGTACCACCTTCTCTGACTGGCTGTCTAGTGCACTTGTAGCTTCATCCAGTAGCAGGATAGCAGGGTTCTTCAGGATGGCACGGGCAATTGCAATGCGTTGTTTTTGGCCTCCTGAAAGCTGAACGCCCCTCTCGCCACACCATGTGTCATATCCATCCTTGAGGTTGCTAATGAAGTCATGTGCATTCGCAGACCTTGCAGCATTCTCAATTTCTGCTTCAGTTGCTGTTTCCGTACCATACACAATATTTTCTCTTATTGTACCTGCAAATAGTGTTGGCTCCTGGCTGACTAATCCAATGTGCCGCCGCAAGGTTCTGAGATTGTATGTTTTGATGTCTTTACCATCGATCTTCACTACCCCTTAAGTGGGTCATAGAACCTCTCTATAAGCCCAATGATAGTCGACTTGCCAGAACCACTTTGCCCAACAAGGGCTGTTGACTTGCCTGGTTGGATGCTCAAGGAGAAACCTTTGAAGATAATCACATCTGGCCTTGACGGGTATGCAAAGTCAACTCCTCTAATGTCAACCTCACCTTTTAGCTTCTCTGGTTTGTACCCCTCTGGGTTATCAGGGTCAATTTCAGTTTCCCTGTCAAGTACAGCAAACACTGAAGCTACTGCGTCAGCACCCTTAGCAAGGTCTGTTGTCATGCTACCTGCATCTGCAATCACACGCCCTGTGCTTACTAGTATCATGAAGGTCTGGAAGAGTGCCTTTGCAGTTATGTGATGCTCAGCCATGAGCTTGCCACCATACCAGAAATCAAGGGCCCATGTGCATGTCATGAGGCTCATGGAGGTGCCAAGGCCCAGTCCTGCAAACCATGACTGTCGGATGCTTTCTTTGCGTGGCCCATCTTGTGCCTGGTCAAAGAGGCGTTAGGATGCGGTCCTGGGATGAGAAAGCAGTAATGGTCCGGAGATTGGAGACAGCCTCAGCTGCTAGCTTGCTACTTTCAGATTGTGCCTGTATTGATTTCTTGGACATGCTCTTCAGTAAGACACGGCGAGCATAAAAGCAAACAATGATAAGGGGTTGCACTGCTATCATGACAAGGGCCAAACGCCAAGCGATCACCAGACCCATAGTGCAGGCTATGAGAACTGCAGAAACTGTCTGGATCACTAGAGCCATTCGATCACCCACAAGTGACCTCACCTGCCAAAAAAAAAGTATATGTATTGTCAGGTATTATTTTTTATAATATCCATAAGCTTAACTTTGATTCGTATACTTACAACATTGGCATCCTTGGCAAGTTGTGAGCATATGGCACCACTGGAGTTCTCATCGCGGTCAAACCACCCAATCTCAAAAGTAAGGATTTTTGCCAGCATCTGTTCTCTCACTCTCTTGGTGAGGTATTCCCCCATAGCACCGAAGTTGTAATGTTGCCCAATATTGATCAAGAATGAGAGCACTGCAAGACCAACAAAGATGAGTGCATAGGTCCTTGTTTTGTCCTTGATCTCATTATGGTCTGTCAAGAAGTAGATTGAGATCATGCTGCCCATGGCATATGCATATGCAGGCTGTATTCCTCCAAACACAATTGCACTGAAACTTCCCATCAGAGCCTGCCTCCACTCTGGTGCATTAAGCATCAGTAGCCTTCTGAATGATGGGACGGGAAGCTTTGGCTTCTCGGCACTATTATCATTTTCTGCATCACCCATTGACCGTCCTGAGCTTGACCTGCTAGCTGCAGAGAACCTCCTGCTCATGCTGTGGCTGCTAGATTGCCCTGCAGCAGATGTACTTCCAGTTCCACCAACCTGATTGGCCTCCCTTGAATCTCTGGTCTGCTGAAGGCGGATAAGAGATGTGTAGAGGCCGTTCTCATTGACAATGAGCTCATCATGGGATCCCAGCTCCTTGACCTCACCATATTGCATCACAGCAATCATGTCAGCATTACGGATTGTGGACAGCCGATGTGCAATGACAATGGTTGTCCTACCCACAGAAGCCAGGTCAAGTGCCTCTTGCACAACACGCTCTGACTCCGTGTCCAATGCACTTGTGGCTTCATCAAGGAGGAGGATCTTGGGTGACTTAAGGATAGCTCTGGCAATAGCAATTCTCTGCTTCTGTCCTCCAGACATTTGGACACCACGCTCACCCACCTGTGTAATTTTAAACTTGGTGAGTATCAGAGTGGAAATAACTTATACTTTGCAGATGGAAGCATTCTAGTCCCAAGTTTGTTGATTTACACAATGTCAACATATTTATTGACAAAACTATAATTAAGTTTGCTTTGGTAGAGTGTTAAACTTAAATTCATTGTACAAACTGTTGTTTGTATGACCCTCCTGGCCTCCATTTCAGAATTTGTTTAAGATTAACCACGAAAATCAACATGTATGTACAGTCTATCCAATGGCACGCTGCTTGATGGCATCCTTCTAGTTTCTAGTGATGATGTGGGAGTAGGACTGCCTTTTCAATTGTACAGATAGCTTCTTTTAAGTGCTCTATTTAATGTTCTCCTGTTTAAAAGGGTTATCATGTTCTTCACTTCAAACGTTTACCTTCCCTAAGTTGTCTAGAAACTTAGAATCTGTCATTGGAAGGCAAAGGCTTTATTTATAGAGGATGGAACATTATTCTTATTTGATAAGTGTACAAGTTGTATGCATATTTGAATGTTTAAAGTGATCGTTCTACCATTTTTTTCTAAATCGCCAACAGAGATAGTTATAATTCACTCATGACCAGAGGTCTCCTTATTTTTCTTTGTGAACATGTTGAAAATTCTTGTGTATAGCAAATAGTTGGCAATATTATTGAGGTCACTACACTGCTACATTCATATCGACGTTTTGTCCTCTGACTTCAAATCTCACGCTTTCGTGTAAGGTCCTGTATGTTACCCCCAACAAGTTTGCTTTTGTAACTGATTGAAGCTTTCTCAGTGGCAGACAAAGTTTACCACTGATGGGAATAGGCCTATCTGATCAAAATTGTTGCTGGTGATTTCTCAGTATCACTTTGGTGCTCATATTATACTCCTACCTTATTTCTAAAGTGCTTCTGTTGTCGCTCTGCCAAAGTGACATGCAACAACTCTTTTATCTAAACCAGATGATTTGTTCTTTCTCCTGAGTGGATGGTGATGAAGTCAGGTAGCGAGATTACTATACAAAATATTGTTCTCAAAAGAATACAAGGCAATGTTGATCCACGTCAGAATCAGATGTTTGAGTCATCTGCAGATACATTATTTTAATATTGCAGCTAACTCACCCTATTGTTTCTGTTGTTAGTTTATCTTCACTAAGGTCACTCTCAGTCATTTGACTGGAAGTCTCATACAAATTGTTCAAGGCCAACGTAAACTGTAGCTGAGTGCAGATAATGGTCATTTCTAAAGCAAACTGATGTGATAAGGTGAATTGAAGGCAAGTGAAGGCAAGTGCAACTTTTCAAGATTTTTCTTTGATATCGATCCATATTGATAATTGAAATGGATGTCTAGTTATCTGGTAAGTAACATTAATATCACAATCACAAGGATATAACTTTGTATTTCAGGTTGAAAATCCCATTTATCTATCCTCCAAATGTATAGTTAACCTTCTATATTATTTGAGTCGACCATTCTTTCATGACATGTATTTATTCCCCTTAATCAAACTAATGCCAAAGCCAAACTGAGGACTGAACTCAGACAAATAAGGTATCCTCCTGTTCCTATGGATGTTAATATGAAATGCCACTGCAGTTACCCTAAAAATGTTACAGTTTAAGTTATTTTGGACACACTCTAATTCAAGATACATGGATTCTACTTGTGCAGGAAATTAACCATGTTCATTGAGACTTGTCCATGGTTTACAGTGCTGATTGTTGGCACAGCTTAAATGTAGGCGCACTGCTAAAATAGAGCTGTTTCTCACTATCTCGGACACTTTTCTGTGGTGTTTTCATGAGTGCATGATTATGGCCAATGAAAATGAAAGTGCAGTGGCAAAGTGGCCCTTTATTGTTGTCAAACTCACAATAATACAGGTATGAAGTGGTGAAATACTCTACTGGGAGGATGGGAGGATATTTTGCGTACCAATCAGGTCATCTTGTTAGAGTTTTGCCCACATCAAAATCTAACGTGCGCTAGTTTTCAGTGGCCCACATCGGGTTTGCACACAATAGAATTTGCTTGTGGTGGGGGTCTGGCCATGAAAGAAACATTTCAGGTTTACATGCTTGCCAATGAGTCTGATATCATTAGAGGGATCTTCCATTAGCTGAGGGATAGCATCTTCATGGGATAGCTAGGCAGCGCAAAAAGTACTCTTTTTCCCCCTTTTGTAATTATTATCTTTGAAATGATCAAATCACAGTTTGTGATAGGGGCAGAGATCTGGAAAAAGGCTCCTTTTCGGAATCATTTAACTTGTTTTTTTTTTACATATTAAAGTCTCATGGTGGAAGCACTTGTGCCACTACAGACATACTAGCACGGGCACTTTCTTCTGTCAATCTCTGCCTCACGTATTGCTGTCAGAATTATTATTGTGTGACAGGACTTCAGTGAAATCCTGTTCGCTGGGAAAGTTGGAACACCCAAAACTGTTGGCTGGCAACACTTTTCCATGTTACTAGATTTGCAAAAAGGTTCTGGTTATTTGTCTTCTGCCTGCGTCCACCAACCATGGAGTGACACACCCTGAGTGGTGGGCTAACCATTCTCTCTTCCCCAATTTGGGGTCACCACTCAATCTTCTATGATTCCTAGGTCCTACCATAAGCAATCTTGGAAAGCGTGTGCTCTGATCCCTCAGCATATGAAGAAGGATTGCAATTGAAACGGTGTACCTAGCAGTCTTAGAAATACTGGCACGGCAGCTAGGAGTACAGGGTTCAGCTACTATTCTCTAGTGGAAAGGATGAAATTTCTAGTAGAGATGTGGACGTATGCTCAGCGGGCAATGAGAGATCTTCTGGCCAAAGCAACTAGCACTCTTGAGGAAATATGATGAAACTGCAATAAGGACTATGACTGCCCACTATAGGCAATTTGCGGTTTCAGGTATTTCTGTGGTCACCTGTATTTCCATCTTTACTTATTTTTCTTTCTGTTATGTTATATAGTCAATGTAGATGATGCAATGACTCAATGGGTCACCTATATGTTGCATCTTTGATTTTTCCTAATTCGTTAGATGTCAATTTTTGAGCTTCCATTTCCTGAGTGGGTGGTTTGGTACTTGGGTTTCTTCACTATATGACTAGTGTTGTTTATCCACTCACTTTTGCCTAACAAAGCCCTCTTCTATTTCAACGGTCCTAGTACTGTAATTTTACTCTTATTAAAAAGCTGCCAAGCTGGAGACACTTGGGCTGTCCGACATCTACCTACTCTCATACTACAGGTGAGTGCTCCTCCAATTCGAGTTCTTCCTATTCATCCAGACAGGCCAGAATATGAACAGACTTATTTTGATCTTGGTGCTTCCAGCTCCACCAAGATATTCACTTTGTTCAACTCGTTATTTTCACTGTGATAGTTGAACAATTTTCAGTGGGCAGAGATTTCCTGGGAGCTCAGTGCAGAGAGCACTCAGATTTCTTTGAAGGCACAGCAGGCAGGACCCAATGTCCTGAGCCAGCGATGCGGCGCCTAGCAAAGCCAGCAGCAATAGCTAGCCAGCACTAGAACAAACTGATGTAGTAGTGGACTAGGTAGTGTTGCTTCCAGATAATGGGGAGTAAGTACTATACTAGAAACAAAAGCTGTTGCTTCCAAAGCAAACCTTTACTCCTAAGCCTACCTTTCTTTCAAATTTTCTATTCTTTGAATAATGAGAAGTTCCTTTGGATCAGCAAGAAAAAGATGGACAATTCACCAAAGACTAAAATAATGGAGGAGTGTTAATAACGTGGCCACCTAACCATGATGAATTATATAGTGAAAAAATTGTTTGTCGGGGCATGCTTGTTTCAGTTTAGCCTTCCACTGCCCTTTGTTGAGTAATTGTTTTGCTTTTCTGTCAGCATTAGCCCATTTTCACAGATTGATCCAGACAATTTGTGTTTTTTTTAAAAAAAAAGGAGAAAAAAAATATCATGATTTGCGATACTCCGTAGTCCGTACCATATGCGGTGGCACCCGTACTCCATAAAAAAACAGAAAACAAAAAATATGGAAATCTTAGAGCTTAAATTCCATGCGACACTTAGGTATCGTTAGTACTACTAGTATGCACGGAAAGGGAAGCATCATCTCTTTTGGGGGAGCCAAACTTGACGGAACGACGGTGACTTGTAATGGTAAGAAAAGCGTAGCTAACCAAACGACTACATGCATATGGCAGTTTGCAATGCTCTCAAAAGAAAAGAAAAAAAGTAGAAAGAAATAGCTAAGCTTGCCTGCGTGTCGTAGCCCTGCGGCAGCTGGGAGATGAAGTTGTGGGCGTTGGCCGACTTGGCCGCGGCGACGACCTCCTCCTCCGTGGCGTCCTCCTTCCCGAACAGGATGTTCTCCCGGATGGACGTCGCGAACAGCGCCGGCTCCTGGCTGACGAGCCCCATCTGCGCGCGCAGCCACTTGAGGCGCAGCCGCCGGATGTCGACGCCGTCCAGGGTCACCTCCCCGGCCGCCGGGTCGTAGAAGCGCTCCAGCAGCGCGATCACCGTCGACTTCCCTGACCCGCTGCCGCCCACCAGCGCCACCGTGCGCCCCGCCGGCACGCGCAGGTTGAAGCTCACGAAGATCGGGGTCTCCGGCCGCGACGGGTAGCAGAACTCCACGTTCTTGAATTCCACCTCCCCCGCGACGTTGCCCAGCTCGTCGCCTGCACTGCTCTCCGAGTCGATCTTGGGCACGCGGTGGATCACCTCCTGCACCCTCTCCGCCGCCGAGCTCGCCTCCGAGAAGTACTTGACGTTCGACAGCCCCGACCCCAGAGCTCTGGAATTAAACACGGTTCGTCATCGTTAATGGAGGCATGCAGCAGAGCAGACTGATTAAAAAAAACATCATGCACGGTGACGACTGACGACGTACAGGCCACCGACGACAATGGCAGCGGAGACGGCGAAGACGGTGCCGCCCTGGTAGCCATGGTACATGACGAGTCGACTGCCGTACCAAACATTGAACGCCCAGATGGTGAAGGTGATGCCGTTACTACCGATAGCGACGCCCTTAGCGAGGCCCTGCTTGACCCCTAACCTCGCCGACTCCTCGAGCGCGGCGGAGAACCTCGCCATGGTGCTCCTCTCGGCGACGAACGAGTAGACGGTGCGGACGGACGAGACGGCCTGCTCGGCGACGGCGCCGGGGCGGGTGTACTGCTCCCTGATTTTGCGCGCGAGGCCGATGAGGATGCGGCCGTACATGAAGCCGGGGATGATGAGCAGCAGCACGGACGGGAGCGCCACCAGCGTGAGGTGCCACAGCAGCGCGAAGCCGACGGCGTAGCTGCCCAGGAACATGGCGCAGTTCATCACGAAGTTTGGGAGCTTCTCGCTCAGCACGTCCTGTACCACCAGGCTGTCGCTGGACACGCTGGTGATCACCTCCGATGTGGACCCCGCGTTCAGGTCGAAGTACTCCACGTCTTGCCGGAGTACAGCCTTCAGGTACCGCCCCCGCATCCTCGACGCCTGCCGCTCCGCCGTCCGCGCCCAGCAGTAGCCCTCTGCGTTCATGCAGATATATACGATTGTTATAAGCTAGAGCACGGACGCACGGTGCAGCGGCGGCGGCGGCGGCGGCGGCGGCGGCATTGGCACCGCGCCACCGCCCATGCATGCGTGTGCGCAGCGCTGGAAGGCTCACCTAGGAACGCCATGAGCCAGTTGCCGAGCGCCAAGAAGACGAGGTTCCGCGCGTTCTGCAGGTAAGGAGGAGAGGAGGGAAAATAAAAGACGTCAGCTATGGCGGCATTGACGATGGCCGGACGGACGGCTAGGATGCATGAGAGAGACATCGATCGCTCGTAGTATGTTTCTACCTCGTTGATCCTGGAGCTGAACTCCTGGAGGAGGTCCGGCCCACCGCCGAGGTCGTTGAAGATGCGGCTGGTGATGAAGAGCATGACGGGAGTGGACATGCCGTCGCCCATGGCGCCCAGCAGGCCCAGCACCATGAGCACCACGTCCGCGGCGTCCGCGTGCATGAACACCGAAGCGAACGACCGCATCACCGGCGCCGATGATTTCTTGGCCTCCGGCGGAGGCCCGTCGTCCTTACCCATGGTGGGCCGCCCGGCCGGCGAGAGGTCGTCGTCGCGCGCGCTAGCTGCCACCCCCGCCGCACTCGCCGTGCGTGTGCCTCGCTGCGTCTAACCAGAGCAGCTAGCTGCTTGCCCCTGTCGCGGCCTCGCGGGTTTTGTGAATCGTGACGGGCGAATTTATTTATATATAGGAGGAGAAGAATTGACTTGGCTCACGGCTCTTGATGTGGCCAACCAAGCCCTGCAAGCCAGGCTAGCCTTTTGGCCTCGTTTTCAGGCCGTTTAGGCGGTAGCCTCTCTGACTGAACCTCTGGATAGGAGAAGAGAGAGAGAGAGACTAATGAGGGCTTTTATATATAGGGCCAGGCGCATTTGCCATCCCCATCGAGCAAGCAAGTACTGTATATATGGGGTGGACTAGTCAAGAAGATCTGCTTAGCGTCTTTCCTCGTCTGGTGTCATCCTTTCTATATGGAGGTGCCAATATGCGTGGAAACGACATTTCCATTCCATCGTGTGGAATTAATGTGCGGAAAGCAAAACAAAATCAAAACACATTTCAAGAAGGTGTGCTAGCTTGCGTTGCGCATTTGCTCGTCTCGTGTCATTCTTTCTAGATGCGCACATTCGTGCGTGGAAACGCCAGTTGCATCATATGGAAATGCCATTAATCCTTGATTGTTTTGCGCGCTACATTGCACCATTTTTTAGAAGAAAAAAATTCAGAACAAAAAACAAAATAAATAAAAACAAAACATTGCCGAAGCTCTGAGAGGCTAGGTATTCTTGGGAGCTTAAAGAGAGTAGTTACGTTATGTGGCCAACAAAACTAGAGAAAATATATATGTTATGACATTAGGGCGTGAATGGGGTTTTCAGGTAGACATTATAACACCCAGGCCACCGGCCGCTTGTAATGTGGGGTTTCCGGGGATTGAGGCGGAAATAGATCGGATTATCCCTGGATAAATGAATTTTTGTTTATATTAGATGTAGTGGGTTTGGATCTCTTTGAGTTTTGGATGTTGATTGGATTGTTTAACCAATTCCTTTTTGGATATTTGGACATTATTATTGGATTATTTATGGATGATAGTCTAAGTATATCAAGCTATTGTCTAATTTGCTAGGTCAATTTATTTTAATTATAATGCTTTTGATGTTGGACCCATATGTTAATGTGTCATACTAATTTGCCCAAAGTTTCTTATTGTCACAGTTACTCAATTTCATTAAAATATTAATTAGTAAACAAAATAAAGTCCTTGTGCTCGAGGACTCAAAATTTACCACAACAAATTAACCAACTCGACCTACAATTAGTATTGCTATGTAGTCCCTCTGTCTACGAAATAATGCAATTCTTACATTTCGAAGAGTCAAAGAGTAAGTATATGGTAAGCATGAGAACCATACATCAGTGCCACTCATCAAGGAACAAATCAAACATTGGTTCTAATGTATACATAGCATCATAGCTAGTTTTATTGGAATGCTATGTAGATATGGGTATGGCTACGATATCCAAGAGTATCCAATAATTTTTTTCCAAAATCAAGGTGTTTTTCCAGCTTGCCAAAAAGTATTAGAAGGAATAATAAGACCATTTTCAACAGTTTTCAATAATTCACTACTAAAATAAAAAAGACAATTTTACATCAGGAATCCTATACTATTTCTAAATTATCCTAACTAATTTTATACTCCATCCGTATCCTAATTAGATGATGTTTTGGGCAAGCTTTGGTCAAACATTGGGAATATAAATCATTAATAACTTTTAAGTTGTTGAGATTCCAAATATGAAAATTATATGAATAGATTTGTCTTGAAAAATAATTTCGTAAAAATATACATGTATCATTATTCCATAAATATTCTTATAAAAACAAGAGGTCAAATTTGTGTTTGGTAGACCGTGTCGCTATCCAAAACGTCATCTAATTAGGAACTTAGGGAGTATATTCTTCCTCTCTTATACATTCGCATCAGGATCTCTTTCCTAGTATTTATTCTTTTCCACACCCTTTTAAGCATTTTTCCCCTAAGTCCCAGAAGATTGGGAGGTAAGTTTGGGAGTTATTGAAGATGGACTTTTTTCATTCTACCTACAAATCAAGGATTCATTTGGAGATGCTCTTAGGGCCTACATATATGATCATTCCGTAGGAATGTGTGAGCACTGGTATATGCACGTGAGGTGGTCCTCTTAGAAAATTAGCTGACTTTAAACATGTGGGGAAATAAAGATTTGAATTATTGCATGGCTCAAAGTGGTCAAGTCAAATGCGTTGTCTCCAAGGAAGAGAGTGCACGATATGAATATGAATATGAATATGATTATCATATATATCTCCAACAAGCACAACACTTGGCTGGGTAAACGTAAGTACATACGTAATCTATTCAAACCAAGTCGAGGCTTGAAGGAGTCCCGTTAACTGCATATATGCATGCACTTTGGTTTTGATCGTTGAGAGTATATATGTTTGGTTTTGATTGTTTCTCCGTCTCAGACCATTCGAACATGTTGAATTTAAAATGTGAGAAATCGAAACATGTTTTTTTCTTGAATAAAATGATTTCAAATGAAAAAGTTGACAACTAAAGTTGTTAAACTCTTTGAGATCTACATCTTTGGTTTTTGTCGGTTCTCCATCCAGGTTGTTTGAAAAAAATGAATTTCAATATGTGAGGACTTTAAAATGAACTTTCAGACCATACATTATTTCAAATGAAAAGGTTCTTTTTTTTTAATCTTTTCGAGATCTATAAATGTGTTGTTTCTCTTGAGGTCATTTGAAAAAAAAATGAATTTTAAAATGTAAGAATTGCAAACATAATTTGCTGGATCCAAATGATTTCAATATGAATTTTACTATGATGCATCTAACAACTGCCTCTACAAATTGATTTTTTAGAGACGGTTTTAGATACAGTCGTCTCTAAAAAATCATTTCTAAAGGCAACTAGATTTGTGAACCATTTTTACAGGTGGCTATAAACTGAACCGTATCTACAAATTATTTTTTGTAGTAGTGTCTTTAGTAAATATAGAATCATGGCTCTCGTAACGGCCCTGTGATGTTCTTGAATGGATTTATTCGTCCATAACGTGTCGTCACACATTAGCATGTGATGATTGTTGACTTTAGGATTTGGGAATGCAAAGTATGAGGTCGGCTTGCGGCGAAGACGTCACTAGTGACGACTGTACTGATGAATGGCTGCGGTACGGCTCTCGTCTCCTCCTCCCGTCCTATTCCTCCTTGGGGCGTGCAGTGCAGTGCAGGTCCAGATGCAGAAAAGAGGATCTTCAGATGAGCTGAGCCACGTGGCAGCACCTGCTGTGATGAAGTCATATAAACTGCAGGACGGAGTACCAATACACACCTACTAGTACTCTGCTGCCTACTAGGCCATGCACCATGCAAATCATTAATTAGTTTAATTAACCGTGATGGTCGAGCTGCTGGCAAGTGATAAGCATGTTTAATTAAGGAGCTGATTCATTAAATTAGCCGGTGGCGCGCGCGCGGCGGATTAAGCGCGCACGGTCGTCGTACTCGTACGTGCAGCCCGTTTCCCGTGAGCGACACACGGGGCTGGGAACCCAAGGATGGGCGCGGCGCGCGCGTGCCGGGTCTCTCTGCTGTCGGTTTCAGCTGCTGCTGCGCGCTACGCGTGTGAACGTGATCTCGTCGTCGGTAAGGCCATCCTCAATGCAATTTTAATATCCCAATTTCTAATGCTCAAATGTATTAGAAATAGTGTTAGATGGTTTCATGAAGATGAAACTCTCTCTACTTTCATAAAACTCTTATCATCTCTCTCTTTATAAATAAGGTGTCATATCAGTCTAGTTAATGTTTATGAAATTCTATAAAACCATCATTGAGACTGACCTAATTAAACGCAGGGGATCTCCAGGCCGGCGGGCACACCTGCAGATCAGACGTTGATGATTTGGGGAATCCGATCCACGCGTACGGCGGCCGGCGGCGGCATGTGCAGTGCAGTACGACGTACGACGCGATGGTGTGGGCAGCCATGTCAAAGTCTCGTTGAGGAGAATGCGTAGGTCGTCAACAACCATATGTGGCAGCACAGTGGCACATCCATGTTATTGTACCTTTCTGAAACAACTTCATGGCAATACCGTGAGTACAAAGGTCAGTCAGTCAGAGGGTTTACTCCAACATAGTATATAATATAGAGGATGCATGAGAGTTTATAGGAATTTGTAATTTGCACAAAAGCATGGGATATGTTAATGACACGATGATATGAGCTAGTTATTGATTAAAGTAGTGTAAGCATCAGCTATTCATCGTAAAAGAGGTTATGAGACACGTTAATTATAACAATACCCCCAAAATCCATGGACTCTATGGCCGCACTTCCACCGACGATTATAATGTTGTCTCCAAGATAGTACACCACATCATGCAAGCTTCGAGTTCCTCTCTCGGAGTTATTAGGACACCGGACTGGACCAGACTAGACCGGGTAGTCTGGCTAGAAAAACTATGAATCAGAGCCTCTGACAGTTCGATCTGATTAAAAGACTATTAAGCTATTGAACTGAAAACCGGTCAAATCGAATCGTTGCATACCGGTGACCACATGCCAAACCACATCTTGGAGGTGGGAGGGTGGAGAAAATAGGGAGAAAAGGTTGGGAGTAATGGAGGGTTCAATTCCCTCTATCCCTAAACCCTCTTTTATTCCATAACCATAGTTGTTATCTTTTTTTCTTTTACCAATGGGTTTAAGATTCCCTAGCTTAATTTCTCATTCTACTCTTTCTTAAAGGAGTGCGATGAAAACTCAATGAATCTTTGATCTGACCAATTAAACCACGAATCGTGAGATGACCGACTTGATCGACTCTGGTCCGGTCCTAATAACTATGGTTCCTCTATGATGCATACATTGTGTATGTGTTGGTCCTAGGCTTGCGTTGTCTTTCACAACTTCTTGGATTGGGTATTTCTAATGCTCTCTAGTGTTCTAGGGAGTGCCTCTACGGCGAACCCTCGACCACTAATGTTACTCATGGACAATTCACTTGACAAGGATACATGCGAAGCTTCGTAGAGAGTGGAAGTCAGCCAGTTTATGTACGGAGCCTCATCAGAGCGGAGGTCCATGCCATGACGACCAGTAAGCGACCACAAATAACGGCCCTAGAGAAAGGAGGTAGACAGAGCCGTCGGGGGAGCGGCTGGTGAAAGTTTGGAAGTTACCACCATACCCTGCTCAAGTGTGGTCAAGGCATTTTGTGCAACTAACCCTTATGTAATTTCACCTCGCTCCCAAAAATGCTTTATAAATACCTGATGGGTAGTACTGTAGAAGGCAATGAATTAGTGACCATTTATTCCAGAATTTGCTAACCATTACTCTCACATCACACCATCGCTCTAGCCTCATTACTACTCTCCTATGGGAAGCTCTCATTCTCCCCCCTTTCTAACCTCTATATGCGGTGAGGGGCCAGGAGTGACCCCACATCGCATCTATGAGTGTGTTTGGTTCAAGGGATTGGATGAGATCGAATGGGATCGTTCAGGGATCACTGGTGTTTGGTGGATGAATCATCTGGACCAACAGATTCATGGACAGGGAATATACCCTCATATGTTGTATTTCCTGGTTCGTAAAAATCTCGCGAACCAGTTGATCCATGTTTGCTGATCTTTGTCATTAGTAAATAAATTAAGGATTATTAGTATGTTATATTATTACTTAATAATTATGATGGTAGGATTAGTTTTTATAAGTGCTAATATATTGATTTGTGCATGTTTCATTGCTAATTAGGTTATTAGTGTGCTAATTAACATATTTATTTTTAATTAATGATTATCATGGAAAAACTAGTATTAGTAAATATTTATTAGTTTCCAACTAATTGTTATTATTTATAAATCATTGATATAATTAGTCAACTATTCTAATCTCATCCACTTTCATCCAACCAACCAAACAGAAAAATGACTCGTCCCATCCACTCAACCAAACATGCATTATGAATATCCTTATCCCAATATCCATGAATCGTTCTATCCCATCCAACTTGGTCCTCCATCAAACGCACCCTATATGAATCTTACCTTTCAAAAATAAACACCAATGCATGTGGCACAGTTAAAAATGACATTGCATATACAATGGCGTGTTGATTTTGAGCTATTTTGCACATTATTTTTTTTGTAAATTAAGTTTCAATATTTAAAGATGTCATATATATTGATTTATATCTAAATATAGTTTCATGGATATATACTTTTGCTTTGTTTTATAAATGTTGTTAAGAGAAATGACTCGTCAAAAGCATCCTTATTTGTGACCAATGTGAAAATGTCTTTTAATTGAGGGCCTTCAATGTTGTAATATATTTCAACATAAAACGTTTGATTTGGTTTTTCATGTACTCTTATATTTTAGATATTGTTTCGTGTTTTTTGTCCATCGGTTGTACTATTATTTGTTTTCCATGAGATATATCATATGTGAAAACTCTTTTTAGAGTTTTTATTAAAAAAACATATTGATTCCATAAATCTCTCCTCGGCCCGAATAAATGACCATCTTATAAAATAAGTTTGACATGTACATTTTTCTAATGTATTTACAAAATGTATAAAATAAAATAATAATTTATGAAACTACTTTTATATGGAAATGAAAAAACTTTTAGTGTCATCTTTAAGTATTCAAAACTCAATGCATATCTATAAACAGGGCTTGGATCGGACTAGCTAGCGCATATAACTCAAAACATCGTCAATTGAATGTAGCTTGGCCATGTTGTTTATGTTTCTTGTGACGCGAAATCTGCCCACCTAAATTTAGATTCTCAACTTGACATATTGATGGTGCTTTTCTACATTTATTTCAAATTTAAATACATACTTTTAAATAGTAGGTAACATGTCTGTTAACAAATAGGTTTACACAGATGACACAAGAGACTTACATGATCTTCTTACATCTACCAGTGCTTGTTGTTGGAACCACCCTTGGAAATGATTTAGATATATATATATCAAAATTAGGAAATCACCCCCTGGAAAGTGTGGTTCCCGTGCTATGCTAATTACTCCATCTGTTTCAAATTAGAGTTCATTTGACTTTTTTATTCCAAGTTTGACCACTCGTCTTATTTAAAAAAAAGTTATACAAATATAATCAAATTTAAGTCATTCTTGAAAAACTTTTATTACTAAAATAAACCAGAACAAAAAAATATTTTACATAAATTTTTAAATAATACGAATGATCAAATTTAAAATAAAAAAATCAAACGAACTATAATTTAGAACAGAGTTAGTACTTTAGTAGATTGTTGTCGTGTTTGCACAAACTCAATCAATCAAGATGACAACTTTAAACTTTGCCCGAGATAAGAGTGGTAGGTAACCCACGCAAGACACGTAGTATTGTAAGTTAATAATTGTGAATTTTATCTCGTACGCAAAGTCTTTGTGGTTAAAGATAAAAAATCGAGTGCTAGAAGACTAACAACACCAACTAAACTTGGAAAGAAGCAACTTGGCTGGCTACACTTTTGGGGGCACATGTGGTTAAAGAACCCATGATATATAGGTCAGATGCTACGAGTAGGAGCTAATTATTCACCCTGCCAAAAGAGAGGCACACAGAGCGTTGATAAATCCACGCGAAAGACGTGATAGAAAGGCGGCGGTGAAAGAATAGATCCCACCTAAACGCACCTGGTGCATGTTCTCACAAAAGTGCATGTTCTCTCAAGACGTGATGCTACAGAAGATTGCAGAAGTGAAAGATTGGAATCTCATCCTCACCTCGCCTACTGTTGCCGGAACAGTAGACTGTTCTTCTGTTGTAGTAGATAGACTGGGGATATTCATTATGCTTTGCAGAAGAGTACCTCTATACAATAATTTATTTAAACAATTAATGTTGATGTATAGTCTCCCCTATTTTCTTGAATTGCTACCCTAAACCAGTGAACATAACGAGGCACATGCATGTGCTAGACTAATTAGGCGGCTATGTTTCGACCAAAGTATTTTTAAAGTTTCAGAAAACTACAATGATGTTGCAAAATTAAAATATTTTTGGAAATACAAAAGGTGCTTGGATGTCACAAGCCTTATAGTTTTGAATACAACAGCATATTATTGCATCTATATAGTGATTTTAAGACTTCAAAAGTCCACTACAAACTTTTTTTTCAAACTGTAATTGTTCACCAATAATCTCTTATCCACAAAATATATATGTCATCGGGTAATTAATTAATATGATGAACTTATAAATTATACTGGAGCACCATAGCCTAGAAGACTACGATAATGGAGACTTAGAACTTATCTTGGCCGTCTAACATTTGTGTAATATCGAAATTTGTATATAAATGCTAGGATAATTCAGTCCACGGCTGTAGTTTTATAGACCTCCTAGGACGGTCGCCAGAAACGCGTTGCTTATATGGTTAAACATTTCTATCTTAATTATAATGAGTAAATTTTTTGCGTATTCCAGAAAATAAAAGATGGCCTCCGCTGAACCGATATGCTATAGATCCGTCTTCTGTCCCGGTCAAAAGAAAATACGATCAACATTAACCAGTTATTCTAATTTCGAAAATTCATGTGGACGACTACCTTAGGTGGCTTCAGAGAACAAAGGACCTGTGTCAAGCATCAGTGGTCGTTCCAAGCAAAAAGGAAATACTAAAGTAGCCATGAAATGAAGAGACGGCTCAACAAGACTTGATGTAACACGACACCTGCGTCTGCGTGCAGTAAGCTTTGGCCCAATATTTAATTTAATTGAACAAATATATGCATTGCATTTGCTTGTAAGTAAGCAAATATATAACTACACATGGAAACTTTTGAGGGCTTTCAGCAATTTAAGTGACGTGCATATACGAAAATATATTTTAGGTAAAGAAAATAAATCTGGCTTCATCTCTTATAACCAAGAGAATCAAACCGTTTATTACAGTATCTAAAATAATAACAAGAAAAGATCAATGCAAAACTCAATTCCAAAAATCAAATGTTATTTGGCCATCCAAAAGAAATTGCAGCTATCTCGAACGAAGACAAGTCTGGATGATAGGCTTTACCATGTCGCAATTGCGTCCATTGCAATTCTCAGCCTGTAAAAGAGTTATAGTTCAGCACACTACTACATGATTGATTTACCGCAGCGTTGACATTTGGCGTCCGGCAGCAGACAGCTTAAGGGTCCGCTGCGGTAAACCGGTGGCCAGTTTCGGCAGCTGGCCACTGCGTTGCCCGCTGCGGTTATTCCATTTACCGCAGCGGGCCACATAAACCGCCCGCTACGGTAAATAATCATCTACCGCAGCGGGCAGAATATGGCGCATTTATCGCAGTGGGCGGATTATGCTGCCCGCTGCGGTAGATGCCCATTTACCGCAGCGGGCATATTAAGAAGTCCGGTGCGGTTATCTCCTTCCTATATATAGCAGCAGCTCTCCCTCCTTCTTCCACACGACTTCTCTTGCAAAACGTGGGGGGGGGGGAGGTTTTGTCCGAATTTTTCACCAAATCTTCAAATTCAGTTTTAGAGCTTTGATTTGGGGGAGTAGGACACGGATAGAGGTACATGATTGCTCTCCCACCCCTCTTTCTCCCTCGTTTTCTCTCTTTTTAGTGCAATTCCTCATGTGGATCTAGATCTAGATCCATGGGATCCATCATGCATGGATCTAGATCTAGTTTGTGTTTTTAGTCTAAATTCTTCATAGATCCATGTACTAGATCATATAAAACCTGTGTTTTTTAATCTAGATTCACTGGTGTGGCTAAAGTTTTGTCTTGATCGATCTCTCCTCTTGTTGGGGGCGGCGGAGTTATTGCCGAATTTTTCACTAAATCATCAAATTGAGTTTTAGAGCTTTGATTTGGGGAGGAGAGAACAATAAGAGGTACATGATTGCTCTTCCACACACCTATTTCTCTCTTTTATTCTCCCTTTTTAGTACGAATGTCTCATCATATGTGTCTAGATTCATGAATAATTAGTTAGATCTATTTTTTATATAGCACTTTGTTGTTTTGTCGTGTGTTAAGCTACGATGGACAGGTCCGAATGGATGTACCACATTGATAGAGTGCTTGATCTTCGGTACCTTAGTGAATTGAGGAAGTTTATGGCAGCTGCGAAAGCTCATCGTGCTAGTTTAAAGCGGACGACAACCGTATGTCCATGTTCTAAATGCCGGAACCTCAGAGGCTACCCAGATGGTACGGTGCAATCACATCTGATTGTCAACGGGTTTATGGAGGGTTACACGGTTTGGACTTCTCACGGTGAACAAAGCCTCGATGCGAGTTGCGGTGTATCTGGAGTGAGCTCGTCGACGGCGACGGTGAACAACCAAGATCATGTTCGACCACAACCACCTTCTGTGTCAGTGTCAGTGCCAGTGCCAACCGCCAGCGACGACGGGAACAATTCTCGTGACTACATCACAGTGGATGAACTGCTCGAGAACATTGCAGATGATGGTGCCGATGACGGTGACACTACTGAAGATGCTACTCTGAGGGAACCCGAAGATGTCCAGCTCTTTGAGGATCTAGTGAACCACATCGACGAGGATGATGTTATGTTTGGGGAGATGAAGCAGGCAGCAGTTGATCCTCTGTACCCAGATGGTGGAAAATGTCCGGAGGGGTGCACGACACTCCGTTTCAACCTCCATCTGTTGATGATGAAGGCTTGACATGGTTGGTCAGACATTGACTTCAATGAGCTGTTAAGTTACCTTGGCACCACGTACCCTACGGGTAACAAGGTGCAAGCTAATACATATCGATTGAAGAAGTTGATCAATCCAGTGGCGATGAAAGTTAGAAAGTTTGATGCCTGTCCTAACCACTGCATCATGTACCGGGGCGAGAAGTATGAGAACATGACTAGTTGTCCACACTGTGGATTTAGTCGGTACAAGAGGAATGCCGGTTGCCGCGTGGATGCAGACGACGATCTTCCGAACAACAACAAGAAGAAGACCAGTGCTGCGGCCAAGCAGATCTCGGCTCAGCAAGATGAGGAAGAAGAAGGTTACACGCTGAGGAAAATCCCCGTGCTATCCGTGTGGTACCTACCTGTGGTCGATCGTCTTCGTGCACTGTTCGGGAATCCAGAGGATGCGAAGCTGATGTCATGGCATGCATCTCCTGATCGGGTCAAGGACGATGGCAAGCTACGACACCCCTCCGATGGACAGCAGTGGAAGGATTTCGATAAGGACTACCCTGAGTTTCGTGACGAGCCTAGACATGTCCGGTTGGCGCTGAGTACCGATGGGATGAACCCGTTCGGTGAGCTAAGCAGCTCGCACAGTACTTGGCCAGTCGTCCTTAGCATCTACAACCTACCTCCCTGGGTGTGTCTGAAGCGCAGGTACCTTATGCTGACGATGCTTATCTCTGGACCGAGGCAGCCCGGCAATGATATAGATGTCCTCCTAGAGCCGCTCATGGAGGAAATACAGATGCTATTCGATGTTGGGGTCGAGATGATGGATGCGTACAAAAAGGAGAGCTTCACACTTAAAGCCATAATCTTTGTCACCATCACTGATTACCCCGGTCTCTTCTCACTATCGAGGCCGATCAAAGGGAAGACTGGATGTGTAGTTTGCATCGACGGGACTTGCTACACTTACCTTTCGAGTTCCACCAAGATGGTCTACACTCGGCATAGAAGGTTCCTCAAGGCCAAACACAGGTATAGAAGAAGTGATATGAATGAATACTTTGACAATAAGGATGAGCCACAACGACTTCCAATGTCGCAGACAAAGTGGGGGCCAACGGTGTATGAGATGGTGAAGGATATGGATGATATCGAGTTCGGTAAGAAGAAGAAACCACCAGAGGAAGGGACAAAACCACCTAGGAAGCGAAAGCGCGACAAGAAGGCATCTCCTGATGACGATGTCCCAGTCGTCCCTTTTTAGAAGAAGTCAATCTTCTTCAAGTACCTGTCGTACTGGAAAACACTACATACACCCCATGCAATCGACTGCATGCACCTCGAGAAGAATGTGTTTGAGAGCACGATCGGTGTTCTACTAGACATCCCGGGCAAGACGAAGGATGAGATCAAGTCATGGACCGATCTTGTGAACCAGGGCATTAGAAAGGAACTCCACCCTGAAAAGCCTCAGAACGGTAAAGTTGATATCTCATTGGCTGCATACAACCTCACGCATACCGAGAAGGTGACCTTTTGCAAATTAATGAGGGGTATCAAGGTGCCGACCGGTTTCTCCTCCAACATCAAGAGCCTGGTCTCCATGAAAGACCTCACAATGACCGGCTACAACTCACATGATTGTCACGTCATGCTCACGGTGTTCCTACCAATACTGATAAGAGCTATCAGTTCAGAATATGTGAAGATGGTGATAACACGTATGTCATACTTCTTTAACTGCATCACGCAGAAGGTCATCGATAAGGCAGAATTGCCTGCCTTAAAGGAGTTCATCGTGGAGACCCTCTGTTAGCTCGAGATGTGCTTTCCACAGGCTTTCTTTGACATTATGCCACACCTGATGATGCACATGGTTGACCAGATCGAGCAATTGGGCCCAGTGTACCTACACCAGATGTGGACGTACGAGCGCTTCATGTCCACCTTGAACAGATACGTCCATAACCGTGCTTACCCTGAAGGTTCTATGATCGAGGCGTACACAACCGAGGAGTCAATCAACTGGTGTATGAGGTATATTAAAGACGCGAGGACGATTGGGTTGCCTGTTCACCCGCACGAGGGAAGAACCCAAGGGACAGGGTGTGTGGGCTAGAAATTGTGCACTGATATACCTAACAAAGAGGTAGAAGAAGCTCATTATAGCATCCTCCATCAGTTGAAGGTCATGGAAAAAATACGTCGAACAACACCTGGAAGAGCTTCGCACCGCTCATGATGGAAAGCGCACGGAGGAATGGGTCCAGAAAGAGCACAAGAACAGTTTTGTACAATGGATCAAAGAGCAAGAAATATCGCTTGATGACGATGACAGTGACACTATAAAGAAGCTTGCGCAAGGCCCGTCGACCCAAGTCACCACGTGGCAAGGGTATGATGTGAAGGGATACAGGTTTCACACGAAAGACAAGGACAACAAGAGTGCGGCACAGAACTGCGGTGTTCGATACGAGGGCGTAGACGAGTTGACACAAAAGAGGACACAATTATATGGGCAGATCGAACAAATATGGGACCTCGACTATGGACTCAACTTACGCATAACCGGCTTCAAGTGCCATTGGGTCAACCAGAAATCAGTTTTAGTGGACAATTACGGGTTAACAACCGTGAACCTCAAAAACACGGGCTACAAAGAAGACCAATGGGTACTTGCAACCAATGTAGCGCAAGTGGCGTACTATATCTATCCACCGGATACAAAGAAGCACGTGGTCGTGTCCGAAAAGCAAAGGATCATGGGATCTGATGGGGTGCAAAGCCCCGAGCAGTACAACAACTACGCGGAGCTCCAGCTTTTTACAGATCATGAAAAGAAAATCAAGGTTGTCGAGGTCAGTTGCAAGCATAGCAAGATGAAGCCCTGGGCACGGAGTGGTAATGAGAAGAGGGTCGTGAAAGCTCCCGCACCAAAATGAGATGTGTGCCACACTATTTTTGTAATAATGTAGACCAATACAAGTTTGTGACATGTGAACCTGGTTATAAATATAGATCTTGATGAGTTTCACAAACTTTGTATTTATAGCTTTTATATTTGAATGCATTTAGAATTAGAAAACTTGAAGCCACTCATTTTAGATTTTACAAACTTTGAAGTCAAACAAACTTTACCGCAGCGGGCAACCTAAACGCCCGCTGCGGTAAATCATTTACCGCAGCGGGCAGCGTAACGAGTCCGCTTCTACAAACATTTACCGCAGCGAGCGTTTAGGTTGCCCGCTGCGGTAAATGCATATGTATATAAAGCCGCCTATCCGGTTCAAAAATTCTAAGTCGCGATTTCATTTGCTTTCTTCCCCGAAGGGCTGTCCAGTTCAATCGCCGCCGCTGCGCGCCATTGCCGCCCCACGCCGCCGCACCCTACGCCACCGCACCCTCCTCTTGTCGTCCGCACTCTCCTCTTGTCGTCCGCCGCACGAGGAGAGCACCTTACGCCGCGGGCTCCTCGCCGCGGCTGGAAACCCTAGCTCCGGGCCATCGCCGTCGTCGCAAGCTCCTCTACCTCTCCTCGTTGTCCACCGTCGCGGGATCCTCTGCCCCTCCTCGTCGTTCGTCATCGCGGGCTTCTCTGTCCCTCCTCGGTGTTGTGCCGCCGCGGGCCGTCCGGCTCCTCGGGGTCTCCTCGTCGTCTCTGCTCGTCGCCATCGCCGTTGTGGTGTTGTGGTGGTGTTGTGGTTGCTCTGTGGTGGTGCTCTTGGTGCCATGGTGGTGCTGTGGTGGTGTTGTGGTGCTCTTGGTGGTGTTTTGTTGCTAGCTGCTGGTGTTGCCTACTGGTGCTCTCTTGCTGGTGCTAGCTGCTGGTGCTGCCTACCTGCTGGTGCTCTCTTGCTCTTGCTGGTGTTGTGCCATTGGTGTTGTGTTGCTGCTAGTGTTGTGTGGTGTTGTGCCATTGGTGTTGTGTTGGTGGTGATCATCTTCCTGCTGACCCTCTGGTATTGCTTTGCATCTATCTTCCTGGTGGTGCTCTAGCTGTGGTCCTATTGCCTCTGTGAGTTACCCATTGCATTGCTTGATTTACATTTGAGATATTGAATTGTGCAATCTGCTAGTATATACTTGGGAGTGATTGCACTATTGGGCGGATTTCCTTATTGCTCGATGATAGAAAACGGTGTAGTGAGACAACGACGTGACAGTCAGGTTTAACTTGTGATCTTCTATAACCTGTTAAACTTGTTACTACTTGTATACTTTACCTTACTGCTTGTTATACTAATTGAATACTAGCAATTCTACTTGTTACACTAATTGTATACTTTACCTTACTACTTGTTATACTTTACTTGAATACTTTACTTTACTTGAATACTTACCTTGAATACTACTTGTTACACTTGTTATACTATACCTTACTGCTGATAACTTGTTCTAGTCTCCTTATTAACTTGCTCCATACTTGTGCTCTTCTACTACCCCACTTGGTAAGATGACTGTCACGTTAGTCGATGATCTGTGATCACCACATAGCATTGGACGGCTGCTTTGCAGTAACCCGCTATTTTGAGAGCAATTTTTCCTTAAACATGTTTATGCTTTTAACTTGTCTTGCTGCGGTAAGTCCTATTATGCTAAACTAGCAATTTTACTTAGATTACAAATGGAGAACCTAGAAGAGTGGAAAACACCTACCCCAAGTCCCTCTTCAACCTTACTAGAGAGCCAAGTCTCTATTACCCCTCCGAAGCAAAAGAAGCGTCGCACAGAGGAAGCTGATCCGAGTTGGGAACCAAGGGTCGAGGGTGAAAGTGCGTCCCGGGTTCCGAGCCGAGATAGCGTCCACGCCAAGGTACTTGAAGCAACCAACTGGCTTTTTGTGCTTTATGCTAAAGCGGTTGAAAACTTCAATGCAAGTTTCTCTGAACAACAGGTACCAGGTTCTACCCGGATGCTGGATTTCGGTGTAGTCGGAGAAGAAGATGCCCCAGCTCCCTCCACGGGGACCTCGACATCCAAGTCGAAGGGAACCAAGCGGAGGAGGGGTGAACATGGGAGGCACAGGATCGACAGGAGCGAGGAAGTCCACGAGATCCTTGAGGTGGGGCCTATGGGAAAGCCGCTCAAGCCTCGCCAGGTGATTGAAGTTTTCAGCAACCAGGTCGTCGTGATTACAAGGGACAAAGTGGAAATCACTTGGCCTGACTGGCCCTCTGTCCCTAAGGATTACAAGGGCCTTATCTGGACTCTGGTGAGAAGGAAGTTCAACTATCCCGAGAACGCGGATTTGGCCAAGTGCAGGGATTGGGTCATGCACGTGGCGGGGACTTCCCTTCGCAATTTCAAGTCAATGCTGGCGAGAGATTGGTTCAAGAAGGGCAAGAATCCGTGTACCAAATACAATATGATCAAGGATCATCATTGGGAGGCTTTTTGCAAACTTAGAAACTCAGAGGAAGCGAAGGAAAAGAGTGCCAAGTTCAGCGCACTCGCGAAGAAGAACAAGTGGCCCCGCCACTTGGGAATGACTGGGTTTGCCGGCAAGAGGGAAGAGTGGCACAGACAAGATGAAGCTATGAGATCGAGCGGGTAACCAGATCCCTACCAGGACGTCAAACCTAGGGCTAAGGACTTCATCAGAGCTCGAATTCCAAAGAAGCTCAAGGAGGGTGCAACCAAGTTCAACGAGCCCGGGTTCGAAGAGGTGGAGAAGGATGTCATCGAAGCCTCCAAGGACAGCGGGTCCTATGAGGTTCAGAGGGGCCATGACCTACTTACTGAGGTCCTAGGAACCCCCGAGCACTGCGGCCGCGTACGTGGAGTGCAGTCAAAGATGAACTGGAACACGATTTAGGCGTGGCAATCCGACGCCTCCTCGTATAAGTCGAGGCAGTGGTACAAGACGGACATCTTTCGAAAGGGCTATGAGCTCGACATGTCTGATATGATTAAGAGCTCCATAAAGGAAGCCTTCACGAGCACCGATCCCGAGATGGTGGCGATGAGGTCACAAATGTTCCGCCAGGCTGGCGTGCCCGTCCCTCCAGCTCCACAAGGGGGGAACGTTCATGAACTGGAGGATTGCCCCCGCCACCTGGTCGATGATGTCAAGCATATGACAGAGGTGCGGCTTATAATTCCGTTTGGCAGAAGCAAGAAGATTGAAGTGGCATCGGGAGTTGTATATCCGCCCAACGATATCCTAGAAGCATATCGGGATAGGTTACCTAATAACTATGCACTGGTGACCGTAACATGTGTGAACCAAGAGCATAAAGAATATGAACTAGATGTTCCTCACCTACAACGTCACCGTACCTTGAAGCAGCGGAATGTGATGATATCTTTTAAATGAAGGATGACATTGAGATCGTGCCAACGACGGCAACCTCTGTTGCTGGATCTAATCCCCCAGAAGGCGATGGCGACGGCGATGACGAAGGCCCTAAAAAGGACCCGCCTCATTCACCTCCTGGCGGTAGCCCGCCTCCGACCAATGAGGCAGGAGGTTCAGGGGCCACTTCTGGGGGCAACACGATGCCTGGAAGCCAGCCGAGCCCGAGCAGGCCACCTCCACCTCCCGACACTCAGCCAAGCCAACAGGGAGGTACGGAGGCGGACAACCCGAAGGACGACTCTACATCGCTCCCATACTCGACTACGTTTCCAAGGTACATTACAGACGAGCACATACAACGTTCAATTCACATTTGTACC
The DNA here is from genome assembly GCA_022036555.1 of Microstegium vimineum. Classification (NCBI taxonomy): domain Eukaryota; kingdom Viridiplantae; phylum Streptophyta; class Magnoliopsida; order Poales; family Poaceae; genus Microstegium; species Microstegium vimineum. The sequence continues at coordinate 41,315,863 of CM039121.1, read as the reverse complement.
TCAATTCACATTCGTACGTTCTATCCTGACTTTTCTAGGCCTGAAGATGATCCTCATCATCTATTTCCGATAGATGATGACTGTCCCGGCCGCTTCGAGAACGAGAAGTTTATGATAACAAAGCAAACACTCCTTGATGAATAATTGTGGGATACAATGAGGTTTCATCTTTGGTACATGGAAGCGGCAAAAAGAGGAATGTCAAGTTTCACCGTGAAGATTTTAGCGGATTGCTTCCACTTGCCCGCCGAGGATTTCACTATTCCGGTGGACTTCCAAGACATGTATAGGATGCTGGTGGGAGAAGACCTAGACATCGTCCAACTCACCCTGTTTGCAATGTAAGTGACGACTTGTGAGTTAATTCCATAGATCTCTCTCGTTGTATACGTCAACTCTACACTTATTAGACTATATGGTACGTTGACATATCTATGCAGGATGTCTGCCACCGTAAGCAACAAAAAGCATCATCCTACTCTTTTTCTCTCTCCAATGCATATTAATGAGAATGTCATCAAGGGTCACATGGCAACGCATAAAAAAAGACAAACAAACAGAGAGAAAAGGAATATAAAGACAATATGAGGAATCAGAAGAAGAAAGTGGCAGACTACATTTGCTCAGTAATGTTGAAGGTCAAGGAGGATGGGCCACGGTGTATCATGGCTCCATATCACTTTGGGTACATATGAAAACATATCCGTAGACATCCGAAGTGGGTAGGATCAAGCTTTGTAATCATCCTAACTAATAGTCTGTTTGAATCGTGCAGCAACGGCCTCGAGGGCCATTGGGTTGCATATCTCATCTATCCTCAAGATGGCAGAGCGGTTGTATTTGACTCGTTGAGGACAATAAACAAACCAGGGTACAAGACATTTGAAGATTGCTTGAAAGTGTAAGTCAATAAGCATTTTCTTCTTTTACGGTTATCGTTATTAATCAAAATATGTCTAACTCTATTAAATTTTGTGCAGGGCTTATAAGTCGTACTTGAAGGATCCCGAATGCTGGGATCGCAGAACCGAGAAGTGCAAGGCGAACAATACCAACCACATCAAAATCCGACGCGACTTCCCGGTAAGTAAAGTAATTGCAAAGTTCATTTGTGCTTTGTTTCCATATGTGTTTGTTCTAAACCTTCTATAATGATCGTGCAGTGCGCCAAACAACCGCCTGGATCCAAAGCATGTGGCTTGTACACCTGCGAGCACCTGAGGCAGTGCAGGGAGTACACTCAAAGCTGGAAGAAGCTCAAGGAAAGAGTAAAATATTGGGTGAACACCTACAAGCCATCCTTCAAGAAAGTTAAGGCGGAAATTTATAAGTTCGTCGTGGAGAAATGTGTTCTAGAAGGAGAACAATTCTTTGACGAAGAATCTCCCTTAGCTACAGAACCAAGGTACGAGAGGCTAAGGAAGTGGACGACTCTGCTGCGTCCAAGTGATTACAAATGGCCCGTGGACTTTTCTTAAAGGATTTTGTAAATGTAACTCAAATGGACTTGTTGGTTTAATGTGATGTGTATATGGATGTTAAAAACTGTATATTATGTCATGTGCAATGCTTGGAATGTTTATATATAAATGTTTGCTGCATAAGTATGAAATCTGGAAATATGTTGAATTCAAATTCTGGGAATTATTTGAATTCGGTTTTTTATTTTTTAATTTTAAAACTATTTACCGAAACGGGCAACTTAACTGCCCGCTGCGGTTAACCAAACTTAACCGCAGCGGACGGTGTAAGGTTGCCGCTGCGGTATATCCATTTAGCGCAGCGGGCAACACAATGCAACCGCTTATGTTGCCCGCTGCGGTTAACCGTTTCTTTACCGTAGCGTGGCAGCGCAAGCGGACGCTGCTGCCCGTTGTGGTAAAGCGGTTTTGACCGCTGCGGTACAGTGTTCTATAGTAGTGGCATTTGTGAAAAAATAACAACATTCCAACAAATTGTTGCACCTTCCTATTAACAAATAAAGCTTTATTTGAACTCCCCCTATATATTGTACCACATATATATGGAAAGGTTGTGAACATCTCAAGGAGGTTATAAACCTAAAGCCAAGTACATAGCTATGTGTAGGTCTATTGACCACTCTCTTCTGCTTAATGAAATACAGGTTATATGTCTGGTTTCGAAAATAAAAGTACATAGCACGCCCCCATGAATTTAGAATAAATGAACTTTTATCAGTTTATTTAGACAAGCAATCATAAGTTCATTTTGTTTTTATGGGGTGTAGAAAACAAATTTGCAGAATATTTAGCAGGGTTCGTGGATACTGTACAAAATGACCTTCTATATATATATATATAGTTCTATGATCATCATCATCACCTTTGGCTTGACGACGGGCAAAAGCCAAACATGAACATATAATTAACCGACTTTCGTATCTTTTGTTATCCCTACTTTGATCATATCTGTCTCTCTATCTATGTGTAAATCTAGACCTTTGAAGTGGCAAAAGCAAAAGGGTCGGCTCATTGTTCCCCTCCGGCCATACCCATTCCATTTCATATTTACTTTGCAATCTAGCAATGCTCTTGGCCGTTCGTTCTTCACACACTTGGCTTTGCATTGCAGCATGCTGCAAAAGGGCAATGGATATGTGTACCAAAGCTACTAGTAGCTTACTTAGCTGCTAGGGAGTCATTCACTTTCCCTCTAGAGGTGACTGCACTTGAGCTTTTGCTTCAGCTCCTTTTTCATATCGTTTTGATTTCAAGTTTTTTTATTTCATTTGTTTGTTTGATCTGGAACTAACCATGCAATAATTATTAATGTGGTATGTTAATGCCCTATATTTGTCATCTAGTCGCCCCTTTCCAAATAAACAGTGTGATTCTCACTTTTTGAGAAGTAAAAAAAAAAATAAGTTTGATCAAGTCTGTAAAAAGGAGTAGTAACGGCATTCATAGTATTTGAATAACTATAATTAGATTAATCAGAGAATGCATCTTTATAGTACATGTATTTGGAGATATAAACATTGATATTAAATTTTTATAATTTTAGTCGGACTTATTAAAAAAATTCGACTTCCCTGTAGCATATTGTCATCATAACTAATATGTGTGTGGTGTTTCATATATACTACGTACCAATCTCTAATCATTTTTATTCAATATTTTAATAATAACCGGTCTAAAACAAATTTCAGATTTGACGACATCAGACCACATTTTTGACTTAAGAAAGCTTGTCGCGTCACTTCTATTGGCTTACCAGTATTTATTAAAATAATAAAGATTTAAAATATAAAAATCTACAATGACTATAGGCCTGGTTTGGAGGGGACTAATAGGTATATGCTCTTGTCATGATCAACCTGATATACGATTCCTTTCCCACTAACTTTCTTTAAGTTACAATTGTTATCCCCTTCGTTCCAAAATATAATAGATTTACACTATCATATATGAGTTTTATTTTATTCATTACAAAATACTTTTAACAAATTTTATTTGTTTGATGTGGTAGATGTCAGTACTCTTAGTATCTAAAAATGGTCAAACAACTTAGGATAACTCAAAATCCAATTCATTATAAAATACTTTTAACAAATTTTATTTGTTTGATGTGGTAGATGTCAGTACTCTTAGTATCTAAAAATGGTCAAACAACTTAGGATAACTCAAAATTCATTATATTTTAGGGCTGAGGAAGAAGTATAATAACAGTAGCTATATATATATAACATCCAGCTATTTAGTTCAGGGCATCGGCACATGATTCATAAAGATGAGATTCTTCTCAAACAAATGGCATAAAATCCGTTGTTGATGTCAATGAAAAAAATCACAGATAGAAGATAGAGGGGATTGATTAGAATAAGTCCTTTTCGCTGAAATTGAAAATGAATGCCAAAAAACTTTATGGACTACAAGGTCGCGTACGTGCATTATTTGTTCGATTAAATGCATCCGTTTGTGACTGAGAATATGTAGTGCTTGTTCACGCTACCTACAAGGAACTTTAACAAGAACTGATTGTGCTAGGAAACTAATCGAATAATAAATAGTACTCCCTCCGTACCTGAAATATGTGACGTCCTAAGCTCTTCACCCGTTCTCGCAATATCTGACGCCCTCGGTCTTCACGGCGTATTCTGACGTGATTGCCCCTGGCCAAGCGGTTCACGCGCCTGTTCAGCTGGCGCTGCGCGTGCCCTCCTGGGTCCTCCCCCGCAAACGCCCCCAAGGTCTAGCCAACTGGGGTAGTTAACCTTTTTGTGTAGAATGCACCCGAAACCTTATTTATTAGGGGCAAACATGGAAAACCAACCACTAATTAATTACTTCTTGGTTACCACAATCATGTCCTAAACGTCACTTATTTCAGATATGGAGGGAGTACTGTACAAAACATCAACTTACAAATCAGCTGTCGTCTCTCTCCCTCGGATCTCCTTTTCGTTTGTTATTCCAAGAAAAGGTCACGTGTTTAATTAGTTTGAACATATATATCTTCAATTAATGCAGATGGGTTCTTGATACAATTTGACGACAACATTTTTAAATATTACTTATGTTGTAACTGGGGCGTTCGCAATGGGTAGCCAAATCATCAGCTGACGTGGATATGTGACAGATTTAAAAAATATAACTGCCTAAGGCGCACGGATCACAGAAAAGAGAGGTACAAAGAGAGGTGGTATCAGAAGCTGTGCGGGTCTATCTATTCCGTCGTCGTTAGTGATTTTTTTTATTCTCTTTCTTCTACATCATATAAAAAATATTATCGGCTAGCTATTCAATACTCCTTTTAGGACGTTCTAAACATGCATGATTCACACATTGCCAAACTAATAGTTTTTTTTTCTTGAATATACAAAAGATTTACGTATCATTACAATCAAGAAAAGAATAACTTAAGCATACAGACGAAACGTTTTTGTTAGCATGCTAGGTAGTCTTACATGTGACCGGACCTTCCTAGCGGACTACTACAAGGTTTGATATTACATAATTAGCAAACAACGGAACTACGAGCGGCGTAGTGACCTACGGAGCTAGGCGTCTCCGCTGCTAGTCGCGCGACCCTACTTCACCATCCATGAAGAGCGCTCTTCTACCAACCATGTTGTTGGTCACTGGGAACAACTCGTCCAGAGCCTCCACTCGGCTCGGCGTCTAAGTTTCCTATGAACACGGCATCGTATGTTTCCATGGACGTAGATAAAACTGGAGCTCATAGCGGTAGATGTCCATCCTCTGCATGAGGAGTTTGGCGGACCTAGGATTTTAACACAGGATATGCCTCATAAAAAAATCTTATACAATTCAGTAAAACCATTTCCAATTCGGTAAAACCATATCAATTAAAATTTATTAAAAACCCGTCCCTAAAAGAATGCAACTATGGGAAACGTGTCGATCAAGTTTACTCATCTTTGACCAATTTTATATTAAATAGTATTAATATTTATATCTCTAAATAACTTTATTATGAAAATATATTTTATGACTAATCTAATGATACTAATTTTATATCACAAATGTTAGTATTTTTTATATAAATTTAGTCAAAGTTCAAACTGTTTGCCTCCTGGATAAGCGAGAATTGCATTCTTTTGGGGACGGAGGTAGTATCTTCTAATACTAACCACTCTCTAACCATCGATCAAGCTAATCTTTTTGATGCACAACTAATTTTGGAGTGCACACACGGCAGTATGCATAGCTACCGATTTTCATGTCATGCATAGCTACCAATTTTCATGATATACATAGCTACCAATTTTCATTCCATCTTATAGCGTATCTCACAGACACAACAAGACGTGATGATAAAATTACAAAATAAAGAATAAAGTATATTTTTATAGTTATAATATCTAGGGGATGAAGAAATGACAAAAAATATAAATAATGAAGATGAGGTCTCATGGGACAAAATAAGAGAATGATAAAAAAAAAATAGAAAACCTAAAGGACAAAGTATATTATCTTATGGGGCACAACAACAAGGATAAAAAACAAGAAAACAAAGGATAAAATATAAAATTATTAATACTAAGAGAGGTTAAAAGATAAGATATTTAAAACTCTCGGGGCATAACAAATATGAGATAAAAAAAATCGAAAACTAAAGAAAAATTATATTGTATAAAGTTAATTTTTAATGAAAAGTAAAAACAAAATAAAAAATATGGAAACTAAAGTCAATCCGTTAGTTTTAAAATGGAAATATAATATAAACGAAAAATAAAGCAAATGAAGAGAATCGAAGTGCCGACCTCTAGCATATACAGAAGAAAAAGCCTTACCACTGGGATAACGTTAAGCATTGGTAACATTAATTGCAAATTTTGCTATTTATCGAATTTTAGTCCAGAGCTAAGTGCTATAAGGCTGTCCCACAGGGTATGTCGTGGACCACCTGGCATACCCTATGGGTCCATCCACCTCACCCCGCTTGGAGGTCAATATGTTCGACAACGGCTGAGCAGCGATCCATCTGCTCCTGATTGGCAAGGGCCTTTTGGTTGTCACCTTCTGCCTTGGTGGAGTGACAATTAAGGACAACATTTGCTTGAGCTATACCTCCTCGGCAAACCGTGTAAGACGTCGAGCGGCCTCGCGTGGCATAAGCGTCGCGTCACTGAAGTCGGGTGTGGCTTGGCTATCGAGCTCGCCCTCCTTCATCGGGTCCGTTCGGCTGGTCGTATTTCCAGCCGATTCCCATCAACATGAACAGTACCCAAAATTAGCTAATTCAGGCCAAATCAGCTGATAAAGTGAGCAGCCGAACGGGGCCATCGGCGTAGAAGGGTCTGGTAAACTAACTTTTTTAAAACAAAGTTCTATATATATTCTCCCTCGTTCCTAAAAATGGATGGATTTGTTGCACTGGTTACAGGGTAGCACTAGCACACATGTGCGACCAATCCATCTCGGGACCGTGAAGATTAACGTGCAGTTTGCACGCTGAAGATCGCATATACAGTGTACTTCCTTCCAGCATGAATAAATTTAATTTCTAGACTAGAGCTGTTTTTAAAAGCTTAACCCCTAATCGCCAAGATTTATGATACTAAAAAGGATTACTATCAGTAGATACGCCTAAGAGATATTTTGATGGTATGCTCATTTGGTGGTGTAAATATTTCCAATTTTTTTCTTAAATGTGGTCAGAATGTCAGATATAAAAAGAAGTTTAGTTTAATATGATTTTAAAAAATATTTAATTGTAGATAGAGATAATACCTTTTTTCGAGAACCATTTGCATAACAACAAGTCTCCAAGAGCAAATATACTTAAGCTAGTTCGCTATACTTTATTTATTAGAACATATATATTTTCGCACTTTAATTTATGGGATCCAATGTTGACAAACTTTTACTATATATATATATTCATACGTGAAACTGAGATTAACTCAAGTTGTTCTTTTTCTTGTGATGAAATTTACTCACTCTAGCTAGCTAGGCTTAATTTCTCAAATTGATGTGGATGCTTGTATTTTTCTAGATTTATTTTATTTTACAATTTAATAATGTTATTTTGTCTGTGATAGGCAATGTACTTGTTGATATAGCGAAACGCCTCTGCTAACTTTGTAAACCTTAAGATCTGCTGGTCCAGTGTTTGGAAGTTCATAGGGGTCTACGTCTTATTTTCTTTTTTTTTAAAAAAAACTCTTCTTATATACTCCTATAACTATATAATATAATGGGAATAAGAGAAATGATTATGCTTTTATCAGTTTCTTTTTGTTGCATGTGGGGAGATTTTTTGTTTTAGAAAGAAATGGTAAATACAAGACTTTGATAACAACAAAATAGTATAAAAGTACAACGATGTTTATCAATACAATATATTGTGGACAAAGGCTGCTTTTTGGCAAAGGTGGAGGCAGCACAGCCCCAAGGCAAACAGTTGGCACACCGCAGACCGGATGAAGCGGATCTGATCTTCCCCTCTGCTCTCCATATGACTCCATGAACTGTAGTACAGTACATACTAGCTTTCCAAGTAAGCGCCTACCTGCGATGTTTACGTATGTATCATCTCATTAGAAAACAGAGTGGACACAGATTAGCGAGTGCATCATTTTAAAAACAAGCAAGTCGCATGCAGCTGGGAATTTGAATGCATGATGTATGCGCGCGGTTGACATGTCTAGAATTTTACAGATTAACTTACGTAGGAGTAGTAAATAAATAAATTTAAACCAAATAAACAACTAACAGGAGACAAGTAGCGGCTACGAGCGTCCGCAAACCTGTATATATACTCCGGACGCAGTGTCATGCATGACATAAGTCTCGCCTGTATCCATCCATTGACTTGTCCTTCTAGAAACATATCCTATTATATATATATCCACATCGATAGACCTATCATCCAAGAAACACATACATGATCCTCACAAAGCCGGTATCTGTTAAACATTGGTGCGATCTTCAAAATTACATTTTTAACCACTAGTTTCTCTTATATACTACGTATAATATAATCAGCACGGTTGGGCGTGCTTCGTTGCGCTGGCATTTTGTTTGCGTCAAACAGCCTGGAACAGGGTAACCCCGTAGGAAAAGTAGAAGCTAGCATGAACAGTGTTTGGAAAGTCACTGAATAGTGTTGAACAGTTTAATTAGGGCCATGTGAACCGCGCATAAATAGTTGAGGAACAAAATAAAGCAAAGAAGCATATACTATTCTACACTTTTGAAAATGTCTGCAGTGCGGTAGGCAAACTACACAACCGCCTTCTTCCTCACACAACGCTCCCTCAACCATCCCCGTCCCCCCCCCCCCCTTGTCGGCATCATGGACATGGATCTCTCCATCTGACCTGGTCTGACCAGCTCCCTCGTCGAAAGGGCCCCTAAATTGCCCTCTCGTCGTCCCCACCGCATGGTCGACATTCCTCCCCAAACCCCTTCTCTTCTAAGCTCGTCAGAAGGTGTGGGGAGAAGGAAGTGAGGCGGGCATACGGGAGTGCATGTCGCACGGGCGCGGTGGGGAAAAAGAATAGTGTGGTGGAGGGACCCACACGTGCGATGGAAGGAGACAAGGGGGGTGTGCTTGCGGTGTCAAAAAAAATGGACTACCGTTTTGAAATCATTATGTAACTCCCTCCGTCCCTTATTAAGTGTCGTTTTGTGTTTTTGTGCCACAACTTTGACTAGATTTATATAAAATACGTGTAACATTTGTGTCTCCAAATAAATTTATTAAGTGAGAAAAACAGTTATTTAGGGATGGAGGGAGTATATTATTATTATATACATATGCATAAGTATGGATGTGTGTCTATGAATTTATAAGGGTGAGTATATGTATAAGCATCTAATTGTGTACCATGTTTTGAGAGAAAAAAAAGAAAGCTATATATACGAAATAGGCAAATCCGCAAGCTATATATGACTCGCAGTATGTATATTTTTTAAAAAACAAACCTAGAAGGAGAGCTGTCAAATATATTAAGCAAACAATATGGTATTAAGAAAACCGCTAACGACATTAGCAAATAAGAGCATCTCTAAAATCTCTAAAAATACCTAATATTTTCTTCCTAAAATATAGAGTTTTATAACTCCTAAAAAACATTGGAATGAATAAATAAGACTATCGCCGAGAGTTTTTAATAATTCACTCCTATAATATAAAAGACGATTTTACAACAAAAATTCTATACTATTTCTAAATATCCTAACCACTTGTATATATTATTTCTCTCTTGTACATTACATCTAAAACTATTTTTTACTCTTTATTTTTTCCATGCTCTTTCACCTTTAGATTGTCCGATAAAAACACTGAGGGGAAGAGAAGATACACGTGACTTTACCAAACTTCTAAAAAAATAAGAGGGTGAATTAGGAGTTGTTGGAAAGAGACTTTTTATCGTCTATCTAAAAATCAAAGATATGATTAGAAACAGCTTGGAGATGCTCAACAACCAAAACAATGACAAACCCCTGCTGCCCCTAACCGAAGAGGAAAAAAGAACTCCGCTGCAATGTTCCAAAATAAAAAGCACGATCTTTTATATTACAGAGACTACTGTGGGTATGGCTGCATCTGAATAGAGAGAATAAGGGTTATATATACTAGTCCCTCTATTTTAAATTATAATTCGTTTGATTTTTTTAACCTTAAATTTAATCACTCGTCTTATTCAAAATTTTATATAATATCAATTCATTTATTGTGTCTTGCTTATATAATAAATGTTCTATAATAATAGTTTAAATTTGACTCCATTTACACAAATTTTTTGAATAAAACGAGTGGTCAAGTTTGAGGTAAAAAAGTCAAACGAATTATAATTTAAAACAGAGGGTGTACTACCTAGCAGTTGCGTCTGAATCAGAGTGGTATCTGATGTGTTACTTAACTGGGGCACCTATACGAAGGTTGACACCTGTGTGGTCTTGAGGATGAAATAAAGCCAACCGATATGCGCCGCCGCATGCATGCTTTTGGCAATTGCAGGCTTGCCCACCACCACTGCAGACAGAGAGAGAGGCCTTGCTAGCCAGCAGTCCAAAGAGATGGGATGGGGCAGAGAGGCTGACCTGACAGCAGTGGCACACACCCGGCCGGACACCATGATTAATTGCATGCGTTCTCCAACAACGCAAGTGATGTCCCTCTCTTCAGTTGCAGATGATTGCTGCATCTTCCTCCCTTCTTGCAGTAGTGTGCACTGCGAGATGCGCTGTATTAATTGTCGACGTTGGTCCAATATAATGCAAGTTGGTGGCTATCCATGATGTCGAGATCGAAAGAGAGGAGCACGTACGGATATATATAATATATATATATATATATATATATATATATATATATATATATAGTGACCTAGTAATATAGCCTCGGCTCCAAGATTCTGCTGATGATGGATTATATATAATTTCCTCTTCCATTGCCCTCACTGCTGCTGAGTTGGTGATTCATGGGACCTGCTGTGGGACTCCGATCCTGTTCATGATCGCAAGATTTGTGTAGCTTCGGTTCAATGTTGCAGAGCCCGAAAGGCCCATGATCCCCACCACAAAGCTATAGCTACGTTAGGTTCAACCACCGTTCACCGCCGTCCCCCATCCCCGGCTCCGCCGCCGCCAGAGCTACCACCAATGTTATGTTAGGCTGCTCGTGCTCGAGAGACAGAGCGAGATGATCTAGAGGACAGGGGAAGGGAGAAAAGGATTTCGTTGCTGCTACCCCTGTAGCATTCATAAAGCGAAAGTTACATAAGCCTTGCCTTGGAGGGGGTTTTTTTTTTGGGTACGAATGAGGCCCATTAGTCCATCGGAAACAACAGTGGAGCCCAAGGGAAGACAATGAGACCCATTTACTACAGCTGTCTTAAGACCAAGCGGGCAAGGCAGCCAGTAAAAGGCACGGCCCTTACGTGGGCGACGCTTGCCAACGTGATGTCCTCATACCTGGGCCGGGCCGTGTAATGTTGTTACATACATGGGGCTGTGGGTCGTGGACCCAGTCCTGCGTTGGTGTAATAAAAGGGCTTCTAAAAGTTCTGCGATGGCGAATATGTATCTCATGTTTATTTGAACACATGAGTCACTTCTACACGCATACTCGCATCTATAAGTACACGTGCACACATCCATCTCATATAATGATATAAGCATAGATTTTCAGATTACAATAAATCACCACAAACATCTCAATGTTAACAGGCACGCTGCCTACCACTAAGAAAACCACCACATATATTCATACAACAAATTTGTAAAATACAAGCATTTGTCAATTCTATGCTAATAATTCAAATCTTACCAAAACATAGTTCATTAACATGTCTGTAAACAAGAAACATAAAACATTATGTGTGTTTCTTTGCAATATTATGGTACTAACAAATAAACAACAAAAAGGAGATCATATAAGATTCAAATAATTTCAATCCATAAGATAGATCATGATTTTAGGAGAAATTTTAAACTATTTCGCATTTTTTTCAAACTAAAACCAACTTTCTATGAATTTTCTCATCAAATCAGATTTTACCATTTTTCATTGTATAATTTTTCCCAAAAAAACATTTGGATATTTAAAAAATAGTCCTATAATGTTTTTAATAAAACCTATTTGGCCCCTTTAACTATCAATGTAGTTTCAGTTACCTCCCTTGAGGTTGGTGTGGTGCCACGTAGGCCAATATTTAGCAAAATCGTTCCGGACAAAAATCAAACAGTTTCAAATAAGATGAAGGAGGCCAAAAATTAAAAGTAGTTTTGATGAGGAAGCAAACCAGCCAGCCATACGGATGACACGAGAGATACAGTTTCATATATAGTTTAGATTTTAAACTTCAAATACATTGTTTTTTTTTCCATGCAGTGAGTCGATCTACCTGAACAAATTTAGAACGGCTTACAATTTAGAATGAAGAGAATAAATAAATTTATTTTATAGATTTTGATGCATTCTTCTATCAATTAGAAAAGTTTAACTTGATTTAAAAGAAAAATAAACAGTAATTTGGAACATGGTACCTATTGGAAAAGCTTGAAGAGTCCATTCCTTAAATTTGATGGAATGACTCTACTCTCGAGCTAGTATTAATTGTTAGTTTGTGAGAAATAAAGTGATATAATAAATAAACCATTCCATTTAACAAACAGAAAAAAAGAGTAAAAAGCTGATAGACCAACTCATTCTCAAACCACCCTAAAAATGAACAGTTCAAAGAAATTTTCAATTACCTCCACAATTTTTTTTTGTGAAACAATTACCGCCACAAATTAGTCACCCATATTAGTAGTAAATCTCATCTTAGAGCAAGCACGAGTCTTGAGTTCTCCTACCTGCTGCCTGCTGCCTGCTGTTGATATTCCTTTTTGTTCTCCGTTGAAACTGCTTCGTACCACCAGTGGCGTCACAAGTGCAACGGAACATGGAATAGCCGAATAGCATCAGAATCTTCTGTTGTACTATATGTGCCAGGCTGGCGTGCACGCTCGATCCCGTGCGGCACCGCGGCGTGCAGCAAGGAATATTCCTTGGTCGTCTCCGATCCGTCATCTCCCTGTGACGCCGACGACGACGTTCGTTCTGTGGGTGTGGTGTGACGCCGTGTCGACGCTCACTGGCCGGCTGACGTCAGCGTGGATGGGCAACTAGTAAACTACCGCTCAACGTAAATCCCCATCGGTCATGTCCGCTAGGCCGGCCGCCGGCGGCCAGTGGCACGGTCTCCGGGACGGCACACCTGACATGCTACAACTTTAATTACTGGGTACGCCAACGCCCGACATGTCAATGGGGAATCCACTCCGGATCCGGTGGCTACCTGGTGTTGCAAGGCGAGCACGGACATGTCAACATCCCCACCGCCCTTGGGGAAACGTGACCCACCAGCGCCCACCGTGGATTACTAGAACGTCCTTGTGATTGCCAAAGCTTGTTAGAGTAAGTTAGTTAATTCGCTGTACAAATTGACCCATAAAATCATGAACCACACGTTTGCGATGGTGCACAGGCTAACACATTCATCAAAAAATCATATCTGAATTATAAGTCACTTTAATATTTTTCTATATATTTAGCTATATATCTAGACATATTATCGGTATTTGAAAACCGGGTACCTAACACCAACAAATAAATTTGTGTATTGCGTCCGACTTCAGATGGTACCTAACACATTTCTTATGCGGGAAGTCTCCCCCTCGAGCGAGGCAGAGAATACAACCAAGGAACGAGTCAGGGCGGGCGCCTTCAGTGCGTCCCGTCCGACCCCTGGGGGTCGGTCGAGGCGGAAAGTGGTTAGATAAGTCCCTCTGACCCTCGGGCACTCGGAGAGGTCAACCATTTTGGCTGAGTCGTTGTTCCGACCCTTCGGGGGGTCGGATGCCACTGTAGCAAGCCTCCTGACCCTCGTGGGGTCGGGCGAGATGAACATTACAGTGGACGAGATGGCGGAGAGTAGAGCGAATGGGGGTGCGCTGGTCGAGGAGCCTGGACCCTTGGCTCGGCTGGGCGTAGTGGGCCAAGTTGGCCTTGTAATTTATTTGGGCCCTTGGACTATTGAGGATGGGGGCTTTTTATGGTACCCTAGTACATTTTGTCCTTTGACACATATTATTATATATAGATGCATAGCAATATCAATGTAAAAAAAAGTCAAAACAATTTATAGTTTAGAATGGATGGAGTATGTATGTACTGGTCTCTGGCCACCAATTGCTAGACCAGTTGATTAAGTCTATGAAGGGTGTCTCACGTAACCACGTTCCCAAAGCACAGGTTTGTGGCGCCGGATCTCCCACCGAGATACAGGTCCCTGTGTGCGGGTGGGGTACGTGGTTCGGGGTTTATTTTTGGCTGAGGTGAGAAGTTCTCTACCTTAAGCTACAATATTTCGGGGGTTGTCTAACTTCTCGTAGCCCGAGTTTTTTTATGTACTGGTTTCCACATATGTTCTTCCAAATTCGATGTAATTTGCTTTGTGTCATTTTCATGCGCATTGTTGGATTTTATAGATCCATGGTTTTTTCGCTATAGCTTTCGACCAGTTTTGGAAGGCACTCACATTTTCATCACTCATGTTTCCATTCAAAAATTGGGTGTCGCGATACTATACATTCATCCGTTCAAAATAGCCCACACATAATATTAGTCCTTTTGTTCGTTGCAAACCAAATTTTATATATCGGTTACCAAACTATTGCTCAAATTGCATAAATTATTGGTGGAGAATTACACCCATATTCTTAATGAATATTTCTAAGTTGATAGACACTATATTGATTGGGCTCACTTGGGTTAAGCCTGCAAAGGCCCGTCATGGCCCAGGGAATGAACCGAACCTTCCTGAGGAAGGCCGAGCAGTCGAGCACGTAACCGTTATCATCGTATAAAATTACCATCCTGCTCTCCCATTTTTCCACCGAATCGCTAGGCGGCCACACAAATCACCCCAAAACCCCACCGGCCACCGTCTGTCGCCTCAACAGAACAGCCACCCAGCGTGGTCTCCCTCTCCCTCGCTGCGGCCTGCGGGAAGCCAAGCGCACCAGCGAGCGCCGCGCCGATGGAGAGGCCTTGGCTGATCCTAGGCCGCGTACTAATCGTCGGCCTGCTCGACGACGACGAGGTCAGGGAGGCCGAGGAGGACGTCGTCGCGGCCGTGGGCGCGGCGCTCGAAGCGCAGGATGAGCAGCGAGCCGCGGTCGGGGAAGCCGAAGTCGAAGAGGAGAACCCGCTGGTGGCGCAGCTGCAGGAGAGCATCGTGAGCGTGAACACGGACGCAGCGGCGTCGGAGGCGGCGCACGGCGCGGGCAAACCCGAGTTCACCATCGACGTCGCGCCACTGCCGTGGAACTCCATCCTCTTCGCGGAACCCGGTGCCCACCCGAACCGCGAGAGACCCGACATGTACCCCTACATCATCGCCACCGGGCGCTTCTGCCTCCTCGTCCACTTCGCCGTCGCGCCCTCCTACGGCACCAACTTCGACCAGGAGTTGGGTAACCACAGCCACCTCGTCGTGGTGCGCCACTTCCGCAGGGACGACGATGGTGCCCGGATCACGGCGCGCGCCGTGCGCGTACCCGACCGCCCCGACGACGACCTCGTCAACATACCCGCCCTAAGCAACATCCAGAGCGTCGGCCTCGTCTGCAACCAAGAAACAGGTCACTACCAGATCGCCGAGCTCATCGTTACCACGGGTGATCTAGACGCCGCCGTCGTCTGCATAAGAACGGACACCGGCGTCTGGCAGCGGGAGTACTTCACCAACCCCTGCTTCGACGTGAACCGTGCCCGGGACTGGGTACCCCACGGCACAGTCACCGTCAACAGGACGTTCGTGTGGTACGACCTCTCGTGGGGGTTCATCAGCTGCGACCTCACCCAACCGCGCCTGCTACAGCTGCTCGACTTCAACCCCCTCCCGCCTGGCCGTGTTCTCAGCGCGCCGGTGCCGGACCTCCACTGCAGGCGCTGTATCGCTGTAAGCGAGAATTTGGTGCGGTACGTGGAGATCATCCTCGAGCTGCCCAACCAAGCGGCGACGACGGTGAACATGTGGTGTATTCTAGACTTGGAGGCCGATCCATGGCGATGGAATATGAACTTTACGGAAAGCTTCGAGGACATCTGGGACGACGAAAGCTACCAACAGGCCGGGCTGCCGCGGAACATCCCCATGCTCGTGGGCGTCTCCCCGGTGAACTCCAATGTGGTCTACTTCTCCCTGAACCAGCGACTCTTCGGCGTCAATGTGCCCGAGCACACGGTGGTGCACTGTGAGGAATATGAGCCGCTGGACAGGCCAGGGCCGGACGACGAGCCGGTCACAAGTCGCTAATTCATCACTTGGAACCTGGAGGCGGATGAAGGTAACCATGTTTCATTCAGATATCATGCATGCAAGTGATTCCCGCTCCTGAAATAGATGTTTATCTGTTCTGCAGTGTTAGATGCTCCAAATGTCAGCAGATCGAATTGCCTGATCAATTTTCTGCATGTTTAATGATTAAAATGCATATGCCGTCTTAGAGTTTCTTGTACTTCTCTGTACTGCATTCCCTGTTTTATAGGAGGTCAGCTGATAAAAGTACATATCTCATGTAATTGTGTTTCATGGTGATTGGTGACATGGTTTGTGAATTAGTTTTAAAAAGACGTCTCCCAGGGCCAGGATACTTGTCATGCTTACTAATCGGTTTGATCAATTGCAGAATGCATTGTGACCTCTTTGAGTTCTACTTCTTATTAATCGGTTTGAGTTTGCATGATGATGCAGAATGCAGTTGTCTACTTGTCATGCTTACTTCAATTGGATACATGACCATAATCTAGTTTTGGCTTCCTTACTAAAATCAGACTCAATTGCTGACTAAGTTATTTCCATTTCTCTGTTTCTCATCCTTATTGACTGACAATGGTTTTCATCAACTTGTACAATAGCTGAACTAATTGTAGTTATACATTCAACAAAAGCAGCAATCTAGCCTGCACTTCAGATACACATTAGGGGCAGTCTTGTTCTCGTGAGTGCTTTGTCATTATGTGGTGATTCTCTGTTGATCAGTAGTGGTGTCCATTTTTTCTGTGAACGCAGTTTGAGATCACATTTCTGTCAATACAAATAACTTGATTGTGCTAATGCTTGAACTGAGGTTAGGAGGCTCTGATTATTCCATAGATAGGATGTTCCATTATTGCATATCAGCATTGATATGAAATTATCCTTTCACCTTGTCGCGGCAGAGTTACTGGTTTCATTTAATTTCATTCTTTATAATCCATCTTTCTTACAAGGAGGATTTCCTTTTTTCCTATTGAAAAAGTGACACCTGCATGGCATATGCTGCATCCACCTTTTAGAGTTTTTCTTTTGTGACGCCGTGACGCTCACTGGCCGGCTGACGTCAGCGTTGATGGGTAACTAGTACCGCTCAACGTAAATCCCCATCGGCCATGTCCGCTAGGCCCCGGCCATGATCGGTGACTTCGGTTCGGCCGCCAGCACGGTCATCGGCAGCATCCCGGCCGACAATGGGGGCCTACGAGACCCTACTGCTCTGTCGGGGTCGCGGACGACACGCATGCATGGTCAGGTCCGGTTTGCTTGGCTTATAAGCCCAGTTTATCAGCCATGATACAGTGTTTTTATCTCACAATAAAACAGTTAAAACAGACAAAACGCCTTATCAGGCGTAGAAACAGCCAACGGTGTTCGTCGACCTCGACTTGCCAATCATCCATTGGGGAATCCACTCGTGATGCTACGTAAGCTAGTGTTTTGAGCACGAACAAATACATGGCCACCACCCCTTGGGGTTAGGGGGGGGGAGGGGGTACGTGAGCCCCATCGTGGATTACTCGAATATAAAGCTAGTCTTAATAGAGTTTTATTAAAGTTTTATAGATATTAAATATTCTATATGACACTGTATGGATGAGTAAAGAGATGGTGAAAGTTTTATGCATGAAAGCACATATAGTTTTATGAGGATAGCCTAATGACATCATTGTGGTTGCTGAAGTTTGTAATTCATTGTACAAATTGATCCATAAAACCATGAACCACAGGTTTGCGATGGTGCACACTAACATATTATTCAAAAAAATCTAAATTATAAGTTGCTTTGATTTTTTTTTTCTTCATGCATTCGGCTATGTATTTAGACATATTATTATGCCTTGATGTATAGCAATAATGTACCAAAAAGTCAAAGCAACTTATAATTTAGAATGGATAGAGTATATTACTAGCCTCCACATATATTCTTCTAAATTTGATGTAATTTGCTTTGTGTCCTTTTCGGGTGGTTATAGCTTTCGACTAGTTTTGGAAGGCACTCACATTTTCATCACTCACGTTTCCATTCCAAAAACTGGGTAGCACGGTACTATATATATTCATCTGTTCAAGATAGCCCACACGTAATACTAGTCCTTTCGTTCGTCGCATAGCAAATATTTGTATTAATTGGGCTCACTTGGGTGAAGCCTGTAAAGGCCCGTCATGGCCCAGCGAATGAACCGAACCTTTACCGTCATGGCCCGTCATGGGCTCACTTGGGAACGATGAGGAAGGCCGAGCACAGAACCGTTATCATCGTATAAATTACCATCCTGCCCTCCCATTTTCCACCGGCCACACAAATCACCCCAAAACCCCATCGGCCACCCTCTCGCCTCAACAGCCTGTCAGCCACCCAGGCCCCAGCGTGGTCTCCCTCTCCCTCCTCTCTGCGGGAAGCCAAGCGCACCAGCGAGCGCCCGATGGAGAGGCCTTGGCTCATCCTAGGCCGCGTACTAATCGTCGACCTGCTCGCCGGCTACGACGACGACGACTTGCACGCGGGTGCTGACGAGCACGCGGGGGTCGGCGAAGCCCAGGCGGACGCGCAGGTGCAGGAGGAGGAGGAGGAGGAGCACGTCGTCGCGGCCGTGGACGCGGCGGCGGAAGCGCAGGATGAGCAGCAGCAAGCCGCGGCCGGGGAAGCCGAAGAGGAGGACCCGCTGGCGCAGATGGCGGAGAGCGTCGTGAACGTGAACACGGACGCAGCGGCGTCGGAGGCGGCGCACGGCGCGGGCGAACCCGAGTTCATCATTGACCTCGCGTCACCGCCATTGATCTCCTTCCTCTTCGCGGAACCCGGTTCCCACCCGGACCCGCAGAGACCCGACATGTTCGCCTACATCATCGCCACCGGGCGCTTCTGCCTCCTCGTCCACTTCGCCGTCGCGCCCTTCTTCGGCACCAACTTCCACCAGCAACCCAACCACAGCCACCTCGTCGTGGTGCGCCACTTCCGCAGGGACGACGACGATGGTGCCGAGATCGCGGCGCGCGCCGTGCGCGTACCCGACCGCCCCAACGACATGCCCGCCCTAAGCAACATCGAGAGCGTCGGCCTCGTCTGCAACCAAGAAACAGGTCACTACCAGATCGCCGAGCTCATCGTTCCCACGGGTGATCTAGAAGCCTCCGTCGTATGCATAAGAACGGACACCGGCCGCGCGCACGTCTGGCAGCGGGAGTACTTGAACAACCCCTGCTTCGACGAGAACAGTTCCCGGGACTGGGTACACCACGGCACAGTCACCGTCAACGGCGGCACGGTCTTCTGGTTCGACCTCTCGTGGGGGATGATCAGCTGCGACGTCGCCGATCCGCACCTGTTCGAGCAGGACCTCCACTACCATCGCCTCCCGCCTGGTCGTGTTCTCCGCGCCGGAGCCGGAGCCCTGCCGGACATCCACTGCAGGCGCTGCATCGCTGTAAGCGAGAACTTGGTGCGGTACGTGGAGATCATCCTCGAGCGCAACCGAGCGGCGACGACGGTGAACATGTGGTATCGAGACTTGGAGGCCAATCCATGCCGATGGAATGAGAACTATACGGAAAGCTTCGAGGACATCTGGGCTGACGAAAGCTACAAACAGACCGGGCTGTCGCGGAACATTCCCATGCTCGTGGGCGTCTCCCCGGTGAACTCCAGTGTGGTCTACTTCTCCCTGGACCAGCGACTCTTCGGCGTCAATGTGCCCGAGCACACGGTGGTGCACTGTGAGCAATATGAGCCGCTGAATAGGCCAGGGCCGGACGACGAGCCGGTCACAAGTCGCTACCTCATCACTTGGAACCTCGACGCGGATCAAGGTAATAACCACGTTTCATTGCCTGATCAAATTCAGATATCTGCTACTTTGCTTGTGTTCTGCAGTACCACGTTTCCTGCTGCTGGAGTGTAGATGTTTATCTGCTACTTTGCTTGTGTTCTGCAGTGTTACATGATCCAAATGTCAACAGATCGAATTGCCTCTTAGAGTTCCTTGTACTTCTCAGTACTGCATCCCCTGTTTTATAGGAGGTCGTCTGACAGAAGTACAGATCTCATGTAATTGTGTTTCATGGTGATTGGTGGCATGGTTTCTGAATTCGTTTTAGAAAGACATCTCCCACTCTCCCAGGATGCCTTACTTTTATAAATCTGTTTGAGTTTGCATGATGATGTAGAATGCAGTTGTCCACTTGTCATGCTTACTTCAATTGGATGCATGCATGACCAAGTTATTTCCATTTCTCTGTTTCTGATCCTTATTTACTGAAATTGTATTTCATCAACTTGTACATAGCGCATTAGCTGAACTAATTGAAGTTTTACACATTCAACCAAAGCAGCAATCTAGCGTGCACTTCACATACACATTAGTGGCAATCTTGTTCTCATAAGTGCTTTACCAACCATTTGACGTTTATGTGGTGATTCTCTGTTGATCAGTAGTGGTGTCCATTTTTTTTCTGTGAATGCAGTTTGAGATCACATTTCTGTCAATACAAATAACTTTATTGTGCCAATGCTTGAACTGATGTTATTTTTGCATAACCAGTTCACCCACAAGAGCAGTCATAGCAGATGAGTAACAAGACAAACCCCCAATCACATTAATTTAATGTCGTTGTGATAACGATTGTGTAAATAGTTTGGTGCTCTCCCATTCACCAATGTCTGACAGGAGTACCATTTCTTCTCTGAAACAGCACCAAACGTTGGGCATCGCCCAGATGAACCTTCAGACTATGGGGATTCAAGCCCCCGTGGACCGTTGGACGAAGGGGAGATCGACTACCAGGCTCCGGAAGAATGATATGCAACGAGTTTTGACTTCCAAATGGACGACATGAGATATGGTAGTCCTTACTTCTTAGCCATAGGAAACTTGGTCAGGACGACTGAAAAGAAGGGATATGAAACTGCTCCGTGTTTTGTTTGTACATGCTTATTTCTTCTGGAGATCTTATAGAAGCTGAGGCTCAACGTGATGGATGAGATAGACTAATTGAAACATTTTGTCTGACATAATCTGATGGGTTTCTTCTATTCTCTTGTTGCCTGTAAATTTGTTTTCTCTGAATTTTCGTCCTGACTCCATTTGTTTTGAACCCAGTTTGAATCATACATATCCAAATGTCTTACTGTCTGCATTCGTGTAAAAAATGTCTTGCTGGCTGCATTGTAGGTAACCAGAGGGGAACTGCTCCAGTACTACTACTAAAAATGTTCCGATTTTGCTTTTCCCGTGGTTACTCGATTCTTGCTCAAAACTATAACAGACTTGTTATCCACCAATGGTTTTACCTCAGGCAACCTTCCTTCCAAGCATTTCACATAGTAGTCTACTAAGCCAAATGCGCTGACGTGCTGCATTTGCACTTGCAATATATTCAGCTTCACATGATGAGGGTGCAACTACACTTTGCTTCTAAGATGCCCTAGTGACTAGGCTGCCTCCAAAGAAAAATACAGCCCACCTGTATTGCGATCATCCACAACCCCCAACATGTGATGGTTCAGAAATGTCTGATCTCCTATAACTGCACCTATAATTCACAGTAGGAGCTCTGTACCACAGGATATTACTTGACTGCTGCTCAATGCCTTGCTCTTGGAACTTCCATGTATCTGCTCACTATGCCCACTAAATATGCAGTGCATGGTCTTTTTTTTTTATTGACAAGTGAGGGGGGCATAGTGCCCACCTGAAGTCCTGAATATATATCCACTGATCATACCGGCAAGGCCGGGAATGGAAGGTTACAAAATGAATGGTATTGTGTTCACCAAAGTATTGCAGAGTCATTAGATTAATTTCACACTCCTGCATTTTGTGGCATCAACACGAACACTGTCATCTTTCTTGCTTAATTTCAGTCTATTCTCCATGCCCATGGGAACATGACAAGTATTGCACCCTTTTGTTCCACCTTATTCCACATCATATAGGCTTTGTTTGGATCCCAGGGTTAGAGCTAGTTTGGGCTAGTTTGCACCCAACTAGCTCAAAAATATCCAAACAAGAGAGCTAAATTGGGCTAGTTACAACTAGCTCACCCCAAAAAACTAGCTCCCCAAAGAGGTGATTATTTGGGCTAGTTTGGGTTGATTGTGGTGGAACGTGGGACCCACCTCATATGCAACTACAAAAAATGTTATAACTCACAAACCAAACATCCAAATAAAATTTTGATTACACCATTGAATTCGTTACAATAAATACTTTAAAATAATATCCCACATGGATATATTTGGATGATTTGTAAAAATAATTTATTATTAAACTAGCCTTGAATCCAAACATCTCCTTGGCTAGAACTAGTTTGAGTTAGTTTACAAACTAACTCTAACCTCTAGCTCTAGCCGAGCTAGAGTGATCCAAACAGGGCCATAGACAACATTAACATTGTCGCCAAAGGGACCGAGATGTGCAAATCTGGGAGCAGTTATCGTAGCTAGAAGCACTAGCCACCACATGGGTCAAGGTCTGGCATTTGGAGGACCAAAACACCAGATTGTCATTGAGGAAGACACAAAACCCAAAGGTGTGGTGGCGTGTGCCCAGGTGAAGACCAACAGAGAGGGAGCTCGGCCTTGACATTTGCACGATCACGAAAAAAAAGAAGGCACACACCGTACCATTCCATTTCAAAACATTTGCAGCGCCGACGTGTAACGCCAAAAGCTATGTGGTATATATGGCGCGTACTATTTATTTGTTCAAAATAGCACACACATAATAATTTTTTTTTCTTTCATCGCAGGCAAATTTCATTTTTGAGTACCAAACTATTGCTTCCTCTTGTATTATGGAAGACCAATTGGCCAAATTATTAATTACTCCCTCTGTTCTAAACTTCGAGTAATTTATAAGTCGTCTCTATTTTTTGGTGTATAGATTTTGCTATGTACATATAGACATACGTTATATATAAATCATAGTAAAAATAATATAATAAAAAATTTAAAATAACTTAAATTTTTTTAAATTTGGAAACGAAGGGATCCGAACTGAGGACTACTCCCAATGTTTCTAAGTTGATAGACATTGTATTAATAAATAATTGGCTATGGAGCTCATTTGAGCTAGGCCTGCGTAGGCCCATCATAGCCCACGGAATGAACCGAAACCTTCGTGAAGAAGGCCAACCACGTACGCAAACGCAACCGTTGTTCTATAGATTACCATCCTGCCCTCCCATTTTCCAACGAATCGCTAGGCCACCACCAAATCACCCAAAACCTCACCGGCCACCCTCTCCGCCTCAACACAGCCCCAGCGTGGTCTCCCTCTCCCACGCTGCGGGAAGCCAAGCGCACGAGCGAGCGCCAATGGAGAGACCTTGGCTGATCCTATGCCGCGTACTCCAAGTCGACCTTCCCGGCGTCGACGACATGCCCGCGGACGCGGAAGGGCAGCACGCCGCGGTCGGCGGAGCCGAGGAGCACGTCGCGGCCGTGGACCCGGCGGCGGAGGCGCAGGATGAGCAAGCCGCGGTCGGGGAAGTCGAAGAGGAGGACCCGCAGGCGGAGCCTGAGGAGAGCGTCGTGAACTTGAACACGGACGCAGCGGCGTCGGAGGTGGCGCACGCGGCGCGCGGCGCGGCCGAACCCGATTTCATCATCTCGGTCGCGCGACCGCCATGGGTCTCCTACCTCATCGCAGGCCCCAGTTCCCACCCCAATCCCCAGAGACCCGACATGTACCCCTACATCATCGCCGCCGGGCGCTTCTGCCTCCTCGTCCACTTCTCCATCGCGTCCTCCTACGGCACCAACTTCAGCAGGAGGCCCAGCGACAGCCACCTCGTCGTGGTGCGCCACTTCCGCATAACCGACGATGGCCAGATCGCGGGGTGCGCCGTGCGCGTACCCAACCTCCCCTCGTTCCACCTAAAATATATCGAGAGCATCGGCCTAGCCTGCGACGAACACACAGGTCGCTACATGATTGCCCAGCTCGTCGTTGTTACCCCGGGTTGTCAATGTCAAGTCATCCTCTACCAAACGACTTCGGTCACCATCGGCGACTGGCTGTATGACCTCCGGGATGCGCCATCGGAGATGCGCCAGCACCGCCGGGATTGGGTACCCCACGGCACAGTCACCCTGAACAGCACGGTCTTGTGGTTCGACCTCTCGTGGGGGATCATCAGCTGCGACCTCGCCGAACCGCCCGAGGAGCAGGTGCTCAACTTCCACCCCCTCCCGCCTGGCCGTGTTCTCAGCGCCGGACCCCTGCCGTTGCAGGGCCTCCACTGCAGGCGCTGCATCGCTGTAAGCGGGAACTTGGTGCGGTACGTGGAGATCATCCTCCAGCCGCCCACCCAAGCGTCGACGACGGTGAACATGTGGTATCGAGACTTGGAGGCCAATCCATGCCGATGGCAAATGAACTATAGCGTAAGCTTCTTGGACATCTGGGACGACGACAGCTACCAACAGACCGGACTGCCGCGGAACATTCCCATGCTCGTGGGCGTCTCCCCGGTGAACTCCAGTGTCGTCTACTTCTCCCTGGACGACCAGCGACTCTTCGGCGTCAATGTGCCCGAGCACACGGTGGTGCACTGTGAGGAATATGAGCCGCTGGACAGGCCAGGGCCGCCCGACGAATCGGGCACAAGTCGCTACTTCATCACTTGGAACCTGGAGGCGGATGACGATGGAGGTAAGATAACTACTAGTACTAGTACGTTTCATTCAGCAGCACGCAAATTATACTGTGATTGCTACTTACATCCGGTTGTGTTGCCGCAATTCAGATATCATGCATGCTAATTAATGATTCCTGCGGCTGCTGGAGTAGAAGTAGATGTTTATCTGCTACTTCCTAGTGTTCTGCAGTTAAATGCAAATGATTCCTGCTGCTGGATCGGAGTAGATGTTTATCTGCTACTTGCTTGTGTTCTGCTGTTACATGCTCCAAATGTCAACAAATTGAATTGCCCGATCAATTTTTCTGCAAGTATTAATGATCAACATGCATGTGCCCTTTGAGTTCCTTGTACTTCTTAGTACTGAATTCCCTGTTTTATAGGAGATCTCATGTAATTGTGTTTCGTGGTGACATTGTTTGTGAGTTAGTTTTATAAACATGTGTCCCAGGATGCCTTACTTATATATCTGTTTAAGTTTACATGATGATGCAGAATGCAGTTATCTACTTGTTTTGGCTTCGTTACTAAAATCATACTCATTTGCTAATTATAAGTTATTTCCGTTTCTCTGTTTCTGATCCTTACTGTACTGACTGAAAATGTATTTCATCAATTTGTACATAGCGCATTAGCTGAACTAATTGAAGTTACACATTCAACAAAAGCAGCAATCTAGCATGCACTTTATATTAGAGGCATTCTAGTTCTCAAGAGTGCTTTATCAACCATTTAACGTTTCTTTGGTGATTCTCTGTTGAGTAGTATTGCTGTCCATTTTTTCTGTGAACGCAGTTTGGGCTCACATTTCTGTCAATACAAATAACTTGATTGTGCCAATGCTTGAACTGATGTTAAGAAGCTCTGATTAATCCATAAATAGGATGTTCCACTATTGCATATTGGTATTGATATGAAATCATTCTTTCACCTTGTGGCAACAGAGAGTTACTGGGTTCATTTAACTTCATTCTTTATAATCAAACTTTTCTTACACGGAGGACGATTTATTTTTTTCCTATAGAAAGAGTGATACTTGTATGACATATGCTGCATCGACCTTTCACAGATTTTATTTTGGCATTTTTGTATTGATTACTATCAATGTCACTTGATGGATGTCAGAAACTTGATTCGTCTGGTTAAAGTTTTCCTAACAAGTACTTGTGCGTTATTTTTGCATAACCAGTAAACACACAAGAGCAGTTAGCCGTTCTTTTCATATAGCAGAGTAACAAGACAAACCTCCAATCGAATTTATCGTCGTTGTGATAATAACTGTGTTAATAGTTTGGTGCTCTCCCACTCACCATTGTCTGACTACCATTTCTTCTCTGAAGCAGCAATAAACATTGGGCATTACCCAGATGAACCTTCAGATCATGGGGATTCAAGCGATAATGGACCGATGGACGAAGGGGACGTCGACTACGAGACACCATCGGAATGATATGCAGTGAGTTTTGACTTCTGAATCTCAGCTCACCGAGGAGGAAGCCAATGGTGGACATGAGATATGGTAGTTCTTAGCCATGGGAAACTTTGGTCAGGACGACTGAAAAGAAGAGATATGAAACTGCTGTGTTTTGTTTGTACATGCTTTCTTCTGGAGATGTTATAGAAGCTGAGGCTCAACGTCATGGATGGGATAGGCTAATGAGTTTTGCCGTGGTACACACAAATAACTGTGAGCCATTCGTTTAATTAGATCGGATGGTCAGAATCATCTATTACTTTCTACGAGATAATATGTGAAATAAGAAAAGTTTTAGGTATAAAATCTTTTTTAGATCTAATTGATGCATATATGATCTATTAGATATTGTGAATATTTTTATTTTTGCAACTTTAGATATAACATAACTTAATTATAATAAAATAACTATTTTAAGGTAACTCAGTCACGCAAACTAACATACGTGCACAACGAAAATGTGTACTAATGCACGTGCATGAAATTTTTTGTGCATAATAAATAAAAGTTTAATGTAACTACATGTTTTATTATAAGACCCTCTCAATTATATAATACAATTTTAATCAAGTTAGTATAATGTACATCGATCATGATAATATGTTAGCATGTAATATATTTTAGATTACTAAAGTTTTTGACTCAACTAACACGTTAGTTGTAGTTTTATGTACGTAATATATATAATTTTTTATTAGTGAGTCACATAAAAAGAAGAAAGTAAACGACATGCGCATGAAAAAGGACAGAGTTGCATGCCCATCCGTGTCTTGTCGATCAAAGGGATTTGATAATATTTCTTTCTTTTTCTAGATTAATTAATTATTTAAAAATCTAAAAAAATTGATGGCTCAGATTTATTTGAGATATTACCTTCTAGCAAGTAAAGTATGTACCATAGCATTGCCCTAGGCTAATAGAGAAACATCTTGCCTGACATAATCTGATGGGTTTTCATATATTCTCTTGCTGCCTGTCAATTTATTTTCTGTGAATTTTCGTTCTGACTGCATTTGTTTTGAACCCGGTTTGAATCTTACATATGCAAATGTCTTACTTGCTGCATTCTAGTAAAGAAATATCGTAGTGGCTGCATTCTAAGCATTTCCCATGCATCATGCATGGTTACTAGATGCTTGCTCAACACTACAGCACACTTGTTAATTCTTAATTTCAGTGTATTCTCTATGGGAGGAACATGACAAGGATTGCACCCTTCTCTGTTCCAGTTTGTTCAAGGATCTTCAGTGCATATGAATTCTGACAAAGAGTTGTCACTCATTCCAACAAGACATGGATTTCACCCATTAATTTGCTTCCACCAACCTGGCCTTGTGCTCAATCACGTTTCCCCTTTGGGTCTTTCTTCACCTTAAACACCCACTTCAGGCCTACAGCATGATGACCACGATCGAGGTAGCTCTGCAAGCTCCCATGTTTTGTTAGACTGAATGGACTCCATTTTCAGTCTTCATTGCCTCACGCCAACACTGTTCCTCCAGTGCATAGAAACACAGCCCACTGTACTCGAATTCCATCCATGTCTTGTGACGCAGGGTACCTCGAATTTCTGAACTTGACCGTCAGTCTAACAAAACTTGAATTTCTTTAAACCTGAGCGTCAGTGCGTCGTCTGAATCAATACATAACTTGTATTAAAGAAGGGTCCATGGAGAGGCTTGTGATGATGGTGGCGTTGATGATGGTTGCCGGGGATCGGAGCTGGGCGAAAACCGATCCAGGCCTATTGACGAGTGTACTAGAGCACCACTGCAGGGACCGTGGCGTACATTATAATCTTCAGTTACTGTACCTGGTCCGGCAACGGTGTAAAACTCAGGCGTCGAACACCACTGCAGGGACCGTGGCGTTGCTTTCTTCTCTCCAGTCCCCCACCAGTTCCATTTCCATGCTTGATGCCGTTCTCCCTGTAGTACGCCTAGATCACTCGAGTGAGTTGAACTCACCCCTCCATCGATGCCGAACGCACGACGAAGCCGCCTGCCACGCTCTCAGATTCTGCAAATTAAACGCCTTGACACGCTTGAAGCACTTGAAGGCTTCATCCATTCTTTGTCGCCAGCAACTCCACCCACATGAGCCGGCTATGATCATTAACAATTAGCTACAAATGATTCTTAGCTCACCGAGGAAGAAGTACTCCCTCCATACTCAAAAAGCTTGTCGTTTTAGAAAACGACACGGTCTTCAAATTGTAACTTTGATCACTTATTTTTTGAAAAATATTTATTAAAATATAATGTATGTATACTTTTATGAATGTATTTTTCAAGACAAATCTATTGATATGATTTTTATATTTTCAAACTCAACAAGTTAAAAGTTATTCATGATCTATATTCTCAATGTTTGACTAAATTTTTGTCCTAAACAATAACCTTTTTGAATACGGAGGGAGTAGTTCTTAGCCATGGGAAACTTGGTCAGGACGACTGAAAAGAAAGGGATATGAACTACTGCTCCATGTTTTGTTTGTACATGTTTTCTTCTGGAGATGTTATAGAAAGCTGAGGCTCAACGTGATGGATGAGATAGACTAATTGAAGCATTTTGGCTGCCGTAATCTGATGGGTTTCTTATATTCTCTTGTTGCCTGTCAATTTGTTTTCTGTGAATTTTCGTCCTGACTGCATTTTTTTAACCCAGTTTGAATCTTACATATCCAAATGCCTTACTGGCTACATTCTAGTGTAAAAAATGTCGTAGTGGCTGCATTCTTTGTTGACTAGTAGTGGTGTCCAATTTTTTCTGTGGACGCAGTTTCAGATCACATTTATGTCAATACAAATAACTATATAAGTGTTTAAGTGATTTTGGTAGTTCATTACTTGTTTCTGTTTATATAAACACATGAGTCACTTATACATGCATACTCCCTCCATCTCATAAAAATAGTCACTATGGGACTCATGCTAACTAGGTTTGTAGAAAATATTAGCAACATTTACATTTACAAATAAGTTTATTATAAAAGTATATTCAAAGCTATATCTAACTATATTCATTATGCACCATAAATATTAATCTTTTTCATGCATATTTAGTCAAAGTTGAAGGTAGTCCTTCATGAAAAGTGAGAATGACTCTTTGTATAGGACGGAGGGAACACTCAATATGCATACTCGCATCTATGAGCAGACGTCACACACCCATCTCCTATAAGCATAGATTTTGATTTTGATATATCACCACAAGCATCTCAGTGTTGACAGGTGCACATGCACACCCATTGTTGACGGGCACGTTGCCTTCCATTGTGAAAACAACCTCATATATTTGTACAAGAAATTTGTAAAATACAAGCATTTGTCAATTTTTGTGCTAGTAGTTCAAATATTACCAATACATATTAACATATCTGTAAACAAGAAACATAAAATATTATATATGTGTCTTTGCAATATTGTGGTACTAGCAAATAAACAACAAAAAGGAGTTTATATAAGATTCGAATAATTTGAATCTATTAGCTACCATAAGGTAGATCATTATTTTATGAAAAAAAGTTGTAAACTGTTCAATCTTTTAAGCTAAAACTATCTTTCTTATGTAAACCCGGGATTTTTTTTTGTTTGGCGTTGAAAAGTTATGCAAAATGATGTTCATGAAACAAAAAAAAAAACCTCACGTATGACATAATCACTCATAAACCCTACATTCTCAATTCTAAATTATAATTTGCTCTGATTTGTCTATTAATTAAACTCCATTCCTAACTCTTAGCAAACCTTTAGCGGAATATATATTAGCTGTAGCATATATAGTTCAGATGAATGCACCACCACCTATTTTATATTTAATAAATTAATTGGCGAAATAATTTGGTACTATAGATTTTGATGCACTTTTCTATTCTTGTAAAAGTTTAACTTGATTTAAAGAGAAAAAATGAACAGTAGTTTGGAACATCCTACCTATTAGTAGAGTAAACGGGAGGCGGCCCTACGGGTAGAACCACGCATAGATACACAGATGAGAGCAGTAGCAAGTTAATAACGGGCGTTTTGAAAATTTTCTATTTGTTTTTTTATTTTGTTTTTTCACAAGAGTATACGCCCTCTGGTGCTAAATATATATCTTTCTCGCTTCCCTAGAAATAAATTAGATTAATTTTATATAAAAAAATATTAATATTTATGATGCATGATATTGATATCATTGGATACATCTTTATATCTAATTTTAATAAATTTATTTGGAGATATAAATGTTGCATGTATTTTTTTATAAATATAATCAAAGTTGTGATGACACGAAAGCCTAAAAATGACAGATAATAAGGAGCGGATGGAGTATATATATAATGCACTCTAATAACAGTCACGATGGTGAATTTCCATTTTAGCTATTGGCAAGCCTGAAATGAACGGTTCGAACTTGAAAGCAGCGGCAAATTCGCAATTACCTCCACGTACAAACTAGTCGCGCGCGCTCAGACTTACGAAACCATCCTAGAGGAAAGAAGCACGAATCTTGAGTTTTCTGACACCTACCTACCACCAGGGTTTTTCAACCCGTTCGGTTACCGCGGTAACCGGCCGGTTACCGACAAACCGCCCGGGACCGGTTTGGTTTCGGTACCGGTTTGAATTCAAATTTCAAATTTGAAAAAAAATCGAAAATGCTGAAAAAAATCCTAAAAATAGTTCATGATTTATAGAGTCGAATGGTGTACAATTTTTTTCAAATTGGAGTTCGTTTGCTATTTATTTTGACGTGTACAAGTTTGAAAAAAAAAGGATCTTTTCTATTTTTTTCCAAACTTGTACGCGTCAAAATAAATAGCAAACAAACTCCAATTTGAAATTTTTTTGCACCATTCGACTCTACAAATCATGAACTATTTTTAGGAATTTTTTCAGCATTTTCGATTTTTTTTTTCAAATTTGAAATTTGGTTTGGGGGGTAACCGTCGGTAACCGCCCAAACCGGTCGGTAACCGGCCCTAACCGACCGGTTACCGGGACCAAACCGTTTGAACTACGTCGTTTGAATTTAAAATGATTCAAAATGCAAACCGTTCGGTTTGGGTGCGGTTTGGGCGGTTACCGGTAACCGCCAAACCGTCGGGGACCGGTTACCGGTTTCGAAACGGTAAGGTGAACACTGCCTACCACTACCCGATGCTGCTGCTATTCCTTTTTCCGTCGAACACGTTTGTACCACTAACGACGACGTCACAAATGCAACGGAAACGGAGCTACACATCAACGAGGAGGATAGCTAGTGGAGAATCTTTCTGCTGTACTGTAGTGTGTACTAGTATGTGGCAGACTGTACGTGTGCGTACATTTGCGGCTGCCTACAGGTACTGCAGGCGTATAGTACGTAGGGAGACACCGGACGCGGACGCCCAACAATCCAACCTGCCCTGGAGCGCACCCGAGAATCTCGTGTTCGCGACAGCCAGCTCCATGGCATGTAGGCGCAGCAGCGAGCAAGCCTGCCCTGGAGTCGTAGGCAGAGGTTGACACGTACACGTACAGATCAGGGGAGTAGTGCAGACGCCGGCCGGATTCCTCCTTCATTCGATTCCCCTCATACAGTCATACGCGGCACGCCTTAGCAATGCTACGTACTCCCCGGTTCCGTTCGTAACATGTGTCGTTTTCACTTCACGAGAAATAACTTTGACTAAATATATATTTAAAAATATTAATATTTATGCTACCTCCATCGTGTTTTTGGAGCTAGATAGAGGTAAGCAATGGCAGCGTATACCCTCGGGCAACCGTGAGCCACCAGCACTCGGGCAATTACCTCGATTCGTGAACAAGGCCGATCGAGCACGTTACCGTTTTGTTCCATAAATTACCATCCTGCCCTCCCTTTTCTTTTACCACCGAATCGCTTGTCCTCGTCCACCACCAAATCACCCCAAAATCCCCACCGGCCACCCTCTCGCCTCAACAGCCCCGCCCCCAGCCAGCGTCGTCTCCCTCTCCCTCGCTGCGGGAAGCCAAGCGCACCAGCGATCGAGCGCCGATCCATGGAGAGGCCTTGGCTGATCCTACGCCGCGTACTCGACGTCCACCCGCCCGGCGACTTGCAGCACGTCGGGGTCGAGGATGTCGAGGACCTCGAGGCCGAGGAAGCGGCCATGGCGGCGCAGGAGCTGCTGGAGGAGAGCGTCGTGAGCGTGAACACGAACGTACTGATTTCGGAGATGGAGCACATGCGGACCCGACTTTTCCCCCGACATCACTGTCACGGTCGCGGCGCCGCCGTGGGTCTCCTCCCTCCTCACGGGCGCCGGTGCCCACCCCGACCCGCAGAGGCCCGACATGTACCCCTACATCATCGCCACCGGGCGCTTCTGCCTCCTCGTCCACTTCTCCATCGCGCCCTTCTTCGGCACCAACTTCCACCAGGAACCCAACCGCAGCCACCTCGTCGTGGTGCGCCACTTCCTCAGGGACGACGACGGTGCCCAGATCGCGGCGCGCGCCGTGCACCTACCCGACCGCCCCAACAACCTACTACAACTACCCGCCCTAAGCAACATCAAAAGCGTCGGCCTCGTCTGCAACCAAGAAACAGGTCACTACCAGATCGCCGAGCTCATCGTTCCCACGGCGGGTGATCTAGAAGAAGAAGCCTCCATCGTCTGCATAAGAACGGACACCGGCGTCTGGCAGTGGCAGCGGGAGTACTTCACCAACCCCTGCTTGGACGAGAACAGTTCCCGGGACTGGGTACCCCACGGCACAGTCACCGTCAACGGCACCGTCCTATGGTTCGACCTCTCGTGGGGGATGATCAGCTGCGACTTCGCCGATCCGCACCTGTTCGAGCATGAACTCCACTACCACCGCCTCCCGCCTGGTCGTGTTCTCCGCGCCGGAGCCGGAAACCTGCCGGACCTCCACTGCAGGCGCTGCATCGCTGTAAGCGAGAACTTGGTGCGGTACGTGGAGATCATCCTCGAGCCCAACCAACAAGCGGCGACGACGGTGAACATGTGGTATCGAGACTTGGACGCCAATCCATGGCAATGGAATATCAACTATAGCGAAAGATTCGAGGATATCTGGGCCGACGAAAGCTACCAACAGACCGGGCTGCCGCGGTACATTCCATTCCTCGTGGGCGTCTCCCCGGTGAACTCCAGTATCGTCTACTTCTCCCTGGACCAGCGACTCTTCGGCGTCAATGTGCCCGAGCACACGGTGGTGCACTGTGAGCAATATGAGCCGCTGAACATGCCAGGGCCGCCCGACGAGTCGGTCACAGGTCGCTACCTCATCACTTGGAACCTCGACGAGGATCAAGGTAAGACAACCACCATGTTCATTCAGCACTGAAATTCTACTGTGCTTTTGCTTGTTTCATCCAGTTGTGTAGCCGCAATTCAGATATCATGCATGCAAGTGATTCTTGCTGCGCTGGAGTAGATGTTTATCTGCTACTTCGTACTGCTTTTGTGTTCTGCAGTTACATGCAAATGATTCCTGCTGCTAGCTGGAGTAGATGCTGTTTATCTGCTACTTGCTTGTGTTCTGCAGTAACGTACATGCTCCAAACGTCAACACAGAGAATTGCCTGACCAATTTTTCTGCCTATAGTAGTACTAATGATCAACATGCATGGTGTCCTTTTTGAGTTCCTTGTAGTTTTTCTTTAATCTCAGTTCCTTGTAGTTCTTACTACAAATCTCAGTTCCTTGTAGTTCTCACTGCCCTCTTAGAGTTCCTTGTACTTCTTAGTACTGCATTCCCTGTTTTATAGGAGGTCGGCTGAGAGAAGTACTGATCTGATGTAATTGTGTTTCATTGTGATTGGTGACATGGTTTCTGAAT
This sequence comes from Microstegium vimineum, assembly GCA_022036555.1. Classification (NCBI taxonomy): domain Eukaryota; kingdom Viridiplantae; phylum Streptophyta; class Magnoliopsida; order Poales; family Poaceae; genus Microstegium; species Microstegium vimineum. Next base: position 41,281,620 of record CM039121.1, on the reverse strand, counting down.
TAGTTTTAGTCTCCCAGGATACTTGTCATGCTTACTAATCGGTTTGATCAATTGCAGAATGCATTCTGATATCTTTGATTTCTACTTCTAATTAATCGGTTTGAGTTTGCATGATGATGCAGAATGCAGTTGTCTACTTGTCATGCTTACTTCAATTGGATACATGAATTGACTGAAAATGGATAATCTAGTTTTCGCTTCCTTACTAAAATCAGACTCAAATTGCAGACCAAGTTATTTCCATTTCTCTGTTTCTCATCCTCATTGACTGAAAATGGATTTTATCAACTTGTACATATCCCATTTGCTGAACTAATTGAAGTTACACATTCAACAAAAGCAGCAATATTCTAGCATGCACTTCACATACACATTAGTGGAAATCTTGTTCTCATGAGTGCTTTATCAACCATTTAACGTTTATGTGGTGATTCTCTGTTGATCAGTAGTGGTGTCCATTTTTTTTTCGGTGAACGCAGTTTGAGATCACATTTCTGTCAATACAAATAACTTGATTGTGCCAATGCTTGAACTAATGTTAGGAGGCTCTGATTATTCCATAAATAGGATGTTCCATTATTGCATATTATCATTGATATGAAATTATTCTTTCACCTTGTCGCAGCAGAGTTACTGGCAATCTTTCTTACATGGAGGATTTCCTGTTTTTCCTATTGAAAAAGTGACGCTTGTATGACATATGCCGCATCGACCTTTCACAAATTTTCTTTTGGAATTTTTTATTGATCACTATCAGTGTCAATTGATGTCAGAAATAGAACTGGTCAGAAACTAGATTGGGTTGGTTAATAGTTTTCCTGGCAAGTACTTCTGTACTTGTGTGTTATTTTTGCATAACCAATTCACCCACAAGAGCAGTCATAGCAGATGAGTAACAAGACAAACCTCCAATCGTATTAATTTAACGTCGTTGTGATAATGACTGTAAATAGTTTGGTGCTCTCCCACGCACCATTGTCTGACTACCATTTCTTCTCTGAAGCAGCACCAAACGTTGGGCATCGCCCAGATGAACCTTCAGACCATGAGGATTCATGCCCCCTGGGACCGATGGACGAAGGGGAGATCGACTACCAGGCACCGGCAGAATGATATGCAGCGAGTTTTGACTTCCAAATCTCAGCTCGGCGAGCAGGAAGCCAATGGTGGACATGAGATATGGTAGTTCTTACTTCTTAGCCATAGGAAACTTGGTCAGGACGACTGAAAAGAAGGGATTTGAAACTGCTCTGTGTTTTGTTTGTACATGCTTTCTTCTGGAGATGTTATAGAAGCTGAGGCTCAACGTGATGGATGAGATAGACTAATTGAAACATTTTGGCTGCCATAATCTGATGGGTTTCATCTATTCTCTTGCTGCCTGTCAATTTATTTTCTCTGAATTTTCGTCCTGACTGCATTTGTTTTTAACCCACTTTTAATCTTACATATCCAAATGTCCTACTGACTTCATTCTTGTAAAAATTAAAATGTCTCAGTGGCTGCATTCTAAGTAACCATAGAGGAAGTGCATTCGAAAGGCATAAACCCTACCTCAATTATAAATTATAATTCACTTTGGTTTGTCCTATATTAAACTCCATTCCTAACTCTTAGCAAGTGTTTAACGGAATATATATTAGCATCTATATATAGTTGAGATGAATGCACCACCATGATCTATTTTATATTGGATAACTTAATTGAAATAATTTGGTACTGTAGATTTTGATGCATTTTTCCATCAATTGGAAAAGTTTTACTTGATTTTAAGGGAAAAAAAATGGATAGTAATTTGGGATATTCTACCTATATTCGTGCAATATAAACAAGAGGCCCTACGGTGCGGAGCACAATGTTGCTCCAGTACAGATTTTTTTTAGATAATGGATATATTTCATACCCAACTTCATCCACCAACAGGTAAAATCATGTCAAATTATTACAACAGAGAAAACTAAAATAAAAGAAACTGGCGAAGGAAAAAAAATCCCAACAAGGAACTCTAGTAGTCCTACGCGACAAATAACTTGTTTCGTGATGTCGACTCCACGAGAGTATGACCACCAACGTCGAGACAATGCCGCCCACACACATCTCTCAGATCTAATAAGGGTACTGAAAGATCGTTGGACACCGACCACCTTGAAGACACTGGATGTTGTATTCTGGCAACAGCACGAAGCACTTGGTGTATATGCAAAGGAGTCACCAACTCGTTGCCGGCACCAAAGACAACCCAAGGAATCTTCCAAGTGCGACGTCTCCAACGAGAAAATGACATCCGCAAACGCCATCATCACCCCGCCAGAAAACTGGACATGGGTTTTCACCCGGGAAGATCCGCAAGAAAGACTGATGCCTCCAACAAGGAAAGTGACGTCCACAGGCGTGACCGCCGTCGAAACATGGTAGTACCGCCATTGCCCACCAATTGTCGAACTGTTACGCCATTGATTACAACCTTCGTCTTGATTTGGCCGTCATCGTACACACCTAGGCCGGCTGCCACCGTTGCACGAGTAAGGCCGCCAATGCCCAGACACCCGACGGCTCTTGCTCCGCCAAACCCGCCTTCGACGGCGGCGCGGCGAATCGCCGATCGCGCGGAGGCCGGTCTGATTTTTGCAGACTCCACCAAATCAGGTCGCGAAGGGCCAAATCGGACGAGCTACAAACGGATCCGCCGCCCACGCAGGCGAGCGCCATCGCCGGGCACCTAGCTTCGCCCCTCCTTCGTCGTGCCAAAGACAGGGCATCGCCGAGGCAAGGCCCCGCCGCCACCATCCTCGTTTGCCGCCCTGGCCTCCAGGTGGCGTGCTCCGGCGGCGGCGAGGTGGAGAGAAGGGATGGGGGAGGTGGCGGCAGCGGCTAGGGTTTCGCCCCGAGCCGCCCGCGCGAGGGCGACGCGAGGCCGTCCAACAGATGTGTTCGCTCCTAGGCTATGTTACCTAAAAATCTATCCAATATGTTTTGGAACTGGTACGGATAGACATATGAGAGTTAATTATTAGTCACAAAAATGGGGCATTTCGAAAAAATTTATTGTTTTTGTTTTATTCTGTTTTTCACAAGAGTATATACAATGCACTCGAATAACAACAGTCTGTCCTGGTGGTGTATTTCCATTTTACCTATTGGCAAGCTTGAAATGAACGGTTCAAACTTGAAAGCAGCGGAATTTTCATAGTTATACCTCCACAAACTAGTCGCTCATCATATATTTACAAAAGAGTAAAACTCACCGTCGGTCCCTAAAGTTGGTCGACGGTATCATCCACGTCTTTAATTAACTTGTAAAGTGTTAACTGTGGGTCTCTAAACTTGGCGACGGTATTATCTAGGTCCCTGAACTTGTAAGTTGATCATCACGGGTCCCTAAACTTGGTCGATAGTGTCATCTAGGTCTCTAAACTTGGTTTCAAGTCTCATCTGGGTCCAAGCAGAACAATATATATTAAAAGGAAAAATAATTCATAATTTTTTCATATAAACTCGAATGAATACAAACTTTATATCAAAATTGTAGCCCTCGATGAGATCTATAACTTTCGAGTTGATTTTTTTTTTGAATTTAAACAATCTTGGAATTTGAAATTTTATATTTTCAAAATTTGTAAACTTACAATAATATTTTGGAACAATAAACGACTTCAAATAAAAACTTTTTAACTAGAAAGTTGTAGATCGTATTGATAACTATAACTTTATATAGATCGTATCAATATTCAAGGTTGTTTGATAATTTTAAATTTCAAATTTGAAAATCCATAAACATATAACAATACTTTGGAACTCTAAACAATTTTATTTCAAAACAAATAAATTAGAAAGTTGTAGATCACATCGAGTGCTATAATTTTGATATAAATGTTGTCCTCATTCGAGTTCATATGTAAAAGCTATGAATTATTTTAATATAGATTGTCCTGTTTGGCCCAGATGAGACTTAAAACTACGTTTAGGGAAATGACACTACTGACCAAGTTTAGGGACCCGTGATAATCACCTTACAAGTTCAGAGACCTAGATAACATCGCCAACTAAATTTAAAGAACCACATTTAGCACTTGACAAGTTTAAAGACCTGGATAAAAACGTTGGCCAAATCCAGAGACCGGCGGTGAATTTTACTCTTTACGAAACCATCCTAGAGGATGCATGAATCTTGAGTAGTGACTTGTGAGACCTACCTAGCTACCCTATTCCTACTCATGATGTTGTTGCTATTCCTTTTTTTCGTCGAACTCGTTTGCACCACCAATGACGTCACAAATGCAACGGAAATGGAACATATTTATGATGTTTATATTTATTTTTATATTTCTGTTCAAAATTGGATTTAAATATGGATATTGTCAATCATGCCGGATAGAATACAATTAGATATCAACATCATAAATATGTGATTTAAATATTCGGATACGGATATTAAATATCCGAACTAAGAACGAATGGATTTAAACCCCTCTAAACGAACGGTCTCGAATACAGGTGTATATATAGCACGGAGATGTTGGCATGGAGTGCGTGCATTGGAGAATCTCGTGTTCAATAGCCAGCCTCATGGCATGGGGTGACGCATGTAGCTAGGCGCAGCGGCAAGCTAAGCCTAGACTGACTGGAGTCGCTAGTGTCACAAATTAAGAGACCGTTTGGTGCGGATTCAGCAGCTCCAGCTCCCTCTGTGTTTTCACACTAGCGATACTGTTTACTGGAGCTGGTTTCCTCTCTCTTCCCTCTCCCTCTCACACCGCATATAGGAGTCACTGAAACCACTTTTTTCAGCTCCACCGGCTCCCATGTGCGCTGTGAAAAGAAGAGGCAGGAGAGAGCACTGGCGGATACATACCCAACTTTTTCTTGCATTCTTAATGTTTTATATATATATATATATATATATATATATATATATATATAATATATATATATATATATATATATATATATATTCTTTGTTTTTTCTCTAACTTATTCCGTACGTGTGTATTTTTCAACATTTTTTGTTAGCTCATTTGTTACTTGCTTATTAGTATGTTCCATTGTTTCTACAAATTGAAATCTAATTATACATTTTCCAATCCCCTTATCTGTTGACTCAACATTGTCCCACCAAATATAAATCTAAATCATATCTTGCTTCCAATCCTGTATTTAAGATAAATTTAAATATGCACATTACAACATTTATCAATGTGGAAATTAAGTTGATGTACTTTCTTATTTCTTTCAGAACTCCTAAAAGATAGCGCAAATATTATAATTGTTTTTTAATTTTCAAAAACCCTTGTGTGTATTTCATTCGTAATTTTGTTTAAGACCTAAACTCATGACACACGCTTACATGAGTTACAATCACCCACGGGTCATAATGGCAAAAAAAGGCTATCAGTCTGGCTCCAAAACCTTCCCACCTTAAAGGCTGGGGCACTAGACCCATGAGGCCTCTCCACCCCTTCTGCGCTGGCCCCTGACACCCTCACGCCCTATCCTGACAACCCGACCCAACTTGATGACTCCTCAACTATGCGAATGAGTGAGCCATTGGTGCGAATAATTCCTTAATTAGTCCTAATTCCCAGATATATAACGCTAGTCGCTGGTGTGGTTTGACGTCAGCTTTGGACGCGGGAATACCCAAGTTTAAAATCCTGGCTCCGCCACAGGGAGAGGGGAATCGTCTATCTTCGCTTCCCTGCCGCTGCCATGCTAAGCTGGTGTCGTTGGGCCATACCCTATTCCTCCACGCGTCATCCTCCACTGCCCCTATCCACTGGCGACCCATCGTCTCTTGCCCTTACTGCCCCGCGCCTGTGTCCACTGTCTTTGTCAATCTACCTCCCTCAAACCCCTTTCTAAAGCGGCAGGCTAGACCAGACCTGAGCTCAGCGGCGGCACGAGAAGAACGACATCTCAAATAATCTCGAATTTAGGAGTCATAGAATATATGTGTAGAAAATTATATAGTTTTATATATACTTGCTTCCACATATAGATGGCCATTGGGCCGTGTCGTGGCCCGCCGTGCCTCGCCGTGCCGGTGTGCCGGCCGTGCCGTGCCAAGGCCGTGCTTCGTGCCAGGGGGTCGGCCCAAGGCACGGCACGTGGGCCGTCGGGCCGTGCCGAGCTCGCGCGTGAGAGAGGGAGACTGCGCTAGGGAGAAGAGGAAGAAGAGGGCTCGGGCTCGCGCGCCGCCGCGCCGCATGGCTGCGCACGTTCGCGCCACCTCGCGCGCCACCGCGCTCGTGCAGTCGGCCAGTCGCGCCGCCGCGCCGCCTGGCCGCTTGCGCCTCGCGTGGGAGAGTGGAGAGAGGGGCGAGGCGTGTGAGGGTTAGGGTTAGGGTTGGCTGTGTGCCTGTGGGCTGTGTGTGTGGGGGGCCGGGGCGGGGGGGGGGTGGGGGCAGGATATATTGCAGCAGCCCAACAGGCCAGCAGGCCGCTGCACTGCCACTGGGCCGTTGCCGCGTCGGGACGCCACCGGGCTGCCTTCTCCCACCGGGCCGTGCTCGTGCCGTGCCACGGGCCAGGGTGGCGGCCCAGGCACTGGTGCGTCGGGCCGGGCCGGCACGGGCACGCTGCCACCGTGTCTTGCCGTGCTTCGGGCCGGGCCGAAAGCTCGTGCCACGGGCCGTGCCAACGGGCCGCGGGCTACATGACCATCTATACTTCCACACATACTCTTCCAAATTTGATGTAATGTCATTTTTGGGACGGATTGTCAGATTTTTATGGGTTTTCTTTTCACTGCAGCTTTGGACTAGTTTTGGAAGGCACCCACGTCTCCACTCCAAAACATTTATAGTGCAGATATGTCAACACTAAAAGATGTGTGGCGCGATACTATTATCCATTCAAAATAGTACTTCCTCTGTTTCAATTTATAATTCATTTGACTTTTTAACACCAACTTTGACCATTCGTTTTATTCAAAAAAATTGTGCAAACATAGTCAAATTTAAGTCATTCATGTAGATTATTTATTAAATAAGTAAGCTGCACCAAAAGAAAATGATATTTTGCACAAATTTTTGAATAAGACGAGTGGTTAAACTTAGGGTTGAAAAAGTCAAACAAACTATAATTTAGAACGGATTAAGTACATGCATAATCATAATAATTTCTTTGGGCGCAATGAAAATTTCATTATATTTATGTGTACCAAACTATTGCTTGCTCCTATATAGTATTATAGAAGATCAATTGCATGCACAAATTATTGGCCAATTAATTTAGGATTGCTAGGTACTAATTTACTGATTGGAGTTCACTTGTGTTAGGCCTGCAAGGAAAGGCCCATCATGACCCAGCGAATGAACCGAACGTTCCTGAAGGCCGATGACGTAACCGTTTGTTCAATAAATTACCATCCTGCCCTCTCATTTTTGTCCCCACCGAATCCCTCGTCGTCCACCACCACCAAATCACCCCAAAACTGAAAACCCCCACCGGTCAGAAAAAAAAAAGTTAGGTGAGGACCATCCCTACGAAAACATGGTAGGGATTGTTTGGTTTATATGTGGAGCCACATGTTATTATAACAACACACATACCCACCGTGTTTGTAATATGATTCACTCGTCAGCTACACATCTCCACCGTGTTGAGGTGAGGATCATCCCTACCCAATTTGTTTCCCACCGGCCACCATCTCGCCTCAACAGCCCCGCCCCCAGCGGCCCAGCCATCGTCGTCTCCCTCTCCCTCGCTGCGGAGTGCGGACCTCGAGGCCGAGGACGCGGCCATAGAGGCGCAGATACAGCTGGAGTAGAGCGTGGTGAGCATGAACATGGACGATGAGCAGTCGGGGCGGGAGCACAGGGCGATGGGCGCGGGCGGACCCGACTTTTCCCACGACATCACTGTCACGGTCGCGGCGCCGCCGTGTGTCTCCTTCCTCTTCGCGGACCAAGGTGCCCAAGCCCACCCGAACCCACAGAGACCCGACATGTACCCCTACATCATCGCCACCGGGCGCTTCTGCCTCCTCGTCCACTTCTCCGTCTCGCCCTCCTACGGCACCAACTTCCGCCAGCAACCCAGGCGCAGCCACCTCGTCGTGGTGCAACACTTCCTCAGGGACGCCGGTGGTGCCCAGATCACGGCGCGCGCCGAGCACATGCCCGACCGCCCCTACGACTTTCCCGCCCTAAGCAACATCGAGAGCGTCGGCCTCGTCTGCAACCAAGACAATGGTGACATCAAGATCGCCGAGCTCATCGTTCCCACGGGTGATCCAGAAGCCGCCGTCGTCTACATAAGAACGGACACCTGTTGTCAATTTCGTGCACTTAGCATCATTCTGTAATTAGGAAGTTGCATTAGCATGTTTCAATTACTAAACTTAGTTGCATGTGAGATGAGCGGTGTAGAACAGGCCAGAACCACGCTGCGTTCGTGGTGCGGCTATGAGTGGTCACCGCCGTGCATGTAGGAAACGTCCCCGCGCTAAAGGCGGGCACGACGCAGCGTGAGGCGTGCACGGCGGGGGGGATCGTCGGTCTCAGATCGTGTAATCACCGTGAATAAATAGAGAAAAAGAAAGCCAGAAAAGCTGCAACGTTTGGCAGCGCCATTTGCGTTTGTGTTCATTTACAGAGCGAGCGGAGCGAGAGCAGGCGACGTCGTGCACGAGCGCGGACGCTGAGCGTTGAGAGATCGCCGTCGGTAAGCTGTCCCGGCAGCCGGCGCCAACAACTGGTATCAGAGCCGTCATTGTATGTTCTACGGTGGCTCGGTGAGCCCACCGCGTGAACCACCTCGCAAGAAGTTCGTCGTTCCAAGGAGATCGCCGTCGACGCCGCCGCCGGACATGACCGGCACCAACTCGGGCGCGTCGGGGTCTGGTTCGGGACATGGAGTGCGAGAAGGCTCCCTGATGTGGCCGATGCTGACCCGCTCGAATTATGTCGAGTGGGTCGTCTTGATGAAGTGCAACTTCGAGATCCTAGAGGTTTGGGAGGCGATCGAGCCCGGAGGTGACACGGTGAAGAGGACCCAAGATCGCCAGGCGATGGGCGGTCTCCTCCGATCCGTGCCGCAGGAGATGTGGCAGATGTTGGGGGCGAAGAAGAATGTCAAGGAGGCGTGGGAGGCAGTGAAGAGCATGCGTGTCGGTGCCGAGCGCGTGAAGGAAGCCAATGCCCAGCGCCTACTCCAAGAATTCGAGAACATCTCGTTCAAGGAGGGAGAGACAGTAGATGATTTTGCTTTGCGCATCAATGGCCTGGCGGCGGATCTGCGCACGTCGGGTGAGGCCATAGAAGATTCACGTGTGGTGAAGAAAATGCTCCGGGTGCTCCCCAAAAGGTACCTACAGATCGCGATCTCCATCGAGACTCTGCTTGATCTGAAAACTCTGACGATCGAGGAGCTTGTTGGGAGACTGAAGATGGCGGAAGATCGTCTTGGTCTGGACGCCGTCACTGACAAGGCTGGTAAACTCCTACTGACAGAGGATGACTGGGCATCGAGGAATCATCATCGCCTCATGCCGGAATCCTCGCAGTCTGGAGGGGAGAAAAAGTCATGGAAGCCGAAGTCAAGTGGTGGCGGCGGGCGTGGTAACCAGGGCGAGAAGAAAGAGCCCGTCGTCAAGCTCACATCCATGGGCACTCCAAGGCGCAAGGGGAGATGCAGAAACTGTGGCATATATGGCCACTGGGCAGAGGACTGCAAGAGGCCCAAGAAGGAGAAGAAAGAGGAGGCACATCATGTGCAAGTGGAGAAGGATCCATCACTGTTGCTGGCCACGGTGAACGCCGTGCGCGTTCAGGAGGTGACACGGCGGGTCTCAGATCCGGTCGTGCATCTGCATGAGGACAAGGTCTTCCCTGCTGACCGTGATGGAGACGACGACGTCTGGGTCTTGGACACCGGGGCGAGCAATCATATGACCGGGAGGCGTGATGCCCTGGTGTCGCTCGACACGTCAGTCGGCGGGACGGTGCGGTTTGGCGATGGATCACTCATACCGATCGAGGGCATGGGCTCCGTCATGCTCCAAACGAAGAAGCAAAGCCACAAGGTATTAACTGAAGTCTATTACATTCCCAAGTTGAAAAGTAACATAGTCAGCCTAGGCCAACTAGAAGAAGGGGGATGCAAAGTTGTGCTAGAAAATGGTTTCTATAGTGTGTATGACATTGAACGCACACTGTTGGCAAAAGCACCTCGGGTGGGAAATCGTTTGTATTTGCTTGAGGTACAACTTGCTGCTCCTGTTTGTTTGGCTGCAAAAGTGAATGAGAAGGCATGGCTATGGCATGGTCGATATGGCCATCTCAACTTCAGAGCACTCAGGGAGCTCGGTGTAAAGGGAATGGTGGAGGGCATGCCACTACTGGATCGTGTGGAGGAGTTCTGTGATGGCTGTGCACTAGGAAAGCAGCATCGACAGTCATTTCCACAAGTGGAAAATTACAGGGCTGACAAACCATTGGATTTGTTTCATGCTGATCTTTGTGGCCAGATCAAGCCTAAAACACCAGGGTGTAAGAGTTACTTCCTACTGTTAGTTGATGATTATTCAAGATTTATGTGGATTGAACTGTTAACAACCAAAGATGAAGCATTCAGATGTTTCAAGCGTGTGAAGGCTCTGACAGAGACTGAGTTGGGTGGAAAACTTCGTGCTTTTCGCAGTGACCGTGGAGGTGAGTTCAACTCCATTGAGTTTAAAGAATACTGTGATGAGCAGGGTGTCAAGCATTTCACTACCACGCCCTATACTCCACAACAAAATGGTGTGGTGGAGCGTCGTAACAGGACAGTGGTAGAAATGGCAAGATGTCTGTTGAAGAGCAAGAAAATGCCTGGAGAATTTTGGGGGGAGGCAGTCACCACAGCAGTGTACCTGTTGAATAGAGCTCCCACAAAAATTCTCCAGGGCAGAACACCCTATGAAGCTTGGTACAAGAGGAAGCCTGCGGTGCATCATTTGAGAACATTTGGTTGTCTAGTTCATGTGAAGAAAGTAGGTCCAGGCATATCCAAGTTGACTGACAGATCAACACCAATGGTGTTTATTGGCTATGAGACAGGAACCAAGGGTATCGAGTCTATGACCCGATAGCCAAGAAACTGCACATATCAAGGGATGTGATATTCGAGGAAGGTAAAGCTTGGGATTGGCAAGGTGAAGCTCAACCTGATCCAACAGCATCTGTCTTTGATGTGGAGTTTTACACTGTTGCTGGACAAGGAACAGTAACTGACAGTGCAGTCACTGAAACTGAAGGAGCTGAAGCAGCAGGCTGGTCTGATTCAGAGCCAGCTACTCATGATCAATGGCAGTTTAACACTGATTCTAGTGCTAGATCAAATCAAAACACACCACCAGGCAGTCCAGTTGAGCAAGAGATGATTTTTGCCACACCACCCTCTAATGTAGAAAACTCTGAAATTGGAGAAGGGAGATTCAGAACACTGCAGAGTCTGTATGATGAGACTGAAGAAGCTCATGATTTCCAGTATAGTGGCTTGTGTTATCTTGCTGCAGAGGAACCTAGAAGTGTGGAAGAGGCATTGGAAGAACAGTGTTGGAGGGATGCTATGGTCACTGAAATGAACTCAATTCAAACCAACAAAACATGGGAGCTGTCAGTGCTACCACCTGGACACCGAGCCATTGGGCTTAAATGGGTCTTCAAAGTCAAAAGAGATCCTGATGGGAAGATCAACAAACACAAGGCTCGGTTAGTTGCAAAGGGGTATTCCCAGCGTGAGGGGGTGGACTTTGATGAGGTTTATGCCCCAGTGGCAAGAATTGAGACAGTAAGACTGCTGATTGCTCTAGCTGCACAGAGAGGATGGCAAGTGCATCACATGGATGTGAAATCAGCGTTTCTGAATGGTGATCTGAGTGAGGAGGTGTATGTTCAGCAACCTCCTGGGTTTGTTGTCAAGAATGGCAGTGGCATGGTACTCAGACTGAAGAAAGCTTTGTATGGACTTCGTCAGGCTCCAAGAGCTTGGAATGCTCGGCTTGACAAAGAATTGCTGAAACTCGGTTTTGTCAGAAACCCACTTGAGCATGCTGTGTACAGAAGAAGTCAAGGCACAGAATTATTGCTAGTTGGGGTCTATGTAGATGATCTAATAATCACTGGGTCCAGCAAGAAAATTATTAATGCATTCAAGGAGGAGATGATGAGAAGTTTCAGTATGAGTGATTTGGGACTGCTAAGTTACTATCTAGGAATTCAGGTGAATCAAACTGATGGGATGACCACATTATGTCAGAGCTCATATACTCTAAAAATATTGGAGCAGGCGGGAATGAAAGGTTGCAATGCCTGCAGTGTTCCAATGGAGAACAGGTTGAAACTGAGCAAGAAGGATGAGTCACCATCAGTCGACAAAACCAAATACAGAAGTATAATTGGGAGCCTGAGATACCTAGTGAACACAAGGCCAGATATTGCCTTTGCTGTTGGGATTGTTAGCAGATTCATGGAAGATCCAAGAGCAAGACACTGGGCAGCTGTCAAGCAGATTCTAAGGTACTTGGCAGGGACAGTGAACTATGGTTGTGTATACAAGTTGGGCACAACTGAAACTAAGTTGTTGGGCTACAGTGACAGTGACTTAGCTGGTGATGTTGATGACCGGAAGAGCACAAGCGGTTCAGTGTTTCTGTTGGGGAACAGTCTAGTGACCTGGGTGTCACAGAAGCAGAGAGTGGTAGCACTCTCATCGTGCGAGGCAGAATACATTGCCAGTGCAAATGCAGCCTGTCAGGGCATTTGGCTCAGTCGATTATTGGGTGAACTGCTAGGAATACAAGCACCAAAGGTGAGGCTGTTGGTTGACAACAAATCGGCTATTGCTCTAAGCAAGAACCCAGTCCATCATGAAAGGAGTAAGCACATCGACACAAAGTATCATTTCGTCAGAGATTGTGTCGACAGAGGAGAAGTTGATATTGATCATGTGAGCACAGGAGAACAGCTTGCAGACATACTGACAAAGGCGCTTGGGCGTGTCAGGTTCGTCGAGCTCCGTCAGCAGCTGGGTGTGATAGAGGTGCAGCGAGATTAGGGGGTGAAATGTTGTCAATCTCGTGCACTTAGCATCATTCTGTAATTAGGAAGTTGCATTAGCATGTTTCAATTACTAAACTTAGCTGCATGTGAGATGAGCGGTGTAGAACAGGCCAGAACCACGTTGCGTTCGTGGTGCGGCTATGAGTGGTCACCGCCGTGCATGTAGGAAACGTCCCCGCGCTAAAGGCGGGCACGACGCAGCGTGAGGCGTGCACGGCGGGGGGGATCGTCGGTCTCAGATCGTGTAATCACCGTGAATAAATAGAGAAAAAGAAAGCCAGAAAAGCTGCAACGTTTGGCAGCGCCATTTGCGTTTGTGTTCAGTTACAGAGCGAGCGGAGCGAGAGCAGGCGACGTCGTGCGCGATCGCGGACGCCGAGCGTTGAGAGATCGCCGTCGGTAAGCTGTCCCGGCAGCCGGCGCCAACAACACCGCCGCCTGGGAGCGGGACTACTTCACTAACCCCTTGCCCTTGGACGTGAGCAGTTCCCGAGACTGGGTACCCCACGGCAGTCACCGTCAACAGAACGAGCACGGTCTTGTGGTTCGACCTCTCGTGGGGGATGATCAGCTGCGACATCACCCAAACGCACCTGGACATCCACTACCACCCCCTCCCGCCTGGCCGTGTTCTCAGCGCCGGAGCCGGAGCCCTGCCGGAAATCCGCTCCAGGCGCTGCATCGCTGTAAGCGAGAACTTGGTGCGGTACGTGGAGATCATCCTCGAGCTGCGCAACCGAGGGGCGACGACGGTGAACATGTGGTATCGAGACTTGGAGGCCAAACCATGGCGATGGCAAATGAACTATTCGGAAAGCTTGGAGGACATCTGGGCCGACGAAAGCTACCAACAGGCCGGGCTGCCGCGGAACATTCCCTTGCTCGTCGGCGTCTCCCCGGTGAACACCAGTGTCGTCTACTTCTCCCTGGACCAGCGACTCTTCGGCGTCAATGTGCCCGAGCACACGGTGGTGCACTGTGAGGAATACTTGTACGAGCTGCTGTACAGGCCAGGGCCGCCTGACATACCGGTCACAGGTCGCTATCTCGTCACTTGGAACCTGGACGAGGATGAAGGTAACCCCGTTTCATTCCGCAGCAGCATGCAAGTAATTCCTGCTGCTGGAGTAGATGCTTATCTGCTACTTGCTTGTGTTCTGCAGTTACATGTTTCCAAATTAAATGTCAACAGATCGAATTGCCTGATCAATTTTTCTGCATGTATCGAATTGCCCTCTTAGAGTTCCTTGTACTTCTTAGTACTCCATTCCCTGTTTTATAGGAGGTCGGCTGACAGAAGTACAGATCTCATGTCATTATGTTTCATGATGATTGGTGACATGGTTTGTGAATTAATTTTAGAAAGATGTCTCCCAGGATGCCGTACTTATAAATCTGTTTTGAGTTTGCATGATGATAGATGCAGAATGCAGTTGTCTACTTGTCATGCTTACTTCATTTGTGTACATGACCATAATCTATTTTTCGCTTCCTTACTGAAACTAGACTCAATTGCTGACTAAGTTATTTCGCTTCCTTACACGGAGGATTTCTGTTTTTCCTATTGAAAGAGTGATACTTGTATGACATATGCTGCATCTACCTTTTACATAAGTGCTTTACCAACCATTTAACGTTTCTGTGGTGATTCTCTGTGAACCCAAATACCTTGGTTGTGCCAATGCTTGCACTGATGTTCGGAGGCTCTGATTATTTAATAAATAGGATGTTCCATTATTGCATATTGGTATTGATATGAAATCACTCTTTCACCTTGTGGCAGCAGAGAGTTATTAGGTTCATTTAACTTCATTCTTTATAATCAAACTTTTTTTACATGGAGGATTTCTTTTTCTCCTATCGAAAGAGTGATACTTGTATGACATATGCTGAATCGACCTTTTACAGATTTTCATTTGGCAATTTTGTATCGATCACTATCAGCGTCACTTGATGCATGTCAGAAACTAGCTTGGGCTGGTTATTAATAGTTTTCCTAGCAAGTACTTGTGCGTTATTTTTGCATAACCAGTGTTCTTACACAAGAGCAGTCATAGCAGAGTAACAAGACAAACCTCTTCTTTCAAAAAACAAGACAAACCTCCAATCGCATTAATTTAACGTCGTTGTGATAATGACTGTAAATAGTTTGGTGCTCTCCCACTCACCATTGTCTGACTACCATTTCTTCTCTGAAGCAGCACCAAACGTTGGGCATCGCCCAGATGAACCTTCAGACCATGAGGATTCAAGCGATTATTGACCAATGGACGAAGGGAGATCGACTACCAGGCACCGTCAGAATGATATGCAGTGAGTTTTGACTTCTGAATCTCAGCTCACTGAGGAGGAAGCCAATGGTGAACATGAGATATGTTAGTTCTTAGCCATAGGAAACTTGGTCAGGACGACTGAAAAGAAGGGATTTGAAACTGCTTTGTGTTTTATTTGTACATGCTTTCTTCTGGAGATGTTATAGAAGTTGAGGCTCAACGTGATGGATGAGATAGACTAATTGAAACATTTTGGCTGCCATAATCTGATGGGTTTCATCTATTCTCTTGCTGCCTGTCAATTTGTTTGCTCTGAATTTTCGTCCTGACTGCATTTGTTGTTAACCCAGTTTTAATCTTACATATCCAAATGTCCTACTGACTGCATTCTTGTAAAAATGAAAATGTCTCAGTGGCTGCATTCTAAGTAACCAGAGGCCGGAACTGCTGCAGTACGTACTAGTCCTAAACATGTTCCCCTTTTGCTTTTCCATTGGTTACTGGATTCTTGCTGAAAACTGCAGCAGACTTGTTATCCACCAATAGTTTTACCTCAGGTAGGCAGGCAGCTTCCTTCCAAGCATTTCACTGAGTAGTCTACTAAGCCAAATGACCTGACATTCTGTATTTGCACTTGCAATATATATAGTCAGCTTCAGATGATGAGGGCACAACTACTCTTTGCTTCTGAGATGCCCACTTGTAGTTTTGCAATCATCCACATCCCCAGCTAGATCACTGTCACTAAACCCCACAAGTGTTGGTTCAGAAATCTCTGATCTCCTATAGCTGCACCCATAAATCACAAGTGCTGCAGTAGCTTTTGTATTGGAGAAGGGCCGATGGAGAGGCTTGTGATGATGGCGTCCTGAAGTTGCCTGGGAGCCCGGCGAAAACTGATCCAGGCCCATCGAGGAGTGTGTTGGATCAAGGATCTTCAGTTTACTGTACCCAGTCCGACAACGGTGCAAAACTCCTGATGTCGAACACTGCTGCAGGGGCGGAGAGTGGTGTTGCTTTCTTCCTCTCCCCCAGTTCCATTTCCATGTGCGATGTTCATCCAACGCCACATCGCGTGCGACTTGCAGCTTCTCCTGACTCTCATATATAGCCGAGGAACACCATGGACGTCAAGGTGTCCCAAGAACGTGTGTCCAAGTCCGAGAAGTAGAAGATTACCTCCTACTTGTCAAGTCGGAGGGAGTAGCTCCTACACTATATATATCCCGCAAAAGTCGCTCCGCAGAATAGGCGAGCCGGCCTCGCTCAGTCGCTTGGCATCCGGGGTGGTCCCGCGTTCCCCATGCTCGTGATGTGCCGACTAGGATTAGGATGTCGTCTACCGATCCTGACTAGACAGTGGCAGCGCGTCCCTCACCGGAGCACAGAGGAAATGGAGGACGTATGCATGCCAGACTCAGGTCGGACCCGGCCATGAGGTCCAGTTGCAGGGGGCGCACGGATCCGGCCGGCCTCCATGGCGCGTTGCCGGCCGGCCGGTTCTCGCGTGTGCCGCTGCAGAGCTACAAATCGCCGCACCTTTTCCACGCGTGCATTTTCTCCGATCCATTGCGCCGCCCCTCGCCAAGATCTAGTCTTCTCGAGATTAATCTAGAAGCAGTAGATGCACACGATCAAGAATCCATAGATGAACATGTATAGTATATAGCACTAAGCTGCAACTATGGCTAGGCCAAGTTCCTCAGTATAGTATATAACACTGAAAGGATCAAGATGCCTAAGAGGGGGTTTGAATTGAGCTTGTTTTAAATTTCTAAAGCAAAATGTAAAATCTATCAAATGTCAATTACCCCCTAGTGCCTACAAAGGTGTGTCCTAGCTACACAAGCAAGCACAAGTATATGAAAACGGTAAAGGCCTATGCAATTCTAGTCAAGTACTTGAAAGTAAAGTGGAAAGTAAGACTTGAAGTAATTGCAATAAGTAAGGAAGGAGGGAGAAGAAGGATGTTGACAAAACAATGTTTTCACGAGGTATCGAGCAGTCGACACTCCCCCTAGTCCTCGTTGGAGCACCCGCGCAAGGCTATCGCTCCCCCTCGATCCATGCAAGAACCGAGTGCTCTCTCCGGGTTGGTTCTTCGTCACTCCGGCTCGGTGAATCGTCCACAAACGATCACAAGAGATGGAGGAGGATCATTGAAAGGTCCTAGATGTCTAGAGGGGGGTGAATAGCCTAATAAAAAATCTACAAACCACTAGAGCAAAAGGTTAGAAGACAATTAAGCGAAGTTTTTTGCTCTAGCTCTAAGAGGGGTGCGAAGCCACCTATCCAAAGCAATTCTAGTTAGCTAAGTGCCTAACAATCAATAGTAAGAACCTAAGGCACTCAACTCTAGCTAGGAAGAACAACTAACAAGCTAGACTAACAACCTAGCAAGAAAGCTAACTAAGCAAGATATGAAAGAGTAAATACAAGAGAAAGGGGTGATTGTTATACTGATGCCTTGTGATGTATAGATGTCAATAGGATGAACCAATCACAATGAAAATCAATGAGTATCCGGGAGACAAGGTTGACACAAGATTTTTCTCCCGAGGTTCACTTGGTTGCCACCAAGCTAGTCCCCGTTGTGTCGACTACTCAAATGGTGTTTCGGTGGCTAATTGGCAATTCACAAGCCAAGCCCACTACCGGGCGCCACAAGAAACCACCCAAATGAGAGTAACTCAATGACACGAGCAATCCACTAGAGTTACCCTTTGGCGCTCTGCCGAGGTGGGTACAAGCCCTCTCACAAGTCGATGAAGCCGGCCGCGAACAATCACCAACACACACCGAAGCTTCTCCACAATCGCCAAGCCGTCTAGGTGTTGTCAAACACCAAGAATAACAAGAAAACCCGCGGCGATGACGATGACCAAGTGCCACTAAGATGCAATGCAATGATCAAGCACTTGGTTCACTCAAACTCTCAAGAATTAGCAACACAAGCAAAGAGAGATGAGTTGGAGGGTCTCTCAAGCAAGCACAAAGATGTAGAATGAATGGGAGATGCAAGAGTTGTTGCTTGAGCCGGCCAAAAACACTTATATAGCCCTTCATCAAAAGCTAGCCGTTTTGCCCCTTTTCCACTGAATTCTGCGTGACTCCGGACGCTGTTTTCATAGGGGGTCCGGACCAAAGGTAGCGTCCGGACCCTCCTCTGCCCGAGCTGCCGAGCCTCTGTTTCTCAGTCCGGACGGACCCTCCGGACGCGCACAAAGCGCCGTCCGGACCAATCCGCACGCGTCCGGTCGGCTTGCAGTTTGAATCTTCTCGTTCGCGCCCTTCTCTGGAGCTGCCACGTCGCCTCCGGACCCTGTCCATAGTAGCGTCCGGACCCTCTGACGCTTGCGTCCGGACCTCAGCAGAGAGGTTCCAGAGAGCGCAAAACACCCGGACGCACGTCCGGTGTCCTGCGTCCGGACGCTAAACACCGTCTGGATCTTCTGTGCGCCGAGGCCGAGAGTGAGGGTTCACCTCCGGACGCTGATTGATTGTCCGGACAGGACCTCACTTGCGTCCGGACCCTACGTCCGGAGCCCTTCTGAGTTCCAAACCGAGCCTCCACTTCTCCAAGCTTCCATGTGCTAACACCTTGTGATCCAACCTTTGTTCACCTATGTTAGCCTTTTTCATGATATTATCTTGGATTTAATTCTATGTTTCAGTGACACGTAGGTTCATTTTATATGAATGCAATGCAAACCTAGTGGCACATGATAACCGCAGTCGACACGAATTTTCCCTTCTTGATAGTACGACTATCTATCCTAAATGTGATCACACTCTCTATAGTGTCTTGATCACTAAACCAAAAATGGCCCTATAGATATACCTTTGCCTTGACCATTTTTGTTTTTCTCTTTCTTCTTTTCCTTAGTCCATGAAGCACTTGATCAATGCACCATTGTCATCCTTCTAGCTCCATGTGTCAAGGTGGAACACCCTATCTTCATTAAGCACTTAGCCAATAGGGTTAGTCCATAGGTTTCATCAATTAGCCAAAACCAAACTTGGGCTTTCAGTCATCCACAAGCTCCGGATGATCACCATCTCTCTGATTGCCACCAAGTCGTCTAGGTGTTGTCGATCACCAAGAGTAACAAGCACAAGACCTTCACTTGACCCAATCAAGGCTATGAAGGTGGATGGATGCACACTTGTCACTCTTAATCTCACTAATGAGGATCTAGGTGTATGAATCACTCAACTACACTCCTCAATAGGCTCTTGAGCTCTCAAGGACTCTCACAAAGCTTCTTCAGGTATTCAACTGGCCAAGAGAGCTAGAATGGACGAGTTGGGTAACTATATATAGCCCCCAACAAGCCAACTAGCCGTTACACACACTTTTGCTTTTCTGCGTACCTTCGGTACCAGACCGGTCACGGGGGCTCTGGACCATACACCATGGGTTCGGACCTAACATGTGTAACAAGTGATGTACTATGCTGAAGACCTCTGGACCCAACAACATTAGTCTGGAGCCTCTCTGATCTTATTGTTTCTCTCTGAGTAGCACCGGACCCTGCTCCGGACGCTACCTCCAGACCAGTATGGAGCCAAACCCTGGCAACAATACCTCTGAACCAGCAACCTGGCCCACTGGCTTATGGTTTGGAGCCCTACATGGTAGGGTCCGAAGCCACTTTCTCCCTCTCTGAGTGTACCCTAGCTTCGGACCCATTAGGTATGGTCCGGAGCCCCTAGGGCAATGGGTCTGAAGCTCATTTGAGCATCCTTAACCCCTCGGATCACTTCGCTATGAACACGGGGTTTGGTCTACTCATCTCAAGGGCTGTTTGTAGACTATCTAGGACTAGGTTTGACAAGTGTGCACCACACCCTTTTTTGTGATTTCTGGAAATTGATTTGTAGGGCCACTACAAATTTGATTTGTAGGGGCGGATGAACAACCGCCCCTACAAATTAACGATTTGTAGCCGCAATTGCATAGGGGCGGTTGGCCAAACCACTTCTAGAAATACTCCTCAACCACCCCTGCAAATGCTATTTGACATAGTGCTTGGAGAAAACGTGAGCCACAAGCCCGCCCACGGTGGACTATCGTGTATATATATAATTAGATGAACATGATCCTCCCAACCAAGTTATTTGCGTTGACAGAAATGTGATCCCAATCAAGTTATATATCTACAACCTTCAACCTTCTCTCTTCCAACGCATGAGCCTGTAGCTCACCCCTAACTCCCGCCGGCCTGCACTCATCCACGGCGACCTCTTATCCATCACACGTCTATCTTCGCTTCCCCCCTCGCTCCCCTGCCGCCACCCCGCTAAGCTGGTGTCGCTAGGCCATACTCATCCCTCTACCCGTTGTCCTCCACCGCCATTATCCAGTGGCGACCCATCGTCTCTTGCCCTACCGCCCCGCGCCCGTGTCCACCGTCTTTGTCAATTCTGCCTCCCTCAAGCCCCTTTCTAAATTAAGCTGCAGGGTATCCTAGACCTAAGCTCAGCGACGGCACGAGAAGAACGACATCTAAAATCAATTTCGGATTTACGAGTACATAGAATATAGATGTATAGGAAATAGGAAATTATATACTTGTATATATAATATAATACTTATTTCCACGCATTATCAAATTTTCATGGGTTTTCTTTTCACTGCAGCTTTGGATTAGTTTTGGAAGACACCCACGTTTCCATTCCAAAACATTTATAGTGCAGACATTTCAACACTAAAAGCTGTGTGGCGTGATACTATCTATCGATTCAAAATAGTACACGCATAATAATAATCATTTTTGGGGGCGCAAAGAAAATTCCATTTATGAGTACCAAACTATTGCTTGCTCCTATATTATACGGAGTATTATAGAAGATCAGTTGCATGCACAAATTATTGGCAAATTTAGGATCCTAGGTACTGTACTGATTGGAGTTCACTTGGGTTATGCTGGGCCGTCACGGAACCGAACGTTCGTGAAGAAGACCGAGCGCGGAACCATTTATTCTAAAATTACCATCCTGCCCTACCATTCTCGCCACGACGCCACCGAATCGATCGTCGTCCACCACCAAATCACCCCAAAACCGTCTCGCCTCAACAACCACCCAGCGCGTCTCCCTCTCACTCGCTGCGGGAAGCCAAGCGCACCAGCGAGCGCCGACCGCCGATGGAGAGGCCTTGGCTGATCCTACGCCGCGTACTCGACGTCCACCTGCCCGGCGACGACGACGACGACTTGCACGCGGACGGAGCAGGAGAACGCGCAGGCGCAGGAGAAGCAGCACGCCGGGGTCGTCGGGGAAGCCGAGGAGCACGTCGCGGCTGTGGATGCGGCGGTGGAAGCAGCGCAGGCGCAGCACGACGCGGTCGCCGCCGAAGCCGATGCGCTGGAGGAGAGCATCGTGGAGTGGGCGCACAAGATGATGCGCGGGCGCGGCTTTCCCCGCGGCCCCGACATCACTATCACGGTCGCGCCGCCGCCGCGGATCTCCGCCCTCATCACGGGCCCCGGCGCCCACCCCAACCCGGAGAGACCCGACATGTACCCCTACATCATCGCCACCGGGCGCTTCTGCCTCCTCGTCCACTTCGCCGTCGCGCCCTCCTACGGCACCAACTTCGACCAGAAACCCAACCACAGCCACCTCGCCGTGGTGCGCTACTTCCTCAGGGACGACGGTGGTGCCCAGATCGCGGCGTGCGCCGATCGCGTACCCGACCGCCCCGACGACGACCTCGTCAACATACCCGCCCTAAGCAAAATCGACAGCGTCGGCCTCGCCTGCAACCAACAAACAGGTGACATCCAGATTGCCGAGCTCATCGTTACCACGGTGCTCCACAAGTCGCCGTCGTCTACATTGGATCAACGGACACCGACGGCTGGCAGGCGAACCACTACGTTAACCCCTTGATGCGGGAGGACCCTCTCCGGAATTGGGTACCCCACGGCACGGTCACCATCAACAGAAGCACCTTCTTGTGGTACGACCTCTCCTGGGGATCATCAGCTGCGACCTCGCCCAACCGCGCCTGCTGCAGACGCTGGATTTCCACCGCTTCCCGCCTGGGCGTGCCCTCCGCGCCGGAGCCGGAGACCTGCCGGACCTCCACTGCAGGCGCTGCATCGCTGTAAGCGAGAACTTGGTGCGGTACGTGGAGATCATCCTCGATCCGCCGGCGACGACGGTGAACATGTGGTATCGAGACTTGAAGGCCAATCCATGCCGATGGCAAATGAACTATAGCGAAAGATTCGAGGATATCTGGGACGACGAAAGCTACCAACAGGCCGGGCTGCCGCGGAACATTCCCATGCTCGTGGGCGTCTCCCTGGTGAACTCCAGTGTCGTCTACTTCTCCCTGAACCAGCGACTCTTCGGCGTCAATGTGCCCGAGCACACGGTGGTGCACTGTGAGCAATATGAGCCGCTGAACAGGCCAGGGCCGGCCGACGAGCCGGTCACAAGTCGCTACCTCATCACTTGGAACCTGGACGCGGATCAAGGTAAGAAAACCACCACGTTTTATTCAGCACTCAAATTCTACTGTGCTTGCTTGTTTCATCCAGTTGTGCAGCCGCAATTCAGATATGATGCATGCAATGCAAGTGATTCCTGCTGCTGGAGTAAATGTTTATCTGCTACTTGCTTGTGTTCTGAAGTTACATGCTCCAAATGTCAACAGATCGAATTGTCTGATCAATTATTCTGCATGTATTAATGATCACCATGCATATGTTCCCTCTTTGAGATCCTTGTAGTTCTTAGTACTGCATTCTAGGTTTTATAGCAGGTCGGCTGAGAGAAGTACAGATCTCATGTAATTGTGTTTCATGGTGATTGGTGACATGGTTTGTGAATTAGTTTTAGAAATATGACTCCCAAGATGGCTTACCTATAAATCTGTTTGAGTTTCCAGGATGAATTGATGATGCCAAATGCAGTTGTCTACTTGTCTTGCTTACTTCATCTGGATATTTGACCATAATCTAGCTAGTTTTCACTTCCTTATTAAAATCAGACTCAATTGCTAACTAATTAAGTTATTTCCATTTCTCTGTTTCTGATGCTTATTTACTGAAAATGGATTTCATCAACTTGAACATAGCGCATTAGCTGAACCAATTGAAGTTTTTTTTTTTGAGTGTCAACGGGGGGAGTCGTTCCCCACCTGAACACATTCAACAAAGGCAGCAATCTAGCATGCACTTCATATACACATTAGGGGCAATCTTGTCCTCATGAGTGCTTTATCAATCACTTAACGTTTCTGTGACGATTCTCTATTGACTAGTAGTCGTGTCCATTTTTTCTTTGAACCCAGTTTAATATCACATTTCTGTCAATACAAATAACTTTATTGTGCCAATGTTAGGAGGCTCAGAGTATTCCATAAATAGGATGTCCCAGGCTTGAACCCATGTTTTTTCTTTCACCTTGTGGCAGCAGAGAGTTACTGGGTTCATTTAACTTCATTATTTATAATTAAACTTTTCTTACACGGAGGATTTCCTTTTTTCCTATCAAAAGAGTGATACTTGTATGACATATGCTGCATCGACCTTTCACATATTTTCATTTGGCAATTTTGTATTTAGTGATCGGCAGGTTCATAGTTTTCCTAGCAAGTACTTGTGCCTTATTTTGCATAACCAGTTCACACAGAAGAGCAGTCATAGCAGAGTAACAAGAGAAACCTACAATCGCATTAATTTAAAGTCGTTGTGATAACGACTGTGTAAATAGTTTGGTGCTCTCCAACTGACCATTGCCTGACTACTATTTCTTCTCTGAAACAGCACCAAACGTTGGGCATCACCAAAATGAACCTTCAGACCATGGGGATTCAAGCCCCTGTGGACCGATGGACGAAGGGGAGATCGACTTCGAGACACCGCCGAAATGATATGCAGCGAGTTTTAACTTCCAAATCTCAGCTCACCGAGGAGGAAACCAATGCTGGACATGAGCGGTGGTAGTTCTTAGCCCTGGGAAACTTGGTCAGGACGACCGAAAAGAAGGGATATGAAGTGTTCTGTGTACATGCTTTCTTCTGGAGATGTTATAGAAGCTGAGGCTCAACGTGACGGATGGGATAGGCTAATTGAAACATCTTGCCTGCCATAATCTGATGGGTTTTCTTCTATTCTCTTGCTGCCTGTCAATTTGTTTGCTCTGAATTTTCGTCCTGACTGCATTTGTTTTTAACCCAGTTTGAATTTTCTTGTAAAAAAAAGAGAAAAATGTCTCAGTGGCTGCATTCTAAGTAACCAGAGGGGAACTGGTCCAGTACTACTCCTAAAAATGTTCCGATTTTGCTTTTCCATTGGTTACTGGATTCTTGCTGAAAACTGCAGCTAGCAGACTTGTTATCCACCAACAGTTTTACCTCAGGCAGGCAGGCATGCACCTTCCTTCTAAGCATTTCACTGAGTAGTCTACCAAGTCAAATGACCTGACATTCTGCATTTGCACTGGGAAATGCAACCCCACATGCCCATGTGATCACAGGGCTTATCCTAGCCCTCTATCTCAATGTGGAACCCACTCCCTTTTTCATTTTTTATCCTTTTCCTCTCCCGTCCATCCCGCCTGCTCGCCTACTGGCTCGCCTGCTGGCCGCCGCCCCCTCTCTCCTGCACGAATCTTGACGCTAGCCACCGGTGAGGATAAGCCTGGTGTCCACCAGGGTATGTGAAATTTCCAATTTGATTTGCACTTGCAATATATATAGTCAGCTTCAGATGATGAGGGCGCAACTACTCTTTGCTTCTGAGATGCCCACTTGTAGTTTTGCGATCATGTCACTGAACCCCACAAGTGCTGGCTCAGAAATATCTCTGATCTCCTATAGCTGCACCCATAAATCACAAGTGCTACAGTAGCTTGCATTGTATTGGAGAAGGGCCGATGGAGAGGCTAGCTTGTGATGATGGAGGTGATGATGGAGGTGTTGATGAAGTAGGTAGCTTCTGAAGTTGCCGGGGAGCCCGGCGAAAACTGATCCAGGCCCTATCGAGGAGTGTGCTGTGGAGGATCTTCAGTTTACTGTACCCAGTCCGACAACGGTGCAAAACTCCTGATGTCGAACAGTAGCGTTGCTTTCTTCTCTCCCCAGTTCCATTTCCATGCGCAATGTTCATCCAACACCACATCGCGTGACTTGCTGCAGCTTCTTCTAAAACACACCGAGGCGTGTAATGCATTAAGCAGAACAGAGTTTCTCAGACTTGCTGCAGCTTCTTGCTTGGCCACCTTTGGTACCTGACTAGCTCATATATAGCCGAGGAACACCATGGGCGTCGAGGTGTCCCAATGCAAGAACGTGTATCCAAGTCCGAGAAGCAGAGAAGATGATCTCCTGTCGCGAGCTCGTCATCTCCCTCCCTCTCTAAAATACTACCCGTACACGATCAAGAATCCGTAGATGAACCTGTATATATAGCACTAAGCTGCAACCAGCACAACAGACCAAGCGACCAACACAACACCCCTACGTAGCCGGTGCCTAAGGTGCTGATTCGTGGGTTCAAAAAAATAGTAGCCTGATTTAGAGATTCTGCTAGCTACGGATGCTACATATTGTGAGAATCTAAATAGTTTTATTGAGCCAATAATTTAGAGATTTAAACTTAGCTATATACTCTTGGAGTTGCTCTAACGCTATCTTTATTATAATTGTAAAAAAAAAAACGTTATCTTTATTATATAAATCCGATCGAGCTTTTAAGCCTTGTACATAACTGAGCAGGAATCTAATTTTCGAGAGAGTCCATTGTAAACCTATTATTAGCACCTAATGGTATAAATCTATATACTTCTACAAAGAATTAGTTAGTTGGATGCCCAGGACCCATCCAGCCATCATCGGAGGCAGTAGGAGAGCGCTCCAGCACTATAGCAACAGAGACTTCTACCATATTATGTCCATGCCAATCTTCATCTCCGCCGTTGTTGAGCCATCGCTTTATCAGCATTCATCCTATCATCATACATGGGGAGGTGTATTATCTCATCAATCTCTCCGAGAAGCTTTTCCTCGGTAATGTTATCTGTGATACTCCTCATCACCTGCAGAACATGCAAATAAACTTGTGACAATACTGAAGTTTTTCGCTTTCCAGCCCAAATGCGGAGTACTAGTTTCAACATGGGCAAATTACAATGCTCAACCACCCACCAAAAAAAATGATGCTCAACTGCGAACAGAACATGGCTGTTGTAACTGACTTCGAGAGAATTGTTGAAGTGAACGTCTTGGAAAGCAGGATCATATATAAAAGATTATGAAGGCAGAAAATGGAATTCGAAAGGAGAGCTACCCATGAAAACAAATACTATGATCCAATGTGGCAGACCTACTGTGTTTTGGAAAATGATTTTGTGCTAACAGCAAAACTATTTCAAATGAGTACACAAAATTTCCAGAAAAGATCAAGATGAGATTTACATGCAGCAATATTCTTAAGGCCCCATTTGGTAAATGTAATGTGAAACACTTCCTATTAGATGTTGGCTTCAATTTATGGGATCCAAACATGCCCTAAAAGAAAATAAATTAACAAAGGAAGTAAAATAGAAAGAGTATGACAACTAGCCTTCCGGTATGTGTTGATGTCGTTTGGAGTCGATTTATCAGATCTAATACGCATACAGGCCCAGCACTGCTCTTCCTTATTCCAGGAGCACTCAACGATCCGCCCAACGACAGAGGATGGATCTACATCTTCTGTATAAGTTTCAAAACAACAGTAAATATACAGCAACTAGAATAGGATACTTTTACAAAAAGTAAAGAAAATTAAAAAATATACATACTGTTATAAGATCATACTCCTATAAATAAATTTGTTCAAATTTGTTAAAGGAATATTACTTCAGGACTTAAAGAGACAAATAAGCTGATTACACAACGAATGAGGTCATCATGAAAATTGAAATACACGTTACCAGTAAATGCTATCCGAGCACCATCCATAAGTTTCTTTTTCCCTCTCTCATAAAGGAAAACCAGTTGACGATTATCATTTGTAAGCTGCATTGGTCAGGCATAACAAAATCACCAATATCAAAAAATTATCTTCACTATGACTAAACCATTTGAAACAAATAGTTAAAATTGGTGACCTCAAACAGAAAGTCCACAGAATTCATCTCAGGGTACTTCCATTTTAAAAGACCTTCATGAGTACGAGTTACATATGGATCATCCCAGCCCTGCAAAAACAATTGACACCTATCAGCCAAATAAAACCAAAATGTACTGGTAAATAACCACAGAATACATATGTTCAAGGTCACAGAAGGACAGCAGTTCCATATCTAGCACCATTCAAAATTTGGTCCATGATTCTACACATCCAGAACAAAATGTTCTAAGCTATATATATACGTCTTTTTAACAAGTAAGCAACAACTCCATGAGTAAATACTACATACAAAAAAAACAAAGAACTCAAAATACTTGTAAACATACGTATAGCATGTACGCGTGAAAAGTAAAAATTGAAAACTAAGTACCTGTGAATTATCAAGTGACCAGCAAGAAGTAATAAATAAAGTTTTTTAAAGGCTTTAGCTTGCTGCAAAACACCTCATATGACCCGTGATGAGAACCCCCCCCCCCCCCCCCCCCCCCCCCAAAAAAAAAGAAAAAGAAGATAGACAGGAGACTGGTCTCAAACAGGAAATGGCCATGGACTCTGCCATAACACAGGAATACAAATGTCTCATTACAATGTAAGCCCAACAGAGAAGAAAGTCATACTAAAAAATAAATATGTGTATATTTCACATATCATAGCACCACGCATTGGACAAACAGCACTAAAAAATCATCATTATCAGGTTCATTCCTACAATAAAATAAGCTATTCCCAAAATCATTCAATTTGTCCTTTGAGTCCCGGTTGCACACAAAAACCTAATAGACAGGAATCATCACATTTGCTAATTAGATTGCTGCCAAATAAAGATCGATCAAACTTTATAGAACAACTTGATAAATGATCCATATAAAGCAAACAACATGCCTTACCATCCTCAAACCACAATAAATAAACATAAAACAAACCTTACCTGAAATATAAGGCCATCAGCGTCATGGCAAAGCGATGGAATAAATTCCTTAAGAACCTTTTTCACTGCGGAGAGCAACCAAAAATCCTTTCTCCTAACCTGGTAATGTCATATAATCAACAAAAAGAAAATAAAACCGGCTTTGCAGGATTCATGAGTTGAACATCATAATTGAGAAGTACTTGAATCCAATACCGAAAATAATTCCATGTCATATTTGTACAGCGGATTGCTCTTAGCACCACTCTCAAACTGCATTTTCTCATGATTACGTGGACGTATTATTTCATCTTCCAGCATTTTCCATCTTTCAGAAAACGGCAACTGCATACATAAATTTCCATAGTTAGCGTGTGGGGTGTGTGAGTTGGATCTCTTGGACCCGTGTAACTTTTTTCTACCTTAAATGAAATGGCGTGCAGTTCTCCTGCGCTGTTCAAAATAAAAAGATATCTCAAGCCATAATAATCTGTGTTTCCATCGCCCTAGGGTAATTTTTTTAGAAGCATGTCACCCTACAGTGGAATAGAGCTCATGTACAAAAGTTACACCCTCGATTATA
This sequence comes from Microstegium vimineum, assembly GCA_022036555.1. Lineage (NCBI taxonomy): Eukaryota > Viridiplantae > Streptophyta > Magnoliopsida > Poales > Poaceae > Microstegium > Microstegium vimineum. The sequence goes on along the minus strand of CM039121.1, from coordinate 41,252,680 downwards.
GTTTTTGAATCGTTGCTCATATGCGGAAGTTACACCCTCGATTACAGTTTATGAATCGTTGCTCACATAAGGAAGTTACACCCATCTGTTAATATATAGAGGAAAAAGGTGACTAAACAAACATGATTACGGCAAAGATAAGAGCAAAAATTTAATGTTGTGAAGATAGAGGGCGGTCACCAAGAAATAATTCAGAAAGGATGCTTATTACATATCTTTTCATTATTACAAGGACACCAAGGTTACATAGATAAAAGACCAAATCAGAAATAAGTAAATAAAAAAAATTACAGATCAAGGTCAGATCATGCATAAGATCAAGCACCATAAGGCCATATTACCTTGCTTTTGGGCACTGCGTCAAGCGCCATAAGATCATATGCCAAGTACCTTCTCTTCAAGCCTGAATCTGGTACCGTGTCTATAATCATCTCTCCATCAATCAAGGTCATGTCATGCAGGTCCTTATAGCAAAAGAAACAAGGTTAAACGTTTTCAATTAAAAGTCATGTTCTATGATTTTACTCCAGCACATTCAGAACCTTACTTCGAGGCTCCTACAGGGAAAGCGCATTTGGACCCTTCTAAAACAAAAATTCCGATCAATTAAGAAACAGCCATATCTCATAATAAGCATCATATATCGTGTTCCGTCAGCTTTCCATGTAGAAAAGTAGTATCGTTGTCTAAGTAGTTGCAGATTGTCACTGAACAAAGTAAAACGAGTGCATTAGATAAAAAAGGATATATGCTGAGCATATGAACTAAAATTAGGACATATAAATAAAAACAACACTTTTAATGCTCTGGAACTAGAAACTTTGCAACAAATGGATTACAAAGAACCCATAAGAAGTGTGAAAATTCCAAAAATCCCTGCATGATGCAGTACTTTAAGCTGATTTAATGCATCCATCTGCCTAAGCCCTAGGGTTTTTCTTTACTTCGTAAAAATCAGCAGGTACTAGAAGTGCCTTGCGAGATTTTGTATTTGCAACAAGCCCTCTATATATAACTTAGGAATAAAGAATTCCAGAGTGCACAGTGCACAAAATGATGTAAGAGAAATTTGAGTTACTGTTAATGTTACTCGCCTGTTAAGAGAAACTGGATGTGATCCAGGAAATTGTGGACCTCTTCCCTATATACAAATAAAGATGATCAGAGCACCCTAAATAAAAAGCACTACTTGTTTGAGAGCAACACATGCATAAATTGAGTTGCAAACACAAACTAACTCAAATAGAATGGATAGAAAACATGATATAACTATACACTGAAACAAGTTTAATCACGACCAAATTCTGTTAGTTCCCAGCATTTCCAAAATACCATTTCTGAGCCTTAACTTGTAAGATTCCAGACGGACCATGTCAAAAACATATTGTCTTGTAATCTAGTATGAAAGTTTTTTCCCATCCAAGCATGCTAAACTTTGTCACATTCTCAGCCCACATTGCATGACATGAAGCATTCATGCATCTGCTCAATCGAACTATTAACTAATGCTCCCAGAAGTAAAATAATTGCCAAAGAAGGATTGGTGGTATTATAACTATATCCATGTTATCATTGTAAAGCATATACAACAATACCATTATGAGAAGATGCAAATTAATTACATAATATATGGTGGAAGTAGAAATAGTATACTTACAATGGACATTTCAAGCAACAGATAGCATCTCTCACGCAAAGCTTTTTGCTGGTCATATGGCACGTCGTCCCCTAACACATCGTCATTGGTGATGGCTTTATCCTCTGATTCATTCTGCAAGCATATTGTGGTATCAAGATATTAAGAAATAATGCATCCACATTGCTTAGCAAGGAAAGCATACAATGAGATATCGAGGACACAAGCAATATTTAACTCTATCCTTTGAGCTTGAGAAGTAGAACAGATAATTCCCATAAACTTTGAAGAAAACACATACATGTGGTGGTTTAATATAAGCATTGTCATCATCATCATTCTGCTTAGCTTCGCCATTTAAATCAAGATCATCTGGTCTCTTCCATTCTGGTGTTGGAGGGCATGCTATCATCATATTCTTAGGGACCTCATGGTAAAATGAATACAGCGCTTCAATGTAGTCCCTCTTGTATATGCCAGGTGGACGCCTTTGAGCAAATATATTTATTGCCTAGAAAAAAATGGTTATGTAATACTGAAAGATAGAGTCAACCAAATAACATCTGGGGCCTAGTATCCCTACCTCAGCAACACAAGAGATGTGTGTGCGCATAAGGTAATGAACAATCATGAAACCTGTACGATTATAACCATGGGTACAATGAACCAGCATATATTTAGGATTCTTTGATTTCTTTTGTCCGTCAAGGAACATCATTGCCTGAAAGAACAGCAAACGTTGTTGGCGATGATAGTTTACAGGAAGCTTTCTTAAAACATGGCATATGTTCTATGCAGTAAAAGAAAGGCTGACCGGAGAAATTAACGACAGTTGGGAAACTATCCATACAATTTACACCAAAGCAGGGGAAAAAAGAAATGACCAGGAGAGATAAAAAATGACCAGGTTACTGATAAACAATGTCCAAATCAATTCATTGTATAGAATCCAACAATAGAAATTGCAAAAAGATGCAGGCCCCTCTGAAATTAGCAACACGATGAGCAGTCTAGCAGAACACAGAAAGATGGGAAGTGTAAACATCACACACAACCGATGATAAAAACAGTTGTGCGATTAAGATATGGGAACAGAATAGCAAGAGATGGAGTGTGTTCGCCGATGACAAGAGGCTCGCAACAGAGCCTAAGGTAATTAAGTGGATGGATATGTTTGTGCTAGATCTCCTTGATCGGCAAATTTATAAATATAGGTTTAGGCCATTGCAACGTATTCAAGCTTACAACCGATCTCACGTACTCTAGTAAACCGAAACCAACAGATCTCCTAACAATAACCTACTTAACCAACAAGCCACAACATAACAATTTCCAATCCAACTATATCTCTAAAGATTCAAATAAGCACGCCTTATCCTTGACGATCTGCTTCATGCATAGCTCAAACTGTCAGACCAGGCAACCAGAATAAGGCCAATAAAAAAGCTAGGTACAATAAATAAAATAACTAGGAGCATAAACTATGGTGCCTAGAGGTGAAAGAGAAATGAAAATTCTTTGAGTAACGCATAGCCATATATACTATCCAGAGTCAAATATACTGCTTTTGCAGAGATATGTATCCACAGACTGTACCTCATAGACAAACACATTAACAGATTCATTGTCAGGTACAGCATCTCTCCCCTTGCATGGAATCTAATCGAAAAACATGTTAGTAAAAAAAAAGGACCTTGAGAAACAAGAAAGCATTTAAGCTAAGCAATCTCACCTTGACATGCTTAGTACCTTGACTCGTCCATTCTGCTGGTAAATAATACCGGGTGGTATTTGTCAAATCAATCACCAGACATACCTAAAAGAGGAAAACCCAAAGTCAATACAGAGTGTATGTTGCCAGCCTAATTACGGCTGTTTTGCCCAATATTTGGTTAAAATGATAGGTGATCGAGTGTTCAACGTTTAGGTGAACACTGATGCATACAAATACATATAAGAAATGGTGTAACCAAAAAAATGATAATGAAATAATATTTAAACTTCTAAGGGAATTCCATAAACCCCACCTATTGATGTCATAAGCTTAAGTGACTTGCTATCTATGTGCATATGGAATACATGCCACTATATATACAGGAAATTCTGGACAAAGGGGGCATTCGTAGAATATCAGGACTAACTTCAAGCCTCAGATTCCATTCACAGATTGGACAGATGGTAGGTGTCTAAGAGAAAGTGGCGGAATGGCATCTCCAACTTTGAAATCAAGCCATTAGATTCCATTGATCATACAGTTTAAACATTGTTCTTAAGGCAGTAAAGCGATCTGCAGTGACCTACCCCTTCTTATCACCTAGGAGCTTAAGGTGAGGCAGTAAAGTAGACGCCATACACAAAAATATAAGATATAAGAGAAGGGTAAATAGGAGCATCGATGGGCCACAGCCACAAGCAGTCAGCCCACCCAATCAATAAAAGTCATATCCAAGCCTGCCCATACCCTCCACTGCCCCCCTCATATACCCTAGCTCCCTATGACATCCACTGGATGCTGCCTCCCGATCCCTGACACCACCAACAACCCAGAACGAAGCATAACAAAGCACAGCAAGAGAAAATGTGATGAGCCCTGCTGCCCACAAGCACCTACACAGCTCTGTAACCTGCACGCCCCTGAACCACCCTCCCTCCCTAATGGCCTACTTCTATCCAGATGGAGGTCCATCATCGACCCTTTCCAGAGCAGACCGAGAGATCAGCCGGTGACTGGACTGGAGACAGCAAGGATAGGAAATGTTGAGAGGGAATTTCCTGACTGCTGGTTCCCCTCATTCTATTTCTTTCTTCTGCACAGTTCCTCCTTCCTGCTTTCCCTCTTTTGGCTCAGCGCCTTCTCACCTAGGCAACAACTAGGACAACACCTTAAGAAAAACTGGTTGAAAATCAATTGGAGAACGTAACAGTGGAGTGCGCACCACAAAGAACAAATTGTGCTGGTTTATTTATGTCAATAAGGATGAATTCATCCTTTTTACTTCTATTATTGTTCAGGGGCATTGAAAATGACGACAGCACTGAAAAATTCGGAAGGATCTCAGAGCATGCAAAGATAGTATATCTGTGCAGGAGAAATGTCACTATAGGACGAAGACATGGGAATGGAAGGAGGATGTGCTGTGCACTGTGCACTGTGCACTGCTGGCATGAGAAGACACAAGGGAAGACAAAAATAATAGAAGGTGGTTGCAAAATGCTCCAAAAAAGGTGGCTTCCTAACATACCTTTGTGGCAACAGATAACTAATAACTGCCCTCCTATCTAGCATATATCACCATCTAGCCCACTAAGTGCTCATTAGGAAATACATGCCACCTAGCATCAACTTCTTTTTAGAACATTATAGGGTTGTACACAAGAAAAGAAACTCATTCCCAGGGGCAGCCTGATTTCAATGTACCAAATTTCTGTATACAACAAATGTTAATAGAAAACGAGACTACCTTCACATAATGATTAATATAATAGGAGGGACTACAGTGTGATCCACAGGAACAAGCAAGTAATACTTACTTCACGCCCAGCTTTTCTTTGTCTGTTAACTAGTTGCTTCGAGGAGTATCTCTTCCAGGAGGCACCGATTCATTGAATGTTTCATCAAGAGGAACTTTGGATGGTATGATTTTATCTATTGGATCCCCAAATGCAGGACAGTCCAACCAGCCTGAAATCGCACCAAGATACAATACATATATAAAATCTACATCAGAAAAATGACAGTGGAAAAAAAGAACAACGAATAAGCAGGGGGGGGGGGGGGGGGGAGGTGAAATGTATCAGTAAACCAAACTGTTCAGAAAATTGCTGAATACTTCGTACCCTGAGGTGCCTCTTTAATGCGACTAGGTCTTTTGGGTTGAGGAACATAATCATTCCTGGTCTGCTGGGAATGTAGCCTTGAAGCATCATCCTGATGCTCTCTCTTTAGTTTCCTGCGTCTCTCTTCACGCTCCTGTCAAGAATAGCAAGGTCATGTAGGTATGGTTAGTATCAATAAACCAAGCTTGCAGGCTCAGTATGAAAGGGAAACTAAAATGAACTGTTTAAAGAGCCACAAGGCCTTTGTGGCACATAAATAAACATGGATGCATACCAGCATGTATGAAAAACAAAGGCAGTCAGATTAAATCACAAGAGAAACAAGGAAAACATATTGAACATCAAAATCATCATTCTACAACAAATCCAATGTATAATCCACTATGCTCGTGATGCACATTACAAGACAACAAATTTAAGTGTATTGATGAAGACTACGGTGTCCACATATTTAACAGCTTCCATCCCTTTGTGGAAACCATTTTCTTCAGCTAATAATGTCAACCAAGCAAAGCTATACGCGGGTACTGAACAACTCGTATCAGCAATCATTAGTAAAATCCAATAACAATATGTCAAGGGCACGGTATATGGAATGAACATCAACACAAAATAAAGATAGTTGCGTACCCGGCGCATTATTGCGACAGCAGACTCAACAGGTTCCACCTGAGCATACTCAACCTCAACCTTGTCATCATAAGGCTGATGCTCATCATCGTCGGGCAATGGCGATGCATTCAAATCCATAGAGAAGGTCATTCAACGCGGCAATCAGTTCTGTTGGACTTGCACCTACAGCAGAAAAAAAAACGTGTTGGGATATAGTGTACTCAGACATTTGTATGTATGTGGAAAACGAACCCATCAGAAGCAAATAAAAAAATGGCCGGCATTCAAAGAATTAGTGCGAAGAGAGCACGTGCTGTGCAACCCAAGTTTTGCTAGGCGCTAGGCGGATTCTAGGCGGTGACCCACTGCCTAGCGCCTAGGCGGGAGTAATCGTGCCTAGGCGTTCTAGGCGTTTTGCTAGGCGTTTTGGCATTTTAGCCATAATTATATATAATATATAGGTTACAATAATTCTGAATATATAGATTACAATAAATATAAAGAGGGCTAGTAGACTTACCTGATTCCTTTGCAAGTTGACACTTATCTGAATGATTTCAGCAACCTTCCAACCATTAGCAAACCATATCAGCAGCTAGTAATCACAAATGTAAAGCACAAACAAGTGGATAGGACGCCTAGCTCCGCCTAGCGCGCCTACGCGCCGCCCAGAAACGCCTACATCCGCCTAGCGCCGAGGACTAGGCCTCACCCCTAGTCGCGACGGAGGGCTCCGCCTAGCGACTAATCCCGCCTAGGCGTACACCCAGAAACACCTAGCGGAACTTGGTGTGCAACCCTTGCGTGAATGCACACAAGTATGGAGGCGTTCCAGGAACCATTGGAAGCGAATAGAGAAATAAGCATTCAAGGAATCAGCCGAAACAACGCGTGTAGAGTGGAGCAAAGCCTAAGCCACAGAGCGCGGAACACACGCGAGCCGCTCCGAGGAGCACAAACCGCCGAACCAGCTAGGGTTCGCGAGCACGCGCCCAATTCCCCACGCCCGTGCTCTTCCACGAGTCGCGTGGGACACAGCGCGAGAAGCCTAGGCATGCCGAGCGAGCGCAACCGCCTCTACCCGCGGGGAAAAAAAAACACGGCGGGACGGACGGGACTCTACCTCGCGCGGCGGCGCGCGAATGTCGCCCAGGCTAGGCCTGCCCCTTTCTACCGGCGGGCTGCAACGGAGCGGACCCCCGAAGTCGCGCCAATGGACACGGCGACGGGAGACGAGGACCGGCGGCGAGGCGGTGGCGTTCAGAGAAGATGCAGGGGGCCTACTTTTGATTTAAGTTGAGGGAGGATCGGTTCCTTCCCTAAAATCAGGACCTGCGTGGGCGTGGCCAATGTTTGTGAACGTGATGATGGCTCTTAGTCCTACCTGGGCCGGCCTATTCCTTCGTATGGGCTGTAGGATAGTTAGGCCCAGTTCCGCGTTATGTAACAAAAACAAAGGCCCAAAGTGCACCTCAACAAAAAAAAGAAAGAGAAGAAACGTTGGCTTTGCGTAGTAGGCACATGTGCCCATTGGAATGGATTCAGTTTGGCTTGGCATCCTTGACGTCGCGCGCGTTTCCGGCCAATGTCCATGCGTGCGTACAAGACAGAACCTTTTGGGCTTGGGCCCACCCTGTCTCTGACTGATTGGCCTTCTTGATCCATGGGCATCCCGTTCCCGTGCCGAGAAGGATCCTGCCTCCGTAGCTGCTATACGAGGATCCTTTTGCGTAGAATTCACCAGTCAGTCCGGAGCAAAATTCAGACAGCAGGAGCGAAATGGTTTTGATACGATACGATACGAGCCGTTAATTTTGAGCAGATCGTGCAGGGAAGTCGATCGCTGCCGTATCATCTATCGCATCCGATTAGTTGAACTGTGTGCGTGTGTTCCTCGTGGATCTGGTCAGTGCGTTTGAGACAGGTTTCTGCAGACAGGAGATCCGACGTTTCGTTTCGTTTTGTTTTGTTTTGTTTTGGGAAAAAAAAAACTGAACAGACGACCCAATGTCTCAATGGCATGAGCATGGGGCGTCCATGATGGTACAGTACCATTGTACCAACAAGGGGCCAGTGCTCGATGGGTCATTGGATCCGCAGAGGGACCAGCATCGTGGCTCGTGCCTGCGTGGGTTCTCTTGTCTCATGAACCACTCAGATCCATCCCCAGTTGCATCGCATCGCATGTTGGTGTTGCTCCCTGGCTGGATCCATGTTCAAAAATCCCAACAATAATGAGAATAAACTGTGTCGTCTGCCAGTACCACCATGCATGATGGATCGATGAGGATGAGGTTGAGATTGAGGATGGTCTCCAGCTCCAATCTGTCATTTGTATCGATCGCTTGCAGATCGACTTGCAGTTGCAGTCTTGTCCCAACTGAACCTGGACTACTAGTGGACTGCACTGAACGTCATTGTCGGGGATATTCAGAAACGATCATCTGCTGGACCGACCTGGTAGAGCCACAAACAAGAAAGTAGGTGAGTGAGCACAAATACTGTATCTCCAGTGTTGCATCTGCATCTGCGTCCCTTCTTATTGGCTTCCAGCACCCAATGAGATAGATTTATGAGGTGATCGAGTTGGTTGCACATCTACTCTCAACTGATCGATTAGCATGGTCCAGCAGAGACTCCAGAAACGGCTGGATGGATGGATGGAAGAAGGAGAAGGTTGCAGCTGCAGATCGATCGAGCAGCTGTAACTGGACCTGGACTGGACGACTCGCCAGTCTGGAGAGCACTAGTAGTAGTAGAAGGTGCGAACGCACGAACGAGCCGAAAGAGCACGGGAGTAGGAGCTGCTACCGTACGTCCTCAACCACACTGGTTCTGGTTGGTGAATGAATGGTGAGCATCAGAGCAGGTCCAGCGCCTCAGCTCCGGATCGATCACCAGCTCCCTCCCTCCTCCATGCATCATGGACTCATGGTGGAGTACCACTCCACTGCCACGGCGTCACATGCTGCTCGTGCTCCTGATGTAAAAGTGGTTCATAAACTGCATGTCTGCTTGCAGACGATCCATCATGGATTAGTTTGTTCTCAACACACGAACAACCCATCTCGTCATTAATACCGAGAACTCACAACAACTTTATTACATGAAACATGCCGAATTCTGTTGGAATTGAAAAAAAAAAGTCAGATTGAGCACCTGACTACAATTACAACAGCTCAAGGATGGATGACAACGGAAGAAGGTCCATCATGAACGCACGATCCATAGCAATGGTACGTCAGCCGTCAATGAAAAACATGCTGACGCACGCCTCATTGACTTATTCAGCTCGTCTTTGACTTTCAGTTTCTCCACACCACCCCGTTCTATGAGGCCGTATCGTGATCGCCAACAAATTTCAAATGCGCATTGATCCCCTGGACCGGAGATCGACCGAGAGGACACGCCAAGATTTTGTACAAATCTAGTGCGGCACTTCATATATATTTCATCAGCCCAGCACGACGTCCTCCTACCTTCGATGTAACAAGTCCCAACCACAAGTTGTTGATGAAATCAATCACTCACCACATGCCTGCAGCGCAAGACCTGACTACTTTAGTGCTGGAGTACGCCGGTATACACATGTTTGACCGTTAAGTGCCATGGGACACATTAGGAACATGATAATATTATAAAATAGGGAGTGTTTAGTTATCTGTCAATAAATTTTATATGGTGAAATCTATCGTTTTTTTTATATAAAAAAGTTATAGCACAAATTTTAAAGAATACAATTAAAGATAGAGAAATTTGACAGATTTAGTAAAAAAAATCTATCGATAAATAAATAGCACTACAAAATACTATTTACCAAGTTATGTAACGGACAGTTCAGATACTACCTGTTTAAATCTAAAAACTTTTTGGAAAATAACACTATATCACTTTTGTTTGTATTTATCAATTATTCTTTAATCATGCAGTTGCTAGGTTCAAAAGTTTTATCACACAAATTACAGACAAACTATATAATTAGTTATTTTGTTTATCACATTTATTAATGTTCTATACATACGTCTAAAGATTGGATGTGCCGGAAATCTTATAAAGTTTTGAAATTTTGAAGCAATCTAAACAAGGTCTAATTGTATAGTATTTACCTAGTGGTGTTTAGTCAACGCTCAACTTTGCCGTTCGGCGTGACCCATGATCTGCACTCTGCCAAATCAAACAGAAACAGGTTTGGGATTTAGCAGAAGACACATGTCCTGAGCATGAACGTTAGCCTCTCAGCCTCTCAATCTCTTTGTGTCCCTCCTTTCGCCAAGCCTCATTCTAGGCTCTGATTGATACATCTAACTAAAATTTAGCTAAATTTTACTAATTTAGTTGGAGCATCGGAACAATCCCTTGATCCGGTGATCTGCCGGTGTACACAGCTGCAGGTTCGTTGGAGTAGACCATTATTCCAACTTTCCATGTAGCTGACGTGACATGTAACGAACTCTGCTATATATATAGTACCTGGATCTGGATCTTAAATAAATAAGCTTAGGGCATGTTTAGTTCCGAAAACTTTAGGAATTTTGGCACCGTAACATTTTCGATTTTATTTGGTAATTATTGTTCAATTATGTCGCAACTAGATTCAAAAGATTCGTTTCGGACAGACAAACTGTGTAATTAGTTATATTTTTTACTAAACAAAACCCACATTTCCAGAAGACAAAAGGCCTGAACGCGTCAGATCTATGTTAATTCATGCCTTCCTGTCATCCAGAATAAGAAAATACTTTAACGAATGCAGTACTTAGATTAGAGGCATAGAACTAGTGGAAAGTTAGAATCAAGTAAAGTGTGTTTCAGGTGTGGAGGAAGATGGAACATGCAATGCAATGGTTACAACTTTAGTTGTTGTCTTGCTCAGTCAAACAACGGCTAGGCTCATCGTTGGTTGACTGTACTGGTATAAACCCTGGTCAGTTGGTCCATAGCCCACCATTAGCAGAGCATCAACCAGCGTATCTTTCTCGCTGGCAGCCTCTGCAGGCTCTGCACGGACTTCATCACACTTTCACCTACTCCCATTGCTCCCCCATTAATTTACCGGATCAAAAGCACCTTCCTGTCCATCGAGGAGGAGAGAGAGAAAGAGAGTGTGTGCGAGTCCGTCAAGAACAGCAAGCAGCGCAGAACCCAACAAACATTTAAGAGGGGCAGAGCTAAAAAAAAATCGCAGTCTTGGCATCCGCCGTTTCTTGCGTGCATCCCTACCACGCCGCATCCAAATCTCCCTGCTGGAAGTGCAAGCAGCCGTGGCATCCGCCGTTTCTTGCGTGCTTCCTTTCTTGGTTCTTATTCTTACTAGCTGCCATCCTTGGTACTGAGCCAGCGGAGAAGAGAGAGAGAGGTGAACGCCGCCACGCGGCCCATGGTGATCCCGGTGCTGGACACCATGGCCGTGTCCTGTTAGGGGGTAAGCAACCGACGAAAGCAGCCATCTTTGGCTGCCGCGTCAACTACTCGTATCAAGAGGGAGAGTGTGTGGGGACCAGACCAAGCATGGAGGCGCTGGCCGCCGCATTCGCCACCGGCCTTCTCCTTGCCCTCGCGGCGGCGCCAGCGGGAGCCGAAACCGACTCCGCCGACGGTAAGAACCCTCAGCCCTGGGCGGCGGGCGTTCCCGGTTCCGGCTGGTGTTCTTGGTTTCTTGGGTTTCCTTTCTCTCTTGCTTTGCGTGCGACTAATGGTTCGGTTCCCTGCAGCCGCGGCGCTGGGGAATCTCTACACCTCCTGGAACAGCCCGTCGCAGCTGGCTGGGTGGTCGGCCAACGGCGGCGACCCTTGCGGCGCGAAGTGGCAGGGCGTCACCTGCTCCGGCGCCGGCGTCACCGAAATGTAAGATCCCGTGAACGCCCGCCCACATCAAAGGAACCTTGTTGATAGGTATCTTGCATCACCGTGTAGATTGGTTGTTTTTTTCAGTTCCATCATTCCTCTTACCATTAGGTGGGTTCAGTGATGGAAATGACCATGGCCTTTTTGGTTGATTTCCGGTGTTTGATCCTTGTTGTACCTATGCATTCATGTTAGTAATGAGTAATGGCAATTTAGGATTAGTAGGCTGTGATACAATCCAAATCGATGTTTCTCAAAGACCTTTGCTATTTCACTTGCTTCTTTCTTTGAAATTTTGTTCATTGGTGTCTGAACTCCTTTATTTACTTGTGGTTATGGAGATTCCTAGACATGAATATACGTCATGCTTATCAATTCTGTGTTTCTTCTGTCATAATATGCAGCAAGCTTCCAGGGATAGGGCTTGATGGTTCTCTTGGATACGAACTCTCCAGCCTGTTCTCTTTAAAAACACTGTGAGAGCTGCAACTTGTCTGTAGTCTTTTTTCCCCTCTATATAACCACCGTTTTGATCCACAATTTCATAACATGCAGAGATTTGAGCAATAACAACTTGCATGGTTCAATCCCTTACCAGCTTCCACCTAATCTCACTAATCTGTATGTGTTTTTTGTCCCTCCAAGTATATTTTTTTTTCTGTACTATCTGGCATTTCACTGTGAATGGTGGTGCAGGAATTTGGGTAGCAACAATTTCAATGGCAACCTTCCATACTCTATATCAAATATGGCTTCGATTGAATACCTGTAAGCTGATAACCAGTGCAACCTGACCTTGTTACGTTTTGTTTGCACAATATATCGTTAGATCATGCTGGAAAAGTATAATTCACTGAAACTTTTCATGCAGTAATCTCAGTCACAACTCACTTTCTCAGCAACTGGGTGATCTATTTAAAAGCCTCAATTCACTTTCAGAGCTGTAAGATTTGCTGATCCTTTCTTCATTACAAGACTTAACTTTACCTAATTAATTTCTTACACAACCCCTCTTTCATCCCAATGCCAAATGAGCAGATGAATTGTGTTCTACAAAATGTAGCATTAGGAATGACATAGTTTCCTTTTCTTGAAATCCTAAGACAATCGCTAAGAACGAATGTGCTTCCCTTAAGGAAACACAGAATGGAAAAGAACTGAGTGTATCATTAGGGCATCTGCAGTGGTTGCATACTTTCATCGGACAATTGTTCACCTGCATGACACATATGACTAGATTCCTTATACTGCCAAACTGATTCAGCCCTCCTCCAGTGCATGAGTCGACTAACGGACCAAGAACAAATAAAAGAAATCGGTTGCAGGGGCTAGACCCATGATGTGCACTGCTGCAGCTCTGCCAGCCAGTGAATGGATCAATTTCTTTACTAGCTATGAATGGATGCATATGTTTGCATCGACTCTTTTCTCTCTTCCATGGTTTAATGTCCTCTAGTGATTGAATCGACTCAATGACTCATTGCCTTGCCACACGTGATGATATATCACTTTACACTCCTCACTGGAGATGGCCTTTGGCAATCTTGCCATTGCCATTATCACACCTTTGAGATACCTTTTTGCAACATTACCTTTCACTTGCTTTCAAATAAACCATCTGAGGCGCTTTTGTCTTCTTCAGATCTTTGTGTAAAACTCCATAGTCCATAGGGAGAACTAAGATGTAGAAGTTGACCAGGACATGAAAACATGACCGATTTACATGGCTGTTAGAATTGGAGTTTCAGATAATTTCATGTTCTTGTACCGTACAAAACCGACATCCCTATATCAGATGGATCATGTACTTTTTTCATAACCTGAATTTTTGTAGGATCTGAATTAGTATGTAAAAGTATAAAGACAGTCTTCCAATAAAGACTTTAAGGCTAGTAGTACATGCAATTGTTCCTTCGAAAATTTAACATTTATAATGTTCATAAGAAGTATCATTTTACTTGACACAACAAAACATACTGTTCATTTGGTTTCATGAATCTATCTTATACAACTTGTACTCCTTTACAGAGATCTATCTTTCAACAAATTGGCAGGGGATCTTCCCAATTCTATTGGTTCTTTATCAAATCTTTCAAGTCTGTAAGTATTAAACAATCTCTTCAAAGAAAGCTTCTACATTGCATTAGTTTTCAATGACGATGGGTTCATGTTTACCCGCTTTGCAGTTATATGCAAAACAATCAGTTAACCGGTTCTGTCAATGTTCTCCGTTGGCTAAGCCTTACTACATTGTAAGTAAACTGTCAGACAATATTTCGACTTCTATTTATGCTTGTTTGATAACTATAACTAATAACTTTTTTAAACAGAAACATAGCAAACAACAATTTCAGTGGTTGGATACCAAAAGAATTCAGCTCCATTCCAGATCTAACGTATGTTCCAAGTCTGTCTTCACTTTTCTATGGAAATTGTCATTGCTGGGTTGTAATTATTTGCTGTAAATGCAATCAGACTTGAAGGGAACTCATTTGCCAATGGACCTGCTCCCCCGCCGCCACCTTTTATGCCACCGCCACCTCAAAGGCCACGGAATCGTCCTAAGCGTCCTCAGGGGCCAGGAGATGCTCCTAAAGGTTCAGAAACCCCTACCATTCAAAGTAACAAGAAGCATGGCCTTGGGACAGCCCCGCTTGTGGGCATAATTGCTGGATCGATAGTTGCTGTTTTATGTGTGCTTCTGCTTTTGGTGTGCTGCATGTGCAATGCTCGGAAAAGAACTGATGATGCCAGCAGTGAATCAAAAGATTTTGTAGGTCCTCTGACAGTAAACATTGAGAGAGGTATGGCACTTTATGCTGTATAGTGTCTTGTTTCAGTACACTTCTAGGTTGATGCTAGATAAATATAGTTTATTCAGTTAACTAAGATGCTATTTTGTTAAAGAGGTAACCTTTGACTGTACCGCTGCCTGATTGATCTGGAAACCACTAATTGAAGAAATTGGTGATGATAACAAATTTATTGTACTTGAACCATTGGAATTTGCAAGGTTTGCATGCACTCAGTCTCAAGATCAGTATAATTGTGTAATATAGTTTTGTAGTTAGGACAGACATAATACCATGGCTGAAAACTCGAAAACATGGGATTTTTATGAATATATCTAATGGTCTCATTTATCTAAAATGATATATGGTTTCTTGGTCAGAAGATTACAACCAGAAGAGAGCACGATTACATAACTCTGAACTCTGATATTCCGGCCCCTTGATAGTTGATATTCTCACTATTCTCTTTGTTTTTGTTTTCTAGCTTCTAGCAGGGAAATCCCTGAGCAGATTGAAGATACCTCTATAGCAACTGCAAAACTCCCACCTCCTGAGAAAATGACTCCTGAGAGAGTTTACGGTAAAAATGGTTCTATGAGAAAGACAAAGGTCCCCATAACCGCAACACCTTATACTGTTGCTTCTCTCCAAGTTGCTACTAATAGTTTCTGTCAAGATTCTCTTCTGGGTGAGGGTTCACTTGGTCGTGTTTATAAGGCTGATTTCCCAAATGGAAAGGTAGTGTGCTTCTGGTAAAATCAAATCTATACATTTGGTGTATTTTATCGCAACCCTTCTTGCTAATACTCTACTGCAAACCATTCTAATGCATTATGAATCTGTGTAGTGCCATTTATCATTATTTCAGGCTTGTTACATTCTTTATAAACAATATAGCTATGAGGCCAAGTCCTCATGCTTTTGTTGCTTATTAGGTAGTATTTTTTTCTTGTGGGAATGGAAATGATATACATGTTGTTTCAGACCCTCTGCATGACTGTTATTTGTTAGTCATCCTGTGTACCACACCTGAGCTGTGTGTTATGATTACAGGTTCTCGCTGTTAAAAAGATAGATAGCGCCGCACTTTCTTTACAGGAAGAAGACAATTTCCTTGAGGCTGTTTCGAGCATGTCACGTCTAAGGCATCCAAACATCGTGCCATTGACAGGATATTGTGTTGAACATGGCCAAAGGCTTCTTGTCTATGAGTACATTGGAAATGGAACACTGCATGATATGTTGCACTTCTCTGATGAAATGAGCAGGAAGCTTACATGGAACATCCGCGTAAGGGTAGCACTAGGCACTGCTCGAGCACTTGAGTAAGTTCGAACTGTACTGCAGTATGTACTCCAAGGTTATGGCAGAGGATGCATATAATGTCTTCCAAATTTTCTTGTAGGTACCTGCATGAGGTGTGCTTGCCATCTCTTGTTCATAGAAATTTTAAGTCTTCAAACATTCTACTAGATGAGGAGCATAATCCACACCTATCTGACTGTGGACTTGCTGCCTTGACTCCAAATACTGAAAGACAGGCAAGTAACCCACATCTCTTCTACTGAAGTTGTTTTCAAATATCCATTTTTAGAATCTGTAGTTTCTACTTGGTCCATGGATTAACTAATTGGCCTGTCAGTACAGGTTTCAACTGAAGTCTTTGGATCATTTGGCTATAGTGCCCCAGAGTTTGCCATGTCTGGCATTTATACTGTAAAGAGCGATGTGTACAGTTTTGGAGTGGTAATGTTAGAGCTATTGACAGGGCGGAAGCCACTAGACAGGTATGTGATCTAGCTTGTATCCAATCCTGGTTCGTTGCATCTTGTAAGAAGTTGAAATAGCCTTCGGATGATTATTGCAGTTCCAGAGAGAGGTCAGAACAGTCTCTTGTTAGATGGGCTACCCCTCAGCTTCATGATATTGATGCACTTGCTAGGATGGTTGATCCGGCATTAAATGGAATGTACCCAGCTAAATCACTCTCTCGTTTTGCAGACATAATTGCACTCTGCGTTCAGGTATATTCTTGATTTGCGACACATGTTATGTTGTTGATCTGTAATGGCCAAGCTCCCATGGTGGCCTTAATTTTTTTTACAAAAATCTTTCATGGAGAAACTGTCTTGCAGAATAGTGCCAAATTTATTAATATTTCGAGCCTACTACTTAGTTGGGTGCTTTACCACATAGAATCATTCGGTGGAAAGTTTTTATTGGTTCCTTTGGGCTCCTATTTTTCCTTAAGGAGACATATACTAAGAAGGCGTGTTTTATATCTTTTGTTTCTGCAGCCTGAGCCAGAGTTCCGCCCACCCATGTCAGAGGTTGTCCAGCAACTTGTGCGCTTGATGCAGAGGGCTAGCATAGTAAGGCGGCAATCAGGAGAAGAGCTAGGGTTTTCATACAGAGCCCCAGCAGAACGAGAAGGAGACCTGAGAGACCTTTCCTTCTAAGCAAGTGCTTCCATGATACAAGTGCAAAGCAGCTCGGAGGCTCAATTTGCAAGGAAAAATGTCTGAAACACTCGTATAGTCATATGACTTGGAGAACTCGAGCTGATCGCAACAGTTCAGGACCGAATGAGTTTGAGAAGATAATTTTAGTACCTATTGTTCAACTTCGTTGATTCTTCTACGTTCGTCCCATTTTCCAGTCAGTATACTTTATGCTGTATCTAAACTGAGGCCCAAGTCTTTGGTGGTGTATAGCTGATTATTGGTGGAGAAGAAGGAAAAGAAATGTAACATGATTGATGCTCTGTTAAGTTTTAATGACAGAAATCTCTTAAACCTCACTACAGCCATTCACATATACTGTACTTGATAGATTGCTTTGCTTTCCAACCAATATGGTATAAAACCTCTCGGTTCAGCTCAGTCCAGTCCGGTTCCTACCTCATGGCTCATGTTCTTCAGTTTGTTCCTGGAACAAGAACAGTGTTCCCAATTCGTATATACCGTTCTTCCTATGTTCCTGATACATGAAGAACGGGGGTATCATAATACACAAATGCCAGTTTCATGTTTTGTCGGAAATTTGGTCCTTTATAATATGAAGATGAAGACCATGATATCTGATACGTGGATCGTCGTCACAACATCCCTCAATGTGCAATTGCAAGTATACAGCTCTCAAGTATGGCTCTGTAATCAGTAATCACCGTACTAAAGTAGCGTTGCAGCAGCAGCAGCAATTCCTATATCTGACAGGTGGGTCCTAAACTGCTGTTGCTAACTGTGTTTTGTGAATCCATGTTTGCAAATCGTAAATACACCAAAAATCAGAGATCCAATGGAGATGAGAACTCCTAAGCATCCCTCTTCACCCATCTCTGTCCTTTATCAAGTTGCCAATCATCTTGCCAAGAGGCACGGTGCCCTTGGCCATGATCTCGAGCCTGGACGTGTTGGAGGCGTTCCCGAATAGTGCGAGCCCAAACATCAAGAGCTCCGGCAGGAAGAGTCTAGATGACAGGAAACCGTGCCAGTAGTGTGGCTCCAGGTCGAAGAAGGCACTGAAGAACCGGCGCGTTCCTTCGAGGTCCAGCTTGAGCAGGACGTCCATGCCGAAGCAGAAGAACTCCCTCTGCCGCCGCCTATTGGCTGGCCACAGCTGCTTCCACACCTCAGCAGAGAGCGCGTCCCCAGCCATGCCGCCGTTGCCGTTGCCGGTGTCGAGGAACCTCACGATGGCGTCGGCCACGATAGGCGCGGTGGCAAGCGTGCGCGCCACCATGTAGCCCGTGGACGGGTGCACCATCCCGGCGGTGCCACCGATGCCAACCACCCTCTGTGGTAAGACGGGCAGCGGGCCTCCCATGGGGATGACGCAGCGCTCGTCCTCCTCGACGCTCCGGACGCGTATCCCCAGGTGCCTGAGCCGCGCGGCCATGCGCTCCTGGATGTCATCCATGGCGAGCCCCGGGCGCGCGACGAGGGACGTCTCCTCGAGGAAGATTTTGGTGGGGGAGAAAGGCATGGCGTAGAGGAAGGTGGGGATGCGGCGGTTGCGCTCCCTCATCTCCGACCCCTCCGGGAGGTGCGAGTCGCGCCAGTCCATGAAGAGCATCTTGTCGATGTCGAACGGGTGGGCGTCCACCTCGGCGAGGATGCCGTAGGCGACCTGGTACCCGGGGTTGTACGGCTTGTCGTACTGCACGAGGCAGCGCGAGAAGCCCGTGGCGTCGAGCACGACGCTGGCCGGGACAGCGACGCCGTCGTCGCAGATGAGGAGGGAGGAGGCGTCGTGGTGGACGGCCTTGGCGACCTTGGCCTGGTGGAACACCACGCCGTTGGCGACGCACCGGTCCATCATGGTGGACTTGAGCTTGCGGCGCGCCACGCGGGCGTAGGGCCGGTCCAGCGACTTGGCGCGGCCCCCGCCGTCGTCGTCGATGAAGACGGAGGCGGAGGGCCAGACGGTGTCGAGGCAGTGGGAGAGACCCATGGCCTCGAACTCGTCCACCCACACGCCGTAGTTGTTGGGCCACACCACCGCGGGGGACGGGTCGATGGCGCACACCGACAGGCCCGCCTCCGCGACGCGCTGCGCCACCGCGAGGCCCGCTGGCCCACCGCCCACCACCGCGAGGTCCACGGGGCGGGCGCGCGCCGGGTCGTAGCGGGGCAGGTCGAGGGAAAGCAGCTCCGGCCGCGTGGGCGGGGCCAGCGACCGTAGCGCCGCGGCCGACGCTGGCCCCGCCATCCCCGCCGTGGCGCGGCAGAGTACGGACGCGCGCGGCGCGGGCGGCGGCGGCGGCAGCAGCTTGCAGGGGTGGTGGTGGGTGCGGAGGAGGAGGGCGGTGGCGGCCATGGTGGTGGCCTCGGTGGGAGGTGGGGGGGAATTGGAGCGCGGTGGAGCCGTGCAATCCTGAGCCTGAGGCGGTGGTGATAAGCAGCAGCTGATTTCAGTGGGGGCACCACTGTCGATCCAATTCCTAATGTGGCATTCTTCACACAAGCACCTCAAATGTTTTGTGAATATTGTCTTTAGCCTTAAACAAGGTACATCTCCCACATGCATCACACACACATTGTATGTCTTTAAGGTTAGTCCCATATAAGGCTAGTCTATTGAATTTTTAACGAGGGGTTCATGTCAGAAGTGACTTTTAGAGCGAGCGTATGTATATTCAAATTTTCGAAGAGAGTGCAATACACTTAAATACGCGAAGAGGATGCCATGTTTTATAATCTGCATGGATCATATTGCCATTGGCGTGATTTATATAGCGTAGGACATGTAATGTAGTCCCTAAGGTTTTATTTTTCTAATTTTGAAAGAACACTTCACACGAGCTCAGCTTGAAACATTTCCCTTCGACTGGATATTGACATAATGACATGGAAACATCTAAGTTTAGGCTTAGCACTAAATAAGAAAGAATCAAATATGACACTCCCTTAGGCAGGAAAGCCAACTAGAAGGGAGAAGAAAGGGAATTTGCTACATTCTTAGTAGAAAGCCATGATATTGAGTTGTGTACTTGTGTGAAGAACTCCCTCGATCTATTAACCCCCTCCGATCCCCATTGTCTCCTTTTTCACTTCCCAGGATATTAGGATTCTTCTATCGTTCTATCTAGCCTCGTACATGTAGTGGAGTGTCTTGCTACTTCAATATGAAAAATAAGATGGGGTAAAAAAACCCCAAAGGGTGTCTATTTATGGCTTTTCAAAGTTGCTTTTAGATCTTGTTTGGTATAACCCTGGTTTATTGGTGGAGTAATCCTTTTTAGCTTGAGCTGGTCCACTAGTGAAGTTAAAGCCGTATTGAAAAAATATTTGGTAAAACAACTTCTCATATTAGATATGAGAGAGGGATTCATCTAGTGTCTACTCTATGTGAGAACGAGTTTTAACGAGTTTTAAGTTAGGAGTTGTTATATCTAACCCTATTTGGCAAGGAAACAACTTTT
Source organism: Microstegium vimineum (assembly GCA_022036555.1). NCBI lineage: Eukaryota > Viridiplantae > Streptophyta > Magnoliopsida > Poales > Poaceae > Microstegium > Microstegium vimineum. The sequence continues at coordinate 41,232,036 of CM039121.1, read as the reverse complement.
GTAGTTGTTGAAGAAGTTGTATCAAACAAGACCTTAGCAGTGTGTTCGACTAATCTGTTGCAAAATTTGGAAATCATAGAATGACTTTAATCTGATTCAGAACTATTTTTTCATAAATGCTAGCTAACTCGGAGCTACAAAATTATACCCCCTTCATTTTAAATTGTAAGTCGTTCTGGTTACATACATAGTTTCTGTTCTATATGTATATAGAAAAAGTCAAAGCTGACTTAATTTGCGCATTCATAGGAATGGATCACGCCGGCCGTTACATGATATACAAGGAAAGATGAAGGGCAAGTCTGCGAAAACGTAGTTTGCCGATTCTACCGATAGATCCTGCGCCGGCCTTCGCAGGTAAGAGACAACAACAGGTGGAGCGAAGACATGGGTTCCATCCACAACCACCACCACGAGCACAGCATCGGAGCTTACCCCAACTACTTGTCACCTTCCAAACCGTCCAAATTGGTAGCAATGTTTATTCAGGACACTGACAAGGAGATGTGTCGTCCTGAGTCTGGGACTATATGCGAGAGCTAGCTAAACTGGCCATCAGTCGGTGTCATCATGAACATGAAGGCAGTAGCATCAACATAGACGGCACCAAAGAATCTTCGCATCATTCAATTCACAAATAGTATGCGCAAATTGCATGTAAAGTTGACTTAGAGAGAATGGTAATAAGGCGCACTTTGGTTGAACATTAGTATTTTGAAATGACAACGATCATGTGTTCGTCATCACCCCTGGCCCACTAGTCAGTACACACATACTAGTACAGAAGATGGAAGCCGAACAGAACACCATCAGCAATGGCCCCCTCTGATGAGAGAGAGCTCACACTGACTACACATGTTCAGACAAAATGGCCCCAACATGACATATACAGCTTGCGTACCTATTATACTATATCGTTTCTAAAGAGCAAAACTCAAGAAAAAGAGTAACATACAGCTTGCACATGAATATGTCACTTCTACTACTAAACATCCAATCCTAAATAAAATCTATAAAAAAGGAACTAAACTGGTGCTACTATTCAGTAATATATTTTCAGAGAGAGAGAGAGAGAGAGAGACAGGGGAACTTCTTTTTTTGAGACGAGAGACGAAAACAGGAGAACTTGTTACGGCATAAGTAGGTGCTAGAAGACACATCGTACACATCTTAATTAGGCTCCTGCTAGGTACTGGTAGTTGTGGACGGAGTGGTGCCAATTCTGCTAGTTGTGCGTGGGCGGGTGCCTGTGGACGGAGTGGTAGTCGGCGGTGAAGGGAATCGGCCGCCGGCCACCGAAGTTAACCTGCGAAGCAGCAGCAGGCATCTTCCAGCTGCTGCTTCTTCTCAAACGGCGGCGGCTACTGTTGGTCTTCACCGCCTCCTCATCCTTCCTCCTCCTGACGGTCGCATCCTCCGCCGCCGCGGCTCCTGATGAGCTGCTCACGTACCCTTGCTGCCCTCCGTCGTCGCCGATGGCGGCCGCCATTAGCGGCGGCAGCTCTGCAAATGCCAAATGGAAGAGGCGCATTGTACATGCATGCATCAAGCACCGGCCACATTGCGCAAACAGAATCCGTACGTGTACGTCTGAAGTGCGTGTGTGTTTGTTGGGTTTACCTCTGCGCGCGGTGGCGACGACGACGGCGACGGGGCTGAGCGCGGCGAGCAGTAGGAGGAGGCTCAACAGGACGACGCACTTCAGCTGCTGCCGCCGCATAACTGACTGCTGCCAATGGGCCTACTATGAAACAAGGCGTACGTGAATTTGACTGACTGAACGCACGGAAGTCTGAAGGGAAAGGAAAGGCAGGAGCAGGAGAAGGAACAAATAAACTGGAAAGGCTGGCACGCAGAGATGTTTTAAAGGGGGGTTAGTTCAGGTTCAGACTACAGAGGTACACGCACACGCACACGCACACGTACACACACACACACCATTGGTCAAAGCTTTGGACTCCATGCCATGCAATGCAGCAAGCATGGTGTGCTGTCTGTCCCGGCCTGTACTTTTAAACCCTTGCTGCATTGCATGGGGCTCTGCGACCTGCCTGATTAACCGAGCTGGTCATTGGCCAGTTTGTCACTTGTCCCTTGTCACTAGTCAAGCTGCTGCTTGCTTTGCTTCTCCCGATGGCGTACGTCCGTCGGTCGTCGTCTTAGCTTCTGATGAGCTCTGTTGTAATTTTCGTAAAACAACTAGGATCGAGGAGGCCTCGATCGCCATTGCATTTTGCTTGGGGTTGAAGATGGATGGATCCATCTTGGTGCCCGTACGTGGGCCAGCAGTCGTCTGGATTCAAGATTCAAGGACACGACGACGCCGTGCCGCCGGCATGGTATTGCGTGAGCGACACGGGCGCATGGCTTTTGTGGCCTCGTCTTCAGGCTTTGCAGGCGTATTCGCGCCAATCATGGCGGCAGGCATGATTCCGAAAGCTGCGACGACCTGCGTGCCACTGCCGCCATGGCTTCGACACCGACGCCGGGGACGTGCTGCTGCATGTTAGTATTCCTGCTGGTTACGAGGACAGGGGTCCGCCCTCCTCGACCGGATCTGGTCCGAAACTGATCGAACGGCTACTACACTAGTAGTGCTAGTACTAGACTACAAGTCTACAACGAACCGCGCGCCAGAGTTTTTTTTTTTAAAAAAAAATTCTCACCAGACAGTCAACTCGGTCTTTTTGGAAGGGAGATCCCGGTCTCATGCATCTTTGCTTGCTTAATTGCTGCCGTGTCAATTTGTCAAAGTCAGAGAGAGAAGGGGGAGGTCTCGCTCTCAACTCGCAGACGGCTAAAACGATATGCACCGTCGATTTTGATGCCAATTACCAAAAATTATATTTTCTCTTGAGAATAATATGACAAATAGAGGAAATATCACGATATTATATTCTTTTACTAGACGTATTATAGGCATATACATCCTACCTATTCCTATCAGCATCTTCGTTTCGGGCAGATAGGTCTTAAAATTGACGAAATTACTATAGGAGCCGTCGTTGTATTCCATCTGTCATGTAATGTACTCTCGATGTTAGTGAATACGGTTAATTTTTTTTATCATGTTTGCGGCTCAAGTTCATGCATTTACAAGGCAGGTGCAACTCAACCCCCCCCCCCCCCCCCTCGGTTTACAGTAGCTTCACCGCGAGTGTTTTGTTGTATACTCCCTCTGTCCCTTTATCAGAGTCGTTTTAGATTCTATCAAAGTACAACACAGATTAAATGAATCTGGATAGAAAGAGGGTCTAGACACAGAACACAAGCTGTGAATGTGGACAGACTTACTGACTGCCCCAGCGACATGCAAAACCGGACAGAGGGAGTACATGAAAAAAAAAAGAGAATTAAGATGCTTAGAAGTCTATCTTGAAGGTGCTTATAGATCTAACAAAAGGACGAAAGGTGTGTAGTTCTTCACAGTTCCGATCATGACTTCTGGAGTAGGAACTTTATTTGTCATATTCTTGCTTTATTATTATTATAAGTGAGAGCAAAAAGAAATATTTATCCACGTGCAGACCTATGTGCAGTTTACCCATCACGGGGACGAAACAGAGGAGGGTGTGATTTTTTTTCTTTACCTACATTCATGTCAATGCAAACAAGGAAGGCATGGGAAAAAATATTTATTGGGGTGAGTGATGTTGATTGTTGAGATCCTAGAAGTTTTCCCTTTATTTAGAGTATATGTAACAGTTCCATCTTAAAGGCTGTGGTTTCTATAAGATCTATCTCTTAGTATGTACTAAGTGAAGTACCGCCGTAGCAAGGCTCATGCTCTATATATAGGACGATAAACAACCGTTGAGTCTATTTGGATCAAATAGCAATAACAGTTAATTGCTAATGAAATTTTATGTGCACATGAGCACATCCAAACAAACACAGATAACCATTTGGTAAACGTATCATTAGCTGACCAAATATAGCTAATAGCAACTAATTAATAAAAAACGGAAAAGGAAATATAAAAAAAAACAGATTGTTTAGTCGCGTCGAGTGGTCGCTTAGTAAGATCCAGGATCTCAGAACTGTAATCCTGTCTAGTTCTTTGGATAGTATAGTACGGAGTACGGACAGATCGATGTTGTTCAACATGTATAGACGGGCTTAACAATGTAGTATATACAACTCATGTATATTGGCGAAGCTAGAACAAATTGGAGGATTGTGCGTTTGCTTTATAAGTGCATAGAAAATATTTTAGGTGTGCATATGTGGTGAAATTTTAATTAAATCAACTGTTTTTATATTTTTTGGGTGGTGCATTTGCACCCACTCATCACAGTGTACCTTCGCCCCTGCTCACGTACAGGGTGCCGCACTATTATCTGTAAGTTTATCTCACCTTACTCGTGGCATGTTCGTTTGGTCGTTTTGATGGTTGATAAGTCAACTATGGCTGTTTTTTTTTTGCTATTTTCTTGTGATAGAAAAAACACTGTTTCGGTAGCTGATAAGCCAAATGAACAAGAGACTGTAAAATACTTAATGCATAGATGCATACAAAACAAATCAAGAATAATAGGATAAACACGATTGCAATACAAATTTGGTACGGACAATTTTTAATCAAAATATACTATATTTCCATAATAATGTAATATAAATAAACTAAATAAATAGTTAAAGTGTGTTTTGAAAAACCATGTTACATACCGTGATTTGTAAGCTTATCAGCTATATTATAGTGTTTTTCTCTAATAACAAAATATGATCAATCGGCTTATCAGTCGTAAAAACCCTCAACGGCTATGGATATACCATAATCCCTCTGTATCTGATTTAGAAGTTATTTAGGACAGCGATATGGTCTTCCAAACACAACTTTGACCTCTTGTTTTTATAAAAATATATATGAAATAATGATATACGTATATTTTTATGAAAATATTTTTCAAAACAAATCTATTCATATAATTTTCGTATTTGCAATCTTAAAAGCTTAAAAGTTATTGATGATTTATATTCCCTATGTTTGATTCAAAACTGGTCTAAAACCATTTTTAAACCAGTTACGGAAACAGTATATCAGAGTAGCTAGCTGTTACCCAGCTCAGGGCTCGACCGACACAGCAACGAGCAACGAGGCGGCAAAGGGGAGAAGGCAGATGGCCGGCAACGCTGCTGCAGCTGGAGTGTTGGCCGGGGACTGCACAGCGCACTCTGCTCCCACACGTCCTAGCCCCAGGATAGGAGCCGGAGGAGCGGGACTCGACCTCGCACGGATGAGAGATCGGAGGAGCGCAGGCCACCCGGACCCGGGCGTGTGAAGGCGCGCCCTGCCAGGAACAGGAGTGCGTGCGGTGCTCGGGGGACACGAGGCCGTGCGCGGCGATCCAAAAGTCCGCTCGGTTTCCCCACGTCCTCGTCGTCGGCCTGCGCGCGCGCGGTGGTGTCCGTCCGTCCGCCGAGCATAAAACGTCGTGAAAACACAAACACGGGCCGCCGGCAAAAGTACCACCAAGCTCCACCACTCCGCATGATCCCTCGCCTACGTGTCCCCATTGCAAGTATTGAACCGAAACCTACCCTCAGAGGCATCCATCGCCAACCCTTTGCAAAGAAAAGTTTGTACTGTAGGTAGGAGAGGAGAGGAGCCGCGTCTTTATCAACAAAATTATTACTGTATTATTTCATCTCATGTTAAAAGGAACAACCCAACCCAACGGAAGCAACGCAGAGCCAGCCCCCGCCCCAATGTATTGTATGAGGAAGGAAGAAGAAAAAAAGAAAACCAAAACACGCCTCCTACTACAGCCAAACCAATCACCCAATTGAATTAAGTTACAGAAAGGGAAGGAGAATACATACAGACGCCTCCCCCAACCCTAACCTTTCCTGTTACTATCCATATCCTTTTCCTTCTCTTCAGCTCAGCTCCCGGAGGTTGCTGTCACTTTGAAGCAGTCGATATTGCACAGCCTCACCGACTTCATCATGCCTCCAAACCTGTTTTGTTACACAGATCAGACACGCACACCATTTCATCACAGAAATCAAACAATGCCTTAACATGTAATCGTCTGCAAAAAATATAGAGCATCCTTTTTTCTGATGATTAGGGGAAAAAAACATGTGCCAGGTTGGTAAGGGTAAAACGGTGGGTACCGGTCGATGCTTTTCCTCGGCCGATCCGACTGATCGACGCTAGCCCGCGGCCTGTCGGGATGGTCCACGCTCTTCCTCATCTTGTCCCTCCTATCCGTGCTGCCCCTCGGCTTGTCCCGCCGGTCCGTGCTGTGTCTCTGATCTATGCTTGGCCGTGTTTTGTCCCTGCAGTCCGTGCTCTTCCTCGAGTCCTCCGCTGTACATTCGGGCTCAGTCGGGGAGCGGCCCGACGGGCCTGAACTCTCCGTGGACTTGTCGATTGGAGGCGGGGATGGCGATCTCTCTATGGCTCCAACAAACTTCTTTAGATGTTTGATGTATTCCGGGTACAGTTCTAGGTTGCAGTGGTTTCCACCCTTGATCCACAGCGGCTCGTACTTCACTTCAGCAAGCTCCCACAGTGACCGCCCGTGGGAGCAGTCAACAACCTCATCGGCTGTACCCTGAGAGAAGATATCATATTAAAATCAAGAGCATGTGCATGCTGATTCTACATCTTGACTACAACGAACAGGCTGGACAGCTGGAGAAAACTTCAGCAGCAACTTTATTCCAAATATGAATACACTAAGTACGAAATTGTAGTATGAATCATGACAAACTTGATCCTACTAACAAACTAATTGTCCCAAGTTTCCATAAAACACTTGCATTCAATTGTGATTCATCTTTCTAGTCACCGAACCTTGAAAACTTTTACCTGTCTAATTAAGTCTTCCTGCCAGAAACTATAGCTTTGATGATGTCTACGTAATTAAGTCTTCCTGCCAGAAACAATTGCTTTGACAGCCCTATGTATAATGCTCGCACGAGGATTGTTTCACTAGCAGGTTAACCAAAACTTAATTAACATGATGCGTTGCCAAAGTAAGCATACATTTATAAGCAACAATCCATAATAAGTCGATTACACTTGGTAAAGCCCCAATTGGATAGTGTGAACTGCTCGCGGTAATGTGTGATACAACTGTAGACGTCATAAAGGATAATGTCTATCATATATTAAATACTGACAACACTTTTTTCAGACACTAAAATGTAACAAATTCTGGTGAAAAAAAAGAACAGGTCTTAAAACAAATACCCAATGCCTAAACCAGAAATGTAGGTTTGTGTAAACAGGGGCTTGTTTGGACAGCGAATTTGGGTCTATCCCCTCATTAAAACAACCCCAGGTAGGACTGGAGTCCAGAGCTTGCCATAAAATTAACCACGACAAACATTTCAAATAATGGGTGTTTATGGGCATTCCTCTATTAAGAAGTCCAAATGCCCTAATGCTTATCTACAAGCTCATGGAAGTATCATTAAAGCGCATTAAATTGAAGCAACAAAAAATCACATGCATATGCTAATGCAAAATTCAAGAAGAGCAAAAAAATGCATGTCCTTATAAGGTTTGGTATAGAAATGAAAAATACTCACATGTATCACTAGCACGGGACACCTGACTAATGGAATTTTGTCGATGTTCTGCGAATACAAGGCAAATTTAGATGTGCTTAAGCAATTAATAAGATCAAGAACATCGGTATAATAATTACCTTGTATATGTCAAACCAGTATGTATGTTTTACAGGATACATCACTCTTAAGCCAGACAAAATTGGGCTATGTAGAACAACCGCTCTCAGACGAGTTAATCGGGATGCTAAATCCAAAGTAGGACCACTGCCCACTGATTGGCCATAAAGAATGATATTATCCTCAGCAGCTCCATAGGTTTCTATGAGGCATCTGTATACAGCTTCTATGTCAGCATAAGTGTTTTGTTCACTAGGCTGCAGTATCAAATAAAGATAAAGGGTTAGCATCATGAACATTAATGATATTAACAAAAAGTTAGAAGTTACCAACAAATAAAGGTGTGTACCTTCCCAGTGGATTGCCCATAACCAGAATAGTCATAGCTGCAAAGTAATGGTAGACAAGGTATTAATACTTCACCCAAATAGATTAAAAAGGTGTGCGGCGGGGAGGGGATGGGGGAGGGGTTCACCATGCTGTTTCCAAAACATAAGAACCTTTGAAAATGGTTTCATCTGACAATACTCCTATTTTTTGGATTATTATGAAACCTCCTAAACACAAGCTTCCAATATCAAAGAAAAAAAAAGTGCAGCTGTGACAATCAAGTAGACTCAACCATGTGAAATTAGCAACATATGGATCAAACAACCACTTTGAAGTTCCGCACACCTATAGATTATCCAGCAGCTAATGGTTAGGATAGGTTAATAAGCACGAACATGTTTCACTATAAGACAACCTGGACCTTAATGTGGTTATTCATGGATATAAAATAATTTTACTTAGCTCTTCGGTGAAAAAAAAAAAGCTATTTCTCTGAGTCACTTTCAGCTGTTAGTTGTGGAATCACAACTCATATTCGTCCCTTTTTTTATTTGATGAGAATGAAAGTCAGCGTATCTAGGTTAATGCAAAGACATTTCAGTTTGCTAAGTTGCATTCTGGGAACATGTATCAGTAACTGGTAACGAAAACTGGTGCCTGAGTTATGAATGGTATCTAGTAATCATGCAAGAATTTAAGTATAAGGTCCCAAGGTAGCCACAAAAGCCCTATGGAACATGTCAGCAGCAGTGATCCAGGATGTTGAAGTTACATTACTCAACCAAACATAATCAACTAGTTAAAGTAACCACACGGCATGATGGTATGTGGCAAAATGCATGGCTATAAAGAGGACAAAAGGTAGGTTCAAAAGACAGACCAATAAGAAAAAAAGATAAAGGAATGTCGATTATAATAGCAAACAACACAACAAAAGCAAGAAAAAGCTTGGCTTACAGGAAAGGAGCAGAGGACAAACCAACAGGCAATTCTTTCTAACCACAGAATTTTAAATTGGCTACAGCTGCTAGATTCACTGAATCAATCAATGATTCTCACATCCACAATCAACCACCAGACCACCAATCATCAGGCACACTGGACCAAGAATTGCTTTAATACCTTTATTTTCCCCTGAAACATGGACCTTAAAGTAGAGTTGAATGGAAATTTAAAAACAAAGATTCCTCATTTCCTGAGCTATTTCACCAAACCAAACAGGGAGAGCAAAACAAAAGGGCTAACCCCAGAATCTTTAACGGAAGTGTGCTCAACATAAAGTGCCAGAACGGTCAAGCAAGAAAGATACACCATTTGTATTTAAAGAAAAATAATACTAAGATTTGTGTTTCCTAACTTCCACTTATGGAGAGTTACCAACTGCCAATAATTAATTTAACCATTTGAACACTTCCTCAGATAGTAAATAACAGAAGATTTGCAAAATTATTCCCCAACTGAGACTTTTGACCGGCAATTTCAGTATCTGAACTTTACGAGCGCTACCAAACAGACAAACTGCATGAATGTATGTATCAATTCATTCTCCTGCAAGCACGTGCTATTTCAGCGCATTGCTAGAAAAAAAAATCTGTTTGTACTACACTCCATTGGTGAACAGTTCCGATTAAACCAGGAAATGTCATAACATCTAACAATCAAAATGTATGCAAACAAACAAAAACCAGGCTCCATGCTACCTCACATAGAATCAAGTCAGTCACAAAATACTTCCAGTTTTAGGAACTAAAAATCGAAATGTTATTTGTTCCATCCCATGTTCCATCTAATATTATTAAGTAATTAAGTAAAATACATAGATTGAAGAGCAATCGCCTCAAACAGCCTCACAGAAAAATCAAAATGGGCCAGTAATCAGCTAAGTAACAGTGTCAAACATGGGATTTCAAAACCAAGAGAGGGTGCATACAACCAGTAACAAACAAGGTTTGGGATCAACGCTTTTACGAAGATAGAAAACAAAACAAAACAAAACAAAGCAAAACAAAACAAGACGAAGAGATGAACTTGTACTAGAACTAAGCAAACCAGGCAGCATCAAGCTCTATTCCATCATTCGCACAACTTCATACTGAGATCACAAATGCCTCAAGCCAACAGTAATTAGTAAGCTTGCATCTGTCATCGAAGCTAAGAGGCGCAACACCACTGATCCACCCCCAGAGTCCCAACATTTCATCCGGATGAAGACGACGCGGCATTTTAACTCGACATAAGATTGCAGTAGTAGCTCCGATCCAGAGACACACGATCAGGAAGATCCAAGGCGAGACTGCAACCCCACGGTGGTCCCAACCCATGCAGCGCATAATTACAAGGAAGGGGGTACATCGAATCGAATCGAATCGAATCGAATCGCAATCTGAGCCAATGCGAGTCGATCGGGGAGAGCGCGTCGCGTGGAAGTGGAACGGAACGGGGGCCTGAGCGTACACTCGTACATACGTACCCCATGAGGTTGACGTTGAGGTGGGCGCTGAGCTCGACGAAGAGCTCGTACATCTGGCCAAGGTCGGCGGCGTTGCCGTGGGAGTAGAGCAGCGTGAGCTTGGCCCCCGCCTGGCGCACGTGCATCGCAACCACCTCCGTGCCCCGCTTCGTCCGCAGCCGCCGCGCCTCCACGTTGCCCCTCCGCGGGACGCCCGTGAGCTCCACCACCGCGCCTCCTCCTCCTCCGCCGCCGCCGCCCTTCTCCACCCCTCCGCCGGCTGGGGGGCGGCAGGGGTCGCCGCCGGCGGCGGCGGCGGCGGAGTCTGTTGCGGCTGCTCCACCCCGTACGACGGCGGGCTCGGCGGGAAGAAGGCGAAGCGCGCTGCGACCGTCGACGTGACGGACCCCATCTAGGGTTAGGGTTTGCGGCTGGTGCGGCTGGGGCTGGGAGGCGGAGCGGAGGAGGGCGCGGCGCGGGGGAGCGCGTCGATGGTTTTCGGTTTCGTTTGGCGTCGTGGAAAGAGGGAGAGGGGAAGAGGAGAGAGCCGCTGTGGAGAGGCTGCGGGGATGGAAACCTGGAATTTCTCAATTCTGGGTGTGAAATCGTGAATTGATGACGATGACTATGATGAATTGATGATGATGATCTGGGTAGATTTTGCACGGCAGGAAGGCAGTTGTTTGAAGCAGAACAGGTCTCCAACAACCTCGCTTCAACAGTCGTCGCAAAAAAAAAAGCGCTTCAACAGTTTGAATGAAGAAAAAAAAAATGGAGCAATAGTGATGTGAAAATACCATACCATTATGATGTTTTGGCGCATAAGTACTGTGTTACTAGAAAAATAGAAATAGATAGGAGTATACTATATTTAACTTTTATTTGGATAGTGTTGGGTTTGCAATTTAGGCAATTGGCGGGACATGAGGGACATGAACCCTGTGTGGTGGTTACGCTATCGAATGTACCTATAGAATACAAATGCTACGTGTTAACACATACAATCACATGTATAGAGCACCACTATTATGGTAAATACAGTAATACTTTACTTAAATTGATGTAGGAGCATTGCAAGGTTTATGGCCACTTTCTCATCTTATTAGCTGTATTACGTTGATTTTGATTTTGAGTTTTTCTTTTTTATATAAGTAATACAGCTATCTATTTAAGTAAAACTCAAGTTGGAACATATGCCTACTAAATAATCGAAAACAATTATTGGCCGATTATTTAGTAGGCATATGTTCCAACTTTGAGTTTTACTTAAATAGATAGATGTAGGTTTATTGCAATCTTTCTAAACGATTATTTAGTACAACAAAGTTGTTTTAAATTCGTGGGATCTCTAACCTCTGGTTAAGTTAACATGCGTTGCTCCATAAGATGATTAAACACTAAGTCATTACTATTTTTTTAATTTAACAATCCATTGGTTTTAATCTATTCATATTTTCTCACACTCCATACGTCATACCAAAGTCTTTGTATATCCCTAATAAATAAAAAAAATAAAACATCAGCAATAATGCTTGCAAAAGCTTATTAAAAATAATGAATCGCTAACTTTCAAACTTATCAGTCGTTTTTCAGCTTATTCTTTTTTATAGACCACTATTAAATGAGTCAAAATCAGTTCGTTTATATATATTATTTATAACACATAAACTAGTACCACCCTCAGCATGTACAACCAACTCTTGCAATCAGAAGAAAAGGGAGCCAATTAAAGAAATCATTTTCGCATTTTATTAGAAACCCATTTATGTGGCCATACGCATCAGCAAAAAGGCCGACACCACCATCACGCAATATCCCAAAAGACCAGGGACCGGTGCCTGCGCTGCAGCAACCAAACTACCAGCCTTGAGCTCGACGGCGACGAGCTGGATTCATAAGCTGGAAGCTTAAACCATACTGGCCCATGAGGACGCCATTATTTTGGACTGACAGACAGGTGCTCTCCCATCGCTCGCTCACTCACTGTCACTGCTGCCTGCACCCTCTGACACGAGGCCCCGGCCCCACCGCACAGTGTCTGCAGGCGCGTTCAGGATCTGATTGCCCAGCCCCAGCCAGCGTGGCAACCGCCGATGGCGCTGTCACGTTACATTTAGAGGCTAAACCAAACCAATCGCTGTCCTCTTCGTTAATAATAATGGAACTTGTGGCGAGGGCAAGTGTCGCTGTTCCAGGCTTTCAAAAAGAAAAAAAAAAGTGTCGCTGTTCCAAGAATGGTCTCACTCTCACTACCTTCTCAAGGAAACCTGTTCTGTTCGAATAGTACTCCACTATATATAAAAATCCCTTTTGCATCTTGTGACGTCTGGGCAGGGCAGGGAGCACGAGGTCAAGTCCACGGGTTTCCCCGTGCAAACGGAGGTCAAATCTACCTGTGCTCCACTCAGACGTTGATCCCATCACTCCAAGGACGGCCAAATTTTGCTCGAAATCATGCCACTTGACGAGGCATCGGTCGGTAAAAACCGGCCAAATTTTGCTCGAAATCATGCCATTTGACAAGGCATCGGTCGGTAAAATTGGCTAATGATTTCTATGGCTAATAAGTCAAGCTAATAAAACTCAAGTTATGCCGATGAAGAAAAAAAAGTTTATTTCAACCCCACGTGGTAGAAGAGCATGAGCTGCGGACCAACACAAAACCAGCAATTGGTAGCAAGTACAGGCAGCAGCACAACGGCAGTGATAAAAAAAAAAAAAAGAAGCAGCAGCATGAGATGCCAAGCTGCATCTGCATGTGAAATCATCCAGCTCAAGAATTTTTGGTACCAGAGGATTCAGCTCCAGAGCCTCCACATGTCATTGACCAGTCTCCTGCAGCCGATTTCAATATTTCATTCATGGACCCAAAACCTGCAGGAATCTTGGTGGTAGCATGCGCGTACACTGCAAGATGCAGTTCCCGCATTGATCCGGAAATTACTAGTATACACAACAGGGGCAGGTTTCTTGTGGAACAGTAGGCAATGATTAGGCCCGTAAATCCGGCACCCATGCATCAATTTCCTGGCACAAACAATACCCTACTACTACCAAATACAGTAGTACTACGGTTATGGACAAAACCCCAACTGCTGGCTATCTGTCTCAGCACAACTTGGAATCTGATTGCATCATTGCAATGGTGGAAACTGGAAACTCAGCACCTACAGCTACAGCGTTGTTTCCTCAGCCAGAATATAGTATGTTTCTTGGATAAACTCAAGGCTCAAGTGTCGGCAAAAGAAACTGCGTTGTGGTCTGTGGATGGGAATCATTGGGTAGAAGAAATGTGATAGGCCGATTTTACTTTCTTTTCCAAGAGGGCAACATGCTTGTCGAGCATGGACACCACTGCCTCAAACTCAGTCACCTGTTGATCCATCGCGTCAATCTGTGATACGTAATCGTCGAAGCCTCGGCTTTTCTCATTCAGCTGCTCTACAAAGACTCGCAGACCAGCGGCAATGTCACCATAGTTGCTGTATTCCTGTGCTACCCGGTCATTCATCTTCTCAAGCAGGGCCAGCTGATTGTTAGTCCCCTGAAAGCAATGACAACAATGACAGGACATTCAAGCCCTGGTCAATAAATTAAATTCAACCAGAGCCAGCTGATTGTTAGTCACCTGAAAATAATGACAACAATGACAGGCATTCAAACCCTGGTCAATAAATTAAATTTAATAGAAAGTTGCCTGAAACCGCAAATGCCAGCTTACAACATCCAATACTCCATGTATTCCAAATTATTGAAAATAGCTTTGTTCTAAGTCACATATCTCTAGCTTTGATTACTTTTTTAGAAAATATATTTAACATCTACAAGTTCAAATAAATGCACTATCGAGACATATTTCATGGAGAATTTTAATGGAACTAAGTGAACTATAATTTAGTACCGATGGAGTACATACTAATAATATAACCTTACTGAGGAACATTAATAAGGATTCAAGGAGTATATGCTAACTATATAACCTTACCGAGAAACTTAATAAAGGGGTTCAACTTTCATACCACATAGGAAAACAATCTGCCTTTCATTTCAAGGGCCAGGCTAGAGGGGGGATATAGTTCTCTTAAATTTAACCGACTATATTCATTTTTATTTTTACCCTAAACTGTCAGTGTTCTTTTATCACAAGCTTAAATTATTTGTTGCTCAAAAGGCCAGAGTGACAGTTTCTTGGCAAATTTGAGAATAACAATATCAGTACTCGGTAGCCACAAAAGGAAGTGTCATATAAGGACCAGTACTCTTGCCCCTAACAGAACACACCATGATAACAAGTTAGCCTGCATTCCAATAATACTGTGCATTCACTTTTGTTGTTTTGAACTTTTGATCCAGCATGTTCATGAAAACAAAATAAATGTTTAGTGAATGGGGACAATCTAGTGTAGCCGCTGAGCTACTCACACAGTTATTAGCCATTCGTTGCCATGTCAAGGGAAATGATTAGCCTCCTGTTGTGTAAAGTACTACTAAAGTTGTAACTAGTGAGCTAGGTCAATGTAACGATCTGTTGCAATTTCAGCCTATAAAGTCGTGGTGTGGACCACATGTCCTAGGTTCCCAAATCCCAAATCCATACTCGTACTCACCAAATGGGGGTGAGATAATTGAGCCATTATTCTTCTTAGTCTGTAAACATGAAGCAATACTAGAAACCACTCAGTAATCAGTGGTCACAACTAGCTGCTACAACTACCGGTCCAAATAAATTCATTCACCGCAAATTCATCTAGACACACCACCAGCACTGCAAATAGCATATAGCATCTTTAACACCTAAACTGTAGATACTTCCATTTGCAACAGATGATTGGAGATGCAGAGCTACCACTACGACCCCATGATTTGAAGCCCAGGGGAACACATGGGACTTGGGAGCACAGCAAATGGACAAAGAAAAAACCCTGAATGCATCGAATTCAGCAAACATCCAGCTAGAGAATACACGCAACAATCTTCCTAACTAGGAGTACAACGAATTTGAAGCTGCTAGCCGCCAGTAAAGCAGGAAGGCCAGTGGGGAAGTCATTCGAACTAGGGTAGGGTTACCCCGTGATTTGCCGCCTTGCCTTACCAAATCATCACCAAGCATTAGCAGTTAACTATGCGCACTTAAAATTACTACTCTCGCAGAATCGATAACCGAGCAAGAATAGACCATAATCACTCAGCTTATCTAAATCCAGGAAAGAGAGGACGCGGCTGTAATTGCGACCCCGAAGGATTCGTGAGAGAGAGAACCTGGAGCTCGCCTCGGACCATGAGGGAGACGTTGGTGAAGAGCTCAGCCAGCGACTCCGACAGCTCGTCCGGCCGCCCCGACGCCTCCGCCTCCGCCTCCGCTGGGTTCGCACTCGCCATCGCCGGCGCTGGGCTTCCTCTGAAGTCTGAACAGCTGGAGTCGCTGACCGCTCCGTGCTTGCCGTCTTGGATCGTAACGACACCTAGCTTTTTGGTCTGATGCCGTGCAAGGACCAGCCCATGATACTAGGCCGTAAGGCCCACTACGTGCTTGGTGGTGAACTGGTGGTGATGGGCCGGAGGCATCTGTGACTACAGAGATGGGCCGGCGGCCGGATGCTAGACTAGAAGCTCGCCAGTAGCCCAGGACCCGGGAGACCCGACAGCCGCAACTTTGAGCTCAGAATTCTTGCGTTTGTTTGGAATTCTTTGTATCCCATAATGTTTTCATTTCACTTGTAATAGATTCTTAAATCTTTATATGTACTTGTGTTTATATCAATACATGTCTGGTGAAGTTGATTGAGATAAAATTTAGTTCATTTTTCACTCCAATCCATCTCACTAATGCCTTGTTTAGATGTGCAACCAAAGAAGGCCTTGATGTGGATTGAGATAGATTAGAGTGTATCCAAACCAGAACTCCATGCTTTGCAAGAATCTGCCAAACAAACGCAACTTTGATTACCTAAATTATACCTCCCAGGCCCCAGCAGATATAAAAGTATCCATGTTAAAGTCAGAGCCTAAGACATTCTTGCTTCAAAGCTACTCGGATGCAGGGTTGCACGTTAATGATATTCTAACCATCCCAGTTGATGTCTTCAAATTGACGTGGGTTTCAGTTTTATATTGGGAGTGCCTGTTTCAGTTTGCTACTGCATCAGCGCATATAAAGCTAGATGATAGTTTTGTAACACTTGTCACCAGCTGTTAAGACATTTGCTTCTCCATCTCCCATGATGATCACAGTAGATATAAATAGAAAAACAGAACACAAAAGCAGGGGAAGTATATATATACAGCATTTTCAGTCACCCATTACGAGATGACTGATGAACAACCACGGAAAACAAAAAATTGTTCGACGGGTGATCATAGCACAAGTGGTCCATCCAGATGTGGAGGCGGTTTATGTTCAGGAAACTAGACAAATATTCGCAGCAAACCAAAGTTTCTTTCAAGTGATCAAACAAAAATTATTGACCACCATGAAATCTAGTGGCACCGCTGCTCTAGCTTAAGGCTTAACAATCACTCTAGATATGTATAAAGAACTTTTCTTTTCCCAGAGGTACGGACTCTAGGCCTCCTGCTTCTTGTAGAAGATGTTGAGCGCATCGCTGTATAGCGCCACAGAATTGGACACCACAGCAAGCACAATCATTGTTACTGCCAAAACCTTGTCACGTTTGGTTGAAACACCATACGGATCCCTATAGAAATAAAATGAATCAGCAAAAAATATGTTAGGTGCAAAATGGCATAAGTCAAATATACCTACAAAGCAGGGATACATAGTTATATATCACTCGATGAGGATAACAATTAACAAGTTACCTGAGTATAATCATGGCAGGAAAGATGAAACCTATAAGCACGGCAGCTGTGGCGCCAGTGAATTGGAATGCATCCCAGATGCTTGGTATGAAGATGGCAGCAGAATAAATTACAGCAATGAGTGAGATGGTGATAATGGTGAACCTCTTGTTGTCACGGGAAATGTGCCTTGCGGTGGGAAGAGTAATCCATCCAAGTTGAGCCTAAGGGCAAAGAAGACTATAGGAAAGACAAGCATGATATGGACAACATAGCTCACTCTCACTATGTCATTGAAGACAGAGCTGAATGGAATGCGAAGATCAGAGTCAAAGTTGGCAAGCACATCAGCCAGGGTAGCCTCGCCAAAGAGGAGATATGCGAAGAAGCTTGTTGCAACATAAACACTTGAGCAGAGTCCCAGCGAGGTTTGTACAATTGGTTTAATTTGAGTCTTGTCCTCCAGCTCATTATCAATGCTGTGGACTGTATAAGCACAAAAACCATACATTTAGTAATACAGAAACGAATGACAAAGAGAAAACCAAGCAGAAAGTAGAGGACGCACCATTGTAGTGGCAGATGTAGGCAGTGACAAGAACAGGCACAGCTGTGAACAGTTTCCAGATGGAATTAACTCCATCTATCTCAGGAAAGAGTTTAGGGATCTCCACAGTTCCTTGGATGAGTCTGACAATAGCAACCCCAGCAGTGATGACAACAAAAACAACAGCAAGAGCAACTGATAGTGCAGATGTGTATCTCAATGAATCTGTGACCAAACAAGTAACAGTAAGTAAAGGGAACCCAAAAGTAAAAATGGCATACTTTTGTTAATGGACGACATGCTTACCCAAACGCTTAAAGCTCACCAATGGAGCAAACACAAGAAGAGGTGTAGCGAGAAGTACAATAGGACGAGAATTCCACATATGCGGTCCAAACCACCCCTCAAATACGCCACTGTGATGAACACCTGTTGATGATGTTCCCGATAGGACATCGCCTAGATAAAAAAAATGAACAAACAGTATCAGTAGTAGTCCACGTGATCTGATCAAAGAGATAATAAGTAATTCCTAAAGGAACAGTGGCCACTTCACACACTTTATTCTCATGAGCAATAATCATGAAAATCAGATTGTTACAACACTTGGAAGTTATAATTGAACAATTATATTACCTTATACAAATGGTATAAGCAAAGGAAACCCAACTCAACAGAGAAAAAATAACTTCAAAATCAAGGCAAACGAAGATGAAGAATAGATCGTTATATCTTTCATTTCAAAGCAGGGGATCAACCTAATAAACATAGTTATCGCCATAAGCTTTATCACCAATTAAGGATGCTCCTGTTAGGAATCGCTCAACATGCATAGCTGAGGAATTCATGAACTTTCAAGTAATTCTAGAATACACACGTTTGAGTAGCAACTAAAAAGTTGTAGCAGTACCTATACTCCTAAGCACCAGTGTTTATATTCAAGAGCACACCAAAGTAGGCATAAATGATGAAGTTTAGATGCATACCAATAATAATCATGTATACAATCAACACACCGACATTGTTTATCACCACGGATCCTTGTAGCGCAATTCTCCCCCACTGACCAAAAGTGTCACCCATCAACCACCCGTAGGATGTAATCTTGCCCTGGTGGCTGCACCTGACCAGCATGTCAATGGATGCCTCGGTGAGCAACGCCACAAGGATGATCATTAGAATACCAGGGATAAGGCCTAGCATCTTGATACTCGCAGGCAGAGCCATGATTCCGGCGCCTACAATGGTCGTCGACAGATTGAAGACCGCACCAGAGAAAGAAGCTCCGTCAAACTCATGAACTGCGTCCTCCTCAGCTTTGATAGGGAGAAGTGGCGTGGTCTCATCTTGCACCGCTTTGTGTGACACGTTGCTTGATGATCCGTTCCCAATACCCATTTGTTTCACTCACCTGTATGTGAGAAACTTCAATTAGCACATTAGAACCTTGACCTCGAATTGTCATGTCCTTTTCTGGTCATCTTCAACCATTATTCCTTGACTAGATCTAAATTTGATCAACGCCGATGTGATTTGCCTATTGATTAGGGAACTAGTAGTAACAACACAGGAAGTTCCAGTGATCACCACATCACTATGGACTGCTAACTTGAGTTTAGTAATCCATGCACACCATAACTCACATAAGTAAGGTATGCTAAAATCCAGCTTCTTTAATTCATAGAGCCACTTCCTAATAAGATATTAAACACATCGTCTAGAAAATATCTTATCACCCTTAATCCAAACAGGTTCACTAAATTTCTCTTACGCAAGAAGGAAAATGCTGGGATCGGCTCTTAGATAACCCAAATGCCAAGCAAGGAATTCTAACAGCAGCACGGTTTCACATCAACCGCTCTAAAAGATGGACACACGAGAGGAAGGAAAGAACATACCTTTCAAGAACCTCAAATCTTTTCCTCAGCACAAGACCAAACCCCTGAACAAATCCAGCAGCGCAAACTAAACTAAACCAAAGAGAGGACAACTTGTACTTGCAGAGAGAGGGAGCTCCCTCCTCCTCACCTCCGGTCTTCTTATAGGCGAACGCCGGACCGGGTAGTAGGTGAGTGATATCAGAGTATTATATGATATATAATATCTCTCTCCGCCTACCAAGTGCCGTCCAAGGGCGGCGTTCTTGCCGCCCCGGTTCGCCGCGGCCCCGTCCCTTTCCGAGGAAAAGGCCCAACTTTCCAGCTCAGGTTGCGTCCCTGTCTTGGCTTCCTTCCTTCCTTCCTTCCTTCCCTTTCCGCAGGGCAGGATCGATGCCGCCGCCGCGGTGCCGGTCTTTACTTGCCCTTTTTTCTTCTTCTTATTAATTTCCTTTTACTTGCCGGACGGATTGCATTGCTCCTGATCGGTTGCGTGCGGCACTGCCTTTCGACGGAAATTGGCCGGACTGGCCTGGCCTTATCCACTGAGAGAGGCAGGCGGCGGCGAGTGGCCTAGAGCGGTATGTGGTGTGGCGCGAGAGCGATGGATCTGCGGCAGAGGTCGGTGGAGACTGTTGCTGAGGATGACGAATACGTACGTCCCTGGGACCGCTTATCGCGCAATAGGTATCGGTATCAGTATCAAATACGCCACGTCGCCACCAATATGTATGGGAGGAGTATCCGATTTTTTCCTTTTTTTCGCGAATAAGTACTTCGGAGGAGTATCCTGGATATGTCTCCTCATACGTATCGGCAGGCCGATACAGCTCCCTTTTCCATCCTGCGCTCCCGTGCTAGCCTCATATGCCCGCACGCCCGCGACTCCCGCCGCATTCCCGCTCGCCGTCCGCCGGCCAGCCGCGACGAGCCTCCGTCCCTGCTCGCCGTCCGCTAGCGACAAGTTTTCGCCCCTACAAGATCGGACGCCTGAGGGCCAGAGCGGACACGGGACACCTGCTTGGCCGCGCCGCCTCTGCTCCTCTACGCCAGCAAGAAGATAAGATGAAACAAGCATTTTTCTACTCGCCTCCCTTCTCTTCTCTTCACCTTTTGCATTCTGCACAATTGCTTTGTAAAGTACAGTCTACTATTTTATATGCCAACTCCACTACTGCTGTACTATTGTGTAACGTAGCATTATTAATTTATTATTTTAGAACTTCAGACTTGCTGTGTTGTCAGTTTATTATTATTGTTAATTGCAACGTTTTTATTGTTATCAGTTTTAAATTCAGACCTGCATTATTATTATTATTATTCTACTTTTTACGCGTATCGTGTTTTTTTAAAAAAAAATTGTCGTATCCGTATCCGTGCTGCTTTAGATGATGATTATGAGCGGATGATTCTATTGGCAGTGGTTATTATCTAGAAGGAGAGGAAAGGGGACCTATGTGATTTTGTTTGATCGCAGTGAAGATTCACCGGAGCCATCCAAAGCACTACGGAACAAACTCCAAAGCACTATCGGAACCTTAATTTTACCCAGGAAAAAATGTGAGAGACCCAGGCTAAATGATCTCGATTCTAGCTACTCTGTTATTATCCTCCAGGGGCGTTTAGGATCCGAGTGTTTCTCTCCTCAACCTCCTTGCGTGCACGCTGAAAAGACTGAATAACCTATTAAAGTCATCTAATACCGTCCCCAACCAAATAGGCAAAACAGAACTCCTCCTTCACGGTGCTTTATAGGACAACAAAAACGATATCCAATGGACTAGCCAAATGAAGCACCCATTTTGGATGGTGAGCCAGACGAAACCCAAATAAAGGTCCTCCGTGGTACTACCCAAACAATTTCCACATCGTGACCCATTTCATCTAATGGATCTCCTTTTTATGTCTATGTTGTTAGAGTCAGTTTAAAACACACTCATTACTAGACACCAGTGCTAATATCAGTGCGTCCTAATAAACACTGCTTATATCAAGTTTAATTAGCAAACCAGACAAAACCTACACTAAACTAGTAGAACTTAAGCTAATAACTAGCAAGGTATCTATAGCGCAACAAGGACGCTATGACAAGCAACCTCCTACACAGGTCTAAAGAACAAAAGTTAGAACATCTAAACAACTCACTAGCATTACCAGCAACTAATTAACAAGACTAGGGTCAGAACGCAAACTACTCAAACACACAAGGCAAACAATCTAGAGAGCTAAAGCAACTAACAAACAGGCATGTGATCCACAATTGTAAATAGCAAGTGTGGAAATGCAAACCAAGCATGTGGGGTGACACAAGAAATTTTCTCATGGTTCGGTTGTTTGTTAGCAACCTATAACCTTCGTTCATGTTGTGGAGTGTCCAAGGATCACCGCTCCACTACTAGGCCAATAAGCCCTCAAGGTTGGCTCTGGCGTGAGCACAAGTGTATCAACCAGCTTGATCGTGAGATACACCAACATCCACGACAGTCTTTCTTTGCTAATTTTTGATGGGATGAGCGCAAGAGCCCTCACAAATGCTACATCGGAGCCTCCATACAATCTCCATGTGATGCTTGATAGTGTCTGCTGCCTCCAACCGATCTAAGTAGCGACAATCACCGATCTCGCAACTTCTTTGGTCACAAGTGGCAATAGTTGTAAACTCACTATCTCAAACATCGATTTAAGAGAGCTCAACAATCCAATGAATATTTTCTAAACCAAACAAAGTTCGGTGCCACCGAATGATTTGCCAAACATGTCCCAATTATTGGTGCATATTTCTAGTTTATTTTATGTTCAATCTCATTTAATTCAACTTGTATATAGACCCTTAACTTAAAGGGGTCACTTGCACTGACTTATTGATCGTATACCATATATGTGCATCCAAAAGCTCCTAACTTAACTTTCATCAAGCTACTGATCTCGAACCCATCTTCACAGTATGGTTAAAGATAAAACAAAGATCTAACATCAAGTTAAGTGCCTCCAAACACCAACCTTTTAGAACAATATTTGGCAGAGGAGTCAAAGTTGTTTTGGAATGGCTCCTTTAAATGGCTTCAGCTCGAAGTTAGGAAGATGGCCCGCTAAACATTCCCTTAATGTTGATTTCGGGCTTTCGGCTCGATGCATGCACGTCATGCACGATCGTATTGCTAGGCGCCTAGGCCAGGCGGCAAACGACCGATTTTGGCCCATCTCTGCAGACTGCCTGGTGTCTGACTCGCTCGCTCCTTTTGCGTCGCCGGGGCCAAGCCCGCTACCTATTCTCTGAAACCCACATACCAAATGGGCTCCAGTCGCCCCACTGACCCAGGCCAGGCCCATTCCAACTTTCCGATGTCACCAAAGCAACCGATTCTCATCCTTTTTCATCATGAAAAAAAGTATTATTTTTTTAGAAATTAGAAATTAGAAATTAGAAATTACTACCTCAGTCCCTAAAAGAATACAATTCTCGTTTTTCGAGAAGTCAATCAGTTTAAACTTTGACTAATTTTATATAAAAAATACTAACATTCGTAATATAAAATTAGTATCATTAGATTCGTTATAAAATATATTTTTATAATAAAATTATTTAGACACATAAATGCTAATACTATTTAAAATAATTTTGGTTAAACATAAGATTCCTTGGCCAGCACGGTTCCCATAGTTACATTTTTTTAGGGACGGAGGTAGTAGAAAGGAAGAAACCAAAAAAAAAGTGTTAATTGGATATGTGCCATTATAGTTTTATTATTTTTGAAATACACCAATACTATTTAAGAAACTATTCCATTGCCATTACAATTCTTGCCGAAGCTGAAATATGTCATTATATACGTATGTGGCGTCTTTGGGCAATGTGCAGGTGTAGGAATAATTTTGTATTTTTCGTATGGACCAAAATACCCCTCACACTCTATCTCACTTACAGACGGGCCCAGTGTGTCATCCCCTTCCTCTATCCTCTCTTGGTGCTTTCCATGGACACAGCACACACCACGCACAGAGGTGAGTGGCGCTGGAGATGGACTTTTTGGAGGGGATTACTGACGGCGTTGCGGTGGGCGGCGACCAACCTGCTGCACGCTGGTGACCATCTGCTGCTGCTGCACGTCATCAAGGAGCCCAACTATGAGCATAGCAACGCTATCCTCTGGGAATCCACCGCTTCCTGTACACGTCCTTTCTCCAATCTCCACCTCCTCCGCCTCCTACTAGTATTCTTGCTTGCAACGAGCAGCTAGCCGGTGACGATGAGCTAGCTCATGACCTGCGACATGGAGGATCTGCTATATCCATGGCTAGCGGGTTGCGGATTTGGTGTCTTCATCGTGTTGCCATGGTGGCTTAAGTCCTCAGCAGCCTGCCCCATGGTCACGCCCAGCTCGCCGCATACCTCATCAGGCCACCACTCGTCGCCCCCGCGGAGATGGCCTCTGCACCGCATGTTCTTTGCTGCTCTCCATGAATGGGCGGGCAGGTGGGCTCCACATCGAGAAAGCTGCAACGCCGTCGCTAGGCAAGGAGTCGGCTAGACGTGCGGGGGTCTGCTGCGCTGTTGTTGGGGAGCAGCCGAGCAGGCAGCCGCCGACTGGAGATGGAGAAGACAACAGAAAGAGGGAGGCGAAGGCTGACAAGTGGGCCCCATGTGTTAGTGAGTGTGAGAGAGAAGAAAAAAGGGGCAATTTTGACCATACGGATCAACGGTACCCCTTTATACGTCTGTTAGTGGGCCTATGTTACCTTCAAACGTACATAATGACGTATCTCAAATATCAAATATCTGTAAAGTTCCAATGACAGTGACATAGTTTCTTGAATAGTAATGGTGTATTTTAAAAATGGTAAAGTTATATTGGCACATATCCAATTAAAAAAAAAAAAACCTCTTCCGCCATCGCCTCCTTGCCAATGGAGGGTTTCGCCGGCGACGACCCCTTCCGCTTCGACTTCGGGGACGACGGCGACAGCGACCCGTTCTGCTACGACCCATTCGAAGACTACGGTGGCGACGGAGACGAAGGCGAGGGGCTAATCGGCGGCCCCTTCGCGCTCGACTACGGAGACGGCGGGGAGTACTGCATCTCAGGTTTCGCCTTCCTCGACGGCGATGACGACGGAGGCGACGTCCTCGTGGGAGAGGAACAGGCGCCCCTGTCCTCCCACGACGAACCCATTATCGAAACCCTAGGCCCGTTCGACTCCGACGGAGACATCATCCAATTCTATCCCCATCTCGTTTCTGCATTGGAACTCGTCGACGACACCTCTGGGGAGGAAGAGGAGGAGGCGATGATCTCCGGAAATGTCCGGGGCGGCGGAGGGTCCGAATTCGAGCGCGAGGCGGTCATTGAGGAGGCTGCCGACGACGACGACGGCGGGATCGGGCTCATGCTGAGCGGGTTCACCCTCGATCCGCGGCCGGTTGTTGGTGGCTTCGAGGGCCTGGTGGACGCCGTTGAGGAGGTCACCAGCGACGATGATATGGGCGAGGCGGGTGGGCTCATGGTCAGCGGGTTCGACCTCGTCGCGCCACGGGTGGTCACGCGGCCCTTCCGTATGGTGGTGGGCGGCGAGGACACCGACTCTGACGACGCCGACTGGAACCTCGTCGATATGCTCGCGGGGCGCGTCGGGGAGGCTGCAGCACGGCGGCTGCCGGCATCCCGTGCGGTGGTGGACGGCTTACCGGAGGTTGTGCTCAACGATGAGGAGGTCTCGCACGGCTGCGCTGTCTGCAAGGATGGCATTGCGGCCGGGCAGAGCGTCCTCAGGCTCCCCTGCAAGCACTACTTCCATGGGGAGTGCATCCGGCCGTGGCTTGCCATCAGGAACACTTGCCCTGTGTGCCGATTTGAGCTCCCAACGGGTGATGCTGATCATGGTTGGCGACGGAGCAGGACTGCTGTTGTGTCTGTGGCGCAACAGAGCGCACCACCACAGGTATGTTACTGGCCTTTGTTTTGGTGCGAGAATATTGGTGTCAACCCAGCAATTTAGTTTGTAATGCAATACGATGATTTTCTACTCTGCAGTTCCTAAGTTATGTACTTCTTATTGGCTTGCTTGTCCGAAATGATCTACTGACTCACTTATTGGCTTGCTTGTCCGAAATGAATGCTTCTAGTTCAAGAAGTAACTATCCACTAAAACAGGGAGGGGGGCAACAATATGGTCATATGGATTCTGATTATTTCTATGCCCAAAATTAAAATGTACAAGCTATGCCCTTTTCATAGCAGTGCACTCCATCTAAAGGCCATCAAAAGCTCATATAGGAACTGGATAAAGCACAAAAAAGAACTTTTTGAGGGACCAAGGATTCAGAAAGCTTATGCATGAGCAGCAAACCACAATTGTTATCAAACCACCTAGCAAAACGTGGCTATGAGTTCCTGTGGTGGTTACTGGATGCTTGCAGACAGACTTTTCTACAGTGTCTTATAATTGAGAAGAGGGGGGGTATAAACTTGTTTACCCTTTTGAAGGAACGGGTGAAGAAGCTCAATCCGTATGCCTATGTAGTTGGAAACTCATGGTTGCTGCATCTGCTAGAGGAACAATCATTACTGTTTTTTCAAGCTCCATCTGCTTTAGAGCATCCTAAAGTCTTAACTTAAATCACCTAGCTTTTAGGTTGAAAATTATCACATCACCAAACAGTCACTTTTGATTTATCTATTCAGCTCCAGCAGCTTTTTTGAGGTCCTCAAGCCATCAGTGATATCTTTATTAGGATATGATGAGCTTTTTAGTTCCCTTTGTACTGTTCTCTGCTTTCCCAGTGGGCCAAATTTAAATAATTAGACCATGTTTCATGTTAAGGACCATGATCAATAGATTCTTTTACCTTCATTTTGTCCCTTGATTTCACGGGTTATCACCCAAGAAGCAGAGACAACTGAGCATCACTTATTTGCATGGCTGCCATCTATGTACTGTCACGGTGCTATTTCAATAAACGTGGATCGTGATTGCCCTGTGTCAGTCGATCCCATTTGGCTGGTTCTGCATCAGGATTTTGCGTTGGCCCTCAGCTGCAAAACATCAGTATTTATGCATTTGTTAATTTTGCGCACATCCAATTGTTTTAATCCATATTTATCTTATTTGGATTCCATCTTGAAAAAATTGAAATGGATAGAGTTGAATATGTGCAGACATTCAAACATGATGTGGTGTGTCATGTTACAGGGAAATTTTTGTTAAGCTATTTAGTTTTTTTTAGCTGAATCTTACCAAGCCACAAAGGTGAGTATTTGCTGCTCCCTTGCAACCCTGGGGTATATTTCAAAATCTTCTCCACAATAGGGTGCTTATGTTGTTTCCACGTTGCATCTCAAAACAAAAGGGCTACCCCTTGATTTCATCTTTTGAAGTCAGTTCTGTCTTCCACATTTGCGAAGGCTCCTATGGCACTTTAATTAATTTTTACTATGGTGCTGTGATCTGACAAATACTGTATTGATAGAGTGGAGGCGCAGGCGCTGGCAGTGGAGCCACAGTAGGTGCAGGAGATGATGCAACTGAATGCTCGGGAGAAAATAGAACTGAGCAAGGCGCATCTTGATGAGGCGGCAGACTGACTGATGCCGGCAAACAGGATTGCAAACTAACCAACTGAAGGTGACTCCCTGTCAGCGGCACTAATAAGAAGATAATGTGCCAGCGTTTAACATCTGGTCACTGATCATCATTAACTATATATGTTTGTATGGCAGTTGTTCAACCACTGCAGCTTGATCTCAGTTTCTAGTATAAACTCGATAGGCATTTCACCTTGTTAATTTGGCATGACATAGTAAACTGCTCCAAATTGAAACCAATTCATTTCCATTATTCCTGTTTGGCTATCACTAACCAGAGAAAGTTTTGCTTGGAATGTTGTGCTCCAGTGGAATACTGGTATCCCTGATCCTGGTGTTGCCAGTGCGCAGTGGGTTCCGCAGAACTGAAAGACCCCTTATATTAGGAGTAGGAACTCTCTTCATGGTTTCATTTCCTTCGATAAGCATCCAGTGAACTGATAAATCTGGAGTTTCAATTATAAACTCTAAGCTCATTCAGGTTTTGCATGAATTATTTTTTCTAGATCTTTTTTCGTGTGCATGTAAGTGCATCCTTTCACCCAGTGGACGATAGCTTGGAAACAAGAAGCATCATGCTATGCTGGGGAATGGCCGAATGGGAATAAAGAAAAAGCGCCGGACCAGGATGACCAGGCGCTTTCCTCGTACTGAGTCAGGCGTAAGGCCCACAATGTGGCCAGTGGCTAGTGGCGAGTGACCACGGTCAAAAGTGTCAAGGCCCATATGGCGGATTAGCGGGCACATTCCAATTCCTAATCACAATTCTAAACTTGACACAATTCACATGTAACCCGCGGCTTCCCGGGGCGGCGCCGCCGGCGGCGGTGGCATCTGCGCAGCCATTTTCCCGCGGGAGAGGAAACTGCACGGTGAATGGAGCTCTGGACCATGGAGCACTCGCTCCCTTCAGTTGCGTGATGAAAAAAATTATTGGTTTCCCATGCGATTTTTAGTCTTATTTGCCATTTCGACTAAGCTCTTGTTTAGATCCAAAATTTTGATACTATAACGTTTCGTTTGTATTTGGTAATTATTATCCAATCATGGAGTAACTAAGTTCGAAATATTTGTCTCGCAAATTATAGATAAACTATGAATTTTTTTAATTTATATTTAGTGCCCGAAAGATTTGATGTGACGAAAAATTTGAAATTTTGAAGGGAACCTGATTGGCTGAGCAGGGCCTTTTCTTTCTGTTGTGGGATATCCGTTATTGTAACTGCACTATGCACACCAACACAGACAAAGATGGAAGAGGCAGACATTCTGGTAAACAGTTCACCCTGTCGACAAAGCTACCCAATAATGCCCAGGCCCCATGGAAAGTGCTGTTAGGAACTGCCTTGAAATGCCCAGAATCAACTCGTCGGATTTATACCAGAGGAAGGAAAAAAAAACATTCTTTGCCATGTTGCAGCTAGAGCTCCATTTTAGATTTTACCAACACATATAGTCAAAGAAAAGGTTTCCATGAAAGAATATAGATGCAGAAAGTAATCTCCTATGTACTCATATGCTCCTTCTCCTTGATTAAATGGACCACCGAAATTAGCAGTATTTATCTAAGTACTCAACAGTACTTACTATACTACAAGGCTACTATGCACGGTATAGTTCTCAAACTAAGCCACATCAGTGCCAGCAGGGGTCCCTGCAGCAGCAGCTCCAGCTTCAGTTTCTCCTGCCACTTCCATCTCGCTGAGCCTTCTCTGCAGGCCAGCAGCTTCTTCTCTGAGCTTGGCGTTCTCACGAGCCATGACAGCATGCTTGGCGATCACGTGGTTGAGCTCAATCAGAAGCCTCTGGTTGGTGCCCATGAGCTCGGCGACCTGCAATGAGAGCTCGTCCAGCCGCCTCTGCTTCCTCACGCGCGACCTCTTCGCCGACTCACGGTTGGACGCTAGCCTTCTCTTCTTCCTCTCGTCGCTGCCACCTCGCCTCTCCTGATGGTTGTCCGCCGCTGCTGAGCTGACGGTGGTAGTGACGATGCTGCCATTGCAGCTGTATGGGTATGGGTATGGGTATGGGTCGAGGTCGACCATGTCGAACGAGCTGAAGTCATAGATTGGATCATTCTGAATCTGTGGTAGGAAAAGACTGGCCGCCAGGTCGAAGCCAGGGAGGCATGCTAAATTGGCTGTACAGTTTGGTTGCATGTCTGATGAAGCTCTGAAAGGATGCTTGTTGCTTGGTGGTTTGCAATGTGGAGAAGGAAAGAAAGAAGCAGTGGTGTTTGTTTTACTGCAATTGCAAATGAAGGAGCTAGTGTGTTGGATGAATGGAGGGGGAGGATGAGCAGGGAAGTGTTCCTTTTAAATCGCAAGAAACCCAGCCAGCCAGCACCTAAAGCAGAAGACACTGACCCACCTATGCTGCTGTAAGCAAAATTTGCTTTTCTAACTTTGTGGCTGTTTGAGATTATCATCTTGATTTATCAGACACAGCAGCCATTTGGCATTTTCTTGCAAAATGTGTCAGCGTCATGAGGAAAGGCTAGGGCTTTCTCAAAAACGCCTTTGCGATGCGGAAATTCTGTCGAAAGTTACAACTATTTTGCTCTGTTCTGGTTCTAGGTACAATATGCAAAACACCAACAGTTAAATCATGCCGTCAAATGTGCATGTGATGTGAGTCACACTACCTGGGGAAAAAAACAGCTAGTATGTTAGAAGTATTACATGAATGCATCCTTTATTTGTTCATGCATTTGCAAATAGAAATTAAACACAGGGAGCCTAACTTCTGAAACGAAAAGAACTGCACCAGCCAATTAGGACCTGCAAGTAACACCACAGTTTTTTTTTGTTTGAGGTTTACCACCACAGATTTACAGTGAACAATAATGCATGCATTGCAATCATACATCCATGTATTGCGTGCTTTGGCCAATCTGTTTCTTGTGACCAAGTAAAGCTATTGCCTTGTATGCCCTTTCAAGTCGAGATTGTGACAACAATAGCTTTGGCAAGGCAGCTGACAAGTTCAATGAGGAGCAATTGTTTCGTCCACTACAGCGCATGTTGCGTATGACTTGAAAACTGTTTGGTAAAAACTCTTTTGGCTACTTCTAACTATATCCTTTTCTAGATTCACAGAGAGCTGTTGCGTAAAACAGTAAGGGAGATGTGCTGTCATTTCTGAATCCATAATTGATACCGTGCTTTTTCTAAGCAGTTGTGATTCTTTGGTAAGCTCCAGAATGGAGTTAAAAAGCAGTTTTAGTTTTGTTGGACACAACCACATATATATGGACCATCGCCTAAAAACACAAACACACACACATGGCCCCATTCTTATTCTATACATGGTATGGTATGGATGTACTAGGTAGCCTTGGAATACTATTGAAAGCCTTTTCATAGTAAACCACCTAAAGTTGCAATGATTGTTTCATCAGAACATTTCAAAATTCTTATGAAAACTTGCGTGTGTGTCTAATTGTCGATAGCAGAACTAGTTGTTATTCGGACCGACGACTAACAGTCATATATATTATGTTGCTATCAACCAAAAGGCAATGATTAGTGACTTTTGTTGACCATCTTCTTTTGGTGCACCATCCTTTTCTTTTCATATAGCTATCAGGAACACGGAAGATCAGCTGCATTTCAATTCACCATGTTCCACACACCCCTGATAAAACTCTCTACTTTCAGATGCTCTTCATATAAACAAGCGGTACTTAATTTTGTCTTCATCCAGAAAACAACAGCAGTGAATTATGTTCATTAACTTTGATCCTGAATGTCTGTTTTGCATATGTATATATAATACCTTGTCACTGTCTATTCTGCTCACTTTTGTTTTGGTTGTTGTGACATCTTTAGGTTGTTCTCCTTGAAATGAAAGAATACTTTCACCGCACTGGAATTTATTGGCCAGAACAGGGACTTGGATTGGTCAGGTCCTAGTCGGCTAGTGCACATCTCCTACAAGGCTAAGCATCTTGCGTGAAGAAACTAGAGACCATTAGCATACGTAAGACCTGTCCTCACATTGCAATTTTTGAGCACCTCAGCGCCCTAAAGGAGGTGACTAAAAGCGCTTTTACGATGACGCCACTTGGTCCTTTAAGCTATGTGCACAATCATTTTATTATACAATGATATTGAAGGATAGGGATGTGATTTGTGGGCTACGTACCTTTGCCACCACAGTAGTAAGTGCCTTGAACTTTAGATGCACCTGTATCTTTGCTACAATTGCAAATTAGTATATATATGTAACTCGAATGTGCAACGTTTTGTATTGTTGCATACCACCATTACACCATACAATGGTTTTGTTGATTCTAGAAAAGGAACAGGATGCATACATAATCGCGGATAGGATCACAATGCTGAATCCTGTCATTGTCCTTATGATTAATTTAATTAAAGTACGTATCACTTTAGTAGAAAAAAAATGTTGGTGGGTACTTGAAGGCAGTGAGCCTTGGATGTAGTCCATATACTCCAAAGCAGTATATTTTTCCACAAGCTTCTAATTTTCTGGCAGCCAGTAATGGCTCATGAGTCCCCCCCACCCCCAACACCTCTGAAATAAAAGGATCAGTAGGTTGACTCCATTCTTTCTTAAAAAAAATCTCTGTGCATGTGATAAGAGAGGGTCCCTTTATTTCTTCTTAAAAGAGAATTCTTTAATTGGGATCTGTATCAACTCCACATGACCCTTAATAGATTCATACACTCTGTCAACTGTCATAGAGGACAAATACGCTGCATGTGCTTGTTGCTGATCAACTTTGGATATCCAGGATAAAACCCACGAGTGACATTCAGTTCAGTGTGCAAGAAGATGTTACCTAATTTTCTTTGCTCCCTTCTAGCTTATAGAGATTGGTTTTGATATGGCTCTTAATTCCATGGGAGAAGTGCTAAACTGTTTCACATCAGTCAAAGCATATTGTATATCTTGAATTAATTCTTGATGCTCATCAGCGTGTTACTCCATCTCAGTAGGTAGTGTTTTGCTGTCCATGGCCCTTATCTTACTAGCTAGAGCCATAGAGGGTGCCTAGTAGTATAATCCTAGCTCCCTTCCACCGTTGTCGGAAAGATGACTGAATGATCCTTCCTTCTTTGCCCTTTATTTTGCTTAGAAAGAAGGCCAGGAGGACAGTATGCTCTTCCTTTCCATGCTTTCATCTCCTGTCCCGGATGTTCATTTCAGCGGTAGGGAATCATTGGTGGAGCAACCAAAGCAAAGGCGTGATCTTTGCAGGTAGCCCCAGCCTATCAGACCGCCCGGCGTCCTTTTCCACACCGGTCCTTCTCCCTGAAAATACAATGAACCACTGATGTAAAGATGCTAAATGTCTACAAATTAATAACTCATCTACCAAAAGCTTTGCTTAGGCCGATAATGTGTCTACTAAAGGAGGCGGTAGTTAAGAAAAGCTTCTGATTCTTCCCAAAAGCTGGTCAAGATGTACCGGTTGATTTTCCTGCTGGTCAAAATGTACCGGTTGATTTGCCTACTGCAGTGCTGCTGGATGTAGCATTGCTTTAGCCTAGACTGTCAGAGACAGTTTTGCACTTTTGATTGGAAGTTTCATGTTTCTTCCTACACACGAATCCACATCCTTTTCAGCTGAAAAAAATGGTCTGCAGTTGCCTCGATCTGATATGTTACTCTTCTGTGTTAATATCGTAATACTAACATTTGCACAAGATTTACATCTAAACACAGCAGTGTGTAAGAAAAATAAAAAATGACAATAAAACTGTGATATAGTATTTCAGCTCATTGTTCATGTGACTACAAACTAAATAAAGTACATAATACAGAAGTAAAAATGGCCGGCCTTCTTGATGACCTTATTCAACAAAGAAAGAATACTTTGACAGATAGCTAATCGAGACACTATGAGAATAAAAATTGTGATGCCAACTATTCATTATCCACCATATGATGATTGCATCCGCTGCAAGGACCCCGCTCATGTTCTTATTTGTCTGCCTTTGGAATAATCACAAGGTGCTGTTCTCTTGTCGCTGCCATGAATCAATCAGTTGAAGTTTGGCAGCAAAACTAGACCATGTCATGGATGCAATGGCAAAACTTCTCATTGTCACCAAGAACAAAATGGACTCCGCAGCAAACTAGGACGTATCTGTTTGTGCTTCCATGTCAAAATTTGGATGGTGCCAGCAAGCATGCAGCTGCCTCAACTATAGTTTCTGTAAAGTTAAGATATCAAATAACTGTTCATGCTTTGCCGCGGTCATGATCTTAACTTGATTATTAGGGCTGCATGTGAACCTCTGATGTCTTCCCAGTGTGTTTTCAATCTAGAAAGGAGATTCAAGCGACTCATCCCAAACATCTCCACTTGCATTGGAAGCATCTTCACCATCTTCTTCCATCGCCAATCTTACATACTCCCTTCGTGCAAAACGATCCCAGTCTGTTAATGATGGCTCTTCACGCATCTGCACTTGGATTGGGGGAAAGCAGAGGCGTTACAAGTGACAAACAGTTCATAAGAGAATATCAATGGATGTTATAACATGAATAGCAATTCGACTCACTTGGCGGATGAGGAATGGATCCCTAGCTTCAAATGCCATAAATTTGTTCAGATTAAAGAGAATATTGAAGAAATGCCCAGACAGTTTGCACCTTCGGAAGTCTTTCAATGTCAAATAGCCATCATTCTGGAACAAAGTTAATGCATAACTAATTCAGCATAAAATGTTTATAACTTGGCAACACACAAAAGTAATAAAGGCAACCTCAGGTCCAATCATATCAATGAGCTGACACAAGATGTCCTCAAATAGAACAGGTTCCTGGGCCATGCACTCCATGCGATGAAGTTGCTCCTCAAAAAAGAACTGTAGTTCAATGTGTGTAAGTATGCCATTGCCATCCAAATCTATACATTTGAACCTGAAGAGATGATGCCACCAAGCAAAAATGTGAGAACTTTTCGATGTTATAGGCCTGGCTGGAAGATAAGGAATGATCAACAAATTTTTAGGATGTAGTTGAGGCTTGTACTGAATCCTAGAACCTTTTTTCCAAAAAGGCAAGCAAATCAAAGGCTACCCTAACAGTTATAGATTCTCCTTTTAGAATTGATCTCCTAGTCAGGAATGAATTTTCGTACTTCCTTTATTCATTCTCACTTCTTAGTGTTATTAATAGAGGGTCAAGTTGACTAAGGCTCTGCTAAAATTCAATGAATGTCTCCAAAACCACACACACATTTCTTAAGCCTTTGCTTGACGGATCATTAATGAAGAATTCTACCTGGATGAAATGAGGATGACAATCAGACTAACAGCCAGTATAGTCATGACATTTATTTTAATAGAAGTTGTTCTGTTCAAAGTAAGGAATTTTTTCATGCCACTGCCCTTTTTCTTTGTGTTGACTAGTTTGATGTCTTATAATGACCTCATCACTTAACATTTTCCTATCCCAAATATCCCTTGAACAAAGATAGATAGTTCTAATTAATAAAAGCACCATCCACCCTATGTTTTCTCTATCCCTTAGAAAGAATGTTTTGGAAATGTTATACAGAGATGGTTCCAATGGTTGAATGATATGAATATACATTGAAACCGTAACATTGTAAGTAATGCATAAGTGCTCATGATAGGAAGTGCAATAAATGTAAACACTATAGTACACTGAAGATGGAGCATACCAATATTCTTGGCTTGGTGCTGATGATTTGTCCTCTTCAGACAATATAAAATGGACGAAATCTTCATAGCCCATTTTCCCTTCAACCTTACTGGTAAATTTCCTAGGAACCTAACATATATCCATTTAAAACTATCAACATACACTCAATAAAATGAACCTGAAGATAACTCAAAGAAAATGAAATTGGTAGGACAAAAAGGAAAACTGACCTCTGAAAAAATTCTATCTACAATCCTATATGTCAATGCATGATTTCCGTACTTAATAAGATTTTCTTTGTCAATAAAAAAGTCATGGTCTGTGTCCAGCTCCCAGAACTTGCAATATATCACATAGAAATGCTCATATGAGAAATACCTACAGGGGAAAATAAACAAGAAGTTCAATGTGTTTCATAATGGAAGCTTATGGTTCCCTTAAAGAAAAACTGCATTTGAGAAATTCTGTAAATACAAAGGAGCAGAATTGTTAGAACTTGATTTGAAGGTGTCACCTTAAAACTTTATTGATATCCTCTTCATCATCAGCATGCCTGAGTGCACTGAGTAGATTTCCACGCTTCAGCTCCCTAAGTGTTAGATGTCCACTCCCAATTCGATTCAAGCAATAGAATATTCTATATACGACAGTCTCAGCTGACAAATAATGTTGTATAAGCCAAAGAAGATAGAACATGGGATTTGATATAATCCACAAATATCATAGCATGGCAAAGATAGTTTACCATATCTTTCTTGAAATTCAGGTGTGCTCTTTAAGAACTCCAGACCAGGATGGTTGTCCAAAAGGTCTTTCAGAATCGGTTTAAAATCCTCCTAAATGAATCCAATCAATCATTATGAAGCATTGATTAGAGAAGAGCAACATTGATCAACCACAAACAAGCCTTTGCTAGAGTCTTTCACTGTATGATGTTTAGGGAAACAAGAGATGGATACCTTTGTGAGGTAATTGCGGTTCTGTTGCTTCAGAATTGTGAACACTTGGGTTGCACTGTCCATACTCATCAAATTGCTATTAACCCAGAAATCGATGAAAGCATCCCTGAAACAGTTGAAGTAATGCCATGTCTATCATACAATAATTTTGTATATATACTGTGGACAATCAAATTTTGCCAACAACTACCTTGTCACGAATCCCGTGCTCTCCTTGTCTATCTTATCGAAGAGAACAGTGGTAAAAAATGTCGGTAGTTTGCAGAGTTCCCTGGTTACCATCCGAAATTCTATTGTGCAAACAAAAGAGGCACCGAAAGAAAGTTATTAGCTGAATGCCTCACCGCAAACTACTGTGATCAAGACAATTGCCAGTTTCAATTGATTCTGTCTTATCATGAGCATCACCACTAGTCAACAGATGATTTCAGGAATTAAATTTAACAAAAATGCATGTCGAATTTGGCGCACCTGGAGCCCGAAGACCATTTGAGTGGCCGGCAAAGAGCTGATCAACTGTCGATATGCATTGCTTCTTCACCTCGTACGGCGGTGGCCGGCCATCTTGAAAATAAAACTGGCAAACAAAACAAAAGAATTTCGATTACTAACTCACCCATGGCAATCATCAATACGATTCCGTGCAGATTGGACAAAAAAAAACGAGAAGCAAAGTCTGATCCGATCGACAGGATGACGCAGAGCAGTACCTGGGGTATGACCTCCTTAGCGGGGCGCGCGGTTGGCGGGCGGAGCGGCGACGCGGAGCGGTTGGGCTGGCCGGCACCGAGGCTGCTGGGCCTCCGCGAGAGGCGCGGGGACCTCGGTGAGAGCGGCGGCACAGCGGCTCCACCCTGCAGCATCATGGATGGTAGCATGGCGGCCCCCGCCGCCGCGCCGGCGCCGGCGCCGGCGCCGCTGGCCTTGGCCTTGTGCACGAGACTGGCGAGCAGCGCGGCGGTGTCCGGGAGAGAGAGCCAGTGCGCGAAGAGGCGGTCGAGGACGCCGCGCAGCGCGGGGGGCCCCGGCGCGGGCACCTCCGGCGGCAGCTGCAGGAGATCCACCTGCAGCGGCAGCGCGCTCACCTGCGCCGCCGCGCTCAGATCCGCCGCCTGCGCCGGCGCCTCCACCATCCTGATCCCGTTCGTCCTCGGGCTTGGACCGCTCTCCTGCGCCGCCGCCGATCCGCTCCGGCGCGCGATCCCGCGTGGCGAGCTGGCGTCGCCGCCTGGTTGAAACGGAAGGCGAGGCCGAGCGCGTGGGCGTGGGCGTGGCGCGACGCGGTGGCGGGGGTGGGCTAGTTACCCGCTGGCTCCACGGATCTCGACGCGCTCTGCGCCGTCCGATCCTTCACCGCCTGCGTCGCAAGCAACACGCGTTGCCCGGGTCAACGGCGTAGCGCAAGCGGAATGGATGCAGACTTGGACAACCACACATGATAGCATGATGCCATGCATTACGTTGTTGTTGTTTATAAACTTTTTAGATCTGCCACCTCTGAATATTTTACCAAAATTCTACATTTGTATTCACACTGAAAAAAATGTGGATGTGTGATTATATATATAAAATGTTGCTGAGTAGCCTGATATTGTAAATGGGCGCAGTGGGAAAAAAATGAGTTTGTAAATGTGTCTTATTTACTTAGGGTTGTAGAAAGTGGAATAGTCATAGTCATAATCCATTGTGTGTTTTCATGAACGAAGATCATTGCAAAAATGAAAAGGGAAAAAACATTGCATGCAAGATTTGATCTTAAGTGCAAAAGTTTAATGAAATGGTCAGATAAGAAACATACCATATGAAAAATCAGGATGAACTAGATGTAGGAAGAATGTAATTGAGGAAAGAACCTTGAAGGATCACTTAGTGTCAAAAATTAAGGGGCAAAGAAAGAAGTAGCAACGGAGGCGAAAACCGACCATAAATAGAGTTAGTGTGTTTGGTTGAGAAACATAATATGTGGATGTCAAGGAAAGGAGGGGAGAGGAAGTAGGGCTCAGGGAGCACCGAAAAGCTCAGACTATAGGCCCCCCCCCCAATTCATCAATGTAAAATGAACAACATATTTTTCACTTGAACTTTTGTAGGGCAAATTACTAGGTTAATACCCTCTGTTTTGAAATATTTGGACACTTTTTTGTTTGGTAAAACTTGTCGTCATTTTTTTAATTTTGCCCTTTTGTGGAACTCATGTGGAAATCTAACTTGTACCTATTAATTAGAATTTCTAGAAATTCCACTTCCCCTCTCTATATGTGCATTTAGAATGTGCTTACGTGTAACAATAGAACAAAAATAGATTATGATAATTGCGAATAAGATGAATTCATGCAATTGTTTCTGTGTTTAGTATGCATCTACTAAATGCTTCATGCCAAAGTCTCTAAAAGTTCCCTTCTTCATTCTTTTAGGAGAATAATGGGCCAATTTTTTTTTTCTACTCGTTTTGTCTCTTAGAAATGGGTGTGCCACATACCTCACTATATATTTCACTCATCATAACCCTCACTCTAAACTTCTACAAGAACACCACCACCTATAGGAACAACTGAAGTCTCATTTGTCACACTAATTGCTTCGAACATGATACACACATGTATGGAAACACTTGTTACACAATTTTGGGGAATATATATAGTACAACTATCGAATTATACTAGTTGTGAATTGTGTACTCATCACATTTGCTCTACCCTAAGAATAGAATTTGTTCCAATCGTTTCCAAACAGGTCCTAGCCAATTAAGTATATAATAGTTATTTTAATTTCTTGATCAATCCTCCCTTAAAAAGTGTCTATCGACAACCAAGCTCCAACCCTAGGCGCGTGGTGCCCCTAGCTGCCACCCCTCCACCCCGCGCCGATTTTTACATACAGTTATCATCATTATGAGAGATTTGTTGGTAAGGCAACAGTACTTTGTCCGGTACTCCCTCTATTTTTATCGAAGTGTCACATTTAGTTTGTCCTAAGTCAAATATGTGTATATTTGATCATTAAATTTTTAAAAAATTTATATGTGTATATTTGACCATTAAATTTTAAAAAATTATATGGTTTCATGTCATAAGATTTATATTTTTAGATTTATTATGAGAAATACTATCATAATATATAATTCTTATATTGTGAAATTATAAGAATTTTTAAAAATGGTTGGAAAAAAATTACAATGTTTGATTTAAGACAAACTAAATGTAACGTTTTTTTTAAAAAAAACAGAGTGAGTAAAAAACAGTACTTCGTTTAGGGCCGTCCGGTCAAAAATGCCTGACCTCTCTCCGTTCGCTGTGCTTGGGGAGTTGGGGTATGCAGGTTTGTTGGTGAGTGATGTCTGCTCGTGGTAGAGTTTGGCCCAGTGCAGCGCTGCTCTTGTGGTGGACGGGCCAAGGCCCGTTACCAAATAGTCCTAAGCAGCTAGAGGCAGCAGGGTGGAATCCATTTATGCATGCATGTTAGAAGGGATGGCCGGCCGGATGGGCTTAGTTTTTTTTTCTGGATCGGATGATTAACCTGTTTTTCATTAAGAGGAGTTACAGAAACATTATAACCGTGTTTCCATTCTTGCTAGCGAGTCACCAGTAAGATCGGAACATTCGACAAACAAAACTAATAAAATGTATTATACGGCCATAGAAAGGAGCAACTAAAGCGACTAATCCTCATCTAAAGGTCAGTCACATCCACACCCTTTGTCTCTCACCTAATCAGAAAGAGCGCATCTATTGCGTCCCTCGTCATGGGCGATAGCGGCAAAGCGAAGACACGTTGAAACTCATCGAAGGATGCCTCATCGGGGACCTCCGTCCGTCAAGACTCATCAAGGGATGGGCTTTGTGAAACGTTGCGGCTGCCGGCTGGTCAAGACTCAAAGACCCGACGACCGGACCGGCGATCGGTTCCGGCAAAAAGGCGCGCGCGTGCGCTTGCTTGTGGTCCGCCAGCCGTGGTCGTCGCCTCCACTATAGTTCGGTATGCGGCGGAAGGCGGCGGCGGCGGCGGCGGCGCGCGGACAACCTAATGAAGCCGCACACGTACAGGGGTCTCTGGTTTTGACATGATCTGCCCCCAGATTGTCGATCGTCACTCGTCAGCGGTCCGCGCGCGCGTGCGCGGCGGCGGGTCTCTCCCATGTTTTTTTTTTACGAGCGAGGCCTCTTCGGCCGGCCTCCGCTTGCCGCGTCCCCGGATCGAACGACGGAACGGCGACAGTGCAGACGGGCAGTGCAGTGCAGGCTTAGCTTCATGCCTTCATTCATCATCAGCAATAAGACAATAATTATTAATAATGTAACGCATGCGTGCAGCCGCAAATGCACACCTACACTTGAGTTGTTCCGCTCTCGCAGCTGGTTTTGAAGCGCTGCACTGCGAATCTGCCATGCATGCATGCCCTCTTTGTGTGCTGCTCAACGAACAGATGGAGTGATTCCGTACGTTTTGCAACTGGTGCGGCCAGGGACACACATATACAAGTCTTGGACTTGGAGCAGTGGCCTCTGACTTCAGCAGCACCAATATAATCAAACTGATTACTCACCCCCTGGCTCTACATACGTAGAGTATGTACTAGTAAGCTAAAATACTACTACTGCTAAGCTCCATATGTTCTGATGAGCACTGCTAGCAAGAGAGTTCATTCCGATCCATTCGATTTTATTGTGTCGCCATGCAGGAGGCAGCAGGTTTTCTTTTTAGACCACGCCTAAGCGCGTATTTACAAATAGAGATTTTTTTATTTAAAAGAAACAACCAAGTGATCAATTTTTGATCCGATCGAGATCAATTCTTAGGCCTCCGATCCCCTTTGGCAGGGATTCAGGTTTACGAAGGAAATGATTTCAATTTTGACCTATGAGAAACAGAGAATACTGCAGGAGGCTAGGCTAGGCTTGTCGCACACCCTTGCCCTAAGTTTCCCACCGTCTATCACCGTTGGTCCTTCTCCCTTCTCTTCTGGTATCTCGCTAGAGTCCGGGGAGAGTGGAGATCCATCATTTTTATTAGATAGAGTTCTTAGAGTTAGGTCTCTCCATGCTAAATTTCTTGATGTATTAAGGATTTATCGTCTCCTCTCTGGTGACGGAAAGGGCGAAGGGTGGAATCACTCTCTTCATGGCGGCTCTGTTGAAGACGAGAGTGACAACTATGTCATCAACATCTTCACTAGCTAGTATGACAACATGAATTCTGGATGACGACATCAAGGCATAGATGATATTGCTGCTATAATTTTTTTCGGTCCCTTCTCTACTTTGTTGTGGTTAGATCTAGCCACAATGAAGGACTAGAGAGATTAAGTTTCAAATTGGTCTTCATTATTCTTCGGTGGCAGGAAAAAGAAGAAGAAAGATATCAGAAAGAAGAAGTTTATCAACTCTGCATGTATGAATGTTGGTTGTCCATTGTTAGACATCTGTTCTCATGCCTTTTGTCAAATGTTTGTCTACACGATCATCCATACTGTAAATTATTATACATGTTTAGTTTTGAGATTTGAAGGTATTCACAGCGTGAGTATAAATTAAATAAAACTAGTTTCTAAATATATGTAATGTAATCTAGAGTGTTTATAATGTGTTGATATATCCAACTATCATATAATATAATTCTTCTTTTGTCATAATAAAGAAAAATAGGAACAGGAAAATCCTGTTTTTCTGGTTCGTAGTCTCAAGTAAAAACTGAAGAAAGGCCTTCTAGCTATCTCTGCTACATATTTCGATCAAGATACACCTTCCATGGGAAGGGTTTATTGTTTCTCTGCAGAGACCGTGACCTGACACTATACGCACTACTACAATGTAGGCAACTAGGCATAGCCAATTGATCGACAACAAAAAAGTGAAAAAAAAAATGCATTTCTATGCTCGATCGTATAAGGCAAGACATGGTGCGCTTAGCTAAGCAAGCCTTTGGCAGCAGTTTCAACTCATCACTAGTCAGTG
Organism: Microstegium vimineum; assembly: GCA_022036555.1. Taxonomy (NCBI): domain Eukaryota; kingdom Viridiplantae; phylum Streptophyta; class Magnoliopsida; order Poales; family Poaceae; genus Microstegium; species Microstegium vimineum. Next base: position 41,190,257 of record CM039121.1, on the reverse strand, counting down.
TAGCTGCTGCCTACTAGCTAGCTAGCTAGTGCATGATGACCATCATCATCATCATCATGGATGTGTGTGTTTTCTCTTTTCGGATACGGAGTTCCGGATAAGGACGGATGCTGCTGCCCGTAGTGCTCCCTGACTCGATCGCTACTCGTTAATTAGGCAGAAGCAGATAGATGCAGATCAAGCTAATTTTACCTTTATTTCCTTCTTCTCTTTATTTATTTGATTAAAGCTGAAAGTGACTGGTATGTTTAAATATATATGGTGTGATCTATTTATTTGTTAGTATATCAATTTATCATCACTACTGGATTATTGTCACTAAATAGTTAATTATCTGTTAGATGAAGACAATAATCCACACTCAATTACAAGAAGAACTGTTATAATCAACTTCGTCGTTATTTTCTCTTTCATATTGTAGGCTGTTCCGTTCTCGTTTAAGTAAAAAATAAGTTTTTTTTTTTTGATAAAACCCGGTTGAGGCCACTCATCCAAACAATCCAGTGACATCGTTCGTCCCGTTTCAGAACCTCGAAAAAACCTCATTTTTATATATTAGATCAAAAACAGGAAATGATGCCACCACCACCAGCAGCAGGTGATTAATTAGCTTTGCAGATTTTCTGGCCTCAAGCTCTGCACAACACATCTCCTCATTTTACAGCATTGCAGGTCACAGAACCACGCTAGCTAGCTAATACGAAAGCATGCAAAAAAGAAGTCAGAACAAAAAAGAAGTCTTTTTGCGCGCTCGTTCGATCGATCTCTTGCACACCGCCGGCCGGCCGGTTAGGGGGTGGGCGAGCGGAGCCTGCCTACACGGCGGCGGAGGCGTCCTTGCAGTCCTTGCCGCCGCCGCGGTGCTGCGGCGGGGGCTTATTGGCGGCCCCGTCGTCGGCGTGAGTAGTAGTAGTAGTGAAGGTGGCGAACGGCGCGGCGCTGGCGAGGAACGACGGCGCGCTATGGCCAGCCATTACGACGAGCACCTTGGGCATGCTAGCGTCCTCCCTGTCGAGCGGCGTCAGCACGCGCACGACGGACATGACGCCCGGCTCCGTGCCGGCGCGGCGGCCCGCTTCGTCCTCCTCCTTGCGGCGGGAGCAGAGGAGCACGGCCAGCGCCACGGCGATGAGCGCCATCACCACCGCGAAACCGATGAAGAGGTACGGCGTTGGCGTCGACCAGAACGGTGGCGGCTGCACGCGCCCGTACGCCATCGTGGCCGCCCCCACCGCCGCCTGCTGCGGCACCGACGACGATGACGACGCGCCGCCGCCGTCCTCCATGGCCGCCATCGCGATTCTTGCCAGCCTCATGCTGTCCTCTCGATCGTAGGTGTATGTGTGCTTGCTTTTGTACCGATGATGATGATGGTGGAACAATGGTTGGTATGTATCTCTTTGTGTGTGGGTGTTGTGGGGAAGATGAGGTGCGTGGAGGTGGGGTTTTTATAGGGGGGAGATTGGAAATGCATGGAGGTGGGGCCCGCCCGCTGCTGCTGCCAAACTGTGTGCCCACAGTGGTTTGAGCCAGTGGTTAACCTGAGCCTGATGATGATGGCGGCATCGATCAACTGGCCGGGCTCTCATGGGTTTGGTATTTTTTTTTTCGAGACCCAATTATAGGACTGGATTATGCTTGGTGTTTCTCTTTTCCTTTGTCATTTCAAGGAGTGGGGATCTAATTTATTTAATTTATTTCATATTCGTAATATTCGCAGGTAAAGCCCATATATAGGAGGCTAGGCTAGTAGCTCTAGAGTTGGTGGTGGTTTGGTGCGCGATCATGTAAGGTATTCCAGCACTGGTGTGAATCAAGTTGCATTTATCTGATCTCTGCTTATTAACGTAAAAAGAAAGACTTAACTATCCATATATACATTCAGTACTGTATCCGAATCTGGTGGTTTAGTATGCATATATGTTGTATCTATCCGGATACCTAAGTTTGGCATATAGCTGACATTATCTGTCTGAGAAATACTGTAGCTAGGTATCTGTATGATCTATATACATAGATAATCGTTTGTATCCGATTCATTTACACCCGCACCAAGTTCATATTTTTTACTTAGCTTGATCGGCCACTGAGTTTAGATTCACTTAGCTTGATTCAGATATATATGCACTCGGTTTGCTGGCCGAGTGCATAATATTACCCAGTCTGGTTGGTTGCTGAGTGCATATATATATATATATAGGTTTACTGAGCTTAGTTGGCCAAAGTGCATGAATTCATTCGCTCTAGATCGATGACGGCCGGGTGCTTGGCAAGAGTGTCACTCGATGTATAAACATAAAAAGAGTCATATGGCCGAGGGAATTGAATCGCACAAAAAATCATCTACTCTCCTTTTAACCTTATTCTCTTATTCTAACCTCATGTTGCTATCCATCCCTCACTAATAGAACGGCATAAATCTTTTGATTTGCTGGTTTGCTTGTAAACGTTGTATGGGTTGTTTGTAGGCGTGCTCAGGTACGTGTTTGGTGCGTTTGAACCACCGCTGGGGAGATTCGGAAGAGACGGCCTTGCTTCTGATTGATGGAATAGAACCATGCATGCATGTACAAAAATGTTGGGTGAATAGACTGAAGATGCATAGGCTTTCATAGATGCCCAAAAGTAATGGGATACTGTAACTAGCATATATATATATATCCTCTTCTCATCAGTCCAGCAGATCGCAAATGAGAGGATGTAACGTACGTACGCATCTTGTACGACGACGTCTATAGCACGTAACAGATTCTTCTGTGAAAAAAAAAAATTCCAGCTTGCAGCCAATGCAGTTCACATCTATCTCCATCATATCGATGGCGAGATGCACAATGCCACAAGTGGTGCAATATGTCGACGCAACTACGACGCAAGTCAAGTCCACTCGAAACAATTCTTTCCACACGTCGTCGTAAGCCTCAAGACTCATCAAGAGACTGAGTCTTGAGTAACTAGAAGCCATTGTGCATGCAATGGTCTCCGCGTCAGCCCCCAACACACACGTCAATGCCATACATGAAGGCACGCACTAGCTATAAACATATAACATAGTGTTTGGTTCACGTTAATGTAACGTGATTCGTTTACTGAGGGTAAATGATTCCATTATTTAACGTTTGTTTCCGACGTTGTAGAATTGAATACCACCGTTATCGGATACCATACTGTACGAAGTTGATATAGGTCCAGCCTCCGCGTAATCCGATAACGATTCATGGTTTCCTCACACAATCACATACCCTTTCCGTTTCCATTACTTTTTCAGCAACCAAACACATCCTAATTAAGCTCTATCTAGTGTAGCCCGTGTAGGCGGTGCCATGAGACTACTGTGACAAGAAACGGATCGGATAAGAATGCACCGTTAATAAAAGCAAGGATTAACATGACGCATGTGATTCTTAACCAGTAACGATGATCGTCAAGGAATATTAGGCCTAAGCAACCCTAAAAAAATAGCTTTGTGCAATAATGCCTTCCTTTCGGCTCTTCAAAACTAGCTTTTGCCTCGGGAGTCTTAGGAGCGACAATATGTGCTCGAAAAGACTAACGAGTTCTTAGTTCTTGATTGACATACACCACGGCTATGGCTACGGACCATTCACACGCGGAACAATAGCAGGGTGGGCTTCTTTAGCACAACTACTAGCTAGGTCTTCCTAACTAGCTCCAAGTTTTCATGGAGTTTGTACATCCTTTTGATTTGAATTTCAACTCAAAAAATATAGTTAAACAACTTGAGTTTATAAAAGCTAAGTGCTGGAGTTGTGCCAAGTTGAAGGACCGAGAACGGCGACCAGAGGGGGGGCGGTGAATGGGAGCCTCAAATTTCTCTTGAAATATTCGGGCCACTCTTCCCAAAAGCCAAACCCAGTTGTTGGGTGCTCAACCTCCCCCGAGCAACGCGAGCGGGGATTCAGACGAAATCGGAGAAATAAGATCTCACCGGCAATGGAGGAAAACTCACCGGAAACCCCCAAGATAGAGTTCTCAACCCCTATGAGAGAGAGGCAAAAACCCTAAGCAAAACGACCAGAAAAACAGGCGACGGACGCTGGACAGCTAGGCGACGGACGCTAGGCGTAGATCGTCCGTCGACCTTCCAGAGAGCCCTGCAGAGGAGAAGCTGAAGGCAGGGCGTCGGACGCTGGGCGACGGACGCTTGGGTGAGTGTCCGTTGGCGTCGGACGCTTAGGCGAGCGTCCGTCGGCCTTCCAGAGAACCAGACAGAAACTCAGAAACAGCAGAGGCGACGGACGGTCGACGACGGACCCTGAGGTGCGTCCGGCGCCAAACCAAAATCTCAGACACACACCGAGCGACGGACGCTGAAGTCAGCACGCACCAGCGTCCGACGCCCCCGAAAAACGCGCAGAAACCCCGAAAAGCGATTTTCCTCCGCCAAATCTTCCCAAATCTCGACCAAATGATCACCAACTGCAACCAAACTTTGTAGGCATGATCCTAGTGCAGTTGGGGAGCTATCCCGAAGAAATCATCGCTCAATTTGGGTCGGATGAGCGAGAACACTCGGATTTGGGGGAGAAAAAGGGAAAACGAAGAACGTCGCAAAGAAATCGCCCGATCTGCGTACTCAAGAGGTTTGAGGATGGATCCTTCGGTGCAAAGATGCTCCTCTCGAATACGGACAACTTGATTCAAACGGATTTGCAAGAGCTACTCCCTACAAAGAGAAATCATCTCGGGAAAAGAGGGAGCAAAAGCAAAAACGCGAAGAACACAAGCAAAACGAGACACAATCACGAAATCGAAGCCGCCATGGCTTACGGAGGTTACGGCCTCCGATTCCTCGCAACAAACTCGAGTTCTTACAGAGGTTGGTGAAATCAACCTAGGGATCTCATGAACTAGAGAGAGGTTAGAGAGAGAGAGAGAGATGGGGCAAGGTGATTAGGGTTCAAGAGATAGGATGACGATACCCCTTCATCCTCTATTTATTAGAGGCTTTGGCTATTTCCCAAAGACCCCCCTAGATACAATGAGTGAACTACCTAGCCTAAGCATTGCAGTCCAAGCTCCGGTAAATATCTCCCTCGATTTGAATGGATGACCCCGCTTCCTGCCAGGAGTTGCCGTCGCCTCGACGCAACCTCTAGGATTCCGCCACATGCCATCCCCGCTTCCTCGGAAGCTCCGCCCGGGTTTTGAGGCCCAAACCCGCGAAACCCGCCACCGGTAGCTTTGGGCTCAACTAACGAACCCCGAGTTTTGCGGCCCAAACTCGGAAACCGACGCGGATGGTTTTGAGGCCCAAACCACCAAACCACTCGACGCGAGCCACCTTGTCTTCACCCGGTCGGACTCCGAGTCCCTCGAGCCTCCGCTCGACTCGCGCGTCCACCGTCTTGACTCGGTCGACTCGGTCTACCTCCATGTCTTCTCGCACTCGCCGGTGCCAAGTACTAGCCACCACAGCTAGTCCGCCCGCGCCCATGGTCCCTCAGTCCGAGCCCCGCTTCCGCCCTTCACCGCTCTCAGTCCATCGGCACGGCAAGCCTCTACTTGACCTTCTCCACGCCATTGACCACTGTCACTAGGCATAGTACCTGCACACCACAAGCCGATAGACAGGCGCACATTTGCTTTCGCAAAGAGGTTAGTGTAAGCCACTCAAACTGAAACGCTCAAGTGTTGGGCAATCACTCATCACAAAACTGAACATACATGGGTACTTATCCACCATGTATTCGCACAAGTTGAATGGGCATAAATTGAATAACGGTAAATGATATGTCCTCTGTCAACTTGAGACAAACGCTTCGTCGCCCCTATCAGGATCCAAATAACCAGATATGGAAGAGGTCCCTCAATTCACTGCTACTTAAAGGATTTTTAGATATAGTCAAAATTGATTTTCAAAGGCTCCTCTGACAGACAATCAACATCTCTATCTCTATCTCTACTACATATAATGCACCAAAAAAACATTCCTAAAGCCACACCATAAACTATCCATAAACTATCCCCCACAGTCATTATCTCTCCTAACCTCTCCTAAACGCACCCAAACAAATGTACCCGAAGCCCAATCAAACTTTCAAACGAAGGGATCAGATCTATTCTAATCACTCTTTTTCTCTTACTCACTCAAATCCAACGGATCAGCTTGCCCGGATCAAACCTCATCACTCATACCTCTCCCCCTGCCGCGCAATGCCCACGCGTGACGGCCCGCGACTCGAGGCACGACTCTCTCCCTCCCGAGATGCTCCTCGAGGCCGTGCTTCCCTCCCTTTCCTCGACTCCCTCCCACCCGTAGTCAAATCCCTCCTTCAACACTGGCCACCGCTAGGAATCGGACGCCCACGACCACGCAGTCAATTGTAGGCGCATGGGGCGGCGACGCTTCAGAAGGCGACGACCAGTGGGGCGGCGGAGCGTGGAGGGCAGCCGCTGTACGAGGCGGCGCTTCAGCTAGGGTTGTGCAAGGCGGCGGCACCCGACTATGGGATCGGCACCTTGCGGGCTCTGGCGGTGGCCACCCTCCGCCGTGGCCAGGCCCCAGCGACCGCTAGCCTCCCACCCTTGCCGTGCGAGCATCTCTCCATTTGCCACTCCGCCGGACCACGTATGCCACCCAGCCGCTTTCGACGGAGCTCGTCATCTCCCAGTACGCGGTAGTGGCCATGGACGAGGCAACGATGATGGCAAGGCAGACCACGAGCCTGTTCTGGTCCGAGGCCACCGTCTCACCGCCTGCGTAGTAGCGGCGGGCGAGCAGGGCCGTGGCAACGAGCGCGAAGATGAAGAGTGTGGAGATGGAGAGCAGGTTGGAGACGATGCCAAGGTTAGTGAAGAACAGGGTAATAGTATTTTACATTGCAAATGTTTTTATAGCTTGAAACCCATGGGCCGTAATAGTATTTGTTTACTGTTTTTTGCTGCGGTACCTGAGATTTATTACAAAAATCTAGAATGATTTGGCAGTTGAGTTCTCAATAAGGGATAATCCGACAATGGATCTGCTATTTTGTTGCAGGTTATGAGTAATCATGCTTCAAAATTCAAGTGCTTTGAGTAACTATGTGAGTTCAGTTGTGACTAGCCAACCAAACAAGGTCAAAAGTTCTTAAAAAGAGTATTGATCTTGATGGATACAATTTTTCATGTCTGTTCATTTGTAGGTGCCTTAATCATGTTAGAGATATCTCCATTTCGGATAGTGCTTTACATTATTTGTGCATAACTCATTCTGATTATTATTGTTAATATTCCCAGGTTTAATTATCGACACATGGCGAATACATTATCCCTGTACAGGTATCGTATGAATTTTGTTTCACATGGAATTATTAATCCATTCTTTGTTTAGTGCCTACAGCTTATTCCATATTGTTACCTTTTGTTTCCTTTTAGGACTGTTAAGAGATTAGGAATTCCTGATGAGCGAATCATACTAATGTTGGCTGATGATATGGCCTGTAAGAGGAACAACTATCCTTCCCAAGTTTTCAATAATGAGAACCACCAGCTAAATCTCTATGGTGACAATGTTGAGGTGAACCTCTGCATTCTGTAAATATTGTTACTGAACCATAACATGTACGTAGTGTCTAAGAACACTACATAACGCACCTCACAATGTTCACTTAATTTCATATAATGCTTGTCTGATCCGAGTGTTTGAAAACATTAGCAAATCATAATACTTTGAATTTTTGCTCCTTTTTTTTACTTTCTATGACAGGTCGATTATCGAGGGTATGAGGTGACAGTTGAAAATTTCTTGAGAGTTTTGACTGGTCGACATGAAAGTGTTGTACCAAGATCGAAGCGTCTTCTTAGTGATGAAGGAAGTCATATACTTCTGTACATGACTGGACATGGTGGAGATGAAATTTTGAAGTTCCAAGATTCTAAAGAGATTCAGAGCCATGACTTAGCAGATGTTGTGAAACAAATGAAGGAGAAGCATAGGTAGTTTATTCTTTGTCAGTTTATTTTATTTTTTCTTCACATTTTAATATACAAGATTCCCATAGGTAAAATCTACGAATTCTCAAGAATCAAATGCTTCCATACCCTCTTCAGTTTACAATAGTTGGTTTTGACCTATTCTCTTTTATCTGTCTTTCAGATTTAAAGAGCTATTGATAATGGTAGATACCTGCCAAGCTGCTACTCTCTTTTCGCAGGTTCGTTTCACTGGTAGAAATGCATCTTGTAATATAAATATGGGCCATGGAAATTTAGATCATATTACTGTAGGCTACTAGGCTTAGACAAGATGTGACACATATACATATTTTCTATTGTATATGCTTTACCTATATAGCCATACCTGACATATTTAATATCTGCAGCTTCAATCACCTGGTGTTTTGACAATTGGTAGTAGCATGAAGGGTGAAAACTCATATTCTCATCATCTTGATTCAGATGTGAGAACATCCTTTCCATTTACAGTTTTGATAGATATTCTCTCTAACTGCAGTTTGGCTTAATTACTTTCATCAAACTGATCAATCTGATGTATTTTTTTGTGGCAGGTAGGTGTTTCTGTTGTGGATAGGTTTACCCATTATACACTTGCTTTCTTTGAGAAACTGAACATGTATATCAATGCCTCACTGAACAGGTACAAGTGTAAAACAAACTTTAAACAGTGTTGCTGATCTTATGCATATTGATCCATAAGTACTTTTAACTGATGTATTCCAAACTTAATTTGTGTTAATTTGTGTTTTTTCTTCTGTCATATGATTGATGTTGCTTGTCTTTCTAGATGTAGGCAAGAAGGGGTTGGTCGGTTGGCTCGAACAGGATATACCTTGAAGACCATGTCGTTTGCCTTCGTCTAATCTGAACTCAGTTTTTGCTGGTCCAGTGGGGAGGATGGGATCCTAAAGTGGATACTGGTATATCATTAACTTGTTACCTGATATATTTGTTTCACTGTGATCCTTATTTTATTATTAATCAGTGTCTGTCCAATGGAAATTAGATTTTTTGGGAATGGTATAGTAGAAAAAACAGTTTCACTGCTTGTGAGAATATTTACTTACTTTAGTTTTTGTCGCAATTTTTTAGCTCACAAATTTTATTTGGGTACATCTACCTTCTCTATTATTCTTGGGAAATTCCTATGTATGTCTATGTCTTTCCATCCATCCAACTATCCATCTAGCTTTAAAAGAGAGTTTTTAAGTGTGATCATCGAAAGAAAGTGCATGAATACAGAAATGTCATCATGGAGTTACAGTGACAAATTGAGGCATGCGACGCGAGGCACAGTTGCAGTATAGTGAAGTAAGGGATAGCCATCACAGATTCACAATTGATTATTATTGACCCGGTCTATTTACTTTTAAAGGTTGTCAGGGGTGGTTGAATCATTACTAGAAAGCTTAATCCTTGATTTTCTGTTCAACATGTATGGCCAAACTTTAAAACTGATTGCAAGTTCAGTTTGGTTCTTTTGAATCTTGTTGCCAAAAAAGTGTCCATCAATTACATGATATATCACCTATGTATACGTATCATATTTCTATCAGTTGTGTCAGAAAAATGGTAACATTTTTAAATGAGATTCTCTGGCTGTTAGTTTTATTAGCTAACATTGAGAATTATCATCTATGAAAAGCTTTCTCTATTCGACAGATAATGTATCCCTGAAACTCTGAAAGTGTTGTGTATGCACGTGGAGTCACGGAGTCATTATGCCATACAGTTCTTGTTAAGGTATTTAGTTTATCCTGAGTTTTTATATTTCTATTCCTGTTAATTTTAGTTCGAACCATACATGGTCATTTTACAAGTTTTTGTCCTATTGTGTTCAATGAATACGTTGTATACCCCAAAAGCGTTACTGTTCAAGTTTCAAGAATTTCAAGAAAACAAAAAAATGTCTGCATTGGTTAACTTGAAACATTGTTTTTGTACAAAACCACTTATATCAGCATGATTTGAGGGATCTTGAATTATATCCCAAGCTTCCTGTAGTGCTACTCATATGGATGTTAAGAAGACTGCCAGAGCCCTAGGAAAATCCTTGTTTGACAAAGAGAATGGAAAATCAATTGGGGAGCTTATTGTCATTCGTGGCTGCAACAAAACGCTAGGCTCGTGAATGGAAAATTTCAGTAAAGACATAATGCACTACTTATTCTTTTAATTATTTTTAAAGGATTCAAAATGATCCATCCATACAGTAGCATATTCTAAAAATCATTGCATATTGATTGAATGTTGTATATATGAATTAAACAGAGTAAGTATACATTTTTTTTGCCATTCTATTTCATTTTCAGTTTCTTTTAACACACATCATCATGTCTAGATGCTATTTTATTTTTTCGGACATGTTTTATTTCTCCGGGTTGTCTAACTGGATCTTTGTTGAGTGACAAAAACCAATCTCTGCTAGACCTATGTGTTTTTTGTTGTGTCATACAACAATAGATGTTCTTCTTGGCGCAACACATTTTTGTCTGTATATAAATTTAAAACTGTCTTGTGATCCACAAATATTTTATATCGTCTTCTCTTTCAATATATGCTGGTTTCATTTTTCTATGCTTATGGCCCATGTTAACTGTATCACCAAGCTACAAAGTGTTTTCTTCCTCGGATTCCCACTCATCATTGTTGCACAGGGCACATAATTTGGCTTGGTACTTACCATGTTTCTTTTTTGCATGGAAGCAGGGTTGGAAAAATATTGATTGTTTTAGTTTTGCCAGGAATTACACACCTATTTCATATGAGCATTGACCATGAGTGGTCGAGTTGGACCCGAGTGCATGTTGCTGTTCAGTTCAGGGCATAAAAATGGAGCCTCCACAAGCCGATGCCGTTCTTCTTTTTGTTTTTGAAGATATTTGAGAGAGTACTGGTTTTTGAAATACATTATGTGGGGAGGCATAACATTCTTATTTTTATTTTTGAAGATATTTAAATCAATGTCACTAAGAAGGATTTCCTAAATCATACGATTGGTTTGCATTGTGATGTGTTGAGCTGTAATGGCAAGTCTTTTATGTAGGATAACCAACTTTTGATTGTTTTGGTTTGTATATATTTTAGTTCTAATCTGTATATATCTGAATATTGCCGTAGCGTTAGCACGGGTATTATACTAGTTAATAAGTAATTTTCAAAGACGACCTGTAAATCAATTGACATCAACAGAGACTTGTACTTTAAGATCATTGAAGGGATCGTGACACCTAAGAGGAGGGTGAATTATATGTTCTAGAACTATTCTAAACTAACTTGGCCTCTAATTCCACCTATCAAAACATATACAAGATAATATGTCTAGTTGTGCAACTAAAGTGTTTTTTAAATGTGTTGATACATCTATCGTAAAAGAGTTATGCAATCTATGTTCTAATTCTATTGCTAACCTAGCAAGCTAGACTCGAAATGTAAAGCACATAATCTAGTACACAATATAATGCGGAAGCTTAAAGAGAATGCACACTCCCGTTGATGACTTTGATTTTTACCAATGTATAAAGAAGATCATGTTTCCTCACTAATCTTTGTTGGAGCCCTTTGCAAGGATGTCCTAGCAGGGGCCAAGCTCCCGATCGGGTAATTCCATAAATAGCTCCTGAGTATTTCCTATACGCAAGTGGGTCTGCGAGATGATCTCTCCCGAATTTTCACTATTGAACTTTTGGCCAAAATGTCACATGCCTCAGTTCCCTCCGATACATCATATGTACGGTTGCCACACCACAAAAACAGTTGGTGCAATCTTTCAATACTTATTGTCATGGGTTCGTAATCATGACTAGTGATTAGTTGTCGATGTCTAGGACTTCAGTGGTTAGCACTCAAGGCATGAGAAGGTCTATCCTAGTTTGACCTTCGATGCCCTACGTCTAGTAGAGAGTTCTTCATGTTACTCAAGAGAGTTCTTACAATGGGGAGAGGGAGAGGGTAGGAGAGTCTATCACTAGCTCTGATCTAGGGTTTAAATGTCGTGGGGTCAAATTCTGAGAGTCTTTGTTTCTAAGGGTGACCTTGTGCGTCCTTATATCTCTAGCTAGAGGGCAAGGAGCATACAAAATTTGGATTTTATCTAGGTTCCTAGATAGCTAAGGGAGTGCTAAAGGCTTCATCATCTTTATCTTGGAGTCATTGGAGAGAGATCGTTGCTCCATGGCAGCTTTTGCAAATAGCAGTTTTAGGTCCAGCTAACTAGGCAGTTGAGCAGCCACACTGGCTTTCCCACATGTATCATGGTAAAACAAAATTGTACTAATATCTACTTCAAATTTTCCATGTATTTCCTTTAAAATTGTTTACATTCCTTAATATTCGATGGAGTGTGCACTCGGGTTACTATTGAGCTTGCTTCGCCCCTGTGACCAGGGGTTCACCATTTTGCCCATTCCTAGTTTGCTTCCCCTTTGGTGTTCCTTGCAAGCTAAGGGAGACGAAGCCAAGGGATGATGATGAGTCGGTCTGGTGCCTCTCTTGTCACCTTATGTCATGCCTTGTGCATGACCCTTGCCGAAATAGGCGGGCAACTCCACACTAAGGCAGAGGGGACAACACCCTAACGGAGTTGACCACACTATTTTTCTGTGCAGGTGTCAAACTCCTATTGTGCGGCAGGGTCAATCATGGAGCTCCGAGGCATCTCCTGAGCTACTACCAAGCTTCGTGCGATCAGTCGAACTCTCGGGCAATGAGGGCCTAAGCTATCTCGAGGCTTTAGCTAGCCTAGCTTGTACCCATATTAACTTTGCTCAGCCAGAGCACCCAAGTGGTAGTTGCTTGGGCCTCGTGGGTTCTAGTTTGTCCCATTGCCACGTGTTCCCCATGCCAACAAAAAGCACCTCAAATATGTAGGATGATCAAATATGAACGGTTTTGATAGTTGGGCGGTCGAAGATTTCTAATTTTGGGTTTGATGACCAAAACCAAACTTTAGCAATAGTTAGATGGCTAGAAAATAGACTTTTCCCTGCAGAATAAATATTTTCTATCTAGCAGATCCATGTGTGGGCAGCACATAATGTGCATCTTATTTATCAAGTTTTAACCCCGCATTCATCTTCGATAATATGTTTGCATATCTCTCTCGCGTGTCCACCTCTGAGACTTACAAACCTTAGCATAACGATGTTAAATTCTGGAACATTCACTCTCAATAGGAGTCAAATCGAGAACTTAAAACACTACTAAGCCTTTTATAACCACTAGGCTACGTGCCCTCTCGCGAAAAAAATATGGTTTGGACTTGCTGATCTTGACTGGAACATATAACAATAATGTCAATAACATAGGATCAATTATGATCTGACACATACTACCCTAAACTACACATTTCATGATTTTTTTAAAAAAAATTATAACAGTGGGGGTTGTATTTCTTTGTCAATAATAATAAATGAAAACATCTCGCTCGATCATTTATTTGCTCCACTTCAACTAAATTTAGGCGTCCTGTTTGCCTCCCCTCTGTGTGACCGTATGGATCACGCACGTACGCAAATATATCATATATATGGATGGATGGATATGGCCGGGACATCATCCAGGGTGCATGCGTACGTGGTCGACAGCATAATTCTATGGTGGTGGCCATTGACGCTGACATACACTAGCTAGCAGCTGATGCAAGCGATCGAGACGCACCATATGCATGATTTTTAAATTTGGTGCGTGCATAACATAGTGCAGGTTTGCTTGCTAGTGGCGCCAATAATTCCTCTTCTTCCTCAGCCTTTTTGCAGATATTGGCGCGGCAACTTCCGGTGCGCCTGCGGTTCTCGACGACGACGAACCCAACCAACCAACGCGTTCGTTTGTACCCGTCGTTTTCTGGTCCCTGCCCGGTGTGCCCGGCCCGTTGGCGTGATCGATTCCGCAGTAGTGTCCAGCGTATGCGGCGATCCTGCATCATATATACAGAGAACTCGGAAGCCAAGCACCAGCAACCATATCAACTGCTAATATATAGCTTAGCTCAGCTAGGTGCATCCATATCCATAATGAATTTAATACTTATTACGGGAACTATAAGAGCATCAAATTAAAAATATGTAAAATAAATCGTGCTTGGCCGGATTCGCATCTGATAGATGTAGAACATGTTCGTTCCCTATTTCGTTCTCTGCCTTTTCTTGTTGGAATTTTATGAAAGGACATGTAAACTCTCCGATCGAGATTTTATTTTTTCACAAATCCACAGAAGGTATATGTGCCCTCTTTTTCCCGGCCCCTCTTCTCTAAGAATATGAATTAGTTTATTCTCAATTGGACAACACACATATATAATAATGTAAGCCTAGGACCTAAGTAATCTATCCTAATTATAACCCCATCACATATATAAACAGACGGAGAGCTGGGTATAGCAGAATGATGGCATCTGCTTGGAGCTGTGGCCCATATATGTTGGCCACCTTCCTCGCCTTTAATTCCCGAGGCGGACGGGAGTGAAATGGCGCATTTCACCTGCTCTCTGATTCATGACAACACAACGGTAGAAGCCACCAATGGCAGCTACTTCTTGCGGATATAGACGACGACGAGGGGCTCTTGAGTCTTGAGTGCTTCCCCCTCTTTGCTCTAGCTTCCCCTCACCTATCAACAGCAAAGACAGTGTCCCTCTTTGTTGCTCGTGACTGATGACTTTTGGGGGCCGGGCTGCTGGGCTCGTGGTCTAGTATGAAATACAAACAAACTCCTTTAATTAGTTTTAGAGTTAAATGCATGGGTGGTTTGGAAACTAGCTTGTCATGGGATGCCACTTGTGTCCATAAACTTTAAAAACATATTTCAGGGTCTCAAAACATGTTAAGTGATGTACTCGTAGATGTCCCTAATAATTAAACTTACGTTAAATGGTGCACCACATATCTATTTTGGGACCATATCAACCATTGTATTGCACCGCCAATCATAAAATAGGACTAATCCACCTTTATCTTGTGGCCCTTCTTCCATAGGACATAAAATCCATGCATAGGAAAGCCCAGTTATAAAAACAATCCCTCTACCATCTCAGTACGATCGAGCCCTCAAATCAGAGCATCTATTTTTTATATGAGGGCTCTAATACTCGTGAGTGTGCTTTCTTTTCGTCTACTCCAACAAAATCCTCTAATATTGGACCCTTAAATCCATTCCAGTATACACTAGTACTGCCCCACTTGGCAGGGCTCCTACTGGCTCCAGCGTCTGTAACTGTAACACCCTAAACTTATGCATTTTTCCAAATAGATTAAAAGTAATTTTGAATTGCATTTTTGTGTGGACATTCAAACATAGGAAAAATTAATTAAGGTTTCCACAAAATAAAAGCTAGCACCATCCTAGAAACCTTTGTGTTGCATTCATGCTGATGCATAGCTTTTGGTATTGTCTGGAAATTTGAAAATTCAAACTTGAATTCAAAGTTCATTTGAAAAAGGGTGTTTGGAAATTCAAAATAAAAATAAAAGCATTTCTCTCCTTCTCTCTCCCTCCTTCCACCTATCTGGCCCGCAAGCCTGTCTCCCCCAGCCCAGATCTCTCCCCCTCTCTCTCTCTCAGTTGGGCCAGCACACTGCAGGCCGGCCCACTTTCCCCCCCACGCTGCATCCCTCTCTCTCTCACTGGCAGACATGGCCCGCCAGTCAGCTCCCTCTCCCTCACTGACAAGCATGCCCCACCTGTCAGCTCTATCCCTTCCCCTTTTCTCTCCCTCTCCTTTCCTTGTTTCTGTGCCGACAATTCCCCCCCCCCCCCCGCCGAACACAATCCGAGGAGGATTCGACCCCCCCTTCCCATAACCGGCACCGAGCCGTGACGTGCAAGCTACGCGCCGCACCGCCGCCTCCCTTCCTCCCTTTCCCTTTTCTCTTCTTTCCTTTTCTCTGCCGCCGCCGCCTTCCTTGCGGTCGAGCACGAAACCGCGTCGGGCTTCTCCTTTCCTTCCTGGCGAACCCTCTCTGTGCTATAAAAGTCATAGACCGCACCCCACCGCAACCACCCGACCCTCTGGAAGCTTGGTCAAGCACTGCAGAGCCCAGCCGTCGCAGTCCGCCGAGCTCAGTGCCGCCGCCGTCGCTCTGCGCCCGCCAAGCCCCTCCACTCCAATTCAACTACCCCCGAGCCTCGCATCGCGGTAAGAAGACCTCCCCGACACCACCAACCCCTTCTACCCTCTCTGCCTCGTCCGTTTGGACCCCGTCCGCTCTCCCCGTCGTTGCAGAGCCGCCGCGCCACGCGGACAGCTCGCTCCCGAGCACAATCAGTTCAACCAACCCCGTAGATGTCTTCGCCGTGCTCCTCTCTCTCTCCCTGGCCCTCCCGTGTTGAGTTTGGTGCCCGGAATCCCCGGATTGCTCTGCGCCGCCGCGAACCGGCTCTGTCCGGCCGAGCGCCACCGCGCCCTCTCCCTTTTCTAATCCTGGCCGTTCATCTGAGATCGGATGGACCACAGTGCTTCATACCCTTTCGGCAGTCGGTTTTGCAGAAAGAACCCTGTACTTTTTAAAGACTGAACCCGCAGTCCGTTTGGCGTATTTCGAGTTCACGTCTTCTCTGTTGGAAGGCGTATTCCCTTTTTAGTTTGATTTAATTCGAAAATAAAAAGGAAAACCTTATTTACAGTTTTGCCACTCTATTTCAATTGCTTATAAATTGCTCATTTTAAATCCAAATCGCTCCGTTCAAGTTGCGTTAGATCCGTATTTTCATGCTCTATCCAGTAGTATAGTTTTCATTTATGTTAATTACTTTTGAAAATCAAAGAAAATTATTTCTGTAATGCTTTAATCTTGCTCTTTTCAAAATCCCGTTTAAATCATATCTTTTCCGTTATAGCTCCGTTTTTCGTGTTTCAAACGTCTGTGTGATCATAGTGATACGTAGATGTGTTTTATAAACCTTTAATCTTGTTTTATTGTGTTTGGTGTACTGTTCTAATCTATAGTCTTGTTGCTTGCATGTTATGCCTCTGCGTGATTGCATGTGTTGTGGTGATCGAGTACAGACGGTGAGCAGTACGTGGGTGACCAAGAGTTTCTCTTTGAGCAGGATCAGCAGGAGCCCTTTGAGCAAGGCAAGTATTCATGGGATCATGCTTGTTGTCCTAATCACTTAAATCATTAATTCATGATTGCATGTGTTTCCTTGATATCCTATTTAGTTTCACCATAGCTTTGTACCTTATACCTTGTTACCTTGGGAACTTATGCATTTGGGTAGATCAAGCTAGTGCTCTCAAGACTTAACCATGATCATGTAAACCTGACTAATGACTTATGCAACAGTGGTAAAATCTGCTTTTTAGCAACATGGATTAGGTGATCTAGAGCACAGTTTTTGAGATGCTCTAGAACCTCCGTAAGCGATCACCCGGGATTTACAATACAACCATGGGGGCTATATGGCTCTGGCTTTAGTTCAGTATTAGGGTCACTCTCTCGCATGCGGCAGTTCACGAAAGTTGCCATTGTCGAGCGGTTGCGGAGCGGCTGGAGTGGGGACCGCTGCGTGTGTGTACCATCCCGGGGCTCCTATATACCCCTTGCCCGTGGATCCGTACTGTCTGTGGTATGTCAGCGAACCCCTGTGAAAGACTTCATAGTGTTCCCTGCCCGCTCACCTCGGTAGTGTTAAGGGAGTCATGATCCCGGGGCATTTGAGCAAACACGACTCATGGGTAAAGTGTACAAACTCTGCAGAGTGTTAAAAACTGATATATTAGCCGTGCTCTCGGATACGAGCGGCCTGGAATTCTTATGAAACAGAATGACTTTAATCTATCCTTTACTAGTTTGCTATTCATTATTCATGTTTACTCGATCATCTGGTTATTGGGTTGTTGTTAAATTGATGCTACCCTATGCTAAAATTTTGATAACATAAAAGCTAATGCAGTTTAACCAGTGTCATACCTTTTTGAGCCTCATGAACCCCATGTTTACTTGTTGAGTACGAAAGTACTTACGCTTGTTCATTTCTTTCATATTTGGATAAAAATCCCGGATGGGTACCAGATTACCAGAGTTATGAGTATCCAGAGGACTTCTAGGTTTGGGGTCAACCAGTTGACGTCCCTGTGCTATGGAGCTTCGCGAGAGTTATCATATATTTCCGCTGTTTTGTAATAGACATTATTTAAATACTCATTCGCTATGTATTAAACACTTGTGATGATACAATTTTGATAATTTGTCGGCTTATGTGTGTGACTGATCTCTGGGCACACATAAGATTATTGCATCCCGTTTTGTCTTTTAAATTGGGTGTGACTGTAACACATACTATTCAAACACTGTTCACATGTGCTATTTCTATCTCTCCTCTTCTCTCCTCTCACAGAGTCAGTTGGGGCAGGAGAAGCCAATTTTTTTAGCTTCACCTAATTCTGGCTCTACGAGAGGAGAGAGGAGAGATAAAAATGACTTCTGTGAATAGTGTAGAGAAGCTGAAGCCGGTAAGAGCCATGCCAAACAGAACCTACATAGGACCCATTGTTCATTCGTCCATATCTACTATCGTCTCAATTGACTGAGCTATATATGCACATAGGAAGGGTGGAACGCACGCCGAAGACATACAAGAAAGGTGAGGAGCAGCAAGGCATAACGATTCTTCCAATCGATTGACCACCGGAGGTTCTGTTCGTTGTGCTGAAATTTGATTTATGCTGAAGACTTATTTTAATTTATTATGAGAGAAAAATATTGTTTATTTACTAAAAAGTAGTGCTAAAGTAGTGCAGTCGAATAGAGCCTCCAACCGGACAACTTTATAGGGAGACAGGCTGTGCCATGCGTCTTTGTCAGAGGAACCGTGCGTGGAAGGGGAATTGGGCATCCCCGCGGGTGAGAGTCAGCCAGGGGTGTCAGCCTGGGCACTTTTAAACCGCAAACCGAACCGAACCGCATCGAATTATCGGTTTTTTCGGTTTTCGGTTGCCGGTTCGGTTTTTGTTTCTGTCAAGTTCGGTGTTCGGCTTCGGCTTTGGACTCAAAACAACCGAACTACCAAATAAACCGAACTCCCAGCCAGCCTCAACTCTCGTCGCAGTCGGCCCACAGGACACAGCCCACTACGACCACACGACCCACTACCAGTCGGCCCACACGGCCACGCCCGCGCCTCATCCACACCTCGTCAATCCTCTCCCCGTCTCCCGGCCTCCTGCCCTCCTCAATCCTCATCCCGCACCCGTAGACCGCAGCCTTCCCACACCCACGCGCCCAAACCCTAACAGACCGCAGCCGTCCAGCCGTCCAGCCGAGCGGCGCAGCATCGGCGACGGCGCAGCCCGACCCCGACGGAGTGCGCGGCTGCGCGAGCACCGCGGCGGGCAGGGAAGCGGCGGCGGCGGCGAGCAGCGTGAGCAGGGAGGCGGCAACGGAGCGGGCGGCGCGAGCAGGGAGGCGGCGGAGGAGCGGGCGGCGCGACCGCGCGAGCAGGGAGGCGACGAGCGCGGGGCAGAGCGAGCAGGGACGACCGGACTGAGGAGGCGATTGGCGAGCGCCGAGCAGGGACGCAACGCAGCAGGCAAGCCGCAAGCACCTCGTCATGCTATTTTGGGCGGTTCGGTTTAAACCGAGAAACCTAAATAAAAAACCGTGACCAAACTTGTCGGATTTTACTCTTGGAACAAACCGATCGGGTGCTACTTATTGAAAACCAAAATTTCCAAAGACCGAATAAACCGAACCGAATTGTCGGTTTAAACCGAAGGCCCAGGCTGACAGGGGTGAAAAAAATGCACAAAGTGAATTGGTACGGAAAAACAATTTTGCATGAAGGAGTGGAAAGCTTCCTATACACCCGTTGGAGATGGGCTGAGGTAGGATGTGGTTTAGCTCCCTACCCACCCTATAACGGCTACCGCCACCTCTAACTTCAGCGTGGTTATCATTACCTGATGCCGGCCCTGGAGAGGTGCCAGAGGTGCGACGGCCGAGGGCCCATGGGAGGTAGGGGCCCATACCACAGTCCACAGAGACCCAGCCCTATAGTCCTTAGTTCTCAGATGTCAGGCAGCCCACGATGTTTAGGATGATCAGGAGCGCACCGAGGGCCTGCTTCCCCCATGCAGGTAGTGTCCCGTCCACTGCCCAGCAGCCAAAGAGACACGCAAACTGCATAGCCGCGCCGCCGCCCGCCGCCCCTGCCCGGCCGCTGCAGAGACGGAGATACGGAGACGACGCACAAGCACACCAAGCCGACGATCAGCCGGATTAGACGACGACGCGATCGGCCGATCATCAGTTCATCAGCCAATCAGGCCCTAGTCCCTAGGTAATTATTTTCATGATCTTTTTGTAATCCTAATTAATTATTTCAAACTTCTAGTACTCATACTTATGTAGTCATATTTTTTCTTCTAATTTAGGTGTTAGAATATTAGTGTCACCTTAGAAATATTTGTCCGCGGCTTAAAAAAGAAAACAGAAAAAACTAGAAGATCAATTTATTGAATCTCAAAAATGTGGTATACATAATTTTTTTTCATCTACAAGAAGTTTTATATCACAGGATTTATTTTTGTTTTACAACAAAAAGAAAATCGTCTATATATATACTATATAATTTTTATATATATGGTCTAGAGGGGCCGTCGTGACGGCAGAGGGCCTTCAGAATCCTAGGACTGACACTGTGTCCGGATCATCACATTGCGACAACCACAAATTTACAATCAACTTTATATGGAGTGGATTTTAGTTTGACTGTGTATCGCGTCGTGGTGATGTTTGTTATGACTAGTTATGCTTTGCGCCAGAAATTGTATTTATTTTCGTCGTGCATTACCACCACGGCGTGTTTTGTACTTCCTCCATCCCAAACTATAAGACATATCAAGAATCTTGGAAAGTCAAAGTGTCTCAAGTTTGGCCAAAGTTATACAATAATATAATAACATTATCAATTATATTTTTATAGTATATATATTTGATGTCATAAATATTTATAGTTTTTTTCTATAATTGTTGGTCAAACTTCAAATGCTTTGACTTTATAGATTCTTAGAATGTCTTATAATTTGGGATGGAGGAAGTATAACTTTGTGGCAGAGCATCAACACTGCATCAACACTAGGGAAGCAGACAAGTACAGTAGGTCGTCGCGTCAAACTTAATTTGGCAGTCAAATTCATCTTTGACTTAACTGCTGATGGTTGTGATTGCCTTTATTAATTAATTTCTTTTTTTTTAGAATTTTATTAATTTATTTCTTGGTCGCACGCATACGTGGGAAGCGGTCAATGTCGGAATGCAAAGGCCCCAGCGCCATATTTGAACGGTGGACCGGTGGTGGATAGTCTGTTTGGGTTGTTGTTGTTGGTTTTTTTTTTTTTGAGTGGAGAATACGTGGTATGTTTGGTAAAAGGAAAGCAGTCGTCGCTTTGGATCACCAAATGAAAACGCCAGCCCATCAACCACCCAGCCAGGATTGTGCATGGGGTATTTGGGCCCAGTAGAGAGAGGACGGCTTCCGCTGCCAGGACGGCGTGGGTTGGGCCTGGCTTGTGGGCCGCGAGGCAGGCAGGCGGGCCGCGGGCGCGTTGGAGTGCTTGCGGGAGGGAGGATCCGATGCGCGATGCGCGACGGCGTGGTCGGCTGCTGGATACGGTCACAGCAGGTCCACGCGTGGTCGGTCTGTCTGATGCTGCCCGCCCGCGTGAGGTCTGCCTGCCGACCGGCGACCACACCACAGCAGGCGCTGGTGGTCTTGGTCTCGAGTCGTCGCTGCATGCAGAGAGTTTTTGGATAGGCTCGACGGGACGACCGGAGCAGAGCAGATAAGGCGATGATGAGCACGCACGTACAGGACGCGGCGCTGGGCCGTGGGGACGGACGACGGCGCGGCGGGCTTGACCAGAACAACCAGAATAAAATGCGATGCGGGCCGGCCGGGGGGCGGCGCTGCTGGTGTGGTCGGTCGGTCGGTGTGCGTCGCCGCCTATCCTCAACAACATGCATGGTGGATGCTGCCATGCATGCTATGCTGCTCGATCGCCCTCATGTCAAAAGCCAAGTCCCAGTGGCGGAACCAGCGCAACAAGAAAGGAGGGGCCGGTTCCAGCTAGACAAAATATAAGAATGACAAAGTATATATATATAGAGAGATACACTAACGGATTGGGGGGGGGGGGCACGGCCCCTGCTCGCCCTCCTAGTTCCGTCACTGCCAAGTCCCAACGACTAAACGATCTGCCACCCCGGCTGCTGCCGATGAATAATAATGCATGGATCATGCTACTCTTTTTTTTTCGGAGGACGACGATCGATCGAATCAGGGTGAGTCGTCCATTCGCACAAATACAGTACAGTAAGATATAACAATACGTCTGCATAAGACTGGTCGCAGTGCTTTACGGCATCGTTCCTGGAGGAGGCCTTTTCAGTAAAAAAAAAACGCGCAGCGGGGCCCGCTACCAGCTACTGCACGCGCGAGCTTCCCCTATGGCTGGCGGAGCAGGTGCGTTTTGGCGCAGAGACAAGCCACAATACATGTGTGGGGCCCGCTGCAGCTACTACTATTTAAACTGACTAAAAAAAGGTATAACTCACAAACTAAATAACCAAATTAAATTTCGTTTGCACCATTAAATTCGTTTCAATAAATCCTTAAAATCAAGATTTCACATTAATATATTCCGATAAAGTTATAAATAAGCTCTAATGTTAGTAGTTGATATAGAGTACAGAATATAGAGGATGATATGTGCGAAAGAAAGACGTATAGAGGAGAGAATCTTGATAACTGGACAGATAAAGGATGAATTTAGAGGAATAGCAGTATAAGGAGACAGGCTTATCGGGTAACGGTATTGTCCACACATGAATAGCATAGAACATCCTCAAGGGCACATGGATATTTCGGCCTGTGCGTGGGGGTATTTCGGCCCAGTAGAGAGAGGACGGGTGCCAGGATGGCACGGCGTGAGTTGGGCCTGGATTGTGGGCCGATCGACGTTCGAGTGGTAGAGGAGACTAGGATCCGATGCGCGATGCGCCAGCGTGGTCGGCTGCTTGCTCGTTCAGGTGGCAGCGGCGATCTGGTGGTCACAAGTCCACGCGGTCGGTGCCCTGCCTGCCTGATGCTGCCCGCGTGAGGTCTGCCGACCGGCGACCATCCACGTACGTACGAGTGTCCCTCACCATCCAGGCGCTGGTCTTGGTCTCGATTCTCTTCTGGATCGAGTCTTGGCTGCATGCATGCAATTGCTTGCTCGATCGCAAGCATCATATGTAGGGATGGTGACATGGTGTACGTGGGAGGGGGCGAAAGTTTTTGGATAGGCTCGATCGATCGGACGACCAGAGCAGAGCAGAGCAGAAGGCGATGATCGAGTACGGGACGCCGCGCCGGGCCGGCCGTGGAGACGGACGACGAGAGAGAGCTTGACCAGAACCAGAATAATGCGCGATGCGCCGGCCGTGGCCGTGGGGGCGGCCGGCGCTGCAGGTCGGTCGGTGTGCGTCGCCTATCCTCGCCCCAACATCATATCGCGTGATGCATGGATGCTGCTGCTCTGCTCGCCTGATGTCAAAAGCCAAGTCCAACGAACAAACGAGATCTGCCACCGGCGTGCCTCTGCTGCTGCCGATCAATAATTTGCATGGATCATGCTACTTAATTTTTATCGGAGGACGACGATCGAATCAGGGTGTCATGAGTCGTCGACCATTCCTTCCACACGCAGACACAATCCTACAACAGTATGTCTGGATAAAGAGACACGCTTACTAGATTCCTCATGGTCGAATCTGTCCACCCAGTTCATTCGGAAATTTACTCTGATATAGATTATAGCCTGGCATTCATGACCCACCTAAGTGCAACTAAGATAAAAGAAAGGATATGTTTTTTAGAAAGAAAAAAAAAAGAAAATTTTATTCTAGCCTCTACAAGAGTTTTGTACATAACCATTCGTTATTATAAAATTAGACTCTGGCTAAATAAAAACTCCCAAAAGGTTTATAGGGTAAACTCAAACTTGATGACGTACTAAGCACTAAGCCTACTTGAAGACAACCACCCATTCTTTGCAAAGTTCTCCATTGCCACACTCTCAAGCGCCCGACAAGCTTTCTTCATTGTTGCTTTGTTGTGCTTCTCATGAAGAATGGACCAAAAACGCGCCCAGTACGTGGCTCTGAAGATTATCTGTAAGTAAGAAAACAATCCTTTTAAAACAAACACGTCGTTTTTGGCCAACTAAATAAACCAGCAAACAACAATTGCTCCCACCCAAATTAGAGAATGCAATTTGGTATGCACTTGTTGAGCCTAAGTCCCTAAAAAAATCTGACACTTCCTTTGGAGGCTGTAAACCAAATGCAACTTGAACAACCCTCCAAACAAATTTTGTAACATGACAATCAAAAAACAGATGTTGTATTGTTTCTTTGTTGTTACGAAAACAATAATTATCATCACCTTTCCAATTTCTCTTTAGAAGATTGTCTTTTGTTCAAATAACGCTCATTAGTAAGAACCAAGAAAAGATCTTAATTTTAAGAGGCAGCTTCAACTTTCATAAGAACTTGTTAGGAGGCATTGTATTTTGATTCACTAAAAAAGCATAGAAAGGTTGTATTGTAAACACTCATTTCTTTGTAAGATCTCATTTTAAAGAGTCGAGTTGATCATCAAGTTGCACAAAATCTACTATATTAACCAATTTATTCCACTTAATTAATTTGTCCCCTACTAAGGCTCTACGAAACGAAATATTCAAAGATGTAGAACTAAACACTTGAGCTACAGTTACATTCTTTTTTGTTGCTATATTGTATAGTAGAGAATATCGTACTTTGAGAGTGAAGTTTTCTAACCACTTATCCTCCCCAAACCTAGCAATAGCACCATTGTGAAGGTTCAAAGTAGGTAGACTAAGAAAACGGTCTTTGACCTTCATAAGGCCTGACCAGAAATGTAAGTCACCAGGTTTCCAATAAGCTTCACCAATGGTTTTATTTTTCAGGTACTTCTTCCTAAGAAGCTTCTGCCAAACTCCCTCCTCATTGATGAATTTGTATAACCATTTGCTAAATGGATAATTGTTTTGTAACTCAAGATTTAAAATACCTAAGCCCCCTTGTTCTTTGGGTAAGCATAGAATAGCCTACTTCACTAATCTGTATTTTTTCTTATGGTTATCTCCTTGCTAGAAAAAACTAGATCTATAAAAGTCTAGTTTTTTAAGGATTTCTTTTGGTACTTGAAAGAAAGACATCATGTACATATGGCAAGGCCGCTCAAAACAGAGTTAATAATTAGTACTAATTGACTACCGTAAGATAAAAGCTTTCCTTTTCAACTAGTCATTTTTTAAAAAACATTTTTCAATAGCTTTCCCATCCTTGTTTGTAAGCCTTTTATTATTCATTAGAATACCCAAGTATTTAAAGGGAAAACACCCTACGGCACATCCAAATACTTGTGAATACTCTTCCATATAGTCATTTGCCTCAACGTAACAAAATAACTCACTTTTAAGCAAATTAATTTTTAATCCTGAAAACTGCTCAAATGCACACAAAAGGATTTTCATATCTTTTTGTTTCGTCAATATTATGTTCCATAAAAAGGATTCTATCATCAACATACTGTAAGATGGAAAACCCATCTTTCACCCAGTGCGAGATAAGACTTTGGATTTGTCCATTCTCCTTTGCTCTAGCAATGAATATAGATAACATATCCACAACTAGATTAAAAAGAAAGGATATTAGATAGGTGGATAACTAGATTGGAAAGTTTTTAAAAAATAAAGTACTTTAACTTTATTTTAGAATTCTACAACAAAATCCTTTATTTTCTAGCAATTCTACTAATACGAAATAAAAAGATCCTTCAAATTTTTTTTGAAGAAGAAACTAAGCGTGCTACTCTGAAGCGAACTAAATTCAAACTTTCTAATAAGTGTGCGTGCGTGTTGAATGTTTACGTCTGTACTTGTGTAATATTTTTTTAAAAAAGAGAGACTTATTATCGACATGATGAATAGCATAGATCCATCCTCGGATCCATGGCGAGGCCACAAGGGCCAAAGGGACATCATCCGACCTCATCATGACCTTATTGGTCTTGGCCTAGCCTGCCTGCCCTCCAGGGTTCCAGGCTCCAAGCTCCAGCAGCCCAGCAGCAGCACAAGGGACGTGTCGTGCGTCCGGACCGGACGCCGTCCCTGCCCGGCCGGTCGGGTCCTCCTGGCCGGCCGCCCTCACCGATCACGAGGGCAAGGGACAACAAGAACCCGGTGGGCATGTACGATAGGAGACCTATATAGCAGCGAGCTAGCTACTCGACGGTCGACCGATGATCTAGTACATCTACACTTGCATTGCATACCCAGTGTCCGTTGGTAGCAAAGCATCGATGCGCCCTGCACCCTGCAGACGCGCGCTACCGTACCCACCTTTAATTTCGATTCGTCGCCCTACAACAAGCCTACCGTACCCACTCTAAATCCTCTTGTGTTGGGAAAGGGATTAACTAATGAACAAGATCTATCTTTATTGTTTGTGACGAAAAAGAAAATATATGAAGGGCTTCCTGCTTCCTGTGTCACTAATAACTTGCTTCAAACAACCTGAACAAAACATCCGGACATATATTCTAATAATTCCTGTGTCAGCTAACCCTCTCTTTCGCTCCTGCACGCCGATTGCCGACGCTTTCCAAGATTCCGTGGACGACAGCTTGAGACCACTGCAGTCTGCTGTCTGCATGCAAGCTAGTAGTTTAGTTGGTTCAATGCAATGCAAGTTCCCTCCTGGTCCTGGGTGATGGTGGCCTGGTCAGCTAGCTAGCTTCTGCCTCAAGATCTTCAGTTACAAGCAGACAATTATTGTATATAGCTAGTAGCTAGTGTGCGATGTGCATTCCATTCATGCATGTGTGCTTTCCGGCTGGCTGCCTAGGTTACAACTTAGAAAGCGAGCACTACTGCTTACTATACATACTCTTCTAAGAATGGCCAAGGCGACCTGATGATGTTTTGCCCCAAATTAAAGGTCTATCGCTATCAGCGTGCCTTCCGGCGTTCTTCTCTTCTTCTCCGTACAGTGGGATTATATATATTTCTCATTATTTATATAGTAGCACAATTAATCACGCGATGCGTTTCACAGGGTTTCTTCTTTGTTGTGGCATAACATAACTTGATCACCTGATGAAATCGATGTGACTATCATCTATATATATAGCAAGGCGCATATATGAGATGAAATTAACCGCTAATCTTATTATCTACCGGCTTAATTAATTAGTTGTGTCTAGGTATTGATAATTTTACAATTTTACAGCCATGCATATGATCGCAGATCGATTGCTACTGTAGGTTGGTGGTGGTACGTATACAGTTCATTCGTACCAACAATGGTTTGTCCACGTGCACGGTGGCCATTTTTCAGGGGACAGAAGAACTGCCAGTACTTTCCAAAGTGCAGAAAAAAGGACCGTACCACCTTCTTCCTTGTTGGCAGCCAGCAGAAACCCTCGGTCCTTCGTAGTACGTTCAATTCACACTACTGCGTGACAGTTTGCAGCTCTCTCTCCCCCGTCCAATGCCATCCAAGGCATCCACACAATTCCCTGGAAAAAGAGAGAGAGAGAGAGAGAGAGAGAGAGAGAGAGAGCCCCAGCACGAAAGGACGACGCAGCGGCTGTCTGAAACTGAGCCTTGGAAAATCTGTCGCCAAGAACGGGGCTCCGTTCTGCATATTGTACGTGTGATTCTCAACTCAAGTCAGGACTCAGGAGCACCAAACATTCCGTGACTAATTAGCTCGCCAGATTCCACAAGCAACTTAAACTTCTACTCCTACTACGTACTACTAACAGAAGTTACTGGGAAGTTGAGCTTGTAAAAAGTGACGGCAGGGCGTGCCTGAATGAACTATATAAAGCAATAATATATTGCAAGTTGTTGATCAAATATACTAGCATGTGCCTAGCAGGAGATGGATGGAACTGTTATTGAAAAATCTAGCATGTAAAGTATTCCAAGACCTGGATGATGCTTCGATCTACATACAGCTCGATCTCAGGCCGGAGATAAGATGGAATTATCTACGCTTATGTTAAGTAGCATCTTATGCAGTAACGCATTGTATTCGCTGGTCGAAAACACTTGCCACTTTGGCCACAATTAGGGTTGAGGAATCGTCAGGCCACATGGTCTGCATTCTGCAAAATCCTGCCATAGTTGCATGCGTTCCTGTGTGTGCAGTGAGTGTGCTAGCTATGCTCTTCGTCTTATTCAGATGCATTCAGAAGCTTGCAGACAAACTATTTTGCACCTATGTTTTACTTGACAAGCAGAAGAGGAAATAAAGGTACGGCTCCAGCATATGCTACTGGAACCTCTCCAGATAGAACAGCATTTTCGGCAATCTCATCTCGTAGAACATTTGGATTCGCTAGCTAGCCTTCACTGCTTTGGTAAAAACCATGGATTGGACAGTCAGAAAACATATACAAATCAACCTGATCGAGCAAATAACGACATCTATGCTGTGCCACTAGTGAGGGCTAGCTATCTGCGCTATGAATAATCCATCCAATCAGTTAACGGGTGTTTATCTTTTTTTGGAGACAGATTATTATTCCAAGCTACTGGCGCAATGCGGCGGTCCTTGTTTTTCTTTCTTCTTTATGTAAACACCAACAGATCCGGTGAATCCATCTCGCATTTAACGTCTTGATTGAACGATCAATCACGGGCCTTGTTCTTATCTACCAAAAGTGTCATTTGCCCCCACCAAAATCCAGCAAAACAGAGCCACCCAAGCCTGCATCATGCCCCGCTCCTGCTGAGATGACGCGTGTCCCGGGGAATGCGCTGAACTGCCCGATGCGCAATGGTGCCGTCGTCGCGGCACCAGAGCCCATGACCCAGGAGGCAAACCACCTGAAGCTCCACGCGGCCACCATCGTCTCACTGCCGGAGGGCTATCGCCTCAACACCAGAGAGGTTGCTTATGCCCTGTCCCTGCAGCTCCAAGTACCACGTCACAACATCCGCGTCTCCCGCCTGCGGTCTGGACACTTCCTTGCGGACTTCATGATGTCGCCGAGGCAGGACCAAGCTCTTTGCACAGACTACATCGAGGCAGCGCGCGGGTACACAGGCTCACCCCCGACTTATCGACAGGCAGGGGCAAGGGGGAAGGAGCCAATGGACTGTTGGGCAGAAGACATGGAGCTTCTAGACCGCGGACGTTCCTGGTTCCGCTCGCCTTCCCAATCTGCGCGGAAGAGGGATTATGTCCCGCACGCCGCCGAGGATTGGGAACGCCATCGCTCCCGCTCGCCAGTCTGCCAAGGACATTCTTGTGAGAAACAGCTTCGCCAACAACCCCCTCTCCCGGTTAGTTCGGATCCTATTGCTGATTTGTCCAGGATGCCGATCCACTCTGGAGGTGACCGTCCCCAAGAGGATGACCCTATGCTCCAAGAGTCCCTCTACTCCTGGACTGTTGCTACCGCTCAGCCTGACTACCACCCAGACAGTGGCGACGATGCGTTGGCATCCCTGGTGTACGAGCCGGTCTCCGCGCTGCGGGAAAGAATTTCAGATGACGGCAAGGTCGATGACATCTCCGACCATCTCACCAACATGGACATAGACACGATAGCGGGGTACGAGAAGGAGGCGCTGGCGGATGACTCGTCCATGTTGGACGGGTGTCCGATGGAGCACGACATCTACGACGACCTCCATGCGGACCTAGCGATCAATGCCATCAAGTCTGCTACACGCATGGGCAACAAGAAGCTGGCCAAGGTCCTTGCAACCATGGCTGAGGAGTCTAATGCAGTTGAGAAGGAGGTCCAATGAATGGTTTTTCCCTTTCCTATGTCTTGGATTGTTGCTGTCCAAGAAGAGTAAGCTGCAAGGGAGCTACGGTGGTGTCTTCAGTTTGGTGCACAGGTGATCCTAGGCCTAATGGCTATGTGTATTCTATTGCTACATGGTTCTTGGAATGGATGACAAGAGCCCGAGAATTTCTGAAACCAAGTCTGGCTGTTTTGACTTCCTGGAGCATATCCAACCAGAGGAAGGTGAAGAAGTGTAGGAAAGTGGAGGATGATGTTTTTATGGGGGTAATGGTCGTTACACGTCTATTATGGTTGTTTGTGGAAGGGGTTTTCTTGAAGACCCTATTTGTCATGAATCTCCCTATTATGTAATAGCTCTCCTGTGTTTTTTAAACTCCTCATAGCTTAGGCTGTGAGGAGTAGCGCTCCTCGCGAATGTAATGACTGTTGCTCTTTCTTCTTATTATAAATCAAAGCTGGGAAACCAGATCTTTCAAAAAAAAGGTGTCATTTGCCATGAAGGAAAAGGAATGAAAGGGAAGGCTCGTTCACCACGAGGATTTGATGCCCTACCCCCATAGGGAACTCTTTTCCACGGAGCAAAGAAAGAAAGGACGAGAGTTCAGAGACAAGTTTGTGTGACCTGTATAATCTCTGCCGGGAAAATTGAATCTTGCAGGTCACATTTGGATTTAGGTACGGTATTCATTTCCTTGTAGAAAGAATGATTGGGACCCGTGTGACCGTGTGGGAACAATAATTCTAGGTCGAGCATCTCCAATAATTTGTTATTTCTCACTTGCTGAATCTTGTGTTTTAACAAGTTGCTATAATAATTTACCAAGTTAAAAAGAGGTCATCTCCAACAATTTGCTATTTCTCACTTGCCAAATCAAAAAAATAAGATTAAAAAGGAAGAAAACTTGCATGCAGGAAACCGAGTGAGGGACTCGCGGGCGAGGGGATGGCAAGTCGATGCCCGCTCGCAAAAATAGACGCGCGGATCCGTCTTTTGACAAGCGTGTAGAATTGGCAAGTCCAATTGGCAAACTGTTGGAGATTGTTTTTTAATTGATTTGCTAAATTTTAAAGGATGGCAAGTGATTTAACAAACTGTTGGAGATGCTCTATATAGCCTTATGTTTTCAAATTAAAATTTGAATTTGAAAATATAAGCATGTTCAAAGGAAAAATGGAAAAAGAAACATATACCAGAGTAATAGCCTATGATTTCCTTCTGCTATGGAGAACAAAACCATTGTACAACACTAACCTCATCTTAATACGAAATGCGCAAACCTTTTGCATATTTTTTTTAAAAGAAACATACCAGAGTTCCGGAAAATACATGTAACTCACTAACTAGCTGAAGTTAGCAACTCCTGGCCAAAATTTACATTATTTACTTGTATGAAACTTGAATGTTTGTGGGTCTGGTAGTTAGGTTCATTTCACAGACCCTATAAAACAGTTATGGATGGTAATCTGCAGAAAAATGATGAGTTGCTGGTTTCTCAGCCATATTTTGTTGCTACTTTGAAAAAGAAAATAGCAACTAGGCATACATCACAACATAATTAGGTGGCAATTTGGCATGATGATAGTATGAAGCTGTATGTATATAGTAAAACTAATAAAGGTACCATCGGCTCTATCTTCTAAGAAACTAAGCAAGATTACTCCAGCATATTTCTGACACGTGTGCCATTTGTTATGTATGTATGCCAAGTTGGCGTTAGATACCAGGTGTTTACCTTTTCTTTCCTATTTTTCTCAAAAGAAATAAAGTTAGATAACAGCTGTTTGCTTTCTTATAAAGAATTAAGAAATTTGTTAGATGTGCCAACTGTTGATAACCATGCATGAGAACGAAAGGTGATATATCATATCAGGTGTTGTGTGCACACACAGCATTTGTTTTCAGTTTGTATGTGCAATTAAAACTAAAGTATATATATACTTGGGCTAGAAATCTCGTTTTCCTTTATTATCTTAAAAAAAAAGAAATGCTCTTATATAATGGGTAGCAAGGAACATTTTTTTCTTGGAGAAAGAAAAATATCTGCAGACTGATGTAGGTAGGTAGCTTTGCTACCGATCAACAGCGAATCATGATCTTCCAGCATATATAGCTAGAGACTCGATCGGTAGCAGGGCATAGAAGGACAGGAAAGGACTGATAAAAAGCAGGAAATGACACTGGTTGGCTTTTGCACGAGGGTTGAAAGTGACTCATAATCAGCTCTAGGAATGAGATTTGTGAAAGGATTTGCGTTGAACTGTCGGAATGCATGGCGTGGAGCTTTCACTGCACAAAGCAGCTAAAGGCCGATCTAATTGGCTTCTTTATTTCATTCTCACCGATTTCCAAAATGCTGCTCATCATGTGGCATGAAATTTGCTCGGGTCCAACAAATCCACCGTGCTTCGTGGAAAGGATCGAGATTCGAGAAGTGCTTGTTAGGATTTAGGAAGGTCACATGCATGTACGTAGCTCAAGTATGAAGTGAATTATATTATTAGTGCATCATCTTATTTCGTTAGACTTGTTGAGAATTCATGCCATATATATTCAGAAACATATTAATTATCACTATATATATGTGTTTACACACTTTAATTACAGTGGCCGACGAGCCCTTGAGCTTCTGTCAGTGAAGACTGAAGAGATACAGCACATAATAAGTAGTACCATATATGCAACAAACACGTACAAACACGAGATTTTTGGAGATGAGAGGATTATTTGAATTGGAGGAAGCATTGCAAGAATTTTTGAAAAGCAAGCGCATTTATATAATATACTCTCTCTTCACAAGTTTACATATGTGTATGGAACAAATTTACATACTACTCCTACTACAGTACTCCTAGACTAATCTCGATTATTATTCATTAGCATCTATCTGGGGGGTGATCCTCTACATACAGAGAAACCGATCGAAGGGACAAAGAAGAAGAAATTTAGTAGTAGTAGTAGTAGAAATTAAAGAAGTGGAGGAAGCGATGGCAGGCAGGCATATAACCGATTGGGATCAGATTTTTGGATCCACCAAAAACAAGACATCGCTACTGAACTGAACTCTCTTCATGTCGGGATCGGGATTCGATTCCATGCATTCACGGATAAGCCAAGTCCGGTCGTCAGTACTGGGCGGCGGCAGTGGCGGCGGCCGGCGTCTGCTGCAGCTGGTCGGCGGCGCAGTCGGTGCAGACGACGCCGGACTGGTGGCGGTGGAACTTGGCGATGTAGATGGCGGCCTTGCTGTCGACGTCCCACTCGCCGCCGTCGTCGTCGCTGGGCCTCACCCTCCTCCTCTCGTTGCCGTAGCCGCCGGCCGCGTCGTCGCCCGCCGACCCCGAAGAAGAGAAGCAGCTGCCCATATCTCGCTCCTCGCTGCCTCGGGTTCTTGGCTTGTTTGGTCGACGGAGAAGCAGACGGAGCTGATGATGATGATGAGCTGCTGCTGGCCGGTGTTGCCTGGTTTGGTGGCTGGCTTCCGATCGATATGATTCTGCTGGGGGTGGGTTGGCGAGAGCGCAATTTATAGCGAGGCGAAGGCTGGCCTTGCTGGCTGGCGAGGGAAGGTGCGGTGCAGTGGGCAGTGAGCAGTGGGCACTGGCCACTGGGCGCCGTGGCGTCCGAGCGAGGCGTGTGCCGCGCAGAGCAGGTCCGATCCAGTACGAGTCGACGACGGAGAACGGAATCGGGAAGGATTCCCGCGCGCGCAAGTTGGCGGGCGGTTTGGACGGTGGGGATGGGCCGAGACCGAGCGGGAGGGAGGCCCACGCCGCACCTGCACCGCACACGGCCATGGGAATTGGGTGGGAAATGGGATGGTACTGTAGGGCACTGCACATGCACCTGATGAGCACGCGCGAGGCCAGCCAGATGGACTCACACTCACTCCCAGTCTCTCAGGCTTGTATGACGTATCTCCTTCAAATTATATATGTTGGAATGTATTTAAACTAATTTTCATTCTAATTCACTCTGATTCATGTGGTTTGAGATAGATATATGTGGCACATGTAACGTGATACGGTGCCACGTTCCACGTCGTCCCGGGAACGTGCGTTCCCGTCCCGGTACAATTTCGTTCTTGTAGTGTTAAAATCACCCAAAACTAAGTACCATTCTATGCGCGTTTCATGTTCCACGATCCACGTTCCGCGATCCACCGATCCATGAACTTTTGTGACTGTGTAGCGTATCCAAACAAGGCCTCGGACTCTCAGCTCACGGCTGGATTCTGAAGGCAGGGCGATGTACACTATAGTACGGGGTGATGAGCAGGAGCTGCCGGTGGTGTGCCGTGTGCGTGGTGTCTGGTGGAGAGCAGCATGATGCAGCGTTGCTGTCGCAGCCATTCTTTTCTAGCTAGCTACTGGAATGCATGAGTTGAGCGCGCTGTTCCCTGCTGCTCTGTTTGACCTTCCACTAGTTCTACATACCCAGCCCACAACAAACCACAACCAGTTGGACCTGTTCATTCGGCCCCAGGGTGTTCCAACTTGTTCACCAACGAAGAAGCTACCAGATGAATGCATGCATGAATCTTTTCCTGAACCGTACATCTCCAGCTCCAAGTGGGAGATTATTTGTTCACCAAGAGAGGAAAACATTGGATGATCGAATCCGTCCCTACCTACTACAGTACAGCTACATAGCCTGGTCCTGACAGGCTACGAACGACTCACATGCACACGATTTTCACCCCCTAATCCCCTATTACCTACCAGTCTATCACCTGTCGCTTTGCCTCCTTTGACTGGCTAATTGGCGGCTCTGAGTTATGATTGCCCATTCATCAGTGCGAAAACAACCTCTTGCAGTTGTTGCAACTATACTGTAATGTGATGCACGTAGGTAGGTATAGGGCACTGTAAATATCTCAAGGATTCTCTAGAGTTTCTCAAGTTGTTCTCCGAACAAATCTAGCTGTCCAGCAATGAATCCCTCTCACTCTCAGTCTCTCAGAGAAGAATTTCCATGAATATATTATTGCCAATCGTAGGAGAGAACAATTAATATATAATATACAAGTTGAGCTTTCACAGCGGTGCCTTGTGATGTGCATCAGGTACAACACTGTCTGAACTCTGAACGTAACAGATTCAGATAAGAAATGGGGAAATTAACGGAGGAGGGACTGTTCAGATAAGGAAGCTGCTTATGGGGATAAGCCAGCATCTCAGAGTCACTAATACGTTCAGTCACTTCATCCATGATGACCATTTTAATTTTCTAAGCAGACCCTCGCCCGCCAAGATTTGGTCTGCCGCGTGCCTCTTTTTACCTCAGGATGCAATGCATGCATTCTATTTCTACAGCTTCCTGTACAAGAGATCGATCGAAGCCCAGAGTAGCATAAACCGTGATTTGCACGCAATTCGATCCGTGATCTAGCTTGCATTGCGCCCTTAATCAGAATTCCACAAAAACAATTCATCTCATGATAAAAGTAGCATTCGATCACACCGATCCAATAATCTACCATTTTTCGGTGCCGAACAAGTAGACTCGCATGCACAAGTTTCTTTGTTCCACCAGATCATCATTCCAACCCCCTTTAGCTAATAGCTATACAAGCATATATATACCACTCACGTAGTATGTGCGCGCGTATCTAACTATCTGTATATAGTAGTATATATAACAATTCGAGATTACTGACTATGATGAGGGCCAGTCAAAAAGGGCATGCATTATATGCCATGTAAAAGCGATAGATTCTAATTCTACTCACCTAAAAGATCTCACATGCACAGTTCAAGCTGTATTGTGCTGCTTCCTACAGGCTACAGGCCACAGCTCCCACTACCCACAACAGGCCACAGCTGGGCTTGCCTTGACATCTCTCTCTATAGAAAGGCAAGCTGCAAGCTGCAAGATCTCTCGCTCTTCATTCATTTTTGTGCCCCTGTCTCCATACTGAATTAGTTTAGTCCCTGCCGTACATGTAATGCGCTCTTGCTGTAATCACAACGTGGCGTCTATCATAACAACGAATTTTAGGCGGAATCCTAATGATGGGCAAGAGGTTCACGGCCGGCTGTTAGGCGAGGCCGGAGCTACGAATTTAGATGTAAAGATATGTTTGGGGTCCTAATCGCTGCTAAACTAATTTGATTCTCGGTGCAGTAAAGCTAGCTGCATGTCAGTTCATTTATATGTGTTTGTTATGTGTCCATCACCAGTTTCTTTTGTGTAGGTTTTGTGTCCAAGTATCATTGGGCTGGAGATTTTGCCAGAATACGAATCCTGGCACAGGAGGGTAGCTAGATGGCTTCTATTCTAAAATAAGGGCATCAGCCGTACGACAGACGAGAGAGAGGGAGTAAGATAATCCTAGCTCGACCTTGCGGTTGAGATTTTCATATGCTAAAGATTTACCTCTTTTGATCAAGCTAATATTAATTTATGAGATATTTCCCTTTGATGTGAGCCAAACAAACAAAGAGAATCCGACAAATGGTAACTACTTATATATAGAACCTATATAACTAGAAAGCATGTGATATGCATCCATTTAAAGAGATGTCTTGGATTGATAGTGCGCGCAGAAGATAGTGATATAATCGATAAAGTAGGCAATGATTATCAAGTTTTTAGTGTGCTCAAGATTTCTTTTGATCCAACGGTCCGACCTGTTGCTACTGCATCAACGTGGTAGCGATTCAAATATAATGCAACCTAATTATATAGAAAACACCTTAGGCCATGTTTAGTTCTTCATAAAATCCAAAATATTTTAGGTTTTAGCTCATTATTTTGCAAAATGTAACTAAACACCACCCAAAATTTTTGGTAAAAAGTAATTCATTTTCCATTTTAAATTTTGAACTCAAGAGACCAAAACGAACCAAACTTTACATTGGTTTGTGTGTCACCTTACAATCTTCATCATTGGAATCCAAAATAAATCAAATTTTGGTTGGAACTAAACAGTCCACTAGCTGAAATATTTTACATTTTGCATTATATTTTGGAATCCAAAATAGTTTGAGATTTTGGATTTTGGATTTCTGATGAAACTAAAGAGGGCCTAAATGTATGGCATATATACATCATAAAAAGCAAAAAAGTGGTAATTTTTTATTCACAGCTATATATATATCATCATTCAGTTGGGTTAATGGATAAGCTCTTATTAAAGCTACACATCTGTCGCGCTAGCAAACATACCGTACGATTGATCTGACACAAGTTGAATAAAACTCTCGCCTAGGCCAAGGCATGATCAACGCTAGCATACATCCTTGTTAGCTTTATTAAAAAATTAAGATCCACGCATGTATCAATGGGACGAGACACAGTAGTCACAATGCAAGAGACATGTGTCATACGTATGCATGTCGCTTTCAGTGTTCTCTCTCTTCTCTTCCCCCCTCTCCCACTCTCTCTCCTTGCAACG
Source organism: Microstegium vimineum (assembly GCA_022036555.1). NCBI lineage: Eukaryota > Viridiplantae > Streptophyta > Magnoliopsida > Poales > Poaceae > Microstegium > Microstegium vimineum. The sequence goes on along the minus strand of CM039121.1, from coordinate 41,153,061 downwards.
CTATGGTCCCCCACGAACATGTGTTGGGGCATCTGCTATTTGGCTCACAATGCGTACTTCGATGTGTGCTTTGTAGTTGTCTCAGGTGAAACCACCGGTGCCTCTGAAAGATGCTGTCAGACTCTACGGAGCTACAGCTCGCGTGACATGGAAGCTCCTTGGGTACGTAGATGTTGGGGCATACAGCCAGGCTGGTGCGTTGGGGCTGGCCTTACTGCTGCAAGAACAAGATTGCCTTTTGTAAAGATATACTAGAGCACTGGTGGTGAGATAAAACGGTGTTTATTCAGTGAGCCTTTTCCGTCTGGCCAGTTACCTCACGAGCTTCACTTGTACTGCTCCTGCTCTTGTAAAGCCTCCTCTCTTTTTTCCGCTTTATACCATTCCATCAAATCAATGGCAACTTCTTTTTTTTAACACCAATTGCAAGTTTAACCTTGGGGCAGGCAGTATAGGGCCTAATATATTCCCCTGTGCATAGCGTAGGGTAGAGTTGGAACCGTTTTGGGTCTTTTTCTGTCCTGCTCTCTGCAAAGGCAGGTCGCATGAATTTATTCTGCTGGAGTCCGGTTAGAGGTTTAGAGCCATCGACACAAGAGTGCGGCCACCAAGAACTACGGCTGGAATTTCTGTCAGAGGAGAGCCATCGACGTAGTAGTAGTAGTGCGGCCACCAAGAACTACGGCTGTGGTGCGGCACCACCAACCAAGGCGGCTGGAATTTCAACGACTAGTTTCTGTTAATCCGTGACCACTGAAATGCAGATTCAGAAGACATCAATTCACTATGGATTTTTTTTTGGCCCCTGATACACTGCATGAAAATGGACCCTGGTGTAAATGTAAACAATCATGGATGTAAAATGATGTGTTTCAGTCTGTCTGTCATTCTGTTGCAAATTCATGGATGGAAGGATATTATGCGCATTCACGCTTCATCCCGCCACTTAGAAGGCCATGCTTTTATGTATATATATATATATATATATATATAAAAAAAAAAAGGCCATGGTTTCAGGCAGGCCGCAGGCATCTCCTGATCTTTTGCCAGCAGCTTCTTCACAACTCCGATGCTTGCTACAAAGTTGCAGCAACAAGCTACGAGTTATCATAGGCCAGTATTTGCAGTGTGTATCTCATATCGTACATGCAGCATTTCAGCCACGCAATGGGCATAACTTGGTGAAGCCAGATAAAAAACCATTATAGAACAACTCAAATCTGAGTTCCCTACTCGCTTCCTCTATTGAATAAACAAAAAATGCATCAGAAGCATCCCGATATATGTTTACAGAGATAATCTTTTTATCGACTGTAACAGATTCCTCTGGCATCTCTGAACAGTTAAACAACAAGGTTTCAGTAGCCACAGATAGGATTTGGACTCGGTGTACAAAGCTCTCTTTGCAAGAAGCCAAGTATTACAAAGTTGCCGCAAATTTATTTACGTCCATGAGAAGCTTCATAATTGCCAGCATTAGCGCCTGCTCGCCCAGATCCATATGCTGGAGGCTGTGCCGCCAACCCATAGGGAGAGGACCCTGTGCAGCAGTGAAGGGAGATTGCGACTGTGCTGCTAGACCAAAGGATGATGGTAGCTGTGTGTGCCCATATGCAGATGGTGCCTGTGTTTGTCCATATGATGGTTGCGCCTGAGCTGATCCATAGGGACGCACTGCTGTTGCGCCGTAGGATGTGTTTGACCCAGATGCATAAGATGGTGGCACCTGTACAGATCCATAGGTTGATGCAGATTGTCCCCATGCATATGGAGCTGCTGTTGCCTGATTGGACCCGTAGTAACCAGCGAGGCCCCCATGAGCCGCTGTAGTTGACGCCTGTCCAATTACATGTGCCTTTGAAGCATCATACCCAGAACCCTTCAAAGAGTCAAAGCCAGTGGCAGCACCCCTTGATGCATCATGGGTCCCAGTTTTTGAAGAGCTGAAATTGGCAACATGAGAACTATCATATGCATTGACTCTTGATGGATCAAATCCAGAACGAAGACCAGTCTCTCCAGGGCTTCCACTTAAGGGGTCTGCCAGACCAGTAGGAGTTGTCCTTGCCTGAATTAACATCAAAATCATATTGTTATCACTAGATAAAGATGAATCCAAACAGAGTTGCAATAAGCTGAAGGCAGAAATCAAATTATGAGTGCTTCAAAATGGTAGACCAATTACTTTGCGATCCATTTTCTACACAGCAAGATAGCATCCATTAACTTCATGCCAGAAAAAGAGAGAAAGAAAAGAGAGAGTCAAGGACAAACTTAAAAGTAACCAACTATATAGTCTAGCTTTTTTTAATGAAACTATATAATCTAGCATCATTAGTGCAAGTTATTCTGCATTTGTGATCAGCAATTGCTCATGGCCCATGACTACCCAATATGAGAACAGGGGGGCATCCAGATCACTGATTCAATCATTCAATAGTAGCAGTAACACGCTATGTACTATGCACACTAGAATCTTGAGATGGCGGGTATGTGCCATCTTTAAACTATGTGGCATATTTTTGTATAGCTCTATCAAATGCTAGACAAGCAAAACAAGATGGTCAGATCATGCAATTTTTGCTAATTTAACAAACTATGACAGCTGAAAATTTTGAGCATCCTTCATATAAAGCATTGTCCATACATAGCAAGTAACTGCATGTCAAGGTGACAAAAAAATTTCTGTACGTATTAGTAGATTCTAGGTTGCCTCAATGACATGTTGAGGTGGCACTGGAGGGTGGTGTGAGGCATTGAAATCAGATGAGGTCATGTTCATTTGTTGGAAAGTTGGCATTGTTAGACAAGGAAGAGAACAATGAGTGGGTGGACTGCTAGGTTGAGAATGAACCCTCTTGAATTCATGTCCTGAAGTGTGTATCAGGACACCTCGACTTCAACTAAAGCATGCACTGTGATACTAAACCCATTAAGGTAGAAATTAAATTATGAAAGAATCCTTTACAACAAAAGGGCTCAATTGCAAACTGATGAACAGATTTTCTGATATTGAGGAAACACTTGAGTAAATGCTGTCTTGGTGGCAGATAATCACGAATTCACGATCACAATGGTAGGACATATTTATCATTTGTTTGGTAGGGATCCAGATTCACCAAGAAATGTTGCAGATTAGTTCCTTCTCAGAAACGTTTCTCCATGAATTGGAATCACTTTTTAAATAGTTTGGCAGGTTGCCCAGATTCAGATTCTCTAAAGAGAGGATGTTGGTTAAATTGATTGATGTACCCCTTTACATATGCTTCCAATGATATAACAAATAAGAAATATATTCACACATTAACCAAATCCTACCATGTCAGATTAATCTGATCATCTGAGGCAGAAGTGAGAATTGGTGGAGTTTATTTTAACAGTGGAAAAATGCAGTAAATATGAGTGAAGTTAAGGGGCAGGTTGGAACAGAGGGACTGTTTCTCATGTGAAACCAGCTTTGGTCTGTTTCTTGGTGCTTTGTGAAATGAAACGTCCAGTAGAAAACCGTTTGGCGGAGATTCTGGCGTTTCTAGAATGAAACGGGCGACAGAATCGCTGCCAAATGGCCGAGATTCTGGCGTTTCTAGAATGAAACGGGCGTCAGAATCGCTGCCAAATGGCCTCTTTAAGCAAACAGACATTTACCAACTTTAAGCTAGGGAGTAAAGAACTAAAGATGCCCATGGCTCACCTGTGCACTTCCGTAGCCACTATCATAAGAAATTTGTCCAACAGAAAGATGGCTAGATATACCATCGACCTTTTGGGTAGTACTATTGTAGAGAAAACCTACACATACAAATGTTTCATGGTGAAAAAAACTGATATAAAAATCTAGACCTTATAGATGCTAACATATATAGAGTAATAAAGGAAATAACTGGTAAAGAATAAAACACCATACCACTTTTGTCAAGATTAGATGAGTCCCTCAACTCAGCACGAAGTTTTTCAAGCTCCATAACCATGGAGTCATAATTCCTCTTCATTGTCTGCAAAGACTCGGAGTGATCCACCCTGAGTTTCCTTTCATAATCATACGTATTCCTGGAATATAAATAGTGCACGCAAAGGTGAAGCCAATCACATATTGAACAATATGCATGCTAATGCTAAAGGATAATTGCAGCATCCGCCACAGACCTGAGATGCTGATTTTCTTGCCTTGCAGCATCCCGTTCAGCCACGAGCGCCGGAAGCTGCTGTGCCTCACCGAGGTTCCTCTGCAGGTCCTTGCTCAGCTTCTGCACGTTGGCCACCATGTTCTGCCTCACAGCCACAAGGTTCTGCGCCTCAGCGTGCGCCTGCTGCAGCTCCACCTTCACGTTCTCGCAGGCCTTCAGATCGGCCTCCATCTTCCCAACCTTGTCAAGGAGGCCCCTCATCTCCTGCTCCTCAGCGGCTTTCACGGCCTCCCCCTGAGCCTGCAGCCTCTGCAGCTCCTGCTGCGCCGCGGCCAGCTCCTTCCTCAGCGAGGCATGGCTCAGAGCAAGGCGGTCGTTCTCCACGGCCAGCTTCTGCATCTCCCCACGCTGTGCCACAAGCTTCTGCTCCAGGACCTCCGGCGGGGGCAGCGGAGGCAGCATGTCGTAGGGGAACGGGCCTGGCCCGTGCCCTGGCGGCGGTAGGTGCATCGCCGGCCCCGGCAGCCCGTACGGGTCACGGAGCTCCCGGTGCATCATCCCATGTGCCGTGGGAACTGGACCCTGCCCGGGGCCGGGGCCAGGGCCGGGGAGCGCCCGGTGGTGGTAAGGGGGCAGGCCGGCGGCAGGCTTAACGCGGGGCATAGGGTTTGACTCGATCCCCAAATCTTCTTCTGGAAAATAATTCTGTAGGAACACCTAGGGCACCGATTCTCTTCTGGCGTCAACTCGAGTTGAGCTTCCGCGATTGAGAAGACGAACCTAGTCGAACCATGGATCGATGAAAGGACTGGAGTAGTATAGGGCACGAATCCACAAATGCAGAGTGAGATTTGGATTCGATCGAGAACGAACAAACTCGTAGAGCAAAAATCAGGGTTACTTACGAGCAAAGGAAGGAGTGGACCAAGCCCCGGATGGATGCCCGCTCCCGGTGGTCCAGTACCCGCAGAGGCGGGGAGGAGGATGGGGAGGGACAGATTCCGGCGAAAGGAGAAGTGGCCTGCTGTGCCCCGTCGCCGGCGTTGAGTTTGGGGGATAAATCAGGGATTCAGGAGTGAGGAAGAATAGTGAAGCGAAAACGGGAATTTCTTATGCGAAGTCTTTGAGACTAATTAATCTGAAAAAAAGAAGTTTTTATTTAACGAAAAACAAGTTTATTACCTAGGTTCCATTTATATTTATGTGGCTGTGTATATACTTTGATAATATATTAGCGTCCCAAAACAACGTTTTTCTCTCCTATCAAAACAACTAAAAACAACATTTGAGAATCGCACGAGAAAATAGTAATATTGTCAAATTAAATTAATTACTGATGTTAAGGTGATATCTTACAAAAACTTAACACGATCACGAATAGGGCAACATTAGAGTCTCGTTTTGTTGTGATTAGATCTAGTCACGATGAAAGACTAGGGAGAATAATTTTCATATCAGTCTTTCTTATTCTTCGATAGAAGAAAGAAGGAAGACACCAGAAAGAAGAAAAAGATCCTCAATTCTACCTATAGAAATGTTGACTGTCGTTCGTTAGATAGTTGTTCTCAGGGTATTTGTCACTGCAAAGCGATTAATAGGTTAGGTTTTAAGTTGTATTATTCACAACATGAGTATTATTTTATATTATATAGTGCTTGTAACAGATTGATATACCCAGATTTTATATAATATAATTCTTCTTTCGTAAAAAAAACTCTAAAGTATAGACTTTTACATGATGCCACTTAAATAATATTTTATGTGAAAGAAATCATCGATTTTCATTTCTTCCGTGCGCACGAATAACTCCCACACCATCTTCATACCATCCTATACACATGTTCGAATATATATATATATATTATATATATATTATATATATATATATATAAATAAATGTTGTGCTACAATAGGTATTCTACCACCCCTGGGGTGATAGGTACCACCGTCTCAAAATAGTTCAGCCGGGGCCCAAGAGGCTGATCTCAGAACCGACATACAGCAGCACACTGCAGCACATTTCTCTGACCTCTCTCCCCTCACGTCACTTGAGAGTGGATTTTTTTATTTTTCAAAAAAACAATATCACACAAACCGTAAGCCCGTTTAATAAACTGTTAGAAGAATATTGTTGGAAATAATATGTTGAACAAAATGAGATCCATCAAGGCTACGTTTGGACAAAGTTTTTAAATGTGGGACCCATGTGTCACTTATTTTTTAGAATACAAATATAGTCAATATGGATCTTGTTTTAAAGATTTAATTACAATATAAATATTCTAGCGTAAACATATTACAGAAATAATGCATTGTTTAGAAGCTATATGCATTCAAAATTTCATAAATCATAAAAACTGAAAAGATACTATGTACTGACAGCTCATTTTGTTTGGAACTACGGGTCTCACCACGTTTTGTTCTCAGAATTCATGAAGCTACAGGTTTTTGCTTGGGGGGTTCAACTTTTATCCTGTGGTAGTACTGAAATAGCCGAACAAGATTAGGCAGTGTCTGCTCTTTGCCAAAAGGAGGTAGACCAATCTCATCGTTCACGGCTACACGTGTCAAACATTTAGGGGGTGCGTAACTACAACCCCAGGGGGGCATATGTGTGTGTGTGTGCGCGCGCATTTAACATGTGTAATACTGTGTGTTTTGAAAAATCTCATATAAATTTTTTGAAACAAAGTATGTTATAATCAGCGTATAAATCTTTTTTAACAATTACATAGCAACTCTAATAATTATAATACAACATGTATGACGAGAAATATACATTGTATTGTGCGACTTCTAAAATTCTTTTTTATAAAACTAACTAGAAGTTTTTAAAAGAGTAAAATGATGACGGACGTCATATGCCGCTTTAGCTCGTGCCACCTCGGCCGAGCTCTAGGCGATCTGTGGTGCTACAGCTTCCCTGCCTCTCGCCCGAACCACCTCCGACATCAGCAACCCAAGGTGGTTATTCATGCACCACCCCATCTAGGTCACACCATTTTAGCACCCAGAAACAAACACAAACCTCATCGCTCGTCATGTATGAATCCACAAATCATGCTAAACAAAAAAATATCAATTCAACTTTGTAGTAGTTCATTTATTACATCATATATGTACAAAGTATTATATATTTGTTTAAATAAAGATATATAGATGTATACATATGCCCTCCTCGAAAATTGGTTCTAGCCATAAGCCACCCAAGGAGACATGCATACAGGTGGAAATACACCCGATAAAAAGGACAGTGGTTAGATGACAGCTCGTTATCCAAAATTTTAAGGAATAATTAACCTTTTGTCATTCTTACAAGGTGGGTTGTATATAAAATACCAGTGACACATGATATAGTCCTATTCGTAAGAATGGCAAAAAAATTAAATGTCCCAAATTTTAATGCTCAGTGTCTATATATATAGTGTCTCAGCTTTCTTGAGATTAACTTATACACAAATAATCAAATATCACATAGGCATAGTTACATATAGATAGAAAGATTTGACAAAAAGTATCTAAAAATATTTTGTCATATGTCTAAACCGTCTATGCATCGTTTCAAAAACTACTCACCAAGGGCGTGCAATAGGAGGCTTGATCATCCTCCTTTGATTCCATTGAACCCTACAAATTTGACCAAAAAGATTCATAACAAAAGAAATAGAATCCATGAAACTAAACCTACATACCTACATGGTCATAGTTCTTGGCTGAATTCAAGACCCTAGAACCAAGTCTCTCCGTCTTGGCTTTCTTTCACACATTTTCAAATTTCATAAACTACCTTTGTTGTTACATGAACAGTACTTTTTTACATTACACATACAATAGATGGAGAAAATTGGAATTTTGTCATTGAAAATGGGCTTCACTGATTTGCCATTCTGCAATGCTTGTTTGCCATTATGAAACTCGTACAACCCGCTAGAATACCATTTGGTGAGTTTGAAAGTCATAAAAAAATAAAAAATAAATTTCTCTTCCAAATTTGCTCCACCCTTTTTCCTCTTCTCCCGTGAGCACATGGGCGCACGGAACCGGGGGGGGGGGGGGGGGGGGGGGGGGCGGGAGAAGAAACAAAACGGAGCTGGCACTCCTCCGATTAGTCTTCTCCTACGCCGGGACGTAGAGCTGGCGGCACACGCAGACGATCTTGCACACGAATAAAACATCTCGAGCTCCTCCATCTGCTCGGCGAGACGGCAGAAGAGGGCGTGCAGATGCTCGCATTTCGCGGTCTCCATCTCCACGAACGTACTACTGGATGAGCATGGTCATCACCTCCGTGAGCTTGCAGTAGAGTTGCACGCTCTCCTTAACCCAACATGTGACAAAGTCATTGGAAGATGAGCATTCTTTTCTTTGGTTCTTGACAAATTCACATGGCAATGCACGGAACGGGCGGCATTGTCTCGTGCATGATCCAACTTCAGAAAAACAGATTCCGTGCACGGCTGCGGAGGAAGAGAAGATATGAGATGCATACATCTCCTCGTTGAGCCGCCTGCCCTGGATCCAGATACAGGCACGCAGAGGCGTTGATCTTGGGCTGTGGTGGCGGCGAACGTGAGCAGTGCTGCCGCCGGGGGACTAAGCTGGCATTGCTCGGGGCGACGCACGGTGGGCGGTGGGAGTCACTGGAGTCGCCGCCGCCATGGCGTTCGGCTCCGGCTTTTGGAAAAGGCAAAGCAGAGGAGCGCCGGCTCGATCTGAATGAATAACTACAAGGACCGTAAAATAACTTGTAGCAGGTTATCTATAACTTGGATATTAGTGTATTCAACTGTATTACTTGACAGCCTTCACAAGCAATAGAATACAAGCAAGAAGATTTATATACCGGTAATTTGTTAACGAGAATGATCATCACAAAATTGTTCTGGCATGCGTGCCAGAGGTAGCCCCCGTTGACAGATGCTATGGTCTGTTCTATTAGTGATGCTTCCACATCTAAATGCTATATGCCTGATTACATTAGGGATTCTTCGGTCAGTTGTCACCTTTTTATTGGACATTGGTCATCACCGACTTTCATGCCCTTTGTATCGGTACATTAGGGAGCCGACTCATTTTCTTAGTTGTGTCCTTGCTCACCTTTTTGTGGTCGTTCAAAGCCCTTCTTATGGCATGGTATAAGATGGGACCGAGCCAGTGGAAAACGGTGCGTCTGTTAGGAATAGTAGGCTCATGCACTTGGAACTCGATCATCAAGCCTAGTCCGACATCAATTTCTAACAATTTTCTGTCACTAGCAGATTCATTTATTGCTCCGAACACCACATTTAGATCGTTTTTGTTTTTATTGTCAGACAAATCGTATAGGAATTTGCATTGGTACATATATGTGCTCGAAAAAAGTCAAATTCATCTTGATCCACAAGTCCAACATCAATTTCATTTGTAACAACACAAGTAAGCTAATACCGGTAGGTACCACTAAGCAAACACAAGAAGTAATAATGAAAGGATTTTTTGAAGATGAGGAGCTAATTATATAACTTGGCATGCCTGTCGAGCAGTTTTCAAGGGAAAAATCCCTTGGTTGTCCATAGAGAAAAGAAAGCTTATTTTCCCCTAATTGAGTAATGGCTTGCTGCCGTTTTTAATGGATCCTTACGATCTTGTGTCTCTCTCTCTCTTTTGGTTTTTGATGCTTGTATTACATTCTTCTCCTTTATAAGTCAATATATATATGTTTAACTAGTAATATGGTAACACCTCCTGTTTCTTAGAAGGGAACGTATGCTATGGAAACCAGGTTCCTGTGGAAACTATGAAAACTCGCATGTGGATCCCTAGATCTAAATCCGATGGATATGGTGGGAGGGGTTAATTGCTAATCTCTCCCACTATTAACCATATCCATCGGATTTAGATCCAGCGATTCACGTGCGAGTTTTCATAGTTTTCACGGGAACCTGTTTTCCATAGCATACGTTCCCTTCTTAAAAAATACTATATATGTATGTATTACATAAGAGCCATAATTTATTTTATATTTAAGTAATACGCATCAGGCTGGCATCATTGCATCATGGCTGGATCGGAGCGCTAGCAACATCAGCAACAATTTCAGAGGTGCAGTATAGCAGTAGCATTGAAGGTGGTCACAATCGCCGCAAAAGTTGTTGAAGCTTTCAGCTTTGCATATGCCATCGCAATTGTCGTCGTCGTCAACGCACGGTCCACGATAAGTTCCGCTCAGGTGCCGGCAAAGAGGAAGGTCTGAACACTTACTACTGCGTGCATGCAGGCATTGAACATACTAGCAGATGCAAGGCAATAACAAGGTTATAATTAGCCGAAAGATTAATCAAAACAACATATTGATTTTTATATTTCCAACCGTTAATACATGGCAGAGACATATACCGGCGCGACCACAATGACAATTAGGAGAAGGGCTGCAGAGAGGTTCTTCTTCCCTGAAGACGTCATTGGCGGTTTCTTCAGTGGAAGCTTTTGTACGTTGAAGAAAAGAATGAGTGAGTAGGTTGGTGGAAGATCGAATGAGGAAAAGTGACAATATATAGGGAGTAAGTATAAATCACATATCTAGTGTGTTCCACCGGAAAATAAAAGGATAAACACACAGGATTCTCCGATTCTACCCCCTAGTGTTTCCCAACAGAAGCACAACAGTCCGGAAACATGTTTGTATTCAGTATTTTATTCGCAACCAAAGTTTTATGCATGACATCCATCAACCACATTATCGTCAGCATTTGATGACCAGGTCCTCCATTGGATGTGGACTGAAAGACAGGTTAAATATGCCAAAGTAAATGTGACACCAAGTTGCATCGGTACTAACCTACCTTGTGGAGTTTTTATTTTTTTAATCATTTTTATTTAATATTTTAACAATAACCGCTCCAAAATAAATTTACATATTTGACTTTTTTTGTCGCAAGAGCGGCATTGGAACGACCAAATACTAACACATGTGGAGTGACAAGATCTATCATGTTGGACAACTTTTTCGACATAGAAAAGCTTATTGTGTCATTCCCGTTGGTGTGACATTATTGTTCTATCGCACCGTCAGAAGTTACGTGACATGACTAAATTTTTCAAAATCATAACACTTCAATATTACCTCGGATAAAAGTAACTTTTGCATGAAAATTGTAGATCTTGTCAAGATCTACAACTTTCTAGTTTTGAGGTTTTTGTTTGAGGACGCCAAGATGCTCAAAATAATTATTTAAAATTTCAGCACCATAATAATTGCGTACTAGCGCTAGCTATATTAGAAAAATAATATCTTTTCTGTATGGATTCTAATGAAGATATTTTTATACAAAAGTTATAGTTTTAAATGACATCGAAAACTCTATAGTTTTGAGTTTTTATATTTAAAGTCATTAAAATGCTAGAGAAAATAATATAATGCTTCAACACCATATTAATTCAGCACGAGGCTTGTCGTCTCAAGTTTTTTTTTCTAAATATACGTCAAATAAAGATACTATTTATATCAAAATTGTAGTTATCGTCGAGCAAAACCTTTTAGGTTTATTGTTTTTTCCATTTGAGATAATTAACATGCTAAAAAATAATACAAAATTTAAGGGTATCTAATCGTGTACCAAAGCTTATTCTTTTTAGAAAAGATCATATGTTTCCATTCAAATTAAATAAATACACTTTCTATATGAAAGTTGTAGCTTTTGATAAAATCTGCATCTTTCATTCAAAATTTATTTTTGTGTAACATCAAATAAGAAATCTATAGTTTTTTTAAAGGAAAAAGTCTACATAACCCCCTCAACTATGAGGGGTGGACTACTACTTAACCCCGTGAACTATAAAACCAGTTATTCTACCCCTGAACTATAAAAACCAACCAAATAACCCCCTCAAGGTGGTTTTACCTTTTTCTTTTTTATTTATTTTGATTGAATCTTTGAAAAATCATAATAAATTATAGAAAAATCATAAAATATAAAATCTAATTTTGTTGGACTCCACATGAGTAGATCTACATATTGAACATATAATATGGTATACTTAAGTACAAAGTTTTTTTATAGATTGAGATCTATGTTTTTCTATAATTAATTAGAAAAAATCATAACTACAATTTCCATGGTCTAATTTTTGTGAAATTTTTATGGTAGTATAATTATTGTATGCTTCAACTATAGTAAAAATTTCATACCCATTGGATCATGTATAATTTAGTTATAAGTTTATTTGAATTTAACTAAGGTATAAACATATATAATTCTATAACTAAGTTATATGTGATCCAATAAGTATTATTACTACATTTAAAGCATACAATAATTAGCCTACCATAAAATTTTTGCCACAATTGAACCACAAAAATTGCAGTTATGAACTTTTATAATTAATTATAGAAAAACATAGATCTAAATCTACAACAAAAACTTTTTACTAAAGCATATCATATTATATGTTGAATGTGTAGATGTACTCATGTGGAGTGCAACAAATTTATTTTTCTATTTTATGATTTTTCTATGATGTATTATGTTTTTTCAAAGACTCAACCAAAATAAATAAAAAAGAAAAAGATAAAACCACCCACAAAACCGCCTAGAGGGGTTTATTTTGCCGGTTTTGATAGTTCATGGGGTAGAATAACCGGTTTTATAGTTCAGGGGGTTAAGTAGTCTACCCCAATAGTTTAGGGGTTTATGTAGACTTTTCCCTTTTTTTAAATAAGCTTTGGTACTTGATTTATTCACACCTTAAATTTTATATATTTTTGAACATATTAATGATTCCAAATGGAAAACATCAAAACTAAAAAGATGTTGACCTAATCCATAGCTGCAACTTTGATATAAATGTATCTTCATTTGACTTCTATTGAGAAAAAAAAATGTAATTTTCATGAGACATGCCCTTGTGTGCACGATTAATATGTTGTGGAAGTATTATATTATTTTCTTGAGCGTATTAACCACCTCAAATATAAAAACTCAAAATTACAAAGTTATAGATCTCATTTATTTTGGCTCATAAGTTATAGATCTCATTGATAGATACAATATTGGTAAGATGTAAAATCACATTGGTTATTTCACCCGTTGGAGGGATTAGATTGAACCGAAGCCAAGTCAACAAACCTTGCAAAAAGTATCTTCATTTAATAATTGCATACAAAAAAGATATTGTTTTTCTAATGCGACCAGTGCTAGTAAACGATTATTATGATATTGAATTTTTATATAATTTGTTGAGCATTTTAGCATCCTCAAACAAAAAACTCGAAATTATAATGTTTTAGATGTCGTCGAGATATACAATTTTCATATTAGAAAACATTTTTATCAGACGTCAAGTTAAAAAATTATAATTTTTGAAAGTTCAATCTTCTCATGCTACCTCGATGGCGGAAGAAATCAATACATCACACCAAAAATATTAAGCTTTTTCAAATCGAAAACGCCATCCAATGGTAGGTCTTACCGCGTCACATGCGTTGGAGCGGTAACATTATTTGGTTGTGGAGCGACCGAAATGGTCATATAAAAAAATTAAAATAGTTATTATTAAAATAGTAAATATTAAATAAAAATAATTAAAATTAAATATATATTGTATTGTACGACCTCTGAAATTCTTTTTTTATAAAACTGACCAAAAGTTTCTTGAAAGACTAAAATGAGACAAACATCATGTGCTGCTTTAGCTCGTGCCACCTCGATCGAGCCCTCGGCGATCTGTGGCGCTGCAGCTTCCCCGCCTCTTGTCCAAACCACCTCCGACGTCAACAACCCATGGTGGCCGCCCATGCGCCGCCCCATGTTGTACCATGTTAGCACCCAGAAACAAACACAAACCTCATCGCTCGTCATGTATAAATCCACAAATCATGCTAAACAAAAAAATATCAATTCAACTTTGTAGTGGTACACTTATAACAACATCATATATGTACAAGGTATATATTTGTTTAAATAAAGGTATATAGATGTACACATATGTCCTCCTCGAAAATTGGTTCTAGCCATAAGCCGCCCAAGGAGACATACATGCAAGTGGAAATACACCTGATAAAAAGGACAGTGATTAGATGACAACTTGTTATCCAAAATTTTAAGGAATAATTAACCTTTTATCTGTTAGTGACACATGGTATATATGGTGCTATTCGTAAGAGTGGTAAAAAATAAAATGCCCTAAATTTTAATGCTTAGTGTCTACTCGCTCAGTCCCAAAATAAATGTCATTCTCGCTTCTCGAGAAATCAATGTTTTCAAAATACCGACAATTATATATTAAAATATATAAATAATTATGCTAAGTAATTAGTATCATCGGAAAGATCTTTAAATCTAGTTTTTTAACAAATTTATTTGGAGATATAAATGTTGCACGTATTTTCTATAAACTTAGTTAAAGTTGAGACAGTTTGACGTGCACACATCCCATAGCGTCATTCTTTTGGAGACGGAGGGAGTATATATATAGTGTCTCAGCTTTCTTGAGCTTAACTTGTGCACAAATAATCAAATATCACATAGACATAGTTACATATAGATAGAAAGATTTGACAAAAAGAATCTAAAAATAATTTGTCATATGTATAAACTGTCTATGCATCATTTCAAAAACAAGATGTAGCACAAAACTGCTACTCACCAAGGGCATGCAATAGGAGGCTTGATCCTCCTCCTCCTTTGATTCCATTGAACTCTACAAATTTGACCAAAGAGATTCATAAGAAAAGAAATAGAATCCATGAAACTAAACCTACATGGTCAGAGTTCTTGGCTGAATTCAAGACCCTAGAACCAAGTCTCTCCGTCTTGGCTTTCTTTCACACATTTTCAAATTTCATAAGCTACCTATGTTGTTACATGAACAATACTTTTTTTGCATTATACATACAATAGATGTCCTTAAATGAATGAATAACCACAAGGGCCGTCAAATAATTTGCAGCAGGTATCTATAACTTGGATATTAGTGTATTCAACTGTATTACCTGACAACCTTCACAAGCAATAGAATACAAGCAAGAAGATTTATATACCTGTAATTTGTTAACGAGAATGACCATCACAAAATTGTTTTGGCATGCATGCCAGGGGTAGCCCCCGGTTGCAGATGCTATGGCCTGTTCTATTTGGTGATGCTTCCACATCTAAATGCTATGCCCAATTACATTAGGGATTCTTCGGTCACGTGTCACCTTCTTATTGGACATCGGTCGTCACCGACTGTCATGCCCTCTGTATCGGTACATTAGGGAGCCGATTCATTTTCTTAGTGGTGTCCTTGCTCACCTTTTTGTGGTCGTTCAGAACCCCTCTTATATATGACATGGAAAACGGTCAACACCTCCAATCATGGTGCGTCTGTTAGGAATGGTAGGCTCATGCCCTTGGAACTCGATCATCAAGCCTAGTCCGACATCAATTTCTAACAATTTTCTGTCACTAGCAGGTTGAGATTTATTTATTGCTCTGAACATCACATTGGGATCGTTTTTGTTTTCATTGTAAAAATTCACGGCGTGTTGGTGGGACAAATCGTATAGGAATATGCATTGGCACATATATGTGCTCGAAAAAGTCAATTTTATCTTGATCCACAAGTCCAACATCAATTTCATTTGTAACAACACAAGTAAACTAATACCGGTAGGTACCAGTACTAAGCAAACACAAGAAGTAATAATGAAAGGATTTTTGAGATGAGAGGAGCTAATTATATAACTTGGCATGCCTGTCGAGCAGTTTTCAAGGGAAAAAATCCCTTGGTTGTCCATAGAGAAAAGAAAGCTTATTTTCCCCTAATTGAGCAATGGCTTGCTGCCCTTTTGTAATCGATCCTTACGATCTTCTGTGTGTGTCTCTCTCTCTTTTGGTTTCTTGATGCTTGTATTACATTCTTCTCCTTTATAATTCAATATATATTTAACTAGTAATATGGTAACACCTCCTGTTTCTTAAAAAGCACTATGTATGTATATATGTATGTATTACATAAGAGCCATAATTTATTTTATATTTAAGTACGCGTCAGGCTGGCATCATTGCATTATGGCTGGATCGGAGCGCTAGCAACATCAGCAACAATCTCAGAGGAGCATGCAGTATAGCAGTAGCATTTAAAGTGGTCACAGTCGCCGCAAAAGTTGTCGATGCTTTCAGCTCTGCATACATCATTGCAACCGTAGTCGCCAATGCACACTCCAGTATAAGTTCCGCTCAGATGCCGGCAAAGAGGAAAGTCTGGACACGAACCACTGTGTGCATGCAGGCACTGAACATACTAGCACATGCAATGCAATAACAAGGTTATAATTAGCCGAAAGATTAATCAAAATAACATATTTATTTTTACATTTCCAACAGTTAATACATGGCAGAGACATACCGACGCGGCCACAATGACAATCAGAAACAGGGCTGCAGATAGATTCTTTCCTGAAGACGTCATTGGCCGTTTCTTCGGTGGAAGCTTTTGTACGTTGAAGAAAAGAATGAGCAAGCAGGTTGGTGGAAGATCGAGTGAGGAAAAGTGACAAATATATAGAGTAAGTATAAATCACATACCTAGTGTGTTCCACCCGGAAAATAACATACGGGATTCTCCGATTCTATCCCCCTAGTGTTTTCCAACAGAAGCACAACAGTCCGGAAACATGTTTGTATTCAGTATTTTATTCACAACAAAAGTTTCATGCATGACGTCTTATAGTCAACATTAACTTGATGAGCAGGTGCTCCATTGGATGTGGACTGAAGGACAGGTTAAATATGCCAAAGTAAACATGACACCTAAAGTTGCATCGGTACTAACCTACCTTGTGGAGCTTTTTTAATCATCTCTCCAAAATAAATTTACATATTTGACTTTTTTGTCGTAACAGCGGGATCAGAACAACCAAATAACGTTGTCACACTGACGCATGTGGCGTAACAAGATCTGACATGTTGTACAGTTTTTCCGACTTAGAAAAGCTTATTGCGCCATTCCTGTTGGTATGATATTATTATTTTGTCGCACCGCCAGAAATGGCATGGCAAGACTAATTTTTTTGAAAATCATAAAAGTGATTTTTATATGAAAATTATAGATCTCGTCAAAATCTACAACTTTCTAGTTTTGAGTTTTTTTCATTTGAAAACGTCAAGATGCTCAAAACAATTATTTAAAATTTCAGCACCATAATAATTATGTACTAGCACTAGCTATATTAGAAAAATAATATCTTTTCTGTATGGATTCCAATGAAATTATTTTTGCACAAAAGTTATAGTTTTAAATAACATCTACAACTTTGTAGTTTTGAGTATTTAATTTGAAGTCATTAAAACGCTCGAGAAAATAATATAATGCTTCGACACCATATTAATTCTCGTCTCAAGTTTTTTTTCTAAATATACGTCAAACGAAGATACCTTTTATATCAAAATTGTAGTTATCGTCGAGCAAAACTTTTTAGGTTTATTGTTTTTTTCATTTGAGATAGTTAACATGCTAAAAAATAATACAAAATTTAAGGGTATCTAATCGTGTACCAAAGCTTTATTTTTTTAGAAAAGATCATATGTTTCCATTCAAATTAAATAAATACACTTTCTATATGAAAGTTGTAGCTTTGATAAAATCTGCATCTTTCATTCAAAGTTATTTTTATGTAACATCAAATAAGAAATATATAGGTTTTTTTAAATAAACTTTGGTACTTGATTTATTCACGCCTTAAATTTTGTATATTTTTGAACATCTCAATGATTCCAAATGGAAAACATCAAAACTAAAAAGATGTTGACCTAATCCATAGCTACAACTTTGATATAAAAGGTATCTTCATTTTACTTCTATTGAAAAAATTATAATTTTCGTGAGACAAGCCCTTGTGTGCACGATTAATATGTTGTGAAAGTATTATATTATTTTCTTGAGCAGACCTCAAATGTAAAAACTCAAAACTACAAAGTTATAGATTTCATTTTTTCACTCATAAGTTATAGATCTCATTCATAGCTAAAACATTGGTATAAAAAGTATCTTTATTTAATTCCATACAAAAAGGATATTATTTTTCTAATGCAACTAGCGCTAGTAAACGATTATTATGATACTGAAATTTTATATGATTTGTTGAGCATTTTAGCGTCCTCAAACAAAAACTCAAAATTATAATGTTTTAGATCTCGTCGAGATATACAATTTTCATATTAAAAACCCTTTTTATCAGATGTCGTGTTAAAGATTTATAATTTTTCGAAAGTTCAATCTTGTCATGCTACTCCTAATGGCAGGGCAAAACAATACATTACACCAACCAGATTAGCAAGATAAAATTTTTCATATCAAAAACTCCATCCAACGTGGCTGGTCTTGTTGCGACACATGTATTAACGCGGTAACATTATTTGGTTGGACAGTCTCGCTGGCATGATCCAAATGGTCCTATAAAAATCAAAACAATTATTATTCAAATATTAAATAACAATAATTAAAATTTAAAAATCCCGTGTCCCTTCCTAGCTTGAATGGTCTCCACCGGTGGTCCCTCATCTTCTAGCTGATGTGCACAGCAAGCGAAGCAAGCGAGGGGGCGTGGTTAAGCGTATGTTTGACATAGCTCCTCCTAAGGTGCTAGAGCCATTATGTGGCTTCTCTAAAATATCTCTACCTCATTTGTTTTTTTATAAAAAACTGGTTCTTTACAAAAATGTTTATTAACATGGTTTATATGGAGGAGCTAGAGCCAGAGTTAGAGAGAAGCCTGCCAAACAACCACAAGACGTGATAATAGCTGATGAGATACCAAACGATTAGGGCCAGGGTAATATCGTCTAAAATACTGATTGTGCATATAAAATGACTTTATATCCGAAAACAATCTCATCTCCTAAATAAACTTTATTTTTTAGTATGGAAGAAGCGTGTATTTTTATATATAAGAGTAAGGAAGGGATAATTTATATTTACTAGCAAATTTGTCTGTGCGTTGCTACGGGTCAAAAAAATTTGTGATATGTTTTTTATTTGAAGTAATATGCTCAGTACATTACAACGGAAACTAGATCCGCTGCTAGACATGATTTATTGTAATTTGCAAACGTATTGAGTAAAAGTCACGTTGAGGATTTGCATTAATATACATGTATAATTTATACATACATTTATTTATATTCGATAACAAACTACTCATGGTTTTGGTTTTACGATTTGATTTGTGGAATCATATCATTTGATTGATTGTGATTGTAAGAAGAATATGTTTAATCAAAATATTATCAACAATTTATTTGCAATATTTTCTTATAAGGAAATATCAAGTTTCAATTACCAAAATCCTACTATTGTTTATATATGTACGTATATATAATCTTCTAAAAGAAATTAAAGTTATATGAGGACTCGTTCTAAAATTTTTTCTCTTGATATAGATATAGATTAAAATAGACTTTGTTAAATATAAATAATTCATATCTTATTTGTTTTTATGGAGTTGGACTCGTATCACGCTCTTGAGGGTGTGTAGCGTCATCCTATTGCCACGTTATTGGCTATATTGAAATAGGATTCGTAAGGAAATCCGATTGTTTCCGATACCTAATAGATTTTGTAATCGTACTCATTCTCTATTGTCTGGTGTTAAAGAAAAAATTGATGGACCAAAAAAAAGAGGCTGAAATTTTAGCTCTTTATTATTAAGTTTAGATTTAGAAGAAACACCAGTCTGGGAGCATTGCAAAACAAAATATTAAAATTAAGAAATCCCACGTCCCTTCATGGCCTCTACGGGTGGTCCGAGGGATTCTCTCTAGCTGATGTGCAGAGTGAGCCAAGCAAGCGAGGAGGTAGAATCAAGGCCTTTTTTGACATGACTCCTGTTGGGTGCCGGAGCTGTTTCGTGGCTCCTTTAAAACAACGCTGGCTCTACTATTTTTTTTAAAAAAACAGTTCTCTAAAAAAAGATTTGGTAGGATTTCTGCGGAGAAGTCAGAGGCAGAGCTAAAGCTAGAGAGAAGCCCACCAAACAACCTTGGGACTTGATCACAGCTGATAGGATACCAAACGATCGGACCAGGGTAATTATCGTCTAAAATACGGGTTGTGCATGTAAAATGACTTATCTGAAAACACTCTCATCTCCTAAAACGACTTTTATTTTTAGTGCATGCATTTATTTTTAGCCAGGAATAGATAGTTTATATTCAAGAAACGCAAGGCTTGGAGCAATTGCATCATGGCTGTATGGGATCACTAGCAACAGCAATAGTCTCAGACATGCATATATAGCACCAGCATCTGAAGTCGCAGCCACAGTCGCCGTACACGTTGTCGGAGCTTTCACCTTGGCATACATCACTGCAAGTTTCCCAAATAAAGCCAAGGCACGGTCCACCGTAATTGCCGCTAAGGTGCCGGCAGTCACTCTGCTCGCAATTATCCCTCGCCATTGAACACAGCGGATATACTAGCACAGAAAGAACGTGGTTAATTAGCCAAAAGATTAATCAAAGTAAACAACATCTTTCGGAAAAAGATTAATCAAAACAATTCATACATGTGCACCGTACCGGCGGCTACAACAACAATTAGGAGCAAGGCTGCAGAGAGATTCTTCTTTCCTGAAGACGCCATTATTGTTTTATGTGTGCGTGTGTGGAAGGTTTTGTATGTTGAAGAAAATCAAATAATGAGCCAGCATGTTGGTGGACGATGCAGCGAGGAGAAGTCCGACGAGCCTATATACAAGCTAATACATACGATCCTATCCCCTAGTGTTTTCCAACAGAACCTTGCCGGCCGGTTCCGGTCGCAAATAAAGCTGGGCCTGCATTGGCCATAGTGCCAGGCGATAGCTGGCCCAACACCAACGCGCCAAAGGTTGCAGCTGGAGACAAATTTGAATGCCGCTGGGCGAGAGAGCCTGGAGACAAATTTGAATGGATCAGCATTCAGCAACCACGTCAGGGCTTGCGTTGCCTTTGGGTGGGCAACGGGCAACCGACAGTAGTGGTGCAATTTGGGCTGGACAGGACGACGATGGCGCCTCAGTTCTGCCTCCTGGGTCAAGCAAGGGTCCAGAATCCAGATAGCCTGTGTTCCTAGTGTGGGTACCATGACACCATGCCCTATTCGCTTGGCTTATCAGTCACCGAAACCATGTTTCGGTCGGAGTGGGTGGCAAGGGGCTCCTCCGCAGCGTTCGATTTTGATCAATATGGGCATATGGCCAAGTCGCAGCACAGTGACGCGGGCTGGCATAGTACGTCCGAGCTCATTAGTGATAGTTTTTTTTTAATAAGACGAGTGTTTAAACTTGCTATAATTTAAAATGGAAGTAGTAGTTATTAGCATAATAGATTCAAACAGCCCCTTACCTTTTACCTTTGTGGCGAATACCATGATGGTGTGTGGCAGACCAACACCCAGGTTGCGCACCTCACGACAGCGCAATGACTACGTCATTCTCAGGTGGAGCGACATGCTGCTAGTGCTAGCGACAAAGACACACGTGAGAGTCAACAAGCTGGATCGGAGAAGCAGCCTATAAATGTGTTGCTGAAGAAGTGGGGTCAAAGCTCACCAATCGAAACATTAGACGACGACGCCTCATACGCGGAGAGATTAAGGAAGACTGATGTCGTCAGTTTATGGTCGGACACTAATGTCGGACAGGACACCTTCCTTTATGGTTGTCTACGATCAGTGCTACCTACCAGGACTCTGGGTTAGTACGTGGGGATTTCAACAACTTAATTTATCAAGCTCAGGACATGAGCAACAATCGGTTCCACCAAGTGTTCATGCGTTGGTTCCGCGGAACACTGGATGATTTGCAGCTGGTTGAGCTACATCTTTTGGGAACACTGTATACCTAGAGTAATGAGCTGAGAAGGCCTGACCGGTGAGCGAATTGACCGCGCATTGGTGTCGGTCAATGGTTAGAAGAGCACCCGAATCACTTGCTGCTATGATGCCTTTCAACGGACTGCTTGGATCATGGGAGTCGGCACCAGTTGAGAGGTTGGCGGAGCTGGTGTAGTGGCGTGGGGAGGAGGCGGTGACGCGGGTAGGGGGCAGGAGCGGAGTGCACGCCCTAGAGTAGGGCGGTGGCGTGTCAACAGAGCGAGGAATAGGTTATTTCTTTATTGTTTATGATCAAATGGTTACATGCCCTTTATTTATTCCTTTGAGACTTGATCCTTAAATAACTAATTTTGTGGAAAAATAATGCTCCTATTAAGACGTCCAGATGGACAGATGCCTCAACCATTCACTCCCGCAACACTCGCGTCCCTCCCCAT
This sequence comes from Microstegium vimineum, assembly GCA_022036555.1. Classification (NCBI taxonomy): domain Eukaryota; kingdom Viridiplantae; phylum Streptophyta; class Magnoliopsida; order Poales; family Poaceae; genus Microstegium; species Microstegium vimineum. The sequence continues at coordinate 41,130,668 of CM039121.1, read as the reverse complement.
TCTTATCCTCTGCTTTCTAGCCCACGACGGCTCCTTTCCCATAGCATCCTCCTCCCCACCATGTCGGCTCTTTCCCACCCGGATATCCTCCTCCCCGCCTCAGCAGCATTCTCTCTATCTCGATGACCTCTTCCCCCACCCCAGCACACGATGTGGAAGCGGTGGCTGCACGGCGGCAACGCGCAGGCCGTCACTGTCGACCATCACAGTGGTCCTCATCATCACCACCGGCGATGGCCAGGTTCCGGAGCAGCCACCAACCTCTAGAGATCGGAATTGACGACGCGGCCTCTCCCTCCTCTATGTTCCTCGGCCTCTAGGGGATCCTTCCCCAACCCCGGCGTCCTCCTTCCCCACCCCAGCAGTGCTCCCCCCCCCACACCGATGCCCTCCCCCATCAAGAGCCCCCAATGCCCACAGATCCCATGCCATGGCACTCCCCATGCCAGGTTCTCTCCCCCCTATGTTGCAATTGTATGTTTCAATTATTTCAGGAGTTTTAGAGGTATGTTTGCATTTATTTCAGATGTATGTTGCAAAAGTAGATGGGGGGATGGTTACAGGTTACATATGTTGTAATTGTTTAGAGGTGTTGCGAGAGTATATTTTCGAGTGTTTTAGATATTTAAGAGATACATGCGTCTGTGTTTTCTGGATGTATATTGTAATTATGTTTATCTTAATATTGCATATGTTTCACACATACGGTGCATGTGTTTTTATTTGGATATTGCATATGGTTGCAATGATTTTCAAGTGTGTTCCAGGGTGTTTTTCTAAGTGTTTCAGAAACATGTTTTAAGTGTTTCAGTTGTATTCAGACGTATGTTGCAACCGTTGTATTTAAATGTTTCAAAAGTAGATCCGGTGTTGCATCTTTCCACACCCACATTCTGTTACATCATCTCTTCTGGAGCCGACTAGGTATCCATACGACGCCATGGTCCGGTCCTTCCGAATCGGATACGCCGCACACCCTTCCCCTTTTGTCATTTAGACGGCGTGGGCCCTACATGCAGCTCGAAATAGGCGCGACGCTCCATAATGCGGTGGGAGCATGCAGAAAGAGGCGTGGTGGGGGGTTGTAGAGGGATCACGCTTGTGGTGGGGGCTCGTAGAGGGAGCATGCCTGACGTACAACGTAGTGGTGAGATGGGGGTGTGGAGGAGATAGACCATGAATGAGAGACACACATGCTGTGTTTTCTGTACTCGGGACTTGTTTTTTAAGGCGTCCGAACGCGTCCCGATGTCAGACGTCCGGACACTAGTGCAAGCCTATGTGGAAAGAGCCCTTATAGATTTGGGCTACTTTCAAAACAAATTACCATTTATCTTATCTCACAAAATCTTAATAATTATTTCTAAAACTCTGTTTATTTCTTCTTCCCTGATTTATTTTGAAACACTTGGAAAGCTAGACGGTTTGTGGAGCGACAGTGGCTCGCCCCTTGGTTGCGCGCCCCTACCAACGTTTGCTTGGCTTGGGTCTGCCAGAGTTGGGTTGTGGGCTCTTCTTGGCCCACTAGGCCGGCTGTTGGGTCCTTGATAGGGAGATGCCATATAGGAGGTGTTTTGTTGCTTTGGTGATGAGGAGCCATGATAGAGAACCGGTTCAGAATGGTGAGATGCATGCTCAAATAACACATCTAGTCGTGTTTGGTTGTTTTTATTGTTGATCCCGTACGACAAGATTTTATTTGGCACATGAGCCTCTATACCATGGGTGCATCACACCATCCTGCATCGCGAGGAAAATGAGAATCGAGAAGATGAAGACATACATGATGGTGGGGTGAAGATGAACGAGACGGAGCAGGAAAATGATACAACGCAGGTATCTAATCACGGCCAAATGCACCGAGCGGTGCTAGGATGAGGTTCGGGATGACTTCGTGCGTGCAACCAATCAGCCCATATATTTATTGTAATGTAATACAGTATATATAAAAGAAAGTGTTTTTTAAGAAAATCCCACGGCGACATGCGTGATATTCTTCTAGTTTAATATATATTTAACTAACAAGGGTAACCTCTCCTGTTTGTTTAAAAAAACACTATATATGTGTTATTACATAAGAACCAGAAGCGATAATTTATATATATTTAAGAAACACCAGGCTGGGATCATTTGCATCATGGCTGGGTCGGTGCGCCAGCAACAGCAACAATCTCAGAGGAGCATTGGGTATAGCAGTAGCACTTAAAGCTGTGGCAAGTGCCGCCAACGTTGTCGGAGCTTTCAGCTCTGCATACGTTGTCGCAACATTCGTCGTCGCCAAGGCATGGTCCATGATAATTGCCGCTCAAGTGCGGGCAAAGATGTACTGCTAGGATCGATGGATCCCGACTCTGCGACTGCGTGGATGCAGGCATTGAACACACTAGCACATGCAAGAACAAGAACGTGATTAATTAGCCAAAAGATTAATTAATTAAAACAACAAATTAAGTTTTAGAGTAAAGTCCACTACTAATCCTTAAATTTGTACAGTTATATCACTGTGTCATCCCGATTTCTGAACTTAGAAATATTCATCTAAGAACCTAAACACGATTAGGGTCTCATTGCTCGTGCTATCAGATCGATCTTAATCGTCGGTCGCCTGAAAAGTCAAAAAAGCAGGTCACACGACCCCGACCCGGCTCTCGCGTCGCCCCAATGGGCGACTCGGGGGCACCCGCCGCCGCCTGCCGGGAGCCGCCCTCCGCGCGTCTTCTTCAGCCGTCGTCGCCGCCTCCCTGCGCGCGGCGGCGGCGGCCAGCGGCGGGCCCCAAGAAGGTTCCCCGTCCGCGCCTCCCTAGGCCTCCTGTGCACCTCCGTGCCTCCTCCATCCCCCTTCTTCTTCGGTACCGGTGGTCCCTGGGAAGAGGCGCGGCCGATCCGGCCCCTCCTCGACTGGATCCGTTCCCTCCGTGCCAGGACCTGGCCCTTCCGCGTCCGGATCGACCGGAAGATCTAGGGCGGCGGCGGGGCCGGCGGCCACCTGGAGGAGGCGTGACCGATCCGGTCCTCCTCCACCAGATCTGCGAATAGCCCGGCGGTGCTGCGAGGTGGCGACCTGCTCGGGTGGCGGCCGATCTAGCACGTGCCCCGGTGGGCTAGGCGACGCGGACAGCGGCACTGTTCTCCCCACCGATTGATGGATGGACGGACGGCGGCCGACGTACCTACACTGATGAAGGGGTCTGGCGGCGGCGGGCCGATCTGGGTATCTCAGGCCTGGATCCGTCGGCTGCTGCCCCGTGCTGCCCCTTCTCGGTGCGGGTGGTGCTCCTACGATGCGGACTCGGGCAGACGTTTGTCTCGGGTCGACGACTTTACCCAGGCGGCGCCTTGGGGGTCGATCTGGACCCCCGGGCACCGGATGGGGATGACAGTGTTAGCACCGGCCATCTCGACAAGCCGTCCAACCCGCCGTCCCACAGACCACGTCGCTCCCAGGCGGCCCGTAAATCCGCTCCGACGTCAACATCAAAGGACATCGTCGCCCCCTATTTTTTGCTGCCTCACTGTATCTAGTGAAGACCCTGCCGATCATCTCCGGCATCTTCGTATGTAGGTTCGGCTTGGATGTGCCTTGCAGGATATTGAAATACGGGTGAAAATCTTGCCTGGCGGTGCTGGGCCGGCGGTGATGACGCAATCAACGTCATTTTCCCCCTTGGAGGCGTCGCTGAAGTTCCCTCTTCCTTTCGTTGATGATGGCGTCTGCGGACGTCATTAACTTCTTGAAGGCATCAACACAAGCACACCCGCTCCTAGCCATGCCTGCACTGCGGCATTTGGGACTCAGCTGCGGCGTCAAGAGCAAGCCAAGGACGTCTTCTCGTCGATCAAATAGAGGGTAGAAGCATTTATCGTTTTGCTGTATTTGTCCTGGTCTATATATAAAACTATGACTTTTCTCTCTTTTGTTTTTCTATCTTTTTTTGTATTTGTTGGATGTGTACATCCCCGGATGTAGAGGCCGGATATTGAATATCCTTTATCGAAAAAATCAGGTGTTAGTTAACCCACTACCCACTTCTCGCTCTCGCTCCAACGCTCCGTTGCCCACGCCACTCTGCTTTTGCACCTGGACACACTCTGGCTACACCCAGTCATAGGGAACATGGTACAGTGTCACATTCCACGTCCTGCGAACGAACGTGGTACAATTTCGTCCCCGTAATATTAAAATCATTTTTAAGTAGCATATCACGTTCTCTGATTCACGTTCCTCGATCCACTGTTCCTGAAACTTTTGTGACAGTGGCTGCGCCTAGCTGCCGGTGGTGCAGCCGTGCGGGCGGGGAGTGGGAACGGGATCAGACTTGACCTTCGATCTCCTTCCTACCGGCAGCGGATCGAGCTGACGCTGGTGCAGAGCCGGGACCTAAGCGGGCACCACATCGGCAATGTGCATCAGGCATCTGGTGGTTCAAGTTCAAGGCAGGCGTCGGTTTCAGGCGACCAACACATCGGGCTCTGCATCATCATGGGCACCATCAACATCGAGGAGCCATACGCAGCTCCATCCATCATTCTTTTCTTCCACAGACCACAGCATGTCGAGGAACCAGACATTTGTTAAGAGCAAGTATAGTAGCAGGCTGCAAGCCGGCTAAATGGTGATGTAGAGGAGAAAAGGAAAGAGAAAAGCGAAGCGGGCTATAAGCTTACAGTCGGCACAGGCACAAGAACCAAGAAAGACTGTGAGAGTGAACAAGTGGACCCAGTATTAATACTGAAAACTTAGCTATTATATAAGTGGGCTGAGAGTAGGCTGTAAAAAAATCTTACAGCCAGCAGCGGGCTGTATTATTAGCCTTGCTCTAAAGGACCCAAATGACACGCCTAGACAATCTAAAGGGCGATACAGAGATCCAATTGGGTTATAGTGAGACCCGTATAATAATGTTTAGGTTCCTAAATAAACATTGTAGGGTTCCTAAATTTAGGGACTAGTAATGGACTTTACTCTAAGTTTTATATTTCCAACAGTTCATACATGTGCACGTACGTACATACCAAAAAAATGACAGCACATGTACATCATGTGTACGTCTTTGTCAGCACGAGAGAACATACCTGCCCAACCTTTTGAGCAATTCTTCCATATTTAATACATATAATCGATGCCACTTAACATTCTAGAGAAACCATGAGCCCCATTTACCTGTAAGATTTTCTCTATTTCATCGCTTGTTGGAGGACATAGATAATCTTCACCAAAAATTTTGATCACTCCTTCAGCAAATTTCCCAACATCTCGAACCAAGGGTTTGTAGCAAGAAATTTGTGAAAAATTTAAAGAGATGATAGCTCATCAGTTTGAAGTGTGCATGATTGGAGATCTAAGTTACTTCTTTGAACCTTAAATCAAGCAAATGAAGAATGACACATTTGTGACTCATACATGGCCATGTACCTAAGGAAAAAAGACGAGATGAGGGTTTGGGAGGAGGAGAAGGTGGCGGCGGACAAACAACTGACGCCATGTATTGCCGGTTAGCCTACCTTTATGCTGATCCTAGTGATGATCAATAGCTTGTGTCTATATCCTCCTAACCACGCTAATATCAAACTCTTATTTGGAGAAGATGTCTACGTCAAGATCGTCACCAAGAAAAAGGTGTGCACTGATAAGAAAAATGGAGGTGGAAGAGATATCGAAGGATATTTGAATGGATCCAGGGTTCCATCTGTACCTCTACATTGCTATTTCATGCCCATTCCCTTTTCGGTGCACACAATTTTTCCATGGGTCCTCACTGAAAAAACACGTGGAGACAAATAGGGAAGACCGCCCTGAATATATCTAAATATCACTTGGTGTCCCTTCATTAGTATAGAAATAATTTTTACACTGCCATTTCTTAAAGAGTCGGACAACTTAGGAAAGTAAACTTGGCAAGAGACACTCTAGCTACACAACCGTTGCTAGAAATCCAATTTTAGGAGGGGTTACGTTAAGAAAAATGTCCCTAGAAACATATCTATTTCTACGGGCGGCTTCCATAAGAAACCGCCCGTCTCTAAAAGAGACGCATGACTTTCATCGACATTTATGTTAAGAGAACCATGTCTGAAATCTAACAACAGGGGTACTGCTCTTAATCAACTACCTTTAAAAATAAGTCCTCTACAAATGGCCTTCTTTCTACTCGTGTTTGCAGCTGTTCATGCCATTGTTGTGCTCCATTGGAGGCGAGAAATTGCACAAAATGGAGGGGCGATGTTTTGCCCTTTGAACCTTTGAATGAGTTGTATTTGATTGGTGACTTTGTGCCATCCCTAAAATCTTCAAATTTTACCTATACATTTCTTTCACTAACTTTTATTGTCATGTAGATCTAGATCTAGAGAGATATGATGTTTGATATTTTTTATTTTTTTCTAGCAATTTAGACGGATGTTTTTTCCTAGCTTACTTGTCTCACATCAACTTTAGTTAACTTGTGTATTTAATTTATCATTTTTTGTTCATAGCCTTTTTAGAATATTTTGAAGCTCTAGGTCAAGTATACTTTAATATTTATACCAAAAAATAAGACAATTTCTTCACTAGTTATATGAGAATAATGTCTTGGTACAAATATATCCTTTCTCTTCAAAGACCACAGACATATGGATAGGTCATGGGTGTACACAAAACTAAGACATTAAGCCTCCTACATACGAGATGTGAATGGTTTTATTGAAGCTGCTAGAAGACACACTTTGATTAAGCAGACAAAGAATATATTTTCCCTATTGTGACAGTCGGGAACTATATAGTGTCGAATGATTGAAATAAATTCTTGATGCTTATGATCTTCTTTGTGTCTTTTTGCTTCTTGATGCTTGTATTACATTTGATTATTGTTTGCTTAGCTTAATTCTCAATTGATTCCATGAGGTCATATTTGTAATGTGCTCAACACTAATTTCATGCTCCCTCAACCTCTCATTGGCATGCCTCCAATATCTAAACCTATCATTCCCTAATGAACTCTTGCAATTGTTAGATTTAAAAGGTTACACTAGAAGCAAAATACTTTGTCAAAGTGTTTGGAATAAACTAACCATTTTCTACCATGTACCTCTCCATTGCTCATTTTACTAGAGTATAGGTATAGGAAAAACGTCTATCGTTGGCATCCACAATGAATTCAAGATTCTCTTCTCTTATAGGCCCCTTCTCAACTTATGTATCCCTTGCTTTGTTATCAAGTTATCCTAATTTCTTGGATCACAAATACCAATAGAAATTGATTCCTCACCAAAAATAGTAAGTTATGTTTCATATTAATAAAATGCATGCTCATAATCACTCACATTATGTTCATCTATGTCAATATCAACATTGTCTTCCATATGGTCCTCATCTTCTAGATTAGCATTAATTGATTCCTCCACAACCACTATCACCGATGCATCTGGATCCCTTAAAATACTTATTACTCCAAAAAAATTTTATGAAGAGTCCCTTCCTATGATTATATCAAATCATCTATTCACGTTTCTTCTTTCTTTTGTTATTGCCGGAAGAATCATTTCTTGATGACATGGTCCTATTAAAATTTAGAGAAACAATTATTAACTACCCAATTCGTGCATAATTAAGGAATAGCCGAATAGGGATAGGAATCAGATACGTACCTGATTCACTGATTGTTGTCGTCTGCCTGATCATGTTCCATGCAGATCACGTCAACGTGCGGACAGACATGAGAGCGGTGCGGCGGTCGTGCCCGGGCAGCGGGCCGGCAGGCGGCGACTCGCCGTCTCGCATTCACTTCCTCCGGAAAGGAAAAGGCGCAACTGCACGACTTATGTGCCGGCTGGATACATATCACCGGTGTCGACATCGGTCGATTCATCTGGACTCCTGGCAAATGTTTGAGCTGTGCGCCAGTAATGTAGGGCTTGTTTAGTTTGCCACCTGCTAGGCAGTTAGCCGGCTAGGCATTGATCTCCACCCTAGGCGAGCAAAATCGGATGCTGGGGGAGGTCCCTGCGCCAGGCAACCTTACCGACCAAGCAAGCCTGTAGTACTATATGCATACTTGGCCTTGGGCTGGGCTCATTCAAGTCACTAATTGATTCCATATGATCCTTGCTGTTCTCATCTCTGTTCGACTTTGGTCTTTGGAGCAGCATTGCAGTAGCAGAGAGACAAGCCCACGAAGATCAGGTTGCGGCCAGCGGCCATTTTTGGTCCATGGCTAAGGGCGCGCGCACGTGCCTTGGCTACGACACGCTGCGCTGCGCCATGCCGATCTCGGCCTCCCTCCTTGGGGTGAGCATAGCACGAGGAGCACGGCCTTTAACCCGGCCAGCTGCTTGCCTGCTTCAGGACACAGGTGTCCTCCACGCTATGGATGGGCTGCGCGGTGGCGCGTCGTTCCGTGTTTTAGCAGACAACGACTGTAGATGTGGAGAGGCTAGCGCGGTCGCCAATGGTACAGCAAGGGACGGTGGAGAGAGCCGGACGAAGAGATCGAGGATCATTGGAATTGACCCACCGGATGTGTCAAGGAGTGAGTGTTTTGATAGTCTAGGACCTGAATGATATAGGAAAATAAATTCAAATACCATACCGAGAGTCGATAAAACTGTCGGGAGACACGAACAGGTACTGTATATGTCTCTTGGACAAACGTTTTTAAAATTTGGAGACAGGAATATCATATATAGCGATACAAGTTTAGGAAACTTTACTTCATATTTAACTAGCAGAGGTAACCCCTCCGATCCTGCTTTTTAAGAGAACAGTATATATATATATATATATATATATATATATATATATATATATATATATATATATATATATATATATATATTATTACATAATAAGAGCCAATTTGTTTTATTTTATGAAACGGCAGGATGGGATCATTGCATCATGGCTGGATTGGAGCGCTAGCAACAACAACAATCTCAGAGGAGCATGAGGTGTAGCAGTAGCATTTCCAGTTGTCACAAGCGCCGGAAATGTTGTCGATGTCTTCATCTTTGCATACAACATCGCAACTCACGTCCCAAAGGCACAGTCCTGCATAATCCCCGCTTTGGTCCGTTTTTGTACGTTGAAGAAAAGCTGAGGGAGCAGAGTTGGTGGACGATCGAGCAAGGAGCCGACAATATATATAAAAACCGTATGCCTAGTGTGTTCCGTCGAAAAAAAACATAAACATATAGGATTCTCCAATAAAACGAATATATATATATATATATTATATATATATATATATATATATATATATATATATATATATATATACATAAATCGCATGCCTATAGTCTGTTGTGCCACGTAAGAAGTGACACAAAAAAAGATAAAACAAAAATACCACACATACGTCACGTAACAGCTTCCGAAAGATTTTTATGTTTGCTACCTTCTACTTCTAGCAAATCAATATCTAGAATGACAACAAAAAAATGACAACACATGTACAGCATGTGTAAGCCTTTGTCACCATGAGAGAACATGTATGTCCAACCTTTTGAGTAATTCTTCCATGCTCAATGTATATAATCGATGCTACCCAACATTCTAGAGAAACCACGAGCCTCGTTTACTTGTATGATTTTCTCCGTTTTATCACTTGTTGGAGGACGTAGATAATCTTCACCAAAACATTTGATCACTCCTTTAGCAAAATTTTCCAACATCTCCAAACCAAGTGTTTGCAGCAAGAGTTTTGTGAAAAAATTAAAGAGATGATAGCTCATGAGTTTGAAGTGTGCGCATGATTGGAGATCTAAGTTACTTCTTTAGACTTCAAATCAAGCAAATGAAGAATGACACATTTGTGAGTCATACATGACCGCGCACTTGAGGAAAGAGGATGAGATGAGAGTTTGCAGGCGGAGGTGGCGGGGGACAAGTGACTAATGCCACGTATTGCTGGTTAGCCCATCTTCATCTGTCATCGTCCAGTCAAAACTAGTCAATTAGACAAAAGCATGATCCGGTTTCGCTTCACTGGATCCCAAGGCCTCTGCTGCCCATACGACAACTAGCATCATTGGTATCATGGTGTACCTTATCGCTGCTAGTGAAAGCTTTCAACCTCTAGGAAAGCCATAGAACCACCCTTCAAGAGATAGTGACCCCTAAATCTCAAGGACGAGATTCCTATAAGGTGAGAGGACAGTATAATACAAAGGTATGAAGTTTTCAAAAAAAATTGCTTGAATGTGTGCATGTAGTCGTTAGGTCAAACCTGAGTCAAATGTTTCTCTCTACTCATACCATTTCAAATTCAAACCGCCTCTCCTAGATCCCCAACATGTTGAATATCCTCTTTAGCATAAGCAAACATCTACAACTCATCATTTCAAGATTTCATCATTCAAAGTGAGATTGGGAGTGATCCTAGTGCATTTGCATTGATTTGATGCATCTAGTTGCACTAGTGATCGTGTTGGCTGTGAGATTCTTGTCACCCTTAGTGATTGTCGCCACCTAGGTGGCTTCAAGGTAGTGGCGGATCATTGAGCAGCTTTGGTGATTGTTGTTGGATCCGATGAATTGATTGTAAGTGTCGGATATATGGGCCAAGGGTACCCTCATCACTTTATTTGATCCATAACCAAACCAAGACATAAATAAATAAATATATAGATACAGAGAGACATATACACGCATTTGAGGACTATTTATTTCATTAGTTCTTTATTGAATATACAAAATACATGATTATTAAAAAAATGTTTCTTCTGTCTTCAGTGTCATACTTCAGGAAAGGTCTGACTTGTAGAAAATTATGTAGTTCGTCGATTCCCGAGGCCTGTTGGGCGCGTCTGGTTAATTATATCCACAAGACAAGCTCGCAGAAAACCTCTAATTAAGTTGTCCTTCAAGGTCATCAAATATTTGATCATTTGTTGTCAACCATATGTGGTATATAGCATAGTAATAATATGAATGACTTTATGTCGCCAAAGCTCGGTTACGACATTGTTGTGATCGTCACGTCAGAGTAATATAATAAAACGATAATGAAGGGGATGGCTTTTGCCTCGTCGGTGCCCAGTCATGTACGTCGATCTTCATTAACATAGATGTGTGTGAGTTGATTTTGTCTCGTTGGTACCCAGCAACAATGTGTTTGATCCTGTTAATCGGAGGTATAAACTTTTAGCGCTAAAATTAGACACCACATGTTTGGATAATACACATCTATATATATAAAAAAGAAATCATAACTTCATATGCCGAATCAAGTGGAGATTAGTTCAAGAAAATCAAGAGGGGAAGATAATACTCCCTAGTGTGCTAGGTCTCAGGCGAGCTGGTGGCCCCATCTAGAAGCCTCGTCCGTGGAAGAGCAGGTGGCTCTCATCTAGAAGTAGAAGCCTCGTCCCAGGAAAGAAGATATATCTACCGTATCTCTCCTTTTAGGAAAAAAATAAAAATAAAAATAAAAATAAATCCACTGCACCGACCCACACATGATCTTGGTTCGTGGCGTCTCGTACTCCGTATCTGGTTTTATTTTATATTAATCTTGCTTTTCTTGTTTGGGTCTCGATTTATGCTGTGCCTTATAACAATTCGACAATGTTTATGTGTTCCAGAGGAGAGGGTATATGAAAATTTGATCCGGATGAAAATTTAGAGTAAAATTTTGTCTCTTTCGTACTATCGTATATTGATATAGATATATAATATTGACATAGACAAAAATCAGAAAAGAAAATTTTATTTTTAAGAAACGTCAGGCTAGGAGCATTGCATCATGGCTGTATCGGATCCCTAGGCCCTAGCAATAGCATCTCAGACATGCATGTATAGCACCAGCATTTCAAGTCGCAGTCACATTCGCAATACACGTTGTCGATGGGAGCTTTCTGCTTGGCATACATTACTGCAAGTTTCCCAAATAAGGCCAAGGCACGGTCCATGATAACTGCCGCCGCTCAGGTGCCGGCAGTCACTCTGCTCGCAATAATCCCTCGCCATTGAACACAGAGGACATACTATGCAAGAACATACGTAGTTAATTACCTGAAAGATTAATCAAAACAACATCTTTCGAATTGAAAAAATAATAACCAAAATAACATATTGCATACACCAGCCAATTCAATGTAAAAAACTTAAGTTGTTAGGAGCGACACTTATATATATCCAATGCACGTACGTACCGGCGGCCATGATGACAATTAGGAGGAAGGCTATGGAGAGATTCTTTCTTGAAGACGTCATTTCTATTTTTTTTTTGGGAAGTGTTTGTACGTTGAAGAAAATTAAAGAATGAGCGAGCATGTAGGTGGACGAGTGAGAAGTACCTAGTGTGTTTCACCGTGGAAGCTAAACATATGATCCTATCCCCTAGTGTTTTCCAACAGAAGCTGGCTGGCCGGCTGGAGACAAATTTAAATGCCGAGAAATATTTGAATGGATCAGAACCACGTCAGGGCTTACCAGGATCGGACGTCGTGGCTGACCTGCCCCAGCAGGGTGCCGGCCGGCTTGCGTTGCCTTGGGCTTGGGTATCCACGCGTCGGAATCGGGCAATGGACAGCAGAGGCAATTATAATAGCACGCTATAAGCTGACAGAGCTTTAGGGCTGGCTCCTTCCGATGAGCTCTGCCAAACGTTTTCTCGAAGTAAAAAAAATAGAGTCAAAGCTGTTTTGGAGGAGCCATAAATTATGGCTTCTCCAAAACGGCTCTAACTCCTTCGGAGAAGCCCTTCAAGAGGAGCCGCGCCAAACAGATTCTTGATGCTGACGTGAAGGAGCCACGAGAGGAGAGAGTGTTGGGTTTAGTCCAACATCGGTAATTGATGGTGGGGGAGCATAAGATATAAGGCGGGGGTAACCCTCACCTATAAGGTTAGTCTTTTGGGTTGAGTTAGGCTCAAGGCCTGAACATGTTGTGGGCTTCAGTGGACCTGGGCCTCAGGAGCGCTGGCTCGTGGGTATAGCGAACTGGACTGAATTCCACTGCGCACCCTAACAGAGAGGAGAAGCGAGCTATATAATTATAGCCGGCTTAAGCACAAAAACCAAGAAAGTCCGTAGGAGAGATAAGTAAGTCATATATATATTAATAGTCAAGAGCAAAGAAACTTTAGGGCGAACAGTTGGTTGTATTATTAACCTTTTTTGTAGGGGCACAATTCGGGCCAAATCAGAACGTTTTTTTAGGAAACAGGAGCCAAACGGGAACGTCGATAGTGCCTCAGATCTGCCTCCTAGGTCAAGGGTCCACAATCTAGATAACCTGGATACCAAGTCTGGCAAAGTGGGTGGCTCTCCAATACAACATGGAGGGCGACGCCTCCGCCACGGTCGATTTCAATCGATATGGCAAGTCACACAGATCACTATCGGGAGCGGAGCTTGGAACGAAAAGTGTGGTCGTTGAGCCCAATTTGGTGGATGTAGGCCGCATCACAACAAAGGGATGCATGCTAGCATAGTACATCCGAGTTTGACAGACTTTTTTTAATAAATCGAATGGTTAAACTTGAGATAAAAAGAATTAAATGAACTATAATTTAGAACAAAGGGAGTCGTTATTAGCATAATAGATCCAATAAGTCTCTTACCTTTGTGGCAGATACAGTGATGGTGCGACAGCAACACCCAGGTTGCGCACCTCATAGCAGCACAATGGCAGCATTGTTCCCAGGTGGAGCAATAGGCTACTAGCAGCAAAGACACATATGAGAGTTAACAAGCCGGAGAAGCAGCCTACAAATGTGTTGCTCAATAAGTGGGGTCAAAGCTCACCAATAGAAACACCAGACGCTGTCTCATGAGCGGAGAGGTCGAGGAAGACTGATGTCTGACAAGGATGCCTTACTTCAGGGCTGTGTCCATGCTACCTGCCAGGACTCTGGGTTAGTACTTGGGGATTTCATCTTAATTTGTCAAGATCAGGACAAGAGCAATGACCAGTTCTAGGTCGAGGGCTCATGCATGCGGGGCGATCAGAGGCTTGGTGACCATCCGGATGATTGTGGATGGCTCAACTCCACTTGTGATCGATTGTGGGCGATTCACCGAGCCGGAGCGGCGAAGAATCAGCCCGAAGAAAGCGCTTGGTCCTTGCATGGACCAAGGGGGAGCGATACCCTTGAGCGGGTGCTCCAACGAGGACTAGGGGCGAGTATCGACTCCTCGATACCTCGGGAAAACATCGATGCGTCACTTCCTTCTTCTTTCTCCTTCTCTTGCAATTACTTTCAAACATTACTTTCTCCATACTTGTTCTCCACATGATGATGCTTGTTTAGAATTGCTTCTAGGGTGTTATTGCTTTAATTGTTGTCTAGGTTACTTGCTTTGATTAGCTAGTTTCACACATGTAGGCACTAGAGGGTAATTTGCATTGCTTAGGTTTTAAATTCTTGTTTAGAAATTTAAATAAGCCCAATTCACCCACCACATCTTGGGCATCTTGATCCTTTCAAATATGTTCATAATGACTTCAACCGGCAATACCTTCCTACTGATGGTCCCGATGGTGGAATTTTAGTAGGTTTTAATGAGAGAAAAATTGAGGTTCTAGCATGGAAAATGGGAGCTTAGAGTGTAGCTGTTATGGTTAGAAACTAATATGATAATTTCATCTGGAGACTGATTACAGTCCATGGTTCTCCTTATGATGAAGGGAAGCAAGAGTTCATCATAGAGCTAGAAAACCTCCTAGACAACTGGGATGGTCCTACTATGATTGGTGGAGACTTTAATTTATTCTGTAACTCGAAAGAGAAAAGCAATGGTCTCATCGACCATAGATGGACTAGTATGTTCTTGGATTGGATAAATAGGTTTGGTATGATAGAAATAAAGCCTTCTAACAGATCTTTCACCTGGACTAATAGTCAGCAACAACCTATTTTGGCTGCTATTGATAAAAAAATTTTGCACCACTAATTTTGAACATTAGTTCCCTTTAGCATTTGTTACTACTAGTTCTAGGGCTAGCAGTGATCATGTTCCTTTGCTTCTCAACTTTGGTGTTGAGGAGGCAAAGAAGCCTACTATTTTTATATTTGAATAATGGTGCTTACAACAATATGATTTTAAAGAGTTAATCACTAAGCTTTGGAACAATCCTTGTGCTCTTACTGACCCTTTAAACATTTGGCAGTTTAAAATGAGACTGATTAGGAATAAGGTGAAGGGTTGGGCTATCAATATTAATGCCCATATTAAGAAGGAGAAATGGAGCTCCTTAAGGAGTACGAACTTTTAGACTTAAAACATGAGAATATGATGATTTCTGAGTTAGAAAGGAAAAGGATGAAGGAGATTATTAAAAATCTAGAGGCTATTTGGAGTATGGAGGAAATAAAAGCTAGACAAAGATCTAGAGACAGGAATGTTAAAGAGGGAGATAAAAGCACAACTTATTTTCAAGTTGTGGCTAACCAGAGAAATAGAAAGAAAATAATAGTGGGTTTAGAAGGCCGTGATGACTGGATTGTAGATAATAAGGGTATGCTTGAGCATGCTGTCGAGTTTTATAAAGTGCTATTTGGGAAAGAAGATGGTAATGGAGTTATGTTAGGACAGGATTTTTGGAACCTGATGAAATTGTTACTAATCTAGAAAATGAGCTGATGGAAGCTCCTTTCTCTGAAAATGAGGTTAGGGAGGCTATCTTTAGCTCATATGCTGAAGGTGTTCCCGATCCTAATGGTTTTCCTTTTTTGTTTTACCAAATCTTTTGGGGGTTTATTAAAGAAGATTTGATGAACCTTATTAGATTGTTGGAAAAGGGGGGGTTTGAACTTTGAAAGGTTAAACTATGCTATGATAACCCTAATCCCTAAAGAGCCAGATGCTAAAATTCTTAAGAAATTTAGGCTTATCAGCCTGATTAATTGCAGTTTTAAAATATTTGCTAAGCTACTAAATAATAGAATGTGTAAGGTAGCAGATAGTTTAGTAGCTTCTAACCAAACTGTTGTCATTAGGGGTAGATTTATTTTAGAGTGCTGTGGCTGCCCATGAAATTATTCATGAGGTCCATAAACAGAAAGAGGAAGGGGTTGTGTTAAAATTAGATTATGAGAAGGCCTATGACAAAGTTGACTAGTCTTGCGTTGAGAAAATGCTTCTTTCTAGAGGTTTTGGTAGCAAATGGAGAGGGTGGGTTCAGCAGGTTGTTAGAGAAGGTTCTATTTGTATTCGAATCAATGATGAAAATAGCAATTATTTTAAACCAGGAAAAGGTTTGAGACAGGGGGACCCCTTATCCCTCCCCAATTTTGTTCAATTTAGTAGCTAATGTTTTTTCCAGGATTCTTATGAAAGCAGCTATACTGGGTCTCATTGTAGGCTTATTACCTCAAGTTGTAGAGGGAGGTATCATCAACCTCCAATATGCTGATGACACTTTGCTTTTTTTAGAAAATAATTTGGAAAAGGCCAGTACCCTTAAATGGTTGCTGGTGTGTTTTGAGAAAATGTCAGGTATGAAAATAAACTATGATAAAAGTGACCTTTTGACTTTGGGTTTGGAGGAGGACCAGGCTAATGATTTTGCAAAGTTATTTTGCTGCAAAAAGTGTGACTTTCCTATTAAATACTTAGGTATGCCTTTGCATTTCAATAAATTGAGTAGGAAGGATTTACATCCAGTGGTGGACAAAATCATTAAAAGAATTGCTAGTTGGAGGGGTAGATTGTTCCCTTATGCTGATAGACTTATCTTGCTCAAAGCATGTTTGGCTAGTATCCCCATCTATTTGTTGTCTATTATCAAATTCCCCAAGTGGGCTATCAAGATAATGAATTCACACATGGGTCATTTTCTTTGGAATAATACCGAGGAGAACCATAAATACCATTTGGCCAGTTGGCAGTTAGTAGCTCAAAAGAAAGATATGGGAGGTTTGAGTATCCCTGACTTAAGAAGTTTAAATTTAGCTCTTTTGAGCTCCTGGATCTTTAGATATCAGTTGCACAAGAATGCTATTTGGGTTAATGTTGTAGATTATAAGTATAAAACTAAAGATCCTAACTTTTTTGCTATCCTGATTTGGGTGCATCCCCTTTTTTGGAAAGGGGTGCTCTGGGCAGCTCAAGCAGCCCCCATTTGGGCATCAAGTGGGTGAGTGGCAATGGTGAGAAGGTCAAGTTTTGGGAGGACCAATGGATTGGTAATGCTAGTCTACCATTTATCTTTTGGCCGCTTTATGTTATTAATGAGCAGCACGGTAAGACTTTAAGCAAGGTTTGGAATGGTCAAGAATTTATGCTTACTTTTAGGAGAAATGTGTCTGAAGCTCTTATGAGCATGTGGTGGGAGCTTTGTAATTTAGTTAAGGAGACCTCTCTCACTGATGAGGAGGATCAAATCCAGTGGGCTTACACTTTGCATGATGTTTACTCAGTTCAGTCTCTTTACGATGTGATCAATTGTAGAGGGGTGGTCCCTATGTTTGTTCATGCAATCTGGAAGTTGGTAATTCCACCTAGAGTTCATTTTTTTCCTATGGCTGCTATCTCACAATAGACTGCTTACAAGAGATAATCTAAAGAAAAGAAGAGATGTCATTGACCCAACTTGCCTCTTTTGTTCTGAGCAAGAATCTATTTCTCATTTGCTTTTTGAGTGTGTTGTTGCTATGAGTATTTGGAGTGTTATCTCTGAAGTTTTAGGCGTGCATATGGGTAGTGACTATGAGTCTGTAGCTTAATTTTGGATTGCTAATAAGAAGCATATGGCCACTAACATTGTTTCTTCTGCTGTGATGTGGTCTCTATGGAAATTACGAAATGAACTTTGCTTTCAGGGTGTGTGGTTTGGCTAGGCTCGAAGATGTTGCTGTTTCGGATTACAAGAATGCTAAAGGGATGGTTGCCGCTGTACAAGAAGGAAATTGGAGAACAACTAGAAGTCTTGATCGTCAAGCTGGAAGAGTTATCAGGGCATCCGACGCAGATCAAGTGTAAGCAAGATTCAGGATGACTTCATCACCGTTGGATCCATCGGATGTTCGATCTTCAGTAAATGCCAGGAATGATTTGCTTACGGCTGATTCCTGTAATGAGCCATAGGGCTGGACTTGTTTTGTTTTGATGCATCGATCGGGAGAGAGCTAAAACTCTGTATGAACTTGATGTTTTGGCTTTTGAAATAAAAAAGCAGGGTGAGACCTTTTCGTCTAAAAAAAAGGATAATCTGTATTTAAGAAACGCCAAGCTGATATCATTGCGTCATGGCTGGATCGGAGCGCTAGTAACAGCAACAGTATGTATCAGAGGAGAGAGAGAGGGGCATGTATTTGGAGTCCATGTATTTGGACGATAGCTTAAAATCAATCTACGACACACATTCCACGTGAGAAAGTAGAATCCAATCTGCTGAAAGCGATCGCTATTATTGAACTCTACTCCCTCTACCTATATATAAAGAGGGTAGGGTCCTCGCGATCGATCAAGATCCTGAGCTAGCTATCTCATTTATCCATCTCATAGCTAGAGCATAAGCCTATGTAATTGAGCACACGAATACAGGTAGAGCAGGAGCACCAACTGGATTAAGGAACAGTATCAGAGGAGAGAGAGGGACATAGAGTATAGCAGGAGCACTGAATGTTCTTGTCACACTCGCCGTAAATGTTGTCGGAGCTTTCAGATAAGCAAGTGTCATTGCAACCGTCGTCGCTAAAGCACGGTCCAGAATAAGTGCCGCTCAGGTGCCGGCATTCACACCGACCGTTGCCATAGCGCACGCATTCACTCTTCGTGCATGTAGGCATTGAACATAGTACTAGCACATGCAAGAAATTAAGTGGTTAATTAGCTGAAAGAGATTAACCAAAACAACATAGTATAAGTTGCATACACTAGCTGATTCAACGCCAAAAAAAAACTTAAGCTGTTACCTGTTAGGAAAGACACGACACTTATATATTTCTAATAGTTCATACATGTGCATGCATGTACATACCGGTGACCATGATGATAATTATAAGCACGGCTGCAGAGAGATTCTTTCCTGAAGTCGCCATTGGTGGTTGCTTTTTTGAGAGTTTCTGAACGTTGAAGAAAAGAATGAGCGAACAGGTTGGTGTGGGCGATCGAGTATGAGAAGTCCGACAATATATATATAAATTACATACCTAGTGTACTCCGCCGCAGACGCATAAGCACCACTACCACAATCTAAAAGTTCTCCTAGTGTTTTAGTAGTTAAAATTTAGTACAAACTTTCCCTAGTAAATGTCTCCTAGTGAGATTTCTCATGTGTTATGACTAGTTGTAGTGTTTTACTACTACTTAAAAACACTAGGAGAAATCCACCATTCTAGTGGTGCACATAGGTATTATCGAGTCTAGCATATCAACCACATTATTGTCAGCATCTGATGATCAGGTCCTCCAATGGTTATGGGCTGAAGGGACAAGTTTAACGTAGCTTAATATGCCAAAGTAAACATGACACACCAAGTTGCATTATTGGTACTAACGTACGTGCACCTTGTCCGCTGATGCATTCGAAGCTGGTCAGCGTGGTGGGTCTCTTCTGACTATAATGAGCTAAGGAATGAGATCGACTTGAATTGGACTACTATAGGGTGTTGCCAACGGTGGGTCTTTCCGGAGGTGTCATATGCATAGTCGCGTGGAGAGACGTGATCAGTGCTGCTTCGGAGCCGAGCGTTTGTGGCTTTTCGCCTTTTCCGTAACGATAAGATTGCAGGAAGTAGCAAAAAAAAAGCAAAAAATCCTTGTCCATAGAGAAAAGAAAGCTTACTTTCCCCTAATTGAACAATGGCTAGCTGCCCTTTTGTAATCCTTGTGGTCTTCTTTGTCTCTTTTTTTTTTCTTGATGCTTGTATTACGTTCTTCTCATTTGATTCAATATATATTTAATTAACAGGAGTAAGTCCTCTATAGTAAGAGCATCTCCAACAGTAGACCCCGAATCAGGGTCCCTACTTTTTATTTCGGCACCCTCGCTGGCTCGCGTACACGCTCGCGCTGGTTTCTTTGGCCACGAGCACAAGCACAGGTGCATGGCGCCGCCGTGCTGGCTTCGTTACCAGGCATTCATCATTCGCAACAACTGCAAGGGCCTCCATCATTCTAAATAGCCGTACGGGCCTTCATCCATGGCCAGAGAAAGAAAGCAAGGAAAGGAGTCCTGTCGCACGGGAGCGGTGGGGAAGAAAGGAAGAGAGAGGGGGAGGTGGACCCATGAGTGACTAAAATAATATGTGAAACTGTGCTATGAAACTATGCATTGTGATATTTCATACTCTATTTCACAGTTTTGGAAACTGAGAGGTGAAACACAGCAGTGAGACGGGCCTTATAGCAGGGAAGGGCGGCACCATAACACGGTTGGTGTCGGGTCCGAGGGTAACAAACTGCCCCAATGGAAAGAAAAAACTTCGGCTAGAGTAGATGTTTCCTCACGAAACATTTTGTTAGGTATGCTTCGGGCCCACAACCATCAATTAAATCAGATTCCTTCACTAATCACTACACTACCTCGATCAAAAGGCATTGTAAGGTTTGGAGGGGGTACTGTGCAAATTGGAGGTTTCTTTAAATACAGGTAATGCACCCGCTCGCGAAAAAAAATTTGGAGGTTTCTTCTGTGTTATTACTACTACTACTAATATCATTAATCTTATCAGCGTCTGCTAGAATCAGTAACCTGAAAGCATCGATGGCCAACAATTTGAATCAGTGACCTGCGCTCAGCAGAGACAAGCCCACGTTACCACGTACTCCGTACGTACCATCATGTTGCGGCCAGCGGCCATTTTTGGTCCACGGCGAAACGCACGTGCGTGCCTTGCAGCGACACGCAGCGCTGGGACACGATCTCGGCCTCCTTCGGCGTGAGCGTCACACGAGGAGCACGGCCTCGAGCCCGGCCAGCTGCTTGCCTGCCTTAGGACACGGCGGACGGCGCGGCACAGGTACACCCCGCGGCCAGCGTCGACACGGGGACGTTGGATCGGGATGCGGAATGCGTGGTGGAGCTAGCGAAGCGACAGAGGCTGTCATTGCCGGCGTCCAGGCACGACACGGCGGTGGCAACGTCGAGGTCATTGAGGAGAAGTGCGGGCCACAGGGTCGTAGCCTCGTAGGCCCTCGCCGACGGAGCCAGGGACAGGGAGCGCGCCCGCCACCGAGGATGATGTCCGCCGCTGTGTGGATGGGCTGTGGCAGCGCGTCGTTCGGCGTTGTAGCAAATAACGGCTGTAGATTTTTTTATATAATGGATATTTCATACCCGGCTTCATCTACCGAAGTAGAATTAGGCCAACCATTACAGAGTTTGATTTTTAAGTTTTACGCATGTAAACGAGTTGTAAAGCAAAAACACTAAATGGCTAAAGACAATGAAATAAAGTTATAACTAGACTATAGACCAATCTGAATATGTGATAACTATCCATTCGACGCAAAGAACATTATGGCGAAACTTTCAAGATGCCGACTAGCTTGAACCAAGATGTGTAGATGATCGACCAGGCTACCGCAGTCGCCTGTAGCAAACAATTTTCTGTCACTAGCAGATTTAGATTCATTTAATTTATAGCTCCGAACATCACATTTGGATCGTTTTTGTTTTCATTGCCCAAATCCACGTGGACCTCCATGTCGGCCTACGCCGCCGCGCTCGTGTATGTGTATGCATCCGCGCCGGCAGCAAGGTGCCGCCGTTGGCCGGCGCCGTCACAGGAGGTCATTGGCTCGCGCACCTCCACGTTGGCCTGGGCCGCCACGCTCGCCTACGCCGCCGGCCACATTGTCTGCCATGGCCGCGGCTGTCGTCGCTTTCAGGCAGAGGCTGGGCTCCACGATGACACCGAGCATGAGCACGCGGACCTCCATTACACGGCTCCCACCACCGATGGTGACGTGCGTCGGGATTTCGACGGAGAAGACGACATCAGGGAGCGGGAGCTGCTGCTCCTGCCGAAAAACTAGCCTCCTCTACCTCCCTCGTGGCCGTAGGTGGCTTATGCCCTACGCTCCATCTCAAATGTCATGTGCGCTTGCAGCTAGCTCGTCGTGGTGTTGGGAAGAAAGACCATTGAAATAATATATAAGCCACCTACGGCCAGTATTGTGTAATAATAAAAAAGCAAAAACATTTATAAGATGAAGACACCAGTATTATTGTGTAAGATAGTTTATATAAATGACATTTTGCTCATGTGACTATTATAAAAATCGTGTGTGGTTTCTACAATTGAAACTGTGCTAAGAGCCGCCGGGCTGCGATCATTGCATCATGGCTGGATCGGAGCGCTAGCAACGTCAGCAACAGTCGCAGAGGCGCATCCGGCCGTATAACAGTAGCATTTAAACTCGTCACAAACGCCGCAAAAGTTGTCGAAGCTTTCAACTTTGCATACATCATTGCCAATGGTAGTCACCAACGCACGGTCCCTGATAATTTCCGCTCAGGTGCCGGCAAACAGGAAGGTTTGTTCGGTGGACACGACTGCGTGCATGCAGGCATTGAACATGCTAGCACAAGCATGGAGATGGTTAGTTTGCCGAAAGATTAATGAAAACAACATATTATTTTTTATATTTCCAACAGTTTATACACATGACAGGGACATACCGGCGGCCACGATGACAATTAGAAGCACGGCTGCAGAGAGATTCTTTCCTGAAGGTGCCATTGATTATATTGTTTCTTCGGTGAAAGCTTTTGTAGGTTGAAGAAAAGAATGAATGAACAGGTTGATGGATGATCGAGTAAGAGAAGTATGACAATATAATCACATGCCTAGTATATGTTCCACCCTAAAATAAAAGCATAAACATAATTCCCCTAGTGTTTTCCAACGGAGAAGCACAAGAGTCCAGAAACATGTTTGTATTCAGATTTTATTCACAACCAAAGCTTCATGAATGACGTCCATCAACCACATTATCGTCAGCATTTGATGACCAGGTCCTCCATTTGATGTGGACTGAAGGACAGGTTAAATATGCCAAAGTAAACATGACACCAAGTTGCATTGGTACTAACGTACGTACCTTGTCCGGATATAGTCGAAGCTGGCCAGTGGTGGGTCTTTCCGGGGGGTGTCACAGTCGCCTAGAGAGACGTGATCTCTGGGCTGCTTCGCAGCCGAGCGTCTCTAGCTTTTCGCCTTTTCCGTAACGATAAGATTGCAGGCAGCTGTAGCAAAACAATTTTCCTTGTTGTACATAGAGAAAAGAAAGCTTACTTTTCCTTAAGGCCTCATTCATTTGTGGAGGATTGAATCCACAAACTAATTTATTCCGGACCAAGAATGATTGAATTTATATCTGTCACTCATTCCAGCGCAGGATTAATTTTAGAGGGTAGAAGGTCCGGTTTCGTTTCGGCTCAAGAAAAAGAGAAGTAAGTTTTTGTTCCGGTCGGTTTTCATTCCAGGACAACATAAAAGAACGCACGTTTTAGTTTTCATCACGTTTTAGTTTTCATCACGTTTTAGTTTTCATCCGGATTGAAAACGGACCACAACAATTCACCTAGAATGTCACCTGAAATGGATCAATCCGATAGAAACGAACAAGGTCTTTTTTTTTGCGAACAAGGTCTAATTGAGCAATGGCTAGCTGCCCTTTTAATTTATAATCCTTATATGATCTTCTTTGTCTTTTTTTGTTTGTTTCTTGATGTTTGTATTACATTCTTCTCCTTTGATTCAATATATATTTAACTAGCAGGGGTAATCCCTCTGCGTGCAGTAAGTGAAGGGAAGAGGATTTCTGCTAGTTTCAACATACACAGCACGCAAAAGGTTTCCTGCTCTTGATTGTCTATCCAGATCATAGTAGTGTGACTGTGCAGCAAGTAAAACATAAATTAGTTTCTCTATTGATGTACATTAAGCCTATCACTATCCAAAAAAATAAGTGTTATTTCCTTGATACTGGATATATGTTTATGATCTAGGCATTGAAATTTATATGGAGCTGCTTGCCGGTTTCAGGACACGGCGGACGGCGCGGCACCCCGGCCAGCGTCGGCACCAAGACGAAGCACAGCAATGAAAGTTGGAGATCGGAGACGTTGGATCGGGATGCGGAATGCGTGGTGGAGCTAGCGAAGGGACAGGCTGTCATTGCCGGCGGCGTCCGGAGGCCCGTCACGGCCGGCGGTGGCAACGTCGAGGTTATTGAGGAGGAGTGTGCGGCCATAGGGTTGTAGCCTTGTAGGCCCTCGCCGACGGAGCCAGGCCGGGAGCGCGCGCGCCCGGCCACCTCAGAGGATGTCCGCCGCTAGCTGTGTGGATGGCCGGGCTGTGGCGGCGCGTCATTCGGCGTTGTAACAAACAACGGCTGTAGATGATCGACGAGGTGTCAGGTACAAAGGTAAGGGGTACCCTAAACATGTGATAATCTAACGCTCAACATGACAACCATTTTTAAGGCAGGATCCGATCAGCCGTTCAATTCAATGGAGAAAGACTCATCTCACAAAGGCCTCCCTCACCGGCAACAGCAACCAGTCGTGGGCCGGCCCATTACTGCAAAAACAGACGGACAGGGGTCGAACGAACGACCCCCCGCCTCTACCTCGACTTACGGACAGGGCTCGAACGAACGACCCCTCCGCCTCCGCCTCGACCCCGATTGACGGACAGGGGGTCGAACGAACGACCCCTGAGAAGGAAGCTCGACCGACTTACCTGCTCCCAGTATGGGGTAAAGGGGATCCGATGCGCCTACCTGCCCCCGCCTAACACCATGGGCACCCACTACTGCAGTCAAATCCATCAACTCACCGCCCATGCCCTGGACCTCCGTTGACCGTGCGACCGCTGTAGCCACGTTACAGGTACGGAATCCAGAGGCACCCCCTCGATCCATGAACAGGGCAGCCCTCGACCGTGTCTTCAGGGATACGGCAGGGTCACGCTGGCCTCGACCCCCCCCCTCGACCGGGGGGCTCGACCACCGTCCCCAACCACTCCGGCATGGCTCCCGTCCAATCCGTCCCGCGTCAATTGTGGGACTCGTACCCGTCTACAGAAGGCTGACCGCACTGCGCCATGACGTCCGGCAGCGTCCAGTCTGCCATCGCCATGCCCTGGAGCACCGGAAGGACGAGAAGGCCACGCCGCTACAGCGATCGACGTCCCCTCGCCAGCATGGCGCCGCGGACACGCCTCCCATACCGCTACAGTTTAGGACTCTGTACTCCCGTACCTCCCCTTGATCTATAAAAGGGGACGTCGAGATAGAAGAAAGGGGGCTGAGACATTCGGACATCAGCTCTGACCCGCATACACCACACCCGATTGTTTGATCGACCTCTCAAGCAATCAACCGACCACCTAGGATAGCCCTGCTAGCCCTAGGCCTCAGCTCATCCTGAGCACCCCTGTGTAAACCTGCTTGTACCCCCCCCCCCCTGTACGAGCACTTCGGTGCAAGATAATACAATCCATCCTCCCCCGCTGGACGTAGGGCCTTCTGTGCCCGAACCAGGATAAATCTTGTGTTCTTCTTGCATCACATCTGAGAGAGGGAGCACACAATATACAAATTTACTAGCCGGTGGTCTTGACCCCTCGGGTCATAACACCGACAGTTGGCGCGCCAGGTAGGGGGCTTTGCGTGTCGATCAACTCCGAACTACTCTCCCAGATGGATTCCACGATCCCATCACTTCCATTCGCCACCCTCATCTGGTTCGGGAGCCTAGAGTTCATGTCCACGGGCCACATCCACGACATGGTTCTACTCTCAGCTAGTGGCATGGATAGCAGCAGCTCCGGTACGCCGGGGCCAAGGAGGACTTGACCCATGCTTGCGGGTCAGGGGCGGGTACCTCGCTGAGCCTGACTTTGGCTCTGCCATACCGTCATCTCAGGGGGTCCTCGTGGCTTCTCCGACATACTCGGCCGCACCACCGCATAACCTGTTTCCACATGGGCTCTACAACAGCGCCAGACTCTGTTCTTCTTTTGTAGGCTCGCAGATATAGGCACTTTACGGCTCCCCAGGGAACCTGCTACGTACGACGATCAACCTCGTCACCACCCCTCCACTGGATGAGCCCCGGACCTAGGGTGTCACACCTGGGGACGACACGGCGATGGCTGGAGGAAGAATGCTGGGGATCTTTCCCCAACTTCTACCACGGCTACCCCGACTCGGACTCCCCCGATGAGGATTACGATCCCACCTGAGAATGTTTCCACCTCGACGGTCAGGTTGACTCCCAAGACGACATCAACGACGCCGCGGCCACGGATGAAGGAGGAGGGGCAACGCTACACCGGCACGAAACGCCGACCCCCCGAGTCCTAACAAAGCCGATCCACCTCAGGACGCCCAGATCGCGCAAGTCCGAGAGCTGCTCGCCAAGCTCGAGGAAGAGCGCCTGCGACTTCAGCAGCTCGAGCACGCCCCTGAGCAAGATCGCGGGCGGCCACAGGGTGCAGGAGCCCGCGAGCGGGCCCAGGAAGTCCATCGATAGATCGTCGAGGAGGGGGCAAACGAGTGCCGCGTCTACAAAAGTGCTAGCCAGAATGTCATGGCAGCCGCGATGCTGCTCCACGACATGCCGGCACCGTCAACTCCCCAAGCGCAGCGCATCAGGAATGAAATCCAGGGGCTTCTCCAAACCGTGGCCGTATAGCAAGCGGAGAGCTCGGCCTCGAGGCGCAGAGGAGCTGCTTCCGAGCGGCGGGACGTGCCCCCTCGACAAGATCGAGAGGTATCTGTTCACCAAGACAAGGCGCCCCAAGGCGGAGCGGAGCGGCAACCGGTTCGAGACCGCATCCTCGACGATCGACAACCGCGAGACGCGCGATACAACATCAACGACAACAAACGACGTCGACACGGTGACGCTGAGGCTCGAGGTTATAGTACTCATCAAGGTGGGCGCTATGACAGCGACGAGGATCAACGTCGATCCCCGAAACCACCAGGGCCACGAGTCTTCAGCAAGGCAATCCGGCAAACTGCCTTGCATGTTCGTTTCCGTCCACCCACCAGCCTGGTCAAGTACAATGGTGAAACCAAGCCAGAGCTCTGGCTCGCTGATTTTAGGCTGGCATGTCAGCTAGGAGGAGCCGACAGCGACCACGTCATCATTCTGCAACTCCCGCTGTTCCTCTCCAACACCGCTCGAAGGTGGCTCGAGGAGCTCCCCCGGACTTGATCCATGGTTGGCCCGACCTGGTCAGGATCTTCGAGGGGAAGTTCAAGGGCACCTACGTGCGGCCAGGAAACTCCTGGGATCTCCGCAGCTGCAACCAGAAGCCAGGGGAAACCCTCTGTGACTTCACCCGACGGTTCTCCAAGCAACGTACTAAGCTAATCCACATCTCCGACCATGACGTCATCACAGCGTTCGTCGTCGGGACAACCTGCAAGGAGCTGGTGCGGGAACTGGGAGGGAACACCCCCAAGACCGCCAACGAGCTTATGGACATCGTCGCTAACTATGCAGCCGACGAGGAAGCCATTGGCGCGTTCTTCTATGCATCCCCGAGGAAGGGGAAGGCCAAGGCGGATGAGCCCGGGGGCTCGAATAATGGGCCCAAGAAGAACAATAACAATAACAAGAAGAAGAAGAACCAGCCGGGTCGACGCGACGTCGAGCCCTACGATCTTGTCGCTGCAACAGACAAGAAGAAGCCTCGAGGTCCCCTCTCGAGGGGGGCGTCTTCGACAAAATGCTGAAGGAGCCCTGCCCCTATCACAAGGGACCGGCCAACCACAGCCTCGAGGATTGTCACATTCTCAAGAAGCACTTCTGCTCTCTCGGCCTCAAGAGAGACGACAAGAAAGTGGACCCACAGGACGAGGGTGATGGCAAGAATGGGGGCTTCCCCGAGATCCTCGACTGTTTCATAATCTTCGGGGGACCCTCGACCCGACTCAGCACGCGTCAACGCAAGAGTGAGCGTCGGGAGGTCTTCTCCGTTCGAGCTCAAGCTCCTCGATACCTCGACTGGTCACACGTGCCGATCACCTTTGATCAGGACGACCACCCCGAGCACGTCCCTAACGCAAGGGTCTACCCACTCGTCGTCGACCCAATCATACTCAACACCCGCCTTTCCAAGGTGCTCATGGATGGGGGAAGCAGCCTCAACATCGTCTACGCCGAGACCCTCGACCTCCTGGGGATCCCAAGGACCATGCTCCTACCCAGCGCGGGGGGATTCTATAGGATCGTCCCAGGAAAGAAGGCACTCCCTATCGGCCGCGTCAAACTAACCGTCTGCTTCGGTACCCCCTCGAACTTCCGGAAGGAAGATCTAACCTTCGAGGTGGTCGCATTCCACGGTACCTACCACACCATCATCGGTCAACCAGGATACGCCAAGTTCATGGCGGTTCCGAACTACACCTACCTCAGGCTAAAGATGTCGGGGCCCAAGGGAGTCATCACCGTCGACACCTCCTACGAGCACGCTTACGACTACGACGTCGAGTGCGTGGAGAACACCGAGGCGGTCGAGGAGTCAGCCATCCTCGCAGCCCTCGACGACTTCTCCAAGGAGATCCCTGACCCCAAGCGACACGCCGGCAACTTCAAGCCTACAGAGGACACCAAGACCATCCCGCGCGACCTCGGCCACGCGGATGGGAAGGCGCTGACGATCAGCGCCATCCTCGAACCCAAATAGGAAGCCGTGCTCGTCGACTTTCTCCGCGCGAACGCTGATGTGTTTGCGTGGAGTCCCTCGGATATGCCGGGTATTCCGAGGGATGTCGCCGAGCACTCCTTGGACATCCGGGCCGGATCCAAACCGGTGAAGCAACAGCTACGCCGCTTCGACGAGGAGAAGTGCAGAATCATCGGGGAGGAGGTCGACAAGCTTTTGAAGGCCGGATTCATCAAGGAGGTACATCATCCCGAGTGGTTAGCAAATCCCGTACTTGTCAAGAAAAAGAATGGAAAGGATAGGATGTGCGTAGACTACACTAGTTTAAATAAAGCATGTCCTAAGGTTCCTTTTCCATTGCCACGTATTGATCAAATAGTAGATTCCACTGCGGGATGTGAAACTCTCTGCTTTCTTGATGCGTATTCTGGCTATCACCAAATAAAGATGAAGGAGTCCGATCAGCTCGCGACTTCCTTCATCACCTCCTTTGGCATGTTTTGCTACATGACTATGCCCTTCGGTTTGCGAAACGCCGGGGCCACATATCAAAGATGCATGCTCCATGTCTTTGGAAAACACATAGGGCCGACCGTCAAGGCCTACGTCGATGACATCGTGGTCAAATCCAAGAAAGTCGAGAACCTAGTCGGGGACCTTGAGATCGCGTTTGGGTGCCTCAGGGCAAATCACATAAAGCTAAACCCAGAGAAGTGTGTCTTCGGGGTCCCTCGAGGCATGCTCCTAGGGTACATAGTTTCCCAGCGCGAGATCGAGGCCAACCCCGAGAAGGTAACCGCAATCACAAGGATGGGCCCGATCAACGACCTTAAGGGCGTACAAAGGGTCCCAGGGTGCCTCGCTGCCCTCAGCCGGTTCATCTCACGGCTCGGAGAGAAGGCACTACCCCTTTACCGCGTCGTAAAGAAAACAGAGCGCTTCACATGGACCATCGAGGCCGAGGAGTCGCTCTCCAAACTCAAAGCCTTGCTCACCTCACCACCTATCTTGGTGCCTCCAAGCCCAGCCGAGCCCCTCTTGCTCTATGTCGTAGCAACTACCCAGGTAGTCAACGCTGCCATAGTAGTCGAGAGGGCAGAAGAGGGACATGGCCTGCCGGTTCAGAGGCCTGTCTACTTCCTAAGCGAGGTACTTTCCGAGACTAAGACAAGATACCCCCACATCCAGAAGCTGTTGTATGCCATCGTCCTCACTCGGCGCAAGCTCCAGCACTATTTCCTGGGCCACCCGGTTACTGTGGTCTCATCTTTCCCCCTCGGGGAGATAATCCAGAACCGGGAGGCGTCTGAAAGAATCGCCAAGTGGTCGGTCGAACTTATGGGGGAAACTCTCTCCTACGCCCCTCGGAAGGCCATCAAGTCTCAGGTATTGGCAGACTTCATTGCAGAATGGACCGACACCCAGCTACCCCCGGCGCAAGTTCAGACCGAGCTCTGGACCATGTACTTCGACGGGTCGTTGATGAAGACGGGGGCAGGCGCCGGATTGGTGTTCATATCACCCTCAGGGGTCCACGTGCGCTACGTCATCCGCCTCCACTTCCCCGCCTCCAACAACGTAGCCGAGTACGAGGCCCTCGTCAACGGTCTGCGCATCGCCATCGAGCTCGGGGTCTGACGCCTCGAAGTTCGGGGGACTCGCAGTTGGTAATCGACCAAGTGATGAAAGATTCAAGCTTCCATGACCCCAAGATGGAAGCCTACTGCAAGGAGGTCCGGAAGCTCGAGAACAAATTCTACGGCCTCAAGCTCAACCACATCGCCCGCCAGTACAACGAAGTTGCTGACGAGCTGGCCAAAATCACGTCCACTCGAGGTACAGTCCCTCCCGACGTCTTTTCGAGGGACCTTCACAAGCCGTCCGTCGACCTAGGCTCAGGGGCTCCCACCCTCGAGCAAGGGGTCGATCCACCCCCCTCGACCGATCCCCCCTCTAACGGGGAAGAAGTCATGGAGATCGACGGAATGGCCGCAACACCAACCCCCTCGACGGACTGGCGCTCACCCTACCTCGAGTATCTGATACGGGGCGAGCTCCCCAAGGACCGCACCGAAGCCTGGCACATAGCCCGATGCGCCAAAACCTACGTCTTGTACGGGGATGGCCGCGAGCTATATCAACGCAACCCTTCCGGTGTACTTCAACATTGCCTCACCCTTGAGGAGGGGAGGGCACTACTGAAGGACCTACACTCGGGGGCTTGCGGCCACCACGCGGCGCCAAGAACGCTGGTAAGAAGCGCCTTTCGACAAGGCTTCTACTGGCCGACAGCCGTCACCGATGCTACCAAACTTGTTTGATCTTGCAAGGGGTGCCAATTCTACGCCAGGCAGACCCACCTACCCGCCCAAGCTCTTCAGATGATACCCATAACTTGGCCATTCGCAGTATGGGGGCTCGACATGGTCGGCCCCCTGAAGAAAACAAAAGGTGGCCACACCCACCTCCTCGTGGCCGTACACAAGTTCTCGAAATGGATCGAGGCTCGAACCATCGCCAACATCCAATCCCGACAAGTCGTGTTGTTCTTCACAGACATCATCCATCGCTTCGGGGTTCCCAATGTCATCATCACCGACAACGGCACGCAGTTCACCGGCCAAAAGTTCCTGGACTTCTGTGACCACCACCACATCAGGGTGAACTGGTCCACAGTCGCCCACCCTCGGACTAACGGCCAGGTCGAGCGTGCCAATGGTATCGTTTTACAGGGCCTCAAGCCAAGGATCTTCGACCGACTAAACAAACACGGCAAGAGATGGGTCGATGAACTGCCCTCTGTGCTATGGAGTCTCCGAACGACACCAAGTCGAGCCACGGGGTTCTCCCCGTTCTTCTTGGTCTATGGGTTCGAGGCCGTCCTCCCCACTGACCTCGAGTATGGGTCCCCTCGACTAAAGGCCTACAGCGAGCAGGCCAATGCAGCAGCCCGAGAGGACTCCCTCGACCAGCTCGAGGAAGCCCGGGACGTGGCGCTCTTCAAGTCGGCAAAGTACCAGCAAACGCTGCGGCGCTACTACGACAAACACAAACGCAAAAGGGACCTCGACGTCGGCGACCTCGTGCTGCGCCGCCGACAAAGCAACAAGGGACGTCACAAGCTGACGCCACCTTGGGAAGGACCCTTCATCGTGGCAGAGGTGCTAAAGCCATGGACTTACAAGCTGAAGAACGATAAGGGCGAGATCCTCACCAACGCATGGAACATCGAACAACTACGTCGCTTTTACCCCTAAGGCCTCGAGGCCTTGTACATTTTCTACATTATGTACATTTATCGCATTATGGATGAATAAAATGTTCTCGAAATACATTTCACATTCGTTCATAACTCTGAGGTAACCTCGACTCTGCTCCTGCAAAGTCAAGCCTCCCTGGGGGCTGACAGGGGGGGGACCCCCAAAGTCCTCTAAAAACTCGAACGTTTTTTCGAAACTCGGCTTTCTCTTTCCACCTTTGCCCCGAGTATGCTTCATGGTTAAGTAAAAAACGCCTCGAACTCCCTAAGGATCGAGGGCCGTCAAGCCGGGACTCTCCTATGCCTCAGGGCTACGATACCCCCACTCGCTCCCGCCCTCCAGGGATACAAGTGTTCGTCGAATACTTAGTCCACAAGCAACGACTTAGGCAAATAGAAACAGAGATAGCTCGAGAAATAAAAACACCTAGATGCATCTCGAGATAGGAAAGGACAAAACTTACTTCCATCCCCCAGAACAAATCCGCGGAAGCGACCTTCGCCGACACGCGTACCACATGGGTGAGCCACGCTCGGAACTCCTCCAGGTGCTCCCACTCCCCGAGCTCGGCTTGATCATCGAGCTTGAGGAGGGAGCGGCCAGCGCGGAGCTCGTCTTGGGGTCGGCCAGCTCGAGGGACTCCTGCCCCCAGAACTTGCTGCGGCGGTCGACCCTCTCCTTGACCTCCCGCATGAGGCCCTGGCGCATCTCGAGGTCACCCTCGTGGAGCATCACCCGCTCCGCCAGAGTAGGGAAGGGAGCCGCCCCCTCGAGCTGGGCACTCCTGGCCTCGGAGTCATCTTGCGGGGTGGCCACCGGCCCCTCCTGATCGTCGCCTCTAGGCGGAAGAAGTCCCGCCATGAGAATAACCCTGCGCGTGAAGAGAACACACGTTAGCACCCGACGTCGCAGGCTCACTGCGGTCCCCTCCCTCTACGTAAACTAAGTTAGGAGGTGGAGCACCTCCAGTAGATGACTGCTCGACCTCGACGACAGGCCGAGCAGCCGCCTCGGACATTGTCACGTCCTCCGCGCTACTTCCTTGCAGCGCCACGACAGCCCCCTCCGGCTCCGGCCGGGGGGCCGTCATCTCCGTCATCTCCACCACGGGCGTCGCCTCGAGCTCCTCGGCCCGTCCTCCCTCCTGGGCAGGCTCGGGGAGCGGCTTTGAAGCCCCCTCGACGAGGGTCTCCACCAACGGAGGCACCTCCGGCGCGGCAGCAACCGCACCCTCGTGCTCGCCCCGCAGACGCGCCTCCCACGACGCGAGGTTCTCGGGCCACCTCCTCGGCGCCGATCGCTCCGGCGTCTCTCTCTCGCTGGCGGAGGTCAAGTCGACCACCTCCATCTCTACGATGGCTGGGGGCTCGACCCCCTCGGCCACGGCCGCCGTCGACGCCGGCTCCGCGCCTTCTGAGGCTGCGGGCGCGCCCCCCTTCGACGTGTTGGTGAGCACAGCCTCGACCGCCACTCCGGCGGACCCCGCCGATGCGACGGGTCGACCCGCCTCCTCCTCCGCTCGAGTTCGCTCCGCGATGGCCTGTGCCTGCCCGCGCCCTATCCCCTCCCGCGCCTTGGCCGCCCCACGCCACACCTAGGGCGGGGGTCGAAGAGGATGAGGCGGCAGGACTAGCCCCGACGGCCATCTTGGCCGCGGCCTCCGCCTTCAGCCTCTTGGCCGGGGTGGGGGTCACGCCCTCTAACGAGCACTTCGCCCTGAAAAAGGAACTCATATGCGACGATAAGCACAAGTCATAACCAACGAAAAATACTCGGGATCGATAGGGAAGCAACTTACCCCAGCGGAGTCGTGGGGGTCCGACCAATGGACCTCGAGCCGCTCGGGGGCTTCTGCAAGGCACGTCGGGAGCCACCCCTCCCGCCAGCGCTGGCCGCGACAGGGGTCGAGGCCGCCCTCGGCGACGCCTCCTTGGCAGAGGCCAACGACGTCCTCGCCGCCACCGCCCTACTCTCCTCCTGGGTCAAAGGGCTTGACGTCCGTGCGCTCGACCGAATGGGCGCCGGGGGCGTGCTCGACCGACCCCTCGATGGGGACCGCGACGAACGGCTACACATCCGCCGCGATGCTTCACCTTGAGGAGCTGCGGGGCGCTCGCCCCGCGACTCAATTCCGACAATTGGGGTCGACGTCCTCAATTCCGACGATTGGGGTCGACCTCGACGTCGACCCCTCTCCTCCAATACTGGCGGCCGCCCCTGACGCCTGGGCACCGCTCTTTCTTCCTCGAGCCCTCACTGCGGCTCGACCTCCTCCTCCTGCTCCGGCTCCTCTTCCTGCATAAGAACAATCTCCGTTAGGATCACCATAACGGTCACAACTCTGCGCCATAGAGCCATATCGCCAACAACCTCGTCACCGCTCGACCCCTCGTCTTCATCCTCCTCCGAGGGGGACTCCTCCTCGGGAAGCTTGGCCTGCCTCTTCCGTGCCCGGCGTTGTTCACGCTCCTCCTTTTCTCGGGCCTTTTTGCCCTTCTCCCTCTTGGCCTTGTCCTTGGCCTTCTTGTCCTGCTCAGCCCGCAAGCGTCTCGCCTGGGAGTCGTTTCGCTCCTCCTTCACCGGCGGTAGCGACTTCCGGTAAAAGACGTTCCCCTGAGGAACGCGAGGTGTGGTTAGAACGCAGGCAAAGGAGACAAACAAGATAGACAAGAGGGCACTGACAGAGAAAAGGTGTCGTACCAGCTGGATGTGGCCCTGGTCTGGCATCATGGGGACGCCGGCGACGCCCCCCACCTCGAACGCGCCGGCGAAGGAGGCGCGTACTCGGCGGACCACCCTCTCGAGGGGCAGCTCGTCCTCCATGAGGCGACACCCCGTGAGATCCACCCCCGGGCGCATCTCGTCGAGGCGTCGCGGGGGAGCCATCAGCGGCACGACTCGCCGCTGGTGGAAGGCCGACGCGACGATCGCCGCCGTAAGTCCCGCCTTCTTCAGACTGGAGATCACGCCAAGCAGATGGTCGAGGCGCTTCTGCTTCTTCTGCTCGACGTCGTACCTCCAGTGGTCGGGCCTCAAGTCGATCGTCCTCCTGGTGTAGGCGGGGAATAGACCGTCGTCGTTCCTCAGGTAGAACCACCCAGAGTGCCATCCTGAGTGGCTCGACGTGAGCTTCGCCGGGATCCAGTAGTCCGCCCTCTTGAGGGAGATGCTGCAGCAGCCTGCCCGGACCATCCTGCGGCTACCGCTCCCGGCCGAGGCGTGCAACAGGCTCCCCTCGAACAGATGGAGCCACAGCTCCCAATGTGGCTCCATCCCCAGGTATCCTTCGCACACGGCGGTGAATACCGCCGCATGGCAGATGCCGTTGGGGGAGAGGTGTTGGAGCTCCACGTCGTAGTGGTGAAGGATCCCGCGCAAGAGACGGTTGGGGGGAGATCCCAGTCCCACCCGGTGGAAAGCTTCGAAGCTGACCACATAACCCTTCGGCGGGTTGGGCTCAGCGTCCTCCCTCGGCGGCACTATCCACTCCGACCGGTCCACGGAGGTGGTGGGTCGGAGAAGGCCGCTCTCCACCAAGTCTCCCAAGCGCGCCACGGTCGCCGACGACGGAAGCCAGGCGTCAGGTCCGCGCAAGCTGTAGCTGGCCATGGGAGCAGGGAAGCGGACGCGCTCGGATGCGGGGGTGGAAGGTATGTTGCCGATCTCTCCTCTCCCTACTCTCGCACACGCAGAGATCCGTCTTGGTGGGCGACGAAGGCAACGGCAAGAGGAAGAAGACAGGGAAGGCAATGGCAAGCGTGCGAAAGCCAGTCCCCCACCCCCAGTATTTATAACCTAAAGCCTAGCGGGCGGATCCGACGAAAAGGCAAGTAAGTCTCTGCATTTAATGCGCTCACGTACCGCATCCTCGTATTCCGCGCCGCACGCCTCGCCGCACCCGTCGCGTCGTCGGGCTCCGTGCCGCACGCCTCGCCGCACCCTATGCCTGCTACGGCTGCAGTCGAACGGACATCTCCTAAAAAGGCGTGCCTACAGCGGACAACGTGCAACAGTGGGCGTTATCTTCGGAGGTAAGCAATGGACATCGACCCGTCCGTCAAAATCTCGAGGGAGCGAAGGCTGGCCCTCGAACAGGGTTCGACAGCCACCCTCGAGTACCTAACGTCAGAGATGACCCAGGGTTATGGAGTCCGGTCCACCCCCAAATCTCGAGGGAACGAAGGCTGGCCCTCGAACAGGGTTCGACATCTGCCCTCGAGTACCTGAGGTCAGAGATGACCCAGGGTTATGGACTCCGGTCCACCCCAAATCTCGAGGGAGCGGAGGCTA
Source organism: Microstegium vimineum (assembly GCA_022036555.1). Taxonomy (NCBI): domain Eukaryota; kingdom Viridiplantae; phylum Streptophyta; class Magnoliopsida; order Poales; family Poaceae; genus Microstegium; species Microstegium vimineum. The sequence goes on along the minus strand of CM039121.1, from coordinate 41,094,556 downwards.
GCCCTCGAACGGGGTTCGACAACCACCCTCGAGTACTCGAGTCGGGAATAATCCAGGAGGGGCCGGCGCGAGCCCCACGGGCAAACCCAACAAAAATATAGGTATGACCCCACATTTATTATACCAACCTACCACCCCCTTATATTCCATAGGACAACGTGCAACAGTGAGCGTTATCTTCGGAGCAAAGCAACGGACGTCGACCCGTCCGTCAAAATCTCGAGGGAGCGAAGGCTGGCCCTTACACAGGGTTCGATAGCCGCCCTCGAGTACTTGAGGTCAGGGAGGACCCAGGGTTACAGACTCCGGTCCACCCCCAAATCTCGAGGGGGCGAAGGCTGGCCCCACGAATGAGGTTCACAACCGCCCTCGAGTACGTGAGTCAGGGATGACCCAGGGGGGCCAGGTGCGAGCCCCTAGCTCAAGAACGTACGCTCGAGGCCCCCCGGGTCATATCCAAGGCATAACCACGGAATACCCAAGGATCCCTTCGACGGGAGGCATCAGGCCACTGACTCTCATCGAATAGAGTTGGCACCTAGGTAATCCACGCGGTGTTGCTTGAATGAGAATGCCTCCGGGCTTCTATCAACCCCCGTCGAAGGGGGCACAAGTTCTCACTTGGATTTCACTTGAATTTATACTCGTTACCAGCTCATAGAGGACTTCGAGGTTCGTCCTTACGAAGACTCACAGAGGACTTCGAGGCTCGTCCTAACGAGGATAGCACGATGCTCTTCGCCCCACAATCCGAGCGCAAGGATCCGTGGGAAGGACGCTAGGTGGTAGTGAATGCCCAGCCGCACGAGGCTCGAGGGCTAGACTACGCACGACACCCCTCGACGAAAGAGGGTCGAAAACACTCATAGCATGGCAGACAGAGTTGACCCCTCGATAGGGCACTATGACTCCAGTTTAACCCTCGAGGGAGCGAAGGCTGGCCCTCGGAAGGGTTTCGACAGCCGCCCTCGAGCACCCCTTTCCAGGGAAGTGAAACTGTCGTAGCCTGGCGAACATAATCGACCGCTCGATAGGGTGCTATGACTCTAGGTAATCCTAACTCCCCTCGATAGAACACACGACAAAGCCCCTAGAGGAGTTCTTAATCACTCCTCTGGGGCCTCGGGGGCTACCCCCGTGGGGGTGTGCTCGCGCGCACCCCGCGGAGAATCATACCTCATACTAACCCTGCAGATCATCAGCAAAAACCTCTATGCGGATTTTCCTTATCCGCATAGAGGCTCAGGGGCTACTGTTGGGTACAAAGTAAGGGGTACCCTAAACGTGTGATAATCTAACGCTCAACATGGCAACCATTTTTAAGACAAGATCCGATCAGCTGTTCAAGTCAATGGAGAAAGGCCCATCTCACAAAGGCCTCCCTCACCGGCAACAGCAACCAGTCGTGGTCGGCCCATTACTGGAAAAACAGACGGACAGGGGTCGAACGAACGACCCCCCGCCTCTACCTCGACTTACGGACAGGGGTCGAACGAACGACCCCTCCGCCTCCGCCTCTACCTCGACTTACGGACAGGGCTCGAACGAACGACCCCTCCGCCTCCGCCTCGACCCCGATTGACGGACAGGGGGTCGAACGAAGGACCCCTGAGAAGGAAGCTCGACCGACTTACCTGCTCCCAGTGTGGGATAAAGGGGATCTGATGCGCCTACCTGCCCCCGCCTAACGCCATGGGTGCCCACTACCGCAGTCAAATTCATCAACTCACCACCCATGCCCTGGACCTCCGTTGACCGTGCAACCGCTGTAGCCACGTTACAGGTACGGAATCCAGAGGCACCCCCTCGAGCCATGAACAGGGCAGCCCTCGACCGTGTCTTCAGGGATACGGCAGGGTCACGCTGGCCTCGACCCCCCCCCCCCTCGACCGGGGGCTCGACCACCGTCCCCAACCACTCCGGCATGGCTCCCGTCCAATCTGCCCCGCGTCAATTGTGGGACTCGTACCCGTCTACAGAAGGCCGACCGCACTGCGCCATGACGTTCGACAGCGTCCAGTCTGCCATCGTCATGCCCTGGAGCATCGGAAGGACGAGAAGGCCGCGCCGCTACAGCGATCGACGTCCCCTCGCCAGCATGGCGCCGCGGACACGCCTCCCATACCGCTACAGTTTAGGACTCTGTACTCCCGTACCTCCCCTTGATCTATAAAAGGGGACGCCGGGATAGAAGAAAGGGGGCTTAGACATTCGGACATCAGCTCTAACCCGCATACACCACACCCGATTGCTTGATCGACCTCTCAAGCAATCAACCGACCACCTAGGATAGCCCTGCTAGCCCTAGGCCTCAGCTCATCCTGAGCACCCCCGTGTAAACCTGCTTGTACCCCCCCCCCCCTTACGAGCACTTCGGTGCAAGATAATACAATCCATCCTCTCCCGCTGGACGTAGGGCCTTCTGTGCCCGAACCAGGATAAATCTTGTGTCCTTCTTGCATCACATCTGGGAGAGGGAGCACGCAATATACAGATTTACTAGCCGGTGGTCTTGACCCCCCGGGTCATAACACCGACACGAGGCTACCGCAGTCGCCTGTGTCCTATCCTCGACGATATACAAGGGACGAGGGGAGAGGCGACGGACAAGGATAGATAGGGGATCATTGGAATTCACCGGGTGTGTCCAGGAGCGAGCGTTTTGATAGCCTGGAACCCGGATTACATATAGGAAAATAAATTCGAGGACCATACTATGTTGAGATCCGATAAAAACTAGCCTGTTGTTCGATTGAACTTATCGGTCAAATTTGTCAGTCATAGTATAATATTTTTATCTCACAACAAAACAGATAAAAACAACATCAGTTGGAGCTTCAGAAACCATCAACCAAGCAATATCCAACACATATATTGTATTGTTTAGGTATCTGGACAAATGTTTTACAAGTACTGATGACTAGAATAACATAGCAATACAAGTTTAGGGGTTAGTAGAGTACTTTACTCTATGTTTAACTAGCAGAGTAACCCATCGTTTAAAAAAAAAACTATATATGTATATTACATAAGAGACAGGAAGAGAATTTATATTGAGGAAGAGATCATGCATATATGCATCATGGCTGCATCGGAGCGCTAGCAACAGCTACAATCTCAGAGGAGCATTGGGTATTGTTGACATCGTATTTTTGCGCGTTCAGATATACTCAGGTGGGTACTAGTGGCAGGCTCAGATAGCCGGTGTTTTGGATGACCTGAGTGATCGGCTAAGGTAATTAACCGAGGAAAGATCGTGGAAGAAAGGGTTCTACGTCGGTTACGGCAAGATATGCACGTCGGGCCATATTGAAGGGAAAGATTAGAGCTCAAGTTACTCGTTTAGTAGTCATGTCGGACTAGAACTTATGCTATGGTTTATAAATAGCAAAACCTACGTCATTGTAAAGGACATCCAATCAATCAATACAAAACTCTTTCGGCTCCGGCCAAACCTTTAGGAGTAGGAGTAGGAGTAGAGTAGATCTCGTTGAAACCTTCGACAAACAGGGCTTCATCGATCTACCTCCGATTTGCTTGTAAGTATAGCCACGGTTTATGTATCGTTTGTACGGCTGCATTGCCTAATCTCGTACAAGCTTGATCTGAGCTAGTTATCGGTTTGGATCTTTACTTGTGGGGCTGCATTGCTTCAATCTCACATGAGTAATCGTTCAAGCTAGTTATCGACTCTATTAGATTGACGATCTGATAGATTCATTAAGTTATCGATATTGTTTATTCTAATTTGTTTACTTATTGTAAAAATATCTTACCGAATCGAAATCAACAGATTAGACTAAGCTTTAACACTATCTAAATCTATCGTTTTGAGTATATTCATGCTTACACTCGTCAAAACAATTGGTTTATGATCTTATCGACTAATCTGTTGATCGCGATTGTTACATGTGCGTTTGAGATATCTGACTAGTTGTGGTTAGTTTAAGAATGAGTAGATTTAATCTAATATGCTTGTTATCGGTTGTATCCTCGGACCCCATTGTCAAGTATGTTAGATTACGTCTATTTAGTCTTAGATTTAGTTGCAATTAAGCAGATAGATCTTGTTTGTGCCTCATGGACCCTGTATCGGATAAATAGCCGATCAAATTATGCTTTATTCATACGATTCGTGTGCATTTGTTAGTTCGAACATGATCAGAGTATTTGAGTATATCGAATGTGATTTGGTTTGTTTACTTTTATGGTTGCATGGGAACTAGGGATGAAAGTGGGCTAGCCCGCGAACCCACATATAGACTTAATTTTTACGGGTTCAAGCGGCAACCCACAAAATTATGCTTATATGTGGGCTCGCGGGCTGCCGCTTTCCATTCCTAATGGGAACACCCCACTGTTAGTAAATAAGCTATGTTATTTGGTTAATTATCATTATGGTTGCATGCAAACATACCTCTGTTGATGATTAGTTTTTATTTGATATATTCATTTAATCTAGTAGCTTGAATTGATGAATGTTATATGTATTGCATCTTTATCGACAAACATATTGATGAGATCGGCTAATCACATACTTTACTGATTATACATCATGAATAGTTGTTCAGATTTTACTATTATTTCCTTATGCTTTACACTGTTAGGAGTTGACTCTGTAGTCATTTTCCTTCGATCATCGGCTATTTTAGAGTCATATATTGTGGAACTGTCTGGCAAAAACCAGCAGGTTCCATAATTTGACACTTTCTATCCTTGTCAATTGTAGATCAAATTGACTGGCACGCCTCAAGATCAAATCAACCGACTCGGCCTTGTCATCTAAGGCTTAGGAGATCAGGATTCTGCTCCACGACGTCCTCTGCAGAGCCTCACACAGTGTTGGCGCTGAGACCTATTTTTAGCGTCAACAGATATAGCAGTAGCATTTGAAGTCGCAGTCACAATCGCCATACATGTTCTCGGAGCTTTCATTCATGCATACATCATTGCAACTGTCGTCAAAGCCCCAGCACGGTCCACCATAATTGCCACTCAGGTGCCGGCATCCAGTCTCCTGCTCGCATGCAAACGCCATTGAACCCAGTGGGCATACTAGCACATGCAAGAACATGGTTTATTAGCTGAAAGATTAATCAAAGCAACATCTTTCAAGAAAAGATTAATCAAAACAACATATTAAGTTGCATACACCAGCCAATTTAACGCCAAAACAACTTAAGCTGTTAGGAGAGACACTTATATTTCCAACAGTTTATATTCATACATGTACAGATAGATACATACCGGTGGCCACGATGACAATTAGGAGCATAGCTGTATAGAGATTCTTTCTTGAAGATGCCATTGGTTGATGTTGTTTTGGAAGTTTTTGTACGTTGAAGAAAGGAATGAGGAAGCAGGTTGGTGGGCGATCGAGTCAGGAGAAATCCGACAATATATATATAAATCACATGTCTAGTGTGTTCCACCAAAGAAGCATAAACATACGGGATTGTCGCATCCTATCCCCTTGTGTTTTCCAACAGAGAAGCACGAGAGTCAGGAAACATGCATGTTTTTGTATTCACTATTCAGCAGTGTTTTATTGACAACCAAAGTTTCATGACGTCCGAACCTTCGTCAGCTTTTAAGGAGCAAGTCCTCGATCCATTATATTGATGTGGACTGAAGGACAGGTTAACATATACTAAGATTAGTGCCACTGTAAACATGACACCAAGTTGCATTGGTACGCCCTCAGTCCTGATGGGGGCCGGGGGCAGTGGCGGACTGCCCGCTGGTGCCGCTTGGAGCGTTGTGGCCGGCCGGTCGCAAAACTGGGCCTGCACTGGCCCGCCACCAACGCGCCAAATTTGAACGCCGCTGGGCGAGCCATGGAACTGGAAGCTGGCCGTAAGCAAGCTGAATCGTTCTGAGCTGCATTGTCAGGATCCCATGCTTCTGCAATGATCGAGCTAACCGGATGGGACTTTGACTATATACCTGTGTTACCAGTGGTGGGTCTTTCCGGGGGTGGAGACTGGAGACGTATACGTGATCTCTGGGCTTTGCAGCCGCCGAGCGTTCGTCGCTTTTCAGTAATGACAAGATAAAGATTGCAGGCAGTAGCAAATGACAGCCCCAAATGCAGTGTGGTTCTCGTCGGTTTATGGTCCGACAGTGATGTGGGACAAGGACGCCTTCCTTCAGGAGCTGTCCACGATCACGATCAGTCCTACCTGCCAGGACTCTTGGTTTGGTTAGTATGTGGGGAAAAAAAATTTCAACCTAATTTATCAAGCTCGATCGGGACAAGAGCAACAGCTGGTTGCACCGAGGGCTCATGCATCGGTTCCGCGGAACACTGGATGATTTGCAGCTGGTTGAGCTACATCTTTTAGGGAGACTGATAGTTGTATGCATGATTGGTCAAAATAGGAATGGGCGGGTCGACCCGTTGGGTATTTGATCTGACCCATAAAAATAGGGTCACTGGGTCATATAGGGGCTGGCCCTAAATTTTAAAATGGATCAATAGGACCGAAACTCATTGATCCAATGGGTACCATGGGTCAACCTACTTATTATATTAATAATTATTTTTTTAACTTTTTAGATATTCTTTATTATGATATTAATATATCAATTATGATATCACATTCCCAAGATTACCGGCATGGCGGATCTCATCTTCTGGTGCGCCATGCTCCTTACCAGCAGGATTGAAGTGTGGACCTAGAGCACAAAAAAAAAATCTGCTTGTAAACACAGCAAAATCTACTTGCCCTGATCACACAAACGTACCACATGAAAGAGATGCAGTAGGTACCAGTTGACATGCAACCGTTGGTGGTATCACCAAGCGCATGCACATGGAACCCATGGAGCCCTGGCTTGAGGCCAGAGATACTTCCAGTCACGGTGGTCGGACCTAAGCATGAACCAGATACTCTCATTAGCAGCCAACCAATCAATGTGCATAGGGACCTAAACACATGTGTCAGGAATTACCATCTCCCTCCTGGGAAAATAAGATGGCTAATAATATTCTATACTACTACAGTCCACTGAGTACACCCAAATCTTCTATGCAACTGATGTATAACTCGAGGAGACACCAAATCTGGTACAGGAACCGAAGAGCCACATACAAAAATGGCTAATAATATTAATATATTATTATGATATTTATTAATCTTGTATCTTATCTTTTTAAATATGTTGATAGTATTCATAATTTATGATTATAAAAAAAATTGGATCGACCCGTACTATCTAATAGGTCATCAAGGCCATAGCACCTAGAGAAAATGGGTCGACCCATGACCCTAAAATTGGCCTTGAGACCATGAGGCTAGGTCCATGGCCAGGGCCGGGTCGGCCCAATTGGAGTAATGAGCGAGCGGAGAAGGGGACCATGGAGCGAAGCGAATTGACCCGAATCTCTTGGTGAGGTGCCTTTCAACGGACTGCTTGCTGGGCTCAACACCCCCCCCCCCCCCCTCCAAGAAAATCGAAGCAAGAGTTTGTTAATTGGTTTAGACGAATTTTTTGTGGTTGAGTCTAAAAAGAGAAAAAAATATTACGAGAAATTCTCTCTCTCTAATAATGCTGTCGCTGAACACTGATCCTTGGGCAAGGCCGAGGTTCAGATTCGAGAACATCTGGTCCAACTTTTGAGGAATTGATCCTAGCACTAGTTCAATGCAACAGCCCTTGGAGATGCCCACTGTGGGAGGCCGATATATATATGCCCAACAATTGGACTACAAGTTGAGTACTGCTAAGGTACGGTTGCTCAGTCAAAAGTTGGAGCTCCAAGCATATTGGGAGCATCCGACTGCCGCTAGCGATTGGCCGTGTGGTCATTCGGGAATTGGATGCAGATAAATGAGGCAGATGACATAGAGCTAGAACTGAGAGGCGATCCTAATTAAATGTTCTACACTTGACTGATAATTAAATCGACTAATATTGTTTTTAGTTGTTTTGTTGTGAGAGAAAAACATTGTATCATGGCTAATAAGCCGAACTTTTAAGCCAAGGGAACAAGACATCGGTGACTCGGGTACTTCTACCGTCAAAGCCCGAGTGCGTCGACAAAGCCATGTTCGAGGCGTATTAAGTTAGATTTTTTTTTGAGGGGTGGGGCTATTAAGTTGCAAACACTAGCCAATTCAATGCCAAAACTTACATTACTACATAAAGGGCTTTTAGCCCCGGTCCATAAGGCCCTTTAGTCCCGATTTTCCCAACCGGGACTGGGAATCCGGGACTAAAGGTCCTTTCCTTTAGTCCCGGTTCCCACAACCGGGGCTAAAGGTCCTCGCGTAAAAGAAAAAAATAAAACCCCCATCCCAACTGCGCCCCCCAAGTTTGAATCCGAGACTAAAGGTCCTTTCCTTTAGTCCCGGTTCCCACAACCGGGGCTAAAGGTCCTCGCGTAAAAGAAAAAAATAAAACCCCCCATCCCAACTGCGCCCCCCCCCAAGTTTCAAACCCGAGACCTCATGCACAGCCCCGCGCGTAGCTTGCCACCCCACCTACACAGTATATCTGATGATAAATAGAATCCTTAACTTTTGAGCCATGCATCGAGGGACCTTTAGTCCCAGTTGGGAACAATAACCGGGACTAAATGTTCTGGACATGACATTTAGTCTCAGTTGGTAACACCAACAGGGACTAAAGGAGACGTTTTAGCCCCGGTTGGTGTTACCAACCGGGACTAAAGATGTATTAGTGCCGGACGCAAAATTTTCCGGGACTAAAGCTCATTTTGGCCATCGACGAAAGATCTGTTTTCTAGTAGTGTTAAGTGGTTAGGAGAGACAGTTATGTTTCCAACAGTTTGTAATGACAATTAAGACCACCCTACTTGATTTGGACAAAACTATGAAGATTTAAGGTGGATATTATTGATGTTGATCAGACCAAAAACTATAAGGTCTGCTAATCAGTTCACATGCATTTTCTGTCGTAGATTTTATCGATCGTGTTTGGTTAGATAGAGCCGCAATCGATCACACCGTGAACGGATACGGGCCATGCAATTTGGCTACCGCTCTCCACCAGGGGCTATCGGATGCCGCCGCTTCCCGCATACCCGCATGCTAAATAGCCATCCAAACAAGTCGCTCTTTTAGTTGCATGTTAACATCTTACACTATTTACTCGTTGCATTACCGTTGCCGTACGTTCCCATTGCCGAAATAAACAGCACCTAAATCACCGTGGAAATCAGTCCAAGTGTTCAATCTAGCCCCCCTTGGCCATTGTTCTGGTTCCGCCAGTGGTATCTCCTAGTGTTTTCCTTTCCAACAGAAGCACAAGAGTCCGGACAGAACCATGTTCGAATTCAGGAGTGCTTTATTCACGTCCATCAACCACAATATCGTCAGCATTTGCTGAGCAGTGATACATCTAATTGGATCTACTAACAGAGATTAGTAGGGCTAATACATGCTCATAGTAAAGGATGTAGCGGATCAGGAAGAACAAAGAGAGGTAGAAGGTTAGGGTTAGAGTATACCACCATCAGTATCCTTGGCCGCAGTGCTGGAGTCCACCATGGCGCCTGGGATGACTTGGGGAAGCACCGGGGACGGTGCTGGAGTCGGTGACGACGCCAGAGTCGTAGCCATCACTGCGGCAGCGGCGGAGGTGCTTCCCGTCACTGCTAGCGTACCCTCTAGATCAAATAGGGTTAGGAGATGTCGGTGGGTTACTGTAGCTCGAGATCAACTCGTGATTAGAGCCATGGCCCCCACCTCCTATTTATGTACTACTGTATGACAGGGGCCCTCCAGCCATAGATGGGCTGGGCTCTTCGATCAAGAGCAGATCAAGGTCCTAATGGACCGTTGGGCCCATTAGTGAGAGAGATCAATACTAACATTCTCCCCCTTGATCTCTTCTAATATTTTACCTTAATCTTATCTTAGTCTCAACTTAAAACTTAACTATTTTACTCCATCTCATTATAAAGAAAAACGTAGAGCGTGTCTCATCGTCACACAAGAAAATTTCCGTTGGACTTGACCGCTACATTACATCTCTCTAATTTGAAATAGAGTTCTAACTAAGGGCCCTAAGTGTTCAGGAATCACAAGCTTTCCCGTAACCCATGCCAGCTACGTGTTTTCTAAACACGTTGGGTGGTAAGGCTTTTGTGAGTGGATCCGCTAACATATTGCTTGTCTTAATATGCTCTAGACTTATTATATGATCCTGAACTCTTTATTTCACAACATAATACTTAATGTCAATGTGTTTGGCAGCACCACTTGACCTATTGTTGTGAGCATATTCAACTGCTAGATTATTATCGCAGTATAACTTAAGTGATCTCTCAATGTTGTCTACCACTCTTAATCCGGGCAAGAACTTTCTAAACCAATTCACCTGCCCTGAGGCCTCATAACATGCTACAAACTCCGCATACATCATAGATGATGTCACATGGGTTTGTTTGGAGCTCTTCCACGATATAGCCTCATTTACGAGAGTGAAAATATAACCTGACGTGGATCTTCTTTCATCTCCCGCATAATCTGAATCTGAAAACTCCACTATCTCTAGTGAGTTAGTCTTACTATGACATAGCTGTTGGTATTTCTTAACGCACACAGATAAATCCGCAAGCGCACGGATACCACTGTAGCTTTCACCCGTGAGTATTCCAAGGGTATCGATTTCCACGGGGAACGTGAAGTGAACTTGTTAAGAACTAAGAGCATTCAAGGATAGATAAGATAACTGGGTAGAGAGATTTTAGAGTTTTCTAAGGGAGTTATCTAATCAAAGGACCACGATACTCTACTTACTTTGGAGCAACAGTACCTTCCCGACTCTCAACAAAGACTGGGAAAAAGGTAGTCGGGGGGAGGCTGCCAAAAGCTCTACGAAAACACCAACCCAAACGTGGTGGACTACAAAGGCCTTACAGAGCTGTCACCTCTGGGGCTACCACAACTATCCGTAGGATTGGGTGCAAACTCAGGTAAACTCTAGTCTAGACACCACGTCTACACTATCGCTTACTACTCTAATCCGATATCAAAACTAGAGCACTCAATACGAGCGGAGATCCCGTAAATAGAATAAAGCAAGAACTGAAATAAGATACTTAGAAATAATAAATGAAGAACCTGGAGATTGCTCCGAACCGATGCTGCAAAGGTACAATGTTGAGGAAGATCCGACAGATCCGGTTCCTCCTAGTCTCTCTCTCCTCTCTCTCACCTCTAATTACAACTAGATGAACTAGAACTAGAAGAACTAGATCTAGACAACTAGAGGGACATCTCTCCTTCTCTACTTCTAATTGAAACCCTAGCTTTTGCTCTGGAGAAGAATAATGAGATGAGATGATCCTCAGGGGGGTCAGGGGCCTTCCTTATATAGCCTCCTCAAATGAACGTGGACCGTCGGATCAAACTGACCTTAAGCAAGTGGTTTAGATTCATCCTCAAAGACGGTGGAGCGTGATCCGCGAGATTGACCCTGATTGGCCGAAACGACAGGGCGGGCGCCCTAGGTGTGGGCTCGACTGGCTTCCGGCTTGGTCCAGTTCCTTCTAGAGCCTTCCTGAGTATAGAAAATTATACGGTTGATAATTATCTCTATGTAAACATGACATGTGGGCCTTTCCTTGGTATTTCCTGATAACCCCCTGCAGAAACAGACATTCACCAAAACTCATGGAATTCTGTTAGTATAAACCCTAATTCTAGCTATGGGTTTCATTTAGATCCTTTTCCTTGTTTAGTTGACGGTTAAAATTGGTACTTAAGGACCGTCAACAATAGCATGAAGCCTTTTGTGCCTTGCAGATAACACAAAAAGCGTCAGGATCTGCGAACACCTCGGGCTTATACCCGAATTTGATGTCCAAAGGTGTGCCAGTTGATTTGACCAGTTAATCGACAAGGACGATAACTAGAACAAGATCTGAACGAGACAACGGCGATGCACCCGGATGTCAAGGCTCAAACTTGATCAGGATAACTAGAGTAGAGCTGAACGAGACGACAGCGATGCGCCCGGATGTCAAGGCTCAGGTTGCTCAAACGCGGAACTTGCAAGGGTTGACGGAGATCGAGGAGATGCAGCCCGTCGATACTTGAAGAACTCGTAGGTAAACTAGATCTAATGCGATAAAAGTAGAATTGCTGGAAAAGTAAATAAGAATAATAGATTTGTTTGATATATGATTGTCTTTTTACAGCACCCCTGGGTACCTATTTATACTCCGGCAGAGGGAGTTGTAGATAGATACGACTCAAACCTTCCTAAACAAAAACTCCTATTTTCAAGGAAACAACTGACTCACGCAGGAGCCGGACTCAAACAATAATAATCTTTTCCTAAACAAACTCTTCTATTTTAAAGGAAATAAATGACTTGTGCAAGAGTCGGACTCAAACTTCTATAACAATACTGGTATAAGATCACCAGTTTCCTTATGTCTTCTCTTCGATGAAACTTTCCATCGACATATCCTTCCGATCCGCAACTTCCTTTTAGCGCCATCGGCAACTGTATGCTCACGTTAGCCATGTCATCCTGCACTCACCGGCAACATCTCCTTATCGGCAACATCCCTCAATCGGCAACATTTCACGCATCGATAACTTTCGTCAACCAACCTTCATCGGCAACATCCTTGCATGCTTTATCATTAGCGTCCTAGTTTTATTCTCATCGGCAACCTTGACCGATGACCTTCCGATGCCGATAGAAAACGGCTACCGATCAGAGTGAGTCTTAACCCTTTTGACACACGCTGAAAAACGGTGTCAACACATGCACCCCAATTTCAGAGTGTGAAATATTTCGCGCGCCGAAATTCTCTCTACTGCAATATTTCCCTCCAAGATACCTGCACGATTTCCTCGATTACCGCACGCAAAAATCGCAAGTTATCAGCAGAACTCCGCAACTGTAGCGAATAGTCACAAATCCAATCTGACAACCCCTCGATTGTTGTGTGAATCCATCACTCAACCTATTCTTCACCCTGAGCTCATACCTTCATTTGCCCTCATCTTCAACCTCGGCGGCGGTTCTGAAGATCACCTCCGGCAACCCAAGCAGCGGCGTCTTCCTCTAGCAGAGCACGAATCGCAAGGACCTCCCTGGCTTCAATGGCGATCAACTTCGATGTCCCCAAAGTAAATCTGCTCCCTTCTCGCTTCATCTTCTGCGAGATTCTTTTCCGTATCAGTTTTGTAATCTTTTCCCCCTTTCTTTCTTTGATTTTTTCCGAAACCTAGGAAATGCGCAACAAGGTAGTGATCCCCATTGAGCAATCCAACTTTCACTGCCTAGGCCCAATGGGAAACGCCGATCCCACCAATCTGATTAACGCAGAGACCAACCGCATTCCTTTCAAATCCGAGTGTTTCAGTCTAGGGTTGTGGAAAGATGCTTTCCGCTCATGGCCCAAACCCACCAAGGGGTGGAAGAACTGGTACCTCAGAATGATCAGAACACAGCAAGTTTACTGGGCAGAGCGCAGTCTAGAACAATGCATTAGGCTTTCTATTGCCGATATGGCAAAGAATGAAAACATGATGATGGCCGCTTCTTATTTCTGGTCTGATACAATGAACGCGTTCTTATTCAAACACGGACTAGCCACTCCCACACTTGCCGATGTGCATATGCTTACTGGTCTCGACGTCTTCACTGCCGATCCTTCCAATCTCTTCCGCAGAAAGCCTGATCATTGGGTAACCACCCGTAACATCGGCGGTTGGACTGGATACATCCAAGAAAACCAGAAGACTGGATCGGTAGGCCAGAGGGAACATGCCATTTTCCTGAATATGTGGCTGGAAAAGTTCATCTTCTACGGCAGAACAGTTGGACCTACCACTACATACCTCCCCTTAGCAGAGCTCTTAGCCGATGGATCAAGACTTCCCCTTGGCCGATACCTCCTTGGCTCAGTCTACCACCTCCTTCACCAGGTATCAAGGAAGTTATTGTTAGACGAACCCATCGGCAACCTTGGAGGTCCTTAGTGGTTTATCAACATGTGGCTGAATGCCCATATGCATAAGATCCTCCAGTTTGACTTATTCAGCCAACAATTCCCAAGAGACATATCGGAAGAATATGATTTTGATGATGATGAATCGGCAACCCGTCTCCCACTCAATTTCGGGGAGGCTGTGATAGTGCTGCCAGGGACCGATGCCAACGTAGGTCAATTTGGCATGTTCTTCCAGAGATTCTACTACGGGATCCCGGTTGCAGAGCGGGTTTCGTGGCCCTATATTGACGAACATAACCGATTTCCACTCTCCTTCAACCTCACCAATGGAAATATCCCAGAGAATGAAATAATCATGAAGGCCACCATCATCCCCCGGGCCATTCCAGCCAACATTTTTGGAACCGGGAAGAACTCTCCTGCATCTTATGAGTTTTACTATCCCTTGGCAGCAGCCAGACAATTAGCATTCGATCAATTGCCGATCAAGTTCAGCTACGCTAATGTAATCAAACCAAGAGAAGTCATTTCCAGTGCCATGGACTGGAATAGGATCGTCAATCTTTCTCCCCATGCTGATACATCAGACATTGATTTATCTTCTTGGGCACCAACATCCTTCATCACGGAGTCATACAAATCCTGGTGGCAAGAATGGAAAAATCAACTATTCCCCAAGTCATCGCATTACTATCGGCATTTGATCGACGCCGATCACATCATTCCCGATGATGCAGTAAGTTCTTCATTCTAATGCATCTCTTATTATTTACTTCTACTATCGGCATCTGACCCTCTTTTACTAACAGGCTGACGATCCAATCCCTCGAACAAGCAAGAGCGGCAAGCACTTCAATCTTCGAATGATGAACCCCATATCAATCATCGGCAACAAGGCTCCTACGTTGGCTGCTTTCACCCCTCAAAGGATACCCAAGGTCACCCTCAAGCCCAGGCCGACAACAACTAGCACCACTACTACTCCATCGGTTGCTGCCGCTGTCTTGGCGCAAGCTTTCGCAGTAAGTTCTTATTTCATTTATACCGATTACAAACCCTCATCGGCAACGTTCACTATATTTAACTTGCACCAAAAATCCTTTACAGGCAACGGGCTCATCGGCAGCTACTCCAAATGTACAAGCTTCTCTGACTCAGGCTGCCGATGCCCCCCAAGCTTCACAGCAAAAACGCGCTGGCTCACCAAGTGCTGCCCCGAAGAAGAAACGTTTGAGGCGAGCCACTCCATCCGTGCCATTTACTCCAGCTGCATCACCAACTCCCGTTGATGCACTAATACCAGAGCTAACATCGGCGTCCATTCCTGAGCAACCATTGGACGAAACTCCCGACCAGGAAATGATACCATCGCTGCAGGAACCAGCTGCAACAATGGAGACAGCATCGGCATCGGTACCAGCACCAACACCAACTGAAATCCACGACCAGGGGACAGAATCATCGCCATAGGGGTTAGCCACCACGGCAGAGGCAGTACCGGCAACAGCACCACCAGGACCAACCGTTCCTCCCACGGAGGCAAGTTCATCGGCAACCGTTGTCGATCTTCAAGATGATGCCACGCCAGCTGCCTTCCCGAGCCCAAGGCAAGAGATCCGCTTTAAGATGGTAAGTTGACTCACATTCTGTAACATAAACTTATGATCGGCAAGCTCTAATCTTCTTCTTCTTCAGGCCCAAGATTCTCCAAATAGTTTATTTTCCTTCGCCGTCAATCTCCCTGACGAAGACGGAGAGGAAGAAAGTTCTGCCCTAGCTTTATCGGCAGATGTTAAACTCAAGCTCGAAGCATTGCTATCTTTACTGCAACAAGACACATCTCATCTCGTCCAAGACTCCACTGCAGTAAAGATAGCTTTTAAAGATATTCAAGGCCATCTATCTGCCGATATAGAAGAAACACTCTTCCAGGCAACGTTTCTTGAGAGCAAGCAACTTAAGTATCAAAGGCTCTCTCACCGCATAGCCGATAGAACTGCTCAATCAGAACTTGAAGAGAAAATGCTTCAATTCAAGCAATCTACTGATGAAAAACACAAGGACATAGGTCGCCTAGAAGCTTCTGGCGTTGAGCTTGATCAAGACATTGCCCATCTATCGGCCAGGAAGGAAAAACTATTAGCAGAGCTGAAACAAGTTGACGAAACCTTGATCGTAGCCAATCAACAAAAGACTGAACTTCCAAGTGCCATCCAAGCTTTACAACAAGAAAGAGATGCCGATGCACGTCAAGCCCTCCGGATGAAGAAAAAGATCAAACCAATAGAAGGATCCGCCGACGACGATGCCAAGGAGATAGAAGAAATAGAGCAAATTCGCCTGCGTGCAATATCAGCTATTCAATCCTTGTTGTAATTTCAGTCCAGTGTATCGGCAGCTGTAAACTTAACGTCCGATTTTGCTTGTAATATAACATTAGCACGCTTTCTGTCGATGTTCTATCAGCACTTTTACTTTGTATTTCTTCATGCATCTACCCAGATACTAGGATAATACTTCTTTAAATATTTACCGTTGATTGCTCTGGGAAACGCAACCCCTTCGAGGGTTTCCAAAAGATAGGCATTACCAGGAACTGACTGACTTATCCTAAACGGACCTTCCCAATTAGGAGACCATTTTCCAAACTTAGAACTCTTAGTCCCAATCGGTAAAATCAATTTCCATACCAGATCACCATCGGCAAATTCCTTCAACTTTACTTTCTTGTCATACCACCTGGCGACCCTCTTCTTGTTTTCTTCAATGCTGATCAAAGTCCTTAACCGATGACTCGCTATATCTTCTAACTCATCCTTCATAAGAGTACCATAATCATCGGTTGTCAATTGGTCCTGAGAAGATAATCGCCTAGAACCAGTTTTAATTTCCCAAGGCAAGACAGCATCATGCCCATAGACCAATTGATATGGAGAAACCTTAGTTGCACCATGACAAGCCATCCGATATGACTACAAAGCTTCATTCAACACTATATGCCACCTCCTAGGGTTTTCTTCAATCTTGCGCTTGATAAGCTTGATAATTCCCTTATTAGTTGCCTCAGCCTGACCATTAGCTTGAGCATAATAAGGAGAAGAGTTTAAAACTTTGAACCCCATACCGATCGCAAAATCCTCAAACTCTCTCGACGTAAACATGGTTCCTTGATCAGTCGTAATAGTTTGAGGAATACCAAATCGGTAAATGATATGCTCTTTTACAAAATTTATCATATTCGCCGAGGTAACCGTCTTCAAAGGAATTGCTTCAACCTACTTTGTAAAGTAATCGGTAGCGACAAGTATAAACTTATGCCCCTTGCTTGATGGCGGATAAATCTGACCGATGAGATCAATAGCCCATCCTCTAAACGGCCAAGGCTTGATTATAGGATTCATTGCCGATGCAGGTACCCTCTGAACATTACCGAATTTCTAACAATCTTGACATCCCTTGAAGTATTTGAAGCAATCCTCAAGAATTGTCGGCCAATAATACCCATTTCGTCTAATCATCCACTTCATCTTGAATGCCGATTGATGCGCTCCACATACCCCTTCATGAATCTCACCCATTAATTCTTCTGACTCTTCTTTGGCAATGCATCTGAGCAAAACTCCATCGATTGTCCGATAATACAATTCATCATCAAGGAGCACATACTTGGTAGCTTGAAACCTTAGACGCCTTTCAACCTTTTTAGACGAATCTCTTAAGTAATTGGCAATTTCTTTTCTCTAGTCATCGGCGACCATCACCGATGTCATGACTTCTTGAATTGGCTGATACCCTGAAGCGTTCTGCGCTAACCGATTAGCCTCTTCATTATGCAACCTGTGAATATGCTCAAGGTGGTATTCTTTGAATTCTTTTAATAACTGTAAACACCTCTCATGGTGTGCAATTAACACTTCACTTCGGCATTCATACACCCCAATTAATTGAT
The DNA here is from genome assembly GCA_022036555.1 of Microstegium vimineum. NCBI lineage: Eukaryota > Viridiplantae > Streptophyta > Magnoliopsida > Poales > Poaceae > Microstegium > Microstegium vimineum. The sequence goes on along the minus strand of CM039121.1, from coordinate 41,076,662 downwards.
TGATTAGCAACATAGAGTCACCAAAGACTTCGACGACATCGGCACGCACTTCCCTGAGTAACTCCAACCCTTTTATTTAAGGCTGATACTCAGTCTGATTGTTTGTCGATGTAGCAACAATCGGCAACGAAACTTCATATTTCTGTCCTCGGGGTGAAATTAAGAAAACACTGATACTTGCCCCTTCTTTGCATGTAGACCCATCAAAGAACAAAGTCCAAGGAGCAATCTCTACAGAGCTTATCACATTGCAATGCTGAGTAACAAAATCGGCCATCACCTGACCTTTAATTGCCTTAGCCGATTCATACCTTAGATCAAATTCTGAAAGTGCTAGAATCCATTTGCCGATTCTCCCACTTAATATCGGCAGCGACAGCATATACTTAACCACATCATCTTTGCAGATAACAGTGCATTCGGCCGACAATAAATAATGTCTTAATTTTATGCAAGAGAAATATAAGCATAAACATAATCTTTCTATGGCCGAATACCTTGTTTCAGCATCTACCAGCCTTCTGCTCAAATAATAAATCACACGTTCTTTCCCTTCAAATTCTTGGATTAAGGCTGATCCGATAACGCCGTCATCGGCAGACAAATACAACCTGAAAGGCTTCCCGTGTTGAGGTGGAACTAAGACCGGAGGGTTTATCAAATATTTCTTAATCTCTTCCAAGGCTAACTGATGTTCCTCTTTCCACGTAAACTCTTGATTAGCTTTCAGCTTTAACAACGGGCTAAAAGACTTAATTTTACCAGACAAGTTGGATATGAATCTCCTGATAAAATTAATTTTGCCGATCAAAGATTGCAGCTCAGTCTTATTGGTAGGAGCAACTACTTTGTTTATTGCATCAATAGATTTCCTGTCGATCTCTATACCTCTCTGATGTACCATGAAACCTAGAAATTGACCTGCCGATACTCCAAATGCACACTTATTAGGATTCATCTTTAACCCATGTTTCCTTGTGCATTCTAGGATCCTTCGTAAATCGGCAAGATGCTTCTCAAAATTTCCAGACTTGACCACTACATCATCAATATAGATTTCAACTATCGTGCTGATGTACTTATGAAAAATAAAATTCATTTCTCTCTGGTAAGTAGCACCGGCATTCTTCAAGCCAAAAGTCATTACAACCCACTCAAATAAACCAACATGACCTGGACATCTAAAAGTAGTCTTGGATATGTCTTCTTCAACCATGAATATTTGATTATATCCAGCATTACCATTCATGAAACTAATGATTTGATGTCCAGCAGCAGCATCAACCAGCAGATCGGCAACGGGCATCGGATAACCATCCATCGGCGTAGCCTTATTGAGATTCCTGAAATCAATGCAAACACGTAGTTTTCCATTTTTCTTATACACAGGAACCACATTAGAAATCCATTCGGCATATCGGCATTGCCGAATAAATCCAGCTTCAATTAACTTCGTAATCTCAGCTTTAATGTCGGGTAAGATAATAGGGTTGCATCGGCGTGCGGGTTGCTGACAAGGTTGGAAATTAGACTTAATAGGTAACCAATGTTCAACTATTGATCGGTCCAAACCAGGCATCTCTATATAATCCCAAGCAAAACAATCTTTGTATTTCTTTAATAAATCACTCAACTGTTGTTTACATCGGGAATCTAACTTAGCACTAATGAAAGTTGGCCTGGGCCTACTGCCATCGTCGATATCTATCTCTAGTAAATCATCGGTGGATGTGAACCCCCGTCCCAGTTTTCCATCATCGGCGAATCGATCCATTAAAACTCTTCTTCAGGATCGACTGCCTGGATCGGTGTAATGCGGTAATCGACAACTTTGAGGAACTCCGTGTCCCAAGCTTCACCTGATACGCACCTGGTTTACTCATAAGTTTCCGATTCTACCGATGCAACAATTGACGGAGTTTCACTCCGGACGACTTCAATCTTGTCTCCAACTCATTGCACGAGGCTTTGGTGCATTGTAGAAGGAATGCAGCAATTAGCATGGATCTAATCCCTTCCTAGGAGCAAGTTGTAGGTACCTTTGCCACTAATCACAAAAAACGTTGTCGGCAAAGTTTTACTGCCGATGGTTAATTCAACACATACGGCTCCCATAGCTGGCGACACATTGCCTTCAAAATCTTTAAGTTTCACGTCCATCTTGACTAAGTCTTGGTCATCTTTCCCAAGTTTCCTGAACATGACATATGACATTATATTGATTGATGCCCCACCGTCCACCAGCATCTTCGTCACGGGCTGCCCATCTACTTTACCTTTGATGAACAGAGCTCTTAAGTGATGCCTTTCATCATCGGCAGCTGTCATCGGATCTAACACCAACTGTGCCATCTCAGCAGCTTCTTCCTCAGCATCGACAGGTGTCATGAATTCCATCGGCAATATGACGATCATATTGATTTCTGCTGATGGATCCCTATCCTTGCGCTTTGGCCTCCACTGCTTGACTGGAGACTTTTCCCTTGAAGGATTTTCACTCTCATATAAATCTCCTTGGCATTCACGCCGAATCCTTCTTTGCTGAGTCTTTGTCAGACCTTTGGGGTACCATTGAGGAAGCTTAGTTTTCCAAACAGGTTGGTACTGCTTTTCACCGCTTGTATCGGCACCACGCCTTATGTTTGGATCTCTAGAGAATATCTCCTCATCGGGTACTCTTGCATTGGCCACCTCCTCAAGCTCCTCTTGACCAACACGCCTGCCAAGCCTGTCATGCGCGCGAAGCTTGCCCCCCTGTCACACCCGGTTTTAAGGACAAAACCAGATGTACCCTATATGTGAGCCCAGGAAGTCTAATCCCACATATAGTCACAGAACAAGGTAATATCAAAAGACAATGCTTAAGTATATAACACATATATGGTTAAAGAAATAACCTTAAGAGAGAGCAAAAACGGAAAGACACTCCGAACTTCAGGTGAAGACTCCACTCCACAGGGACCAAACTGACTGGTTGATCACAAGCCTATCTTTTCCAACTCTTGCAAACTGGTACCCATCCGGGATTTTTATCCAAAGTATTGAAAAGAAAGTAAACAAGCGTAAGTACTTTCGTACTCAACAAGTATACATGGGGTTCATGAGGCTCAAAAAGGATAGACACGGGTTTAACTGCATCAGCTTTTAAGTTATCTCAGATTTTAGCATAGGATAGCATCAATGTTATCAAAATAGCCCAATAACCATATGATCAAGTAACAATAATAAATCACCGATAACAACTGATGAGCCATGACATAAGAACATCACATAGCAAGGAGCCCAAGCCACTCGTAATCGTGAGCACGGCTATCATGATAGTTTTTAACTCTACGCAGAGGTGTACATCTTTACCCATAAGTCGTGAATTGCCCCTTCGCCAGAGGACGCGACCCTCTTGACCCACTTCCAAGGTAGGCCGGCAGGGTTCACTATGAGACCTTTCACAAGTTCCACTAGAAAGTAACAACCCGCTACAAGTTCCCTCAACAAGATCCCAGAAGCCACCGCAGCGCCTTCCAGATATCTCAGAGCACTTCTTGCGCCCTCTCAGGTAAGTTGCCACAGACTAGCAAAAGCCTAATACTGAGTCAAGCCAGAGCCCATTAGCTTATGGTAGTACTGTTTTCTCGGGGTAATCTCTTACAAAAATATCCCTATGAGTGAGAACACAGGTGTGAGTTCCTGGTGTTCCACCTATGGTCCACGTTGCTAAAAAGTCATCTTTTATTGTCGATTCACATATTCATTAATCAAGTTTACCTGATCATAGTTATTCTTAAAGAGCACTAGCTTGATCTACCCAAATGCATAAGTTCCCAGGGTAACAAGGTATAAGGTACAAAACTAGGGTAATCCTTACAGGGTAACAAGGAAACACATGCATATGATTAATGAGTGATTATCATGAATAGGACAACAAGGATAATCCCATGTAATACTTGCCTTAAAAGCTTAGATCCTTTGCTCAACTGCTCCTCAACTTCAGACGACTTCTTCTTGATCACCAACGCAAAACTCACCGATCGGACGACAATTAACAAATCACCACACAAGCATTCTGATCATGCATAGCATACAAACATAACTAAAATTAGAACAATACACCAAATCAATAAAAAGGATTTAAAAGAAACCTACGCAACTCTACGATCACTCAGTCGCGAAGATCACACTAAACGGAGCTACGAAGATCGAGATACAACTAACGGAAGATTTGCTTTTAAAAGAGAACTATAAGCTTTATCAATTTTATTATTATATAAAAGAGTGGATAAATTATTTCAAAGAAATACTTTGGTTAGATTAGGTCAAAATTGTATTTTGATTTCGAAAATGAAAGAGAAAACATCGACATTTTATGTATAAAATATGTTGCATATCGGTTAATCAAGTTAGGGTTTTACATCATGAAAATACAGAGTTATTAACATGGTATTAAAGATCACTGTTGAAAAGGTTACGTCGATACGAAGCCACCGCAACTTGAACGGATCGAAACGGATTTAAAACGGAGGGGATATGATTTAACAGGATTTTGAAAAGGGCAGGTTATAGCATTAACAAATTAATTTTCTTTGATTTTCAAAAGTAATTAACATAGATAAAAAAAACTGTACCATTAGATAGATTATGAAATTACAGATCTAACGCAACTCGTTTGGGTCAAAACGGAGTTGAAACGGAGAAATTACAAGCATTTGAAAGAGGGTGGCAATTCTGTAAAAGAAGGAAAACGTATTTTGCAAAAGCCGAGAAGCTTTACGTTTTCAGAAAGGAAAAAGTGTAGTCCAGAGAGTGCGCCAAGGGATCCACGGTGGGGGCTGACGGGCGCCACGTGGCGAAGCGGGACTGGGCAGGTGCATGGGAGCAGTGTGGACCGGGCGCCGAGACGCGGTCCATGGGTCCACGGTGGACCGGGGGCGTACCCCTTCGGGGGATCTAATCCGAGCCGTCGGCGCGAGATCGAACGGCATAGAGAGGGCTCGGGCGGGGATGGTCGTCGGGGCGGTGCTAGAACGGCGGCGCGCCATGGACAGAGGGCGGAGCTCGCCGGCGTTCTCGGGAACGGGGCCACATGCCACTATTCGACACAGGAGAAGCATGGGAGGTAGCGGAGGAGTTGGCGAACGCATTTTGGCCATCGATTGAAACCGAGGGGTGGTCTAGAGGGGCGGTCCACACGCGGCGGCGGTGCGATGGCACTGGAGCTCGTGCCCAGAGGTCCAGAGAGCGAGAGAGGGCAGAAGAACGGCACCGTGAGAGAGAGGAGGACGACGCGGGCTCGATTGTAGTCTCGGTTGATCCGATTTTGTCGCAGAGACGTCGGCGCGCGTGACGGGGCGGCACTGGACGGGACGGTGGACGCAGCGAGAAACCACACGGGCGAACAGAGGGAGAAGAGGGGGAGGGAGAGCTTCTGGGTCCCTGCTTACCACGTCGCGGAGCTCAGGAGGACGCAGGACAGCGCGGGGACACTTGGCAACGCAGAGGCGGCGGCGATGGCGTTTTGCGGCGGCGGCGGCAGTGTTCTGGGCTAGGACGGGGCGAGGCAATGGCTCTGGCGGCTCGGGGGAAAGCGGAGGAGGTACGGGGCGACTTAAATAGCCCCGATGGCGGCGCCGTAGAAGGAAAGGAGGACTCGGGAGGCGGCGTCGTGCTCGGCAGAAAAGGGAAAGGCGGCGGCGCGAAGAAGGAAAGGGAGAGGAGGGAGAAAAGGAAAGGGGCCGGGGTGTGTGGCGCTCGGCGTGACGACCCACGGGCAGTGTCGGCGTAGGGACGGGAGGAGGACCAGTCCTGCTCGGCCGAGGATGGAAGGTGCCGACGCACTGGAGAAAGGAAAGGAGAGAAGAGAAGAAAGGAAGGGGAGGAAGAAGACCCTGACGGGTGGGACCGGTTTGTCAGCGAGCAGAGAGACGGGGGCAGGCTGTCAGCCAGAGAAAGTGGCGGGGAGCGGGGTCGCCTTGTCAGCGGGCCAGGGAGGAGGGAGTGGCACGCGCATGCGCGTCCACTTGGTGGCAGGCCGGCCATTGGGCCCGCGCGGCCCAAGGAAGAGAGTGAGAGGGAAGGAGGCCGAGAAGGGGAGGGGGGAAAACTGGGCCTGCTCGTGTTGGTGCCCAGACGGGCTGGCAGGGTGGGCTGGATCTTCGGGCCAGAAGCAGAGGGGAGGGGAGAGAGAGGTTTTGTCCTTTTTCTTTTTATTTTCTAAACACATTTTGAAAACCAATTTGAATTTTGAAACTTGCCAACAATACAAAAATTTCCAAAGTGCAGGGCATGAATGCGCAAACAAGTTTGTACCAAAAGATAAATTTTAATTTCTTAAAAAGTTTTTATTTCTTATGATTTCATGAACACCAAAATTCACAACTAAAACATTTTAAATCCTATTTTCAATAAAGGAAAATTTAGGGTGTTACACCCCCAACCGATCATGTGCTGACCGTTTTCCTCCGATCGTCCTGCTATAGTTTGATGCTCAATCGTCAAAACAAGGTTTCTTTTCTGACCGATCGGCAGGGTAGTACCATTACATTCAGGGAAATTATCAGTAGTGGGTCGCTTGATTCCTTCTTCCCAGCAATGAACAAAGAAGGGACACCTCCAATTATCTTTATGCCGAAGCCACTCTTGGTGCCTTTCTTCTTCCTGCCGCCGATATCGTTCCTCCTGCGATTGCGGATAATCTTGTTGTGGCCACCTATGCGTGATCATGACGCCATAAGACCTCTCGGCCTACTGCTTTCTTTGGCAACTCTCTTGTCTTTTCTATCATCGGCAAACTTCCTCCCTGTTACTTCATGCGCAGCAATTTGATGTTCAGGGTCTACCGATGTGCTTTTCTTGGCAGCTTCCGATGTCAACACCTTAGTCTTTCCACTGGTTTCCACCATGTTATTTAGAAACGGGTGCTGATCGATTTTCATCGGCTTCTGGGCTTTAGAATTTTCAAACTTAATTCGCCCATATTCGATTTCTAACTGCAACTATTGCCTAAATACTTTGCAATCATTGGTACTGTGCGAAGTCGCATTGTGCCACTTGCAATACCTGATCTTTCTGAGCTCTTCGACCGATGGAATTACCTGGTTAGGCGCCAACTTGATCCGCCCTTCTTGAAGCAATAGGTCAAATATCCTATCGGCCTTGGTGATATCAAAGGAGAACCTCTCAGCTTCTTTTTGGCCGAACAGACAAGATACCGGCTTCTTATCTTTCACCCATTCAGCAGCGCCAATACTTAGTTCTTCGTCTAACTCAGAACCTTCTTCTTGTCCAATAAAGGCCCACCTTCTTGTTCCAAGTCTTCCTAGGATCGAAAGGTTTAACGTCTTGATCGGCAATTCTCTGCACAAGATGACTTAAACTTTCAAACTCCTGAGATGCATATTTATCTTTGATATGCGGCAGCAATCCTTGGAAGGCCAAATCTGCCAATTGTCGATCATCAAGCACCAAGTTGTAGCACTTATTATTCAAATCTCGTAGCCTTTGGACGAAGTTTTCTACCGATTCGTCATTACGCTGCCTCAGCTTAACCAAATCGGTAATCTTCTTCTCATGTACGCCGGCGAAGAAGTATTTATGAAACTGCCTCTCCAAATTGGCCCAAGTGATCATAGAGTTTGGAGGCAGTGAAATGAATCATGTGAATGCCGATCCAGACAATGATGACGAGAACAATCTCACCCTTAGTTCATCTCGGCTAGTTGCTTCTCCACACTGGATAATGAAGCGGTTGATATGCTCCATCGTGGATGTATCATCTTGGCCAGAAAACTTTGTGAAATCAGGCACCTTGTACCGATTTGGGAGAGGAATTAAGTCATATGCCGGGGGATACGGCGTCCGATAAGAATATGTATTAACCTTGAGTTTAATGCCGAATTGCTTTTTCATCACTTCGGCAATCTTATCGGCCCAATACGCATCCTGTTCTTGCCGACTCATTGACTGATTGTTGACTGGTGGAGCCGGCTGATGCGCCCCTTCAGGTCTTGGTGGAAGATGATTCGGAGCAGTTGGCATGGGCGCAGCACCAGTCATCTGGACATTATGCATCGGCTGACTCACCAATGGATAACTTTGCACACTCATTGGGTTATGCTGTGGCATCATACCCATCGGTTGTTGTACCGATGCTCCACTCTTAGTGTTTGCTGGGCCTCCATAATGATACATTAGCACGCCAGGTTGTTGAACCGGCGGCTAATTGGTCCATCCAGGATTATAAATCATCGGCATGTGACTTACCAATGGCTGATAGCTAACTGGCGCCTGCTGCTCCTGTACCTTGGAGTAATCAACAAATTGGTTACCTTGATGTGCTAGTACTCCAGCTTGAGGATTTACCACCATAGGTTGACTCCCAGTTGCTATACTGTGTTGCATCGGCACAGAATTTACCGATGGTGGCATTAGATGTACTTTAGGAATCACCACCTGGAGATCTTCTGATGGCATTTGCATAGTTGGAGAAGACGTGGAGTAATGCATCATAGGGATCACCGGCTGTGATTGCATTGCCGATGCCACGAAGCCCTTCCAAGCTGAACTATCTACTTGCACCAGACTGGAACCAGCAGATGGATTTGGAGGCATACCATATCCCCACCAGTTGGCGGGAGCTGGATGATTCTGGATAGCAGGTCCCGACATTGCCGACGCCACTGGATCTATACTAAGCTTGGTGACGCTTTCAGGACTTGATCTTGGTGGTGTAGCCACACCGGCAGATGGATCCACAGGAGTGGAAAACGCCATTGGAGCTGCCGATGAGTTTATAGATGCCGATCCAGGTTGATGATACGCTGGACCAACATACTGAGGTGCATGTCCTTCTTTGAAAGATTGCATAACAGCATTGTATACAGTATTGGACAGCACATTGGAGTAGCTGATTAACGCATGATTCAATGAAGAATTAACCATCTCTTGTAATTTACCAGGATTGGCATTGAATGTGACCTGTCGCGGCAACGGCGGATCTTGCTTCTGGATGGCTTCGCCGCTCCTGCTTAGGCTGAAGGACTTCAGATATAATTGCTTGTACTCCTCCATAGCCCGCTCCATAGCCTATTTTTTATCATCTTTCAGATCAGCCTCGGAGACTTCGATGACGTTCCTCGGATTGACGTCAGTATGATCACCCATAGCAGATGTATAATTGGTCCCACCGGGTGTGCCAAAAGAGGTGTTGACACAAAAAGCGTCAGGATCTGCGAACACCTCGGGCTTATACCCGAATTTGATGTCCAAAGGTGTGCCAGTTGATTTGACCAGTTAATCGACAAGGACGATAACTAGAACAAGATCTGAACGAGACAACGGCGATGCACCCGGATGTCAAGGCTCAAACTTGATCAGGATAACTAGAGTAGAGCTGAACGAGACGACAGCGATGCGCCCGGACGTCAAGGCTCAGGTTGCTCAAACGCGGAACTTGCAAGGGTTGACGGAGATCGAGGAGATGCAGCCCGTCGATACTTGAAGAACTCGTAGGTAAACTAGATCTAATGCGATAAAAGTAGAATTGCTGGAAAAGTAAATAAGAATAATAGATTTGTTTGATATATGATTGTCTTTTTACAGCACCCCTGGGTACCTATTTATACTCCGGCAGAGGGAGTTGTAGATAGATACGACTCAAACCTTCCTAAACAAAAACTCCTATTTTCAAGGAAACAACTGACTCGCGCAGGAGCCGGACTCAAACAATAATAATCTTTTCCTAAACAAACTCTTCTATTTTAAAGGAAATAAATGACTCATGCAAGAGTCGGACTCAAACTTCTATAACAATACTGGTATAAGATCACCAGTTTCCTTATGTCTTCTCTTCGATGAAACTTTCCATCGACATATCCTTCTGATCCGCAACTTCCTTTTAGCGCCATCGGCAACTGTATGCTCACGCTAGCCATGTCATCCTGCACTCACCGGCAACATCTCCTTATCGGCAACATCCCTCAATCGGCAACATTTCACGCATCGATAACTTTCGTCAACCAACCTTCATCGGCAACATCCCTGCATGCTTTATCATTAGCGCCCTAGTTTTATTCTCATCGGCAACCTTGACCGATGACCTTCCGATGCCGATAGAAAACGGCTACTGATCAGAGTGAGTCTTAACCCTTTTGACACATGCTGAAAAACGGTGTCAACAAAGGGTAATGGGAAGTGATCTTTCTTTGTAGCCTTGTTAAGTTTCCGGTAGTCAATGCACATGCGCCACCTAGTGACAGTGCATTGAGGGATGAGTTCATTTTTCTCATTTCTTACAACTGCCATCCCTCCTTTCTTTGGCACAACTTGGACAGGGCTAACCCACTCACTATGTTGCACAGGATAGATAATCCCAGCGTGCAAAAGTTTCAAGACCTCTTTCTTAACAACCTCTCGCATAACATTGTTAAGTCTCCATTGTGGTTCCCTCGAAGGTGACGAATCAGGATCAATGGGAATTCTATGAGTACAAAGAGCTGGACTAATTCCAATGAGGTTATGGAGTGAGTAGCCAAAGGCCGATTTATGTCTTTCTAGGATAGTGACAAGTCTATTGGTTTCCTCTTGGGAAAGCTTATCACTTATAATGATATGAGTTTCTTTGTTATTATTGAGAAAGACATATTTCAAGCCAGAAGGAAGAGGTTTTAACTCGATTGAGGGTTGTGATGGAACTTCCAAAGGATTTACTTCGATAGGTTCTGCTAGCTCTTCCTCTTCTTGAGTGAAGTGTTCATCATCAAGAGTTGGTTGAGACTAGTCTTCTAGAAATGCCACTAAGACTTCCTCAAAAGGGTCTTGTTTAGGCTTGGGTTCTACTATTGCATTATTTGATCTTAAAAGATTAACAACAATAGAAGAATTGCCTAGCTTGAGCTTTAGGTGATCCTTGTTTGGTTGCTCTTGAAAGAGTGTTCCAAACGGTACGCCAATCAAGAGAGACATGCCCGAGATGTCATAGATGTAAAAATCTAAGCGATACTCGAACCCTCTTATGCGTAAAGGAATGGACCTTATGACCCCATAACTTTCAAGAATAACTCCAGACGTAATTCTTAGAAGCTTATGTGATGGGATCAAAGATTCGTTGGGGCAAAGATGTTAGGCTAAAGCCCTTGAAATTATATTTATCCCAACGATAGGACTATAGTGAGACCTTATGGTGATTCCCATAAGTTTGCAAAGTATAAAATCTGAGGGAGTAGTGATTCGGGCTACCTCAGTGGATAACTCCGATTCTACCGACCACTCACGGCTCATGATGGTTGAGAGTCCTTTAATGTGCTCTAAAAGGAAAGCATCATTGTGTAGACTCTTATTCTCAAACGATGCAGAGTGTACCAGAGGCTTCACTTGAACTGGAAAATTCGAGGTGTTGCCAAAATCTTCAAAAAGATCTACCTCGATTTCTGAGAGGAACATAGAAGGATGGGGTTCATCACTCTCTAAAGAGTGTTGTGTTCCCACAGGAGATGGCTCTATTGCAACCAAATCATTCAAAGAATTTGAAGGAATTTTGGATTCGGTTGTTTGTTCCTCCTCGTATTGTTCAGGGGTTGGCTCGACTTCTTCTTCGGAAAATTCATCAAAAACTCTAGTGTAAGGGGTATTTTCACGAATTTTATTTAGAATGGCTTCTCCTTCACTAATGGTTTTGTGCGAGAACGAGCCTCCTGAAGATAGGTCAAGGTGGAGAGCAGCTTCCTTGTTAAGACCAAGATGGAAGTGATAGAGTAAGACATTGTTTGGCAAGGAAAGGTTTGGACCGGAATTGATAAGGCTTATGAACCTAGCCCAAGCTACTCCTATTGCCTCTTTCTCTTTTTGTTTGAACTGAAGAACTTCAATTCTAAGGGTTGTAATTTTAGAAAGAGGGAAGAAAGCAAGACAAAATTTGTCTCGAAGTTCATCCCAATTCCCATTTACGCCTCCTACATAATGAGCATACCACTGTTTCGCTCTTCCCAAAAGTGAGAATGGAAACAATTTCCATTTTAAGGTCTCTTGTGTCATGCCAGCAATGATGAGGCAGGAACACAATTGCTCAAATTCTCTAAGGTGGGTGTAAGGATTTTCGTTTTCTAGCCTAGAGAAAGGTTGCTCCCGAACCATGGCTATGAAAGCAGGGCGAAGCTCATAGCCATCTGTAAGAATGGGATTTGAAGATGGTGGAGGCTCCAACATGTTGCCCTTTGGAGCAGAGTATTTATAGATAGGAGTGGAATTCATGTGGTAAGATGAAAATGGTAAGGGGAGAAAGGTGGTAAAAAGGAAATAAGAAAAGGGTAAATGGATGACTTGGTTCGAAACAAGCACAGCTACCGTTCCCCGACAACGGCACCAGAAAGCTTGTTGGTATTTCTTAACGCACATAGATAAATCCGCAAGCACACGGATACCGTTGTAGCTTTCACCCGTGAGTATTCCAAGGGTATCGATTTCCACGGGGAACGTGAAGTGAACTTGTTAAGAACTAAGAGCATCCAAGGATAGATAAGATAACTGGGTAGAGAGATTTTAGAGTTTTCTAAGGGAGTTATCTAATCAAAGGCCCACGATACTCTACTTACTTTGGAGAAACAGTACCTTCCCGACTCTCGACAAAGACTGGGAAAAAGGTAGTCGGGGGGAGGCTGCCAAAAGCTCTACGAAAACACCAACCCGAACGTGGTGGACTACAAAGGCCTTACAGAGCTATCACCTCTGGGGCTACCACAACTATCCATAGGATTGGGCGCAAACTCAGGTAAACTCTAGTCTAGACACCACGTCTACACTATCCCTTACTACTCTAATCCGATATCAAAACTAGAGCACTCAATACGAGCGGAGATCCCATAAATAGAATAAAGCAAGAACTGAAATAAGATACTTAGAAATAATAAATGAAGAACCTGGAGATTGCTCTAAACCAGATGCTGCAAAGGTACAATGTTGAGGAAGATCCGACAGATCCGGCTCCTCCTAGCTCTCTCCTCCTCTCTCTCACCTCTAATTACAACTAGATGAACTAGAACTAGAAGAACTAGATCTAGACAACTAGAGGGACCTCTCTCCTTCTATACTTCTAATTGAAACCCTAGCTTTTGCTCTGGAGAAGAATAATGAGATGAGATGATCCTCAGGGGGGTCAAGGGCCTTCCTTATATAGCCTCCTCAAATGAACGTGGACCGTCGGATCAAACCGACCTTAAGTGAGTGGTTTAGATTCATCCTCAAAGACGGTGGAGCGTGATCCGCGAGATTGACCCTGATTGGCCGAAATGACAGGGCGGGCGCCCCAAACCCTAGGGCGGGCGCCTTGGGTGTGGGCCCGACTGGCTTCCGGCTTGGTCCAGTTCCTTCTAGAGCCTTCCTGAGTATAGAAAATTATATGGTTGATAATTATCTCTATGTAAACATGACATGTGGGCATTTCCTTGGTATTTCCTGATAACCCCCTGCAGAAACAGACATTCACCAAAACTCATGGAATTCTATTAGTATAAACCCTAATTCTAGCTATGGGTTTCATTTAGATCCTTTTCCTTGTTTAGTTGACGGTTAAAATTGGTACTTAAGGATCGTCAACAATAGCATGAAGCCTTTTGTGCCTTGCAGATAACGCAAGACTTTCTTAACTAAAGTCCAGTGTGCTACTCCTAGAATTTTCTGATATCTGCCAAGTAACCCGGTAATGAAAGATATGTCAGGGTGAGTACAAATTTGAGCATATTGTAAGCTTCCGACTGCTGAAGCATAAGGTACTGATCTCATTTGCTCGAGCTCGATCTGATTCTTGGGACACTGATGTTCCCCACACTTATTGCCCTTGACTATGGGTGCAGGTGATGAACTGCACTTATGCATACTATATTTATTAAGAATCTTATCTATGTATGACTTTTGTGATAGTCCTAAAACCCCTCTGTTTCTATCACGATGAATCTCAATCCCCAGAAAAAAGAGGCTTCACCGAGATCTTTCATGTCAAAATGTGAGGACACGAACTTCTTTGTTTCCATCAGTAGACTAACATCATTGCTTGCAAGCAAAATGTCATCCACATATAGGACTAAGAAAATGTACTTAGCATTCTTAAACTTAGCGTAGACACAATTGTCCTCTACATTTGCCTTAAACCCAAACTTTCTAATTGTTTGATCAAACTTCAAATACCACTGTCTTGAAGCTTGCTTTAGTCCATAAATGGATTTCCTTAGGCAGCATCCCATGTTTTCTTTTCCTTCCACAACAAAACCTTTCGGTTGTGCCATGTACACATCTTCCTCAAGATCCCCATTAAGGAATGTCGTCTTAACATCCATCTGATGCAACTCAAAGTCATAATGTGCTACTAGCGCCATAATTATTCTAAAAGAATCTTTACAAGAGACCGGAGAAAACATCTCATTGTAATCAATTCCTTCTCTTTGCGTAAATCCCTTTGCCACAAGTCGGCCCTTATGCCTCTCAACGTTCCCTTGGGAGTCATACTTAGTTTTATAAACCCATCTACAACCAACCTTCTTAGCTCCCTTAGGAATTTCCATCAGTTACCAAACATTATTGGAATCCATGGATTTTATCTCATCTTTCATAGCCTCAGCTCTAACCACCTTGTAGAGTATTCACTTCTCATGGCTTGTTCATATGTAGTGGGATCATCCTCCATATGAAATTCTTCGGTTTCATAAACCTCATAATCATCTGATATAGCTGATCTTCTAAGTCTATGTGACCTTCTAAGGTTCTCATTATTGGCGCTATTTGGGGCTATTGTTGTTCTTCCTGATGCACGACAGGTGGTTCTAATGGATCCTGAAGAACAGGTTCCTGATTCTCATTAGGTGTCGGCAATGGAGGATCAACAACAGGTGCTGGCACCACCGTGTCTAACACTGTGGTTCCTGCAGTAATAGGTAGTACGAAGTATGGTTTTTGAAACATTGGAGTAGGGGCATGAACCATTTTCTCCTCTAAACCAATCTCCTGTGCTACCTTACTCCCCCTAATCATAAGATCTTCTAAGAACTCAGCATGTCTGGTTTCCACAAACTTAGTATGCCTATCAGGGAAATAAAAGCGACAACCTTTCGATCTGTCTGGGTAGCCAATGAAATGGCAACTAACTGTCTTAGGATCTAACTTACCTAAATTTGGGTTAAATAATTTAGCCTCAGCTGGACAACCCCACACTCTTAAATGCTTAAGTGAGGGTACTATGCCTGTCCATAACTCATACGGTGTTTTAGGCACCGATTTACTTGGTACAACGATTAAAAATATGAATGACGGTTTTTAATGCCTCCATCCATAAGATTACCGGTAAAGTAGAGTAGCTAATCATGCTTCTTACCATATCTATTAAGGTACGGTTTCTTCTCTCAGCCACTCCATTTTGTTGAGGCTCACCTGGCATGGAATAGTGGGCAACTATGCCATTTTCCTGAAGGAACTTAGCAAAAGGTCCCGGAATTTGACCATACGAGGTATGTCGCCCATAATATTCCCCACCACGATCTGATTTTACTATCTTAATTTTCTTATTGTGCTGATTTTCTACTTCTGCCTTAAACATCTTAAACTTATCTAAAGCTTCTAATCTTTCTCTTATTGGATAAATATAGCCATAACGTGAGTAATCATCAGTGAAAGTTATGAATGAATCATAACCATCCACACTCTTAATAGGAAAAGGTCCACATATATCTATGTGAATTATTTATAAATTCCCTGTACTTCATTTAGCATCTTTCTTAATTTTTTTAACATACTTACTGTGACGGAACCGCCCAAATTATAAGAGATCAAGTGCTAATGTAGCTGATTAGCTACCACTTACAACACTTGAGCCCATATAATCCCGGTAGTCCGGAAATCTCGGAGGATTTCTTACATCAACTCAGGATCGCGTACATTCAGGGATACACATTCGAACGAGCCACAAATCAAATGGAATTACTTAAAGTACGAAATAAAGTTATTACAACACTTTGTTCCAAATAAAAAGTAGTACTTACGCCACTACACCTGTGGCCAAGAAAAAAAAACATTGTTTGAAACTGAACTTGAAGTTTTCAAAAGACAGGGGTGCCCACAACGTCAGGTCCGACAAAAGCAAAAGGTGAGCTTGTAGAATACCTTGCCCAAGGCCTACTCATCTTCTCCGTAGAAAGGATAGAGACAGTGCTTACAATAGCCGATGTATACTTGGCCATCTGCAACAACGGGATAAACCCTGAGTACGGGAATGTACTCAGCTAGACTTACCCGTCTAACTGAAAATAAAGACTCCAAGGATATGCATGGCTGTATCTGGAGTTGGATAAGCTTTACTTTGCGGAAATGCTTAAAATTAAAGGAGTGTATTTTAATGATGCGGTGAGCAGTCATCTTTTATCCTACTAATTATTTCTAGGTTATTGCATCTACACTAGAGCACACACTTGATTCTACTCAAACAATATAATAACATATATCCAGTTCCTTCATCAATATTTTAGTAGAACTATTTAGGTGTCACATGGAGTTGTACCGTGGTGAAGCTCAGCATAATCCCCCATATCCAGTGGGGGGCAGCAATTCGAATCGATATACACAAGCTGGTAAGATTACCTTTAACACACGCCCATACTTTACCCCGTCGGGTCAGCATTAGGTTACCGCTCAACAAAGTCCAGGTGGTAAACGACGCGGGCTTGCATTGGTCCACCCCAATTGTAGAAAATAGATGGCCACCACGGGGCAGATCATGCCTACAGTCTAGAGGGGTGCTCACAGCAGAGCGAGCTCCGGCCCGGACAGTGTTTACTCGGCTTCGGGGTCGATACTCACAACGGCCCCTATGTGAAAGGGCGCATTCAAAGATGTAAGAGGGCCACCATCGTGTACAAACCTACACGATCCAACGGACGGACTGCCCCCAAGTCTAAACCACTTGGTGCACTTGCCTTCCAGTTGATCGTATTTCATTACTACCATAGGTTCTTTCCACGATAGCGAATATAGCCAACCGTGATAGTATTACCCACAAGGGATAATACAAAACATAAAAGAAAGGTAACCATTATTTCTAAGCATGCTAAGCGGTTGCTTTTACTTTATTATTAACAGGGTAACAAGGTAGGTAAAACAAGTATCAAGGATGGTAATGCATCAATTTGGGATTCAAAACAACTCCTATCACCTAATGCATCACAGTATAAAATACTCAAGTAGATTAAATTGTAAAAACTGGGAGGCTTAAGAATGCTCCGGGGCTTGCCTTGAGAGAAGGTGGAGGTTGGTGGTCAGGGCACTCAGGAAGGTTAGTGCCGAGCTCTTGGTACTCCTCGTACAGCTCCTGTACTTCCTGGACTTCTGTCTTTGTGGGCTCCTGATGTTCCTCCACGGATCCTAAATGATTGCAATGCATAAATAAATAACTGAATGGTGCAGGGATGATGCTTGACAGGATTTAACACACAATAGAGATTCTAAGTATACACCCAAAAGAACTACCACAAAGCTACTAGGGCTAGAGCTACTGGCTAGCAGGACAAAACAGGCTATATTTGTTCTAACAGAAACTAACAACAAGACTTTACCAACTCTAGACATAAACAAACAAGCAAGGCATACCACTAAAAACAGAATAGGAAATCATTTTCGGAACGGGCTCGAGGCACGTCGAGGCAACAGACTAGCGCGACTGTCGAGCAAGACCCTCGATTACTCGAGGATGACCCTCGATTACTCGAGTCCAGCGACCGTCGAGCGGAACAGAGAACTGTGCAGATCGACGTTTTCTCGCCGATGGTGAAGTCTTCGGCGGTAGGATTGGCTGTGCTAGGCTCGGGATGACTTACGCGCATCCACTGGTGGTGTTGGTTGAACTGGCGCGACCGTGAAGAGGGGTCGACAGTGTGCGGTGGCGGTGCAACACGGCGGTGTGACGCGGCGAAGTGATCACCGGCGATGCGAAGCTCGGCGCTGTGGTGCGTGAGCATCGTGGTGATGTGGCGAGTGTGGCTCGAGGGTTAACTGAGCCGGAAAGGCTCTGTGGAAACCTGGCCACGTGCAAGCTCCGCGGCGGCGGCAATGGCGCACGGCCAACGGTGCTGCGACGACACGGGTCGAACTGAAGCTAGGGGAACGGCGTTCTCACCTCGGTTAACTCCGGCGAAGCTTCCACGAAGATGGAGGCGTCGGAGGCGAGACGACGAACGGTGAACGCTGGTTGATCAGTGCGGTGGCGACTCGGAGTCGAAGAACGGCAAAGGCGTTCCGGCGACTGGAGTGCTTGGCTGGTGAAGAAGAGGCGAGCAGGGTGGGTGCGGGGCAAAAGCGAAGGCTAGGGCGAGAGGGATTGGGCAAAGGAACTCGGGTGGTGGTGGATTTGAGAAGGGGCGCTTGCAGTGCTTGGAGCTCTCGGCTGGCGAGAACAGAGGCAATGCGAGCGATTGCGCGAGTGCGGATGAGTGCAAACGAGTGCGGGAGGTGGTGGAGGTATAGACGCTCCTCCTGGCTTGGTCATGGCCGACCGGCGCTGCTAGAGGGGACGTGACGCAATGTGCGGTGGTGGCAGCGGCGCTGGCGTGCTTGCGGCGACGAAACAGAGCGGGACTTAGTCGACGCGCCGTTAGCGCGGATTCGCGCTTGACTGCGAAAGAGACAAGGCGGGGCACTGATCGGACGCGGCACTGCGGCGGCGTTACTGCGATACGACGGCGCGGCGCGCGGCAGGGCGGCTGGCAGGTATGCGGCGGCGAAGCAGGACGTCAGCGGCGAAAAAGCGGTGCCGACTTGGTCCTAGCGCCGTTAACGCGGATTTTGAGTGAGACAGCGCGAGCGGCGACAGTGATGTCGGCGCAGAGCCGAAGCGGCGGCGATGGCGTGTTCCACTTCTGTGGTCAGGCATCGGCGGCCACGCGGCGGGTGACTCCGACGTACGGCTCAGCCACGGTCGGGTGAGTGCGCGCGAGCGTGCGCGACATGTGCGTGCGGGAGAGGGTCGATATCAAGGGTAGGGTCGATCGGTTGATCGAGCCTCCGACTCGGTCGAGCCTTCCGTGCGGGGTCGTTCGCTCAAGCCTCGGTTCGCGATATCGAGGGTAGAAGTCGAGGGGTAGGACTCGAGGGGTAGGCGTCGATAGACTGACTGGTCGATCGAGCCTCAGGCTTGGGGTCGTTCGCTCGGACCCTCAGTCCGTCATCGAGCGGTGGGGGTCGAGATCGAGGGGTGGTGCTCGGTCTATCTCGATTCTGATTTCCTTTTCCATTTTCTTTTATTTGATAAAACTAAGCAGGGTAACTAAACATAAACAAACCACACTTTTTCACTCTAAACAAAGCAAGGCTTAACTACACAGGTTAAACACAAGATTAAGCACAAAACGCCTATTCAATTCTAGTTTCAAAGCATAACACACACACATGAGATGATAGCATATGCAAACATGAATGCGATGAGACGATGTGCTTAGTGGCTAATGATGATCCTAATGCAAGCTTGACACAAGGTGTCACACTTACCTTTAGCACAATCAACACATTGATCTAATTCTGAGAGTTCTAATGGCGGAAGAATTTCAGCTTTGACTAATCTATCAATTCTCCCCCTCGAAATGTGGCTTAATCTACAATGTCATAATTTTGAAGAGTCAACCTGAATATTCTTACGCTTTCTACTTACATTTGTAGACGAGGAACAATTCTTATTCGCAGTGGATATAGCATTCACATTCTCATAAACTGGTAATAAATAAAGTTTGTATTGTCGGAGGGCAAGACCAACACACTGATTATTAAAAAATATCTTACATCTGCCATCTCCAAAATGGCAGGCCAATCTATCATCATCTAACTTAGACACACTTATTAAGTTTTGATGCAAACAGGGAACGAAAAGTACATCTGATAGCCTAAGTACAAAACCATCTAACAATGCTAAAGACAAATCGCTAATGGCTTCGACTTCGGCTTGTACTCCATTAGCCACCTTAATTGTTCTTTCTCCTCTTTGAAGAGTCCTCCTGGTATGGAATCCCTGTAAAGAATTAGCAACATGAATTGTTGCACCTGAGTCAATCCACCAAGTAGATTTTTCATAACTAATATACAGAGATTCATCTACAAATGTAACTAAGTCCTCACCTTTCTTATTCAAGAACTTCAGAAAACTAATGCAATCCTTTTGCATATGGCCTCGCCTCTCATAGAAAAGGCACCGATCAGGTTCAAGCCAAGGCTTCTTGCTACGGTTTGGATTCGGTTGTCTTATGTCAGCCTGGGGCTTATTCTCTGTCACACCCAATTTTAAGAATAAAATTGAATGCGAATAACTCATGTGTGCCCAGAGATCAATCACACACATAAGCCGACAAATCTTTAAATAGTACCATCACTGAGTGCTTATTACATAACAAATAATATTCTAAAACATAACAGCGGAAATAAAGATAACTCTCGTGACGAAGCTCCACTTCACAGGGAACGCCGACTGGTTGACCACTAGCCTAGTACTCCTCACGGTAGTCTTCATAGCCATCTGAAGGGGTTGAGAAAGCAAGAGTGAGCACTTAAAGTACTCAGAAGGAGTAACATAGGGTTATGAAGCTCAAAGGCTGACACGGTCTGAACTGCGGTAGCTTTTATCTTGGTCAAGTTTTACCAACACTTAGCTTTAATTATGCATAACTCAGTTGATAACCACATGATAAGATTAATAACCAACATTAATAATTAAACATTAAACAACATGATCATCTACACTGTGAGTTTTCCAGGCCGCTCGTGACCGTGAGCACGGCTATCATGATAGATTTACACTCTACAGAGGTTATACACTTTACCCACAAGCCATGTTGCCCATATGCCCGGGATAGCTAGTCCCATAACACTGCCAAGGTGAGCGGGCAGGGAACACTATGAAGTCTTTCAAAAGCCCTTTCTAGCATGTAGCGGACCCTACGGACCCAATGCAAAGGGGAATATGGGACACCCCGATGGTACCATACACCCGCAGCGGTCCCCACACGAGCTATACCCATAACCAGCTCGGCAAAGGTGCCTTTCACGAACCACAAGCATGCTAGTCTAGACTTCATACTTAACTAAAGCCAGAGCCATTATAGCACTCGTGGTTGCATTTAAATCTCAGTTTTTGCCCTACAGTGGGGTCTTATTCCATGTTGCTATAAAAGCCAGTTTTATCTCATTGTTGCATATATCATTAGTCAAGATTCATCTCAATATTCATCATGTAAAGCATAGCAAAGCTACCCATATGCATAGAAAACCCATGGTGACAAGGTACAAGGTAACAAGCTATGGTAAATATCTAAATATGAATCAAATTAGACACATGCAATCATGACTAGATGAATTAGGGTGAATAGGTAACAAGGATGATCCCATGTTAAACTTGCCTTGATCACAAAGCTCCTGGTGATCCTGATTTGCTGCAAAGAACTCTTGCTCACCGAAGATCTCACCGGCTGTACTCGATCAACATCACCACACAATCATCCGAACAATAAAATTATGGATCTAACGCAACTTGAACGGATCGATTTGGATTTAAAACGAGCAAAATATAAGCATTTAAAGTTCAGTGGCAAAACTGTAAATAGGGATTTTTATTTAATTTTGAATTAAACAGATCTAAAAAGAGAATACGTTTTCCAGAGAGGAAAGCGTATTGCTGGAATCCGCTTTAAGACTGCGGGTTGAGTGGCCCAAAAGAGCAGGGGCTCTTTAGCAAAACTGCCAGGCCGAAGGGGTATCGGCTCATGTGAGCCGTTGGATCTGATCCGATCGGCCCAGATTAGAAGAGAGGGAGGATGGGCGGCGCTCCTGCCGGAGCAGAGCGCGGCACGGCGGGGCGCCATGGCCGACGGCCAGCGCACGGCGACGCGAGGTGATTAGGGCCCTACGGTGCTCGGTTTCCAAATCCGAGAGCACCGGGATAAAGAGGAGAGGGAGGCGAGCTCACCCAGGGCACTGACCGGGCTCGGGGTTAGCCGTGGGTGGCCGGTGACGAGGGACAGCGGCGGCGGGACCCCTGTGCACGGCGACACGATGAACCAGAGCACAAAAGAGAGGGAAAAGAGAGGGAGAAGGTGTTCCGCGGACACGCGAAGGCGATGCGAGGCTCGGAGAGGCTTACCGCGGCCGGAGTTGCGCGGAACGGCGGTTGGCGGCTCGGCGGCGAAGCTCTGCTTGGCGGCGGCGCTCTGTAGCTTGCGAGACGAGGCAAGGACGAGGCGAGGAGCGGCGCGGGGTCGCTATTTAAAGGGGCCGAGGACAGAGTCCTAAGCGGACACGAGCGCGGGCGCGGGCGCGGAGTCCGCACGCGGCGCGACGTGGCGCGGCGGTTGCGGCGCGAGGCAGAGTCCGGACGGACTCGGGGAGGAAGAAGGGGAGGGACTGACACGCGGGGCCGCGCGGTCAGAGAGAGAGGAGGGAGGAGAGGCGCGGTGCGGTGCGGGCCTGCGGCGAGTTGGGCCGAGGGAGAGAGGCCGGCCCATGCGGGAAAGGAGTGAGGGAGGGGGAAGCAGGCCGGTTTGGGCTAGCAGGCCGAAAGAGAGAGAGAGGGAAGGGAGAGAAAAGGGTTTTTCCTTTTTATTTTTCTTTTCTTTTTGCTTTTCAAATTGATTTTCAAATAGGGTTTTGAATGGTTTTCCTTGAGTTTTGTAAACCAAGCAACACAAAGAAAAATGCAGAGGCATGAAATGCACAACAAGTTGAACCCTAACATGATATTTATTTAATTCTATGATCACAAAATTATTTGAAATAAATCAAATTTAAGCAAATTCAAATCTAATTTCTATTTTCAAATTTTAGGGTGTTACATTCTCATTCATAGGGGCCTTTCCCTCCCTGTGATTTCTCTTATACTGGGCACTAGAGGAAGAGCTGTCATTCCACTTTGGTTTCCCTTGTGGTTTGACATTTTTAGTGTAAAATTTTTTCTTATTAGCATTCACATGGAGAGCAGAGTCTCCACGTGAATCCTTAATTCTCTCCTCCCCCTTCACACACTGACCAATGAGCTTATCTATCATCCAATTCTCAGGGGCCATGTTGTAGTTCACAACAAAAGCCTCATAGTCCTTTGGCAGAGATAAAAAATCACATGAATGACAAATGGATCTGGAATAACCATGTTCATTGATGCGAGCTTAGATGCCAAAGTATTCATTCTCAGTATGTGCTCTCTAATATCACCACCAATGTATTTCTTAGTAATGAACTCTCTAATAAGCATGCTAGCTTGACTCTTAGTGGTTCCATGAAACTGAGTTTTAACTCTTTCTAAGTACTCAGTGGCAGTAGTGCATTGACCCCCTGATTGGTTCTGAGATAGTTTCCTTAGCTAATGTCAGATATTTCTTATTTGATTTGTCCCATAGACCTTTTATAAGATCATAGGACATCCTCACATCTGTATGATTGCGGTTGCGTGTAGCAAACGTTTCATCTGCCTCACCAGTTTCCCTCACCGGTGCATCTGGTTCATTAGGCATGGTGAGGTGAGAGCTAAGTCGTTTTCTGTCATGACAAGAGCTAATTCATATTGCTCACGCCACAGCTTATAGTTGGTCCCGGTGAGAGGCGAAATCATCGAGATCCAGCTGCTAAATCCTGAAATTCATATAATGTTGGGTGAGAAAACTGAATCAAAATAGATATCTTAACTTGAAAATTGCATGTATTAAAACAACGTCGGTCAGAATTAATACATACAACCCCTTCGACATTAAAAACTGTATTACAGTTGGGTAAAAATAGAAATAATGCAGAATTAACTTATGAACTAAATAATTATAATATTGATATTAGCAACGATGGTTGAAAAATAACAATATTATAAAAAATTTCTAAACTCAAAATTGCCCAAAAATTAAATTCACTGGTTGGTTTGAATTTAATTAGAGAACAAAATATACTTAGCAGCGGAAAAACATGATTAAATAATTCTAACAATATTTTTCAGAAAATAATGGCTAATTCTATACTCTGAAAAATTTATCACGTTGGCTCAAAAAATTCACAGATCTTAAAACTATACTAATCGAAATAGCTTAAACTCAATTTTCTGGAAAATCAAAAAGGAACTATGGTTGAAAAATAACAATATTATAATTTTTTTTCTAAACTCAAAATTGCCCAAAAATTAAATTCGCTTGTTGGTTTGAATTTAATTAGAGAACAAAATATACTTAGCAGCGGAAAACGTGATTAAATAATTCTAACAATATTTTCCAGAAAATAATGGCTAATTCTATACTCTGAAAAATTTATCACGTTGACTCAAAAAATTCACAGATCTTAAAACTAAACTAATCGAAATAGCTTAAACTGAATTTTCTGGAAAATCGAAAAGGAAAAAACGACACTTTGCTATAAGTGGGTCGGTGGCTCACTTCCGGCCCAGCCGCTGATTCGGCCTGCGGCCGCTGCGCGAGCGTGCCCGCATGAGCCGAGCCGGCCCATCTCCCCTTGATGCACCGAGGGTCGTTCGATCTGGTCAGTGTGGATCGGACGGCCGGGCGAGAGTTTCGCACGAACAAAACCCGGCTCGAGCGGTCGACTCCCCCAAACCCTAAACATTTTCATCTCCTCCCCCCGCCCCTTCTGTCGGACCAGCCGCGGCGTCCGGATGGTGAGCCGACGAACCGAGACGGCACGGAGGCAGAAAAATGACGGCGCCGCCGCGGGCCCCCTCGCCGGCGTGCGCGCTCGCCCATGGCTGAGCGCGCCGCCGTCGAGCGGCCTCGCGAGGGTGCCCTTCCCGTGCTGATGAGCTACGGCCGGCCGGCGAGCCCATGGCTCGGCGACGGCGCGGTCCTGCCGGCGAGCGCTGGGCTCAGCGCGGCACTGTTCCCGCCAACGGCGGCTAAGACTGGCGAGGTGAGTGTTTTACCCCATATCTGGTTAAGTGCTTAGGGTTGGTGCTTTTCACTGAGATCTGAGTTGCGGGTAACAGCTTAGGGTGTTTTCTGATCTGATTTAGCATGGGGAGGATTAGGGTTAGGGTTCGTGCTTAGTGGTATAGCCCGGGACGATGCTCGAGGCATGTCTCTCGGCGGCTAGATCTTAGTCTTAGGAACCCTAATCTAACCACTGTTAGTTTAGACGTCTGGTACCATTGATACATCTAATTGGATCTACTAACAGAGATTAGTAGGGCTAATACATGCTCATAGTAAAGGATGTAGCGGATCTGGAAGAACAGAGAGAGGTAGAAGGTTAGGGTTAGAGAATGCCACCATCAGTAGCCTTGGCCGCAGTGCTGGAGTCCGCCATGGCACCTGGGATGACTTGGGGAAGCGCCGGGGACGGTGCTGGAGTCGGTGACGACGCCGGAGTCGTAGCCGTCACTGCGGCAGCGGCGGAGGTGCTTCCCTTCACTGCCAGCGTACCATCTAGATCGGCTAGGGTTAGGATATGTCGGTGGGTTACTGTAGCTCGAGATCAACTCGTGATTAGAGCCCTGACCCCCACCTCCTATTTATGTACTGGGGCCCTCCATCCCCATAGATGGGCTGGGCTCCCCGATCAGGAGCAGATCAAGGTCCTAATGGACCGTTGGGCCCATTAGTGAGAGAGAGATCAATACTAACAAGCAGGTCCTCCATTTCATGAGGACTGATTGACTGGCCGACTGGTCGCAAAGCTGGGCCTGCACTGCACTGCACTGGTCATGGTGCCAGGCGCTGGCTGGCCTGCCACCAACGCGCCAAATAAAAGGTTGCAACTGGAAACAAATTTGAATGACGACCGGTGGGCGAGCCATGGAGATCGTGAGGATCCCATGTTGCTAGAGGCCAACATTGTGGTGTCGCCTACTGCTGAGAGCAAGTATTATGATGTGCTGCAAGAAGATTAAATCCCGCCGCACGCCTTCCACCGCAGCGCAGCGACCTGCCCCCGGGATCTGGGACTGGGAGGAACGGAGGACGGGAGGAGAGGAGCCAGCCAATTACCGACGCAGCTAAGCAGCTAGCCACCGGGCTCGAGAGGCTGACGCCGCCGCGCACGGTCGAAGCCCTGGAGCAGCGGAGGACGGGAGGAGCTGAGCAGCCGATTACCGCCGCACGGTCGAAGCCCTGTGAGCAGCGGAGCAGCCGATTACCGACGCAGCCGGCACCGCCGCAGCCCGCACGTTGGAAACTCCAATAACTCGCGCGCACGCTGTAGCCTGCGCCGGCGCCGTGGTCCTGGAGCAGCAGCGAGAGGTTTCTCGGCTGTATCGCTGGAGGCGTGAACAGGCCCACGGCGGAAATCGGAAACTCCAAACTCTCCGAAGCCTCGTCGCACGCCCACTGGACTGTGGCCTTTGCCTGCGCCGTGTGGTCCTGGTCTCCTGGAGCAGCAGCGAGAGGCTTATGGGCTCTCTGGCCTATTCTATCGCTAGAGGCATGAACAGGCCCAGCGTAAATCAGACGGGCTGCACTTATACAGATGAAAATGAATGGGAAACAAAACCGTTCCCAAATTATAAGAAGATAAATTTTAGAGAGTCAAAATATCTCAAGTTTGACCAATAATTATAGAAAAAACTATAAAGATTTATGATATCAAATAGACATACTATGACAATATAATTGATAATGAATCTATACATGCTTAGTTAGCTTCATAAGTGTTATTATATTGTCATATAAGTTTAGTCAACTTAAATACTTTAACTCTTCAAGATTCTTGAGATGTCTTATAATTTAGGATGAAGGAAGTTTTTTTTTGGCGAAAATAAGACCAGTTTCGAAAAATGAAAAATGAGGGTTCAAAAATAGAATCGGACGTACGGAAACGAACCAATATGGTCGTGAATTTAACAGAAACGGTCGGAAGCCGGTATACTCACAATTCACAAACTAGATCCGCACACTTACTTTGGTTACCTGCACACTTATATTGGATCACATAGCATCTCCAACAGTTTGCTAAAATTTATTTGACAAATATCGTGATTTGATAACTTACTAAAATATATGGCAAGTGAAAAAATGGACTCTCTCTAACAGTTTGGCATAATTGTTTGCATCAGGAACCCAAAAAGTGAAAAAAAAATAGTTTTATGTCCTTTCACATCTGGCAAACTTGCATCAGGAACCCTGAGAGTGAAACAAAATTAATTTGTGTCCTTCCACCTCTACATTTACCGGCGATACGTGCTGGTTTGCGCGCACATATATGCGCATGGAGGGGAAAGATTTTTCAAGTTGCTAAAATTTGACAAGTTGGATGACAAACTGTTGGAGAGGTGATTTTTCTAGTTTTACCAAAAAAAATAAATAAAGGATAGCTTGCCACCGTAAATCTGCAACGCCACCAAAAGGGGACATGGGCGAGTTTGTAAATTGTAAACCACCAACATAACTTGTATGCGCCAGTAGCTATTGTGTTAACAGATTGTTCCATGTTCATCTCTTCCATGAGAGATGCAGACTCTGCATATAGTTCTTTCCTAATGGTAAATGAACTTGTCAATTTCACCACGACCTTGCTTGTATACCCATGCTTAACACTTCAAGCTCCTCAAACAGAGCACGATTATGTGCCAAAATACTTCTGAGTTTAACTTCCTATATGATGAGTTCATCATGTAGAGTGAACATGTTTCTGGTTTGATTACGTGGGTTGGGGTTATTCAAATTCTTATTTGGTTTAGAGGTGGGATAAGATACCTTACAACTAAGGCCCCACATGTCATCCTCTCCTCCCTTTTGCCTCCTCTGCAAAGACGAAACTGCTACTCGTAGCTCCACCCACCCCAAAGCTCCATCCACTGGAGCTCCGCTGCAGACGCACACATTGGAGGTCCTACACATGTTAACATTCTACTGACAAACAAATACAGGGGGCCTTCCGGATGCAGCCGACGCAGTGCGGCTTCCTAGTCGTCCATGGACAGCAAGCCACGTAGCCCTAGGCGACAATGCCTCCTAACACTCAATGAGGAGTCAGCGGTGGTGCCTCTTGACGCTCAATGAGAAGCCATCAACGATGAGATCCATAAGTCTCGAGCGGTAGTTCCTCTCTGTTCGCTCGAGAAATGAATAAAAAAGAGAAAAGAAGATCGAACGATGAGAAAAAAGTTGAGTCAACCCTATTCGTTGTCCGCTTGATTCTAAGGAATCAGCTCGACCAACGTATCCGATGTATATATTCCCTATCAGATTGAACCCAATCCAATTTAACTCATAACCAAACACTATAAATTTTGAACTTAACTCAACCCAATCCAAACCATCTGAACCCATCGAAACAAAGGCGACTAGGTGAGGTCAAAGCATCTCGAGGAGCGTGCTCACCATCTCCATTCCTACGGAGGTGTGTGGCAGTCAACCTGCCATGCCGAGGTGACTCTGGAGGAGAGAGAAAGGGTGGAATGTGGAAAAGACGGATAAAGTGCATGATTGTCATTTACCATCTGTCTTTTATGATTTTTTATTTTTATTTAAATTGTTTATTTCATTATTAGGTTGCGAACATCCAAACCAGGGCAAACAGCCGTTTCGTTTCAAATCACTAGGGTAAAATCTCAAAAGTAAAAAGAAATAAAATCACAAGAGTTTCGGCAGAGCAAAAACACCGTTCTAATCTAAAAAAACGAACAGAGACAGACACGACGCGCGCTCCCTTCCGAGCTCCCGACGACCGGCGCCTGTGTCTGTGTCTGTGTCTCCGTCTTTCGTGGCGGCGCCCCTATCCCTCGAACCCGTCCGGGTCCGGCCGACCTCGCCTTCTCGGCTACCCAGCAGCCACCAAGCATCGGGCCGGCCGCGCACCCGGCGCCCCAGCGCAGATCTGGCCTCTGGCAGCCGGCCAACGAGGTCTGCCCCTGGCCGGTTGCGCCCTATTGCCTGCCGCCTGCCCGGCCCGCCAGCGGCGACTGGCCAGCTGGCCACGGCGCCAGTCGTCCAGGCCCCAAGCGGCCAAAGCCCTTCTGCCCTTGTCCGGTTGCCCCCACAGTGAGCCGGACAGTGAGTATTCTTTCCTGATTAGTGATTATTCATCCTGTTTTGCTTGACGAGTGCCAATTTTTTTTTTTTCTAAAAATTCCATTACAATATTTTATACCGTGGAGCATATATGATCTTTTGGTTATGAATTGTTCTTTATTTGGTATGTTTCTACCATATGCTGTATTTTCAGAGGGAGTTGCCTTGTATAGTTAGTAAATTGGTGTGTTGTACTTGTACACTCAAAGCATTCACTTTATTAACTTTAACTTCACTCTAATGTACTGGCCTGACTTGAACAGAACTATTGCAGTTAATTAGGATGGGGTCATCTTAGGATTTTTTTTTTCCTTTGAGTCTGTTTTTTAAAAATCAAATAGGGAAAAACTCAGTTGAACCATATATTCTATTCTCTATCTTGTTCTTCCTGCACCTCTAGAAGGTCCTTACATCTACTTTCGGTAACTATAACTTTTAGCTGGGGCCTTTTGTATATTAGATGGTGTAGAGTTCCAATGATATGCAAGTAAGACTGAAAGTCCATGCAACTTCTGCAGTTCTACACTCTATCCCCTGTGTATAATGGCAGTCTGATGTTTCTATCTTTTAACCATTCTTTGTGTGAGTTCGGAAACTAGTTTGTCACTGAGTTGCAGCTATTAATCCATCAAAGCTGACTAGGAATTTCTTCTTTGTGTAGCCTAACTTAAGGGGCCTCTTAGGAAGGAGCGAGTAATGGGAAGTAGGCAAATTGTTGCTGTTCTTCAAGTAGGTGGAGAATTTTCAACAGGTGATGATGGACGGATGTCCTATTATGGTGGAGAAGCTCATGCTATGCATGTGAAGAGTGATTGGACTTTTAAAGCGTTTAAACATGAAATATCTTCAACACTCAATAATCTCAAACTTGATTCCTATGTGTTCAAGTACTTCCTTCCAAGAAATGATAAGACTTTGATTTCAATATCAAATGAAAAAGACTTGAAGCGCATGGTTGAATTCCATGCAGAGTCAGAAACAACTGACATATATGTCATGAAGAAGGCTGACAAAAGGTATAATTCTGAATGGAGAACTATCCTTTGTAGTAGCTTTCCAAAAATGATGTGATACATTTTTGCAGGCTCAAGATCTCCATTGCAGGCATTGATGCTCCTGCAGATTGTGCTGTGATAGCAACTACTCCAGATCGATCCAAGCGGCAAAAGATTTGTGCTAGTTGGGAGAATGCCATCACAGGAGCTGGTCAAGTGTTTCAAAGTGCAAAGGAATTCCGAGATGCATTACACAAGTATGCCATTGCCCATAGGTTTCATTACAAATTTGTCAAGAATGACTCTTCTCGTGTAACCGCTGAATGTACTGATGGAGGGTGTGCTTGGCGTATACATGCATCAAAGTCTCATTCAAAGGAGTTCATGGTCAAGAAAGTTTTTGGTACTCATACTTGTGAATCAGAGACCATCAAAAGTCATCGTTTGGCATCTCAGAAATGGGTTGCTAGTGTTATTAAGGAAAAAATACGTGATAGTCCAAACTACAGGCCAAGAGATATTGCGAATGATCTCCGACGTGAATATGGATTGTGCCTCAACTACTCCCAAGCTTGGCGTGGTAAAGCAGTAGCCCGAAAAGAACTTTACAGCTCAGATGAAGAGGCATGCAATCAGCTACCTTGGTTTTGCCAAAGGATTGTTGAGACCAACCCTGGAAGTGTGGCAACGGTAGTGGCCTTGGAAGATTCAAAGTTTCGATTTTTTGTTGCATTCCATGCCTCCCTTCATGGTTTTGAGCATGGTTGCAGGCATCTTCTCTTTCTTGATTTGATTTCTGTCAGATCAAATAAACACTGGAAGCTATTAGCTGCTACTTCAGTTGATGGTGAAGGTGATATCTTCCCTGTTGCACTGTCTGTAGTGAATGATGAGAATCAAGAAAACTGGCATTGGTTTCTTGAGCAGCTAAGTGATTCATTACCTGCACTTGGAGCAATAACATTCATATCTAATGGTAAGAATGGTCTGTGGGACGAGGTTTCTCTTATATTTCCAGATAGTTATCATGGATACAATGTCAACTGTTTTATTGAAGAATTCAAGCAGCAGTTGGATGGCAGTTGGAGTGAAGAAGTAAAAGATACGATGGTTGCGCATCTTGAGAAAGCCATTTATTCATGCAAAGTCGATGAATTCAATCAGTATGTTGAACTCATCAAAACTGAATCTGATAAGCTTGCTGAATGGCTTTTGGAAACTAAACCAGAGCGGTGGTCAGATGCCTTTTTCAAAGGTTCACGACTTGGCCAGTACACTTGCAGTGTTTCTGAGACAATTTCGGATTGGATTCCTAGCAGATATGAGCTCTCAGTAGTGCAGTTGGTTGACACAATCAGATGCAACCTAATGGAGATGATGTATACACGCAGGGAATCTTCCAATACCTGGACAGAAGTCATAACACCATCAGCCAATCAGAAACTTCAGGAACAGATGAACAAAGCTCTCACACTCAATGTTGTTTGCTCAACTGGAAATGATGGAAATGGTCATGTGTTTGAGGTGTGTGATGACTCAGTCAATGTTGTCAACATTGATACATGGGAGTGCACCTGCAGAAAATGGCATGTGTCTGGGATTCCATGCTCACATGCAATTGCGGTATTTGACCGTACTGAGCAGTGTCCACTTGACTACTGCTCCAAGTATTTCACAGCGGAATGTTACCGCTTGACTTATGCCATGTCCATAAATCCAATACCTGATGTTTCTGTACCTACTGTAGCAGGTGACCCATCACAGGGCACAGCATTACTTTCAAGCCCCATTCTGACCAGAAGACAAGTGGGCAGACCAAAGGAAAGGCCAGCTGATCCGCGTATTGCAATCAAAAGAGCAGTGCGCTGCAGCAGATGCAAAGGCTATGGGCACAATAAAGCAACTTGCAAAGTCCCCATCTCAGCCTAGTTATCCTAAATGTAAATTATGTGGTAGTTGCTTCCTCTGTGCTTATGAAGTATGAACTCCAGTTGAACCTTAATGTGAAATGACATCGCTTACAGTTGCGGAACCAAGAAATTTGATTAAGGGGGACTGGGCAAACATGATGATATCTCATAAGTGGAAGTGTGATAAATATATACATCAATTGTATGTTTCAACAACCTTTTCAATGCTTATACACATGTAGTTAGTATTCATATAGGAAAATCACAATATTATGATCGGAAATGATAGTGAATTGATGACTAGTTGTGGTGTGCATTAAAATATTTGAAGGGATGTTAAAAAAAATCATTGTGTTAGGAGGGGGGGCATGGCCCCTGTTAGCGCTCCTCTGGTTCTGCCACTGATCACTTAGCTGGCATATTATTATTTGTTGATTACAACATAGAGCAGTCAGCAGTGTTATTGCCGATGTGCTTGAGGTTTCGCTAACATTATTTTGAATCAGAATCCAAATGTTTCCATCTGGGAAGATTTGGCATCGAGACCAATAACTGTTTTCGGTGTCTGTTGTTGATTGGGCTGTGAAATCAAAACATGTGCAGGCTGTGCCAAACAACTCGAACTCTCGAAGTACGTTGAGATTCTTATGTGAAAATGAGGTCTGTAAGCTTTAATTTGAGGTCTGTTTAGCTTTAATTTGAGCCCAATTATTCTGCACGTATAAGCTAGACTGACAATTCTTATTCCAAAAATCGAATGGGTTGCAACTTTGCCATTATTATATATAAGTAGGATGATTTCGGCTCATCTTTGCTTCCTGAAAAGATGCATCTCCGCATGTATCTATCTCAAACCACATAACATATGTGGTTTAAGGAAGATATATGCACATCCAAACAAGACATAAATGTAGATTCCTTTGATAAAATCCCACGACACTTCAACACACAAGCGATTTATATCGTTCGTCAGTTCCTCCAACTTACCAATTCATTTGCATACAACCTACCAGTGTCTTTTATGCAACAAAAAATACATTTCGTTTGACAATGAGTATATAAGTTATGCTAATAAGTAATAACTTGCCAGAAATGACAACTACACATATGGTGATCAAAGAACGAAAAAACATTTTTTACAGGAAATCTCTGTATACATATTGTGATCAAACAACTTAAAAACATTTCTGTGTTAGCATTCCAAGAAGTATAAAACATCTGTGTGTAACGTAAACCATTAAATTTGCATATATTTGCATGCAGCTATGAGGAATAAGTAGAGGTGATTCCAAATTTCCAACAAAGCCTAAGCAGAAGACAACAACCATGAAGAAGAACAAATATGGCAGATGCGTTGTTACTTATCAATTATCATCATCCTTAGACAATTTTTACGTGGAAGATTACCTCACTATAGTACTAGTAAAATGGCACTACATTAATCATTATTTATGAAGGATTCAATAAGAAAATTACCTCACTATGCATGTTCACGGCACAATCATAAAACAAATATCAGCATATAAATAACAATAAATTTTTGGTTCTCATTTGTAAGTAGCCACTCAATGCTATCCTATGTTATATGAGTTACAGGACATCCATTTTAAAATTGTAAAACAAAAATAAACATATCTCAATTTTAAACATTATGTTTCTACTAATAAGAATGTATTTAAATTCTAGGAAATTGGTTCATTCAACTTTCTTTCTCACAAGTTCAGTGCTGGAAGGAGCTGAGATGATAACCGGCCTAAGTGCCAAACCATTTTCGTCCTGACGCAACAAACCTGTGAGACCAAGGACTGAGAGGATGAGGTCGGCGGAAGAGGCGAGGTGATGCTAAACAGCGCGAGCGAAGCGCGAGCTGCGACCGGTGAGGGGAAGCGGTCAGTCCAGTACGGTGGAACAATTATTGTGTACGTATATAAAAAATCTAAAAAAAGAATCAGGAGAGGGAGGAAGGGAGGCGGAGGCGGAGGCGGGGGCGGCGGCGGGCGCGAGCGCGACGGAGGCGGCGTCCCGCGTGAGGAGGGGGTCGGGGTCGGGGTCGGGATGGGGAGCGGCCTTTTTTTTTGCTGGAAAGAGAATCCGGAGTCCGGTTCGGTATATATTGGTTTGCGTGGATTCTCGTTAGAAGCTGAGGAAGTGATCAAGAGGCCGGAGAAGGCGGTATCGCGGGGGAGGTGGGGAGGCGCGACGACGGCGCGGGGGAGAAGGGAGAAGGCGAGAGGAGCCCGGGGAAGCTGAGGGCAACGGGAGGAGGCGATTTGGGATTGGAAGCGAGAGGAGGATGAGGAGGGCGTCGCGGGTCAGGCGCCTCACCTAGGCAGAGGGTGGGGGTGTTTTTCGTAAAAAGTCAGGCAGGCGTGTAAACGCAAAAAAGCCACGAAATCAAAATTTTCTCTTCTTCGGCCGAATCATTTCAAGAATACAAGGGTTTAAACGCAAGAAAACTGAACGCGTAGATTGTTCACTAAGATATAGTTGTACCGCAGGTTGATTTCAACTAAAGTGGAGGGCTTTTATGCAAAAGTTCAGCGGCGCGGGGGGTGATCCTAGCCGTCCACGGACGCGATCGGACGGCCGGAACGAGGGGGGTGACGTGGTCAGGCGACGCCGCGTCCAAGCCCGCGCGTTATATGGCGGACCCATCCCTCCAGCTCCGCCAGATCCCCCCCCCCCCCCCCCCCCCCCCCCTGCCGCCTACGCCTCACCAAATGCCAGATCCGCCACCACTTCAACCATCACATGTTCCACCACCTCAGCCACCCCAGATGACACTTCCATCGATCCCAGGCACGAGGTTTCAGCTATTCCCAGGCACGAGATGCAGAGGCAACTGAGGTTTGCATCTCACAAACAGGACAATACGTCTTCCTTGCTTCGTCAGCTACGGCTTGACTTTGTGGTCCAGGCTACACAGGATACACAACCTGATCTGCCCGCGATACTTGCAGCAACGACTCCGACTCTCAGCATTGAGGCAGTCCAGGATCCAATGCCTGGAATCCAGCAACAAGATGCTCAACACCAACATGGATGACCTACAGGGTCTGAATACTGTAGCCATGTTGCAGGATGTACACATCAGACAACAACAGTTCAACGCACCTCCCAACGACTAAGCTAAAGGTATTCTAGAAGGCTCACCTGCTCCTGGCTTTGTTACCCCAGGCCAAATCCAGGGTGCCACATCCAATGTCCCAACTGTGCAGTCTGTAAACCCTGATGTACATTACCCAACTCCTGAGGGGCCATTAAATATTTCCACTCCATATGAGCCCCTACAGACTCAATTCCAACCTCCCCTGCACCAACAAGTTCTTCAAAATCAGGCTCTTCACCGTACACATGTTTCTCCCTCGGCTAGCCCTCCACAGTGTCCTCTGAATGCTCCCTTGGAGTTTACTGTATTCAGCTGCCTCAAATACCAGTTCCAGCACAGAGTGAGCCTCCTCTCCTCCTCAGCCGCTCAGTCCTCCTAGCCGTCAACCCTCACCCAAAACACCTTGCCATGGCGGTCGCTCGCACCCACCCACCCCACCTGCCTCTCCCTTGCACTCCTACATGGCATCTTCTGACACGAGCACGACCGAAATCTGCTCTCCGCAGCCCTATCCACCGCCCCCGACCTGATGCCCCAGCCTCAGACAGGTCTTTGGGACAAGATCCACAACAAGATCAGAATCGTCGCAGAGGTCGCTCGCAGTCTCAGGAACCAGCAGAATCTGATGCCACCTCAGTTGTCAGAGATTCAGAGGGCAGACCCAAGCGCAGGCGTCGCCGCTGGGATGAAGCACCGCCCTCGGTCAGTCTCGGAGAGGTCCAGCTTGCTCCTCAATGGGTGACTCCAGGTGCTGGTCAACTCTTTGCTCACGGAGTTCCTCCAACACCGGTATAGATGTTGATTTCGATCTCCTTTGTCGCTCTAGTGGCGACCCTTTGGGAGAGATACTTCGCTCCCAATCTGGACTGCATCATGGCCAGCCTCCTGGTCCATTCAGCCATGGATTTGCACCCTACACTGTCTTTGGCCCCACCATAAGGGGCTACATAGAAGACCAGGGAGGCAACAACAACTTGTGCTGCTCTCTCCCCTGCTATCGGGGAGCTGGATTTTCATGCTCATCCTCAACCCCAGCACCAGGTACCTGTAGAACGAGAACAAGCTCCGTCTCAAGAACCAGGCGTCTTGGGAGCTCACCCAGCTTTTGCTGGGGAGGGCTCTCAGCAGCGCCACCGTGATCTTCATCAGGCTTCGGCGCCAGCCGTTAAGGCGCCACGGGCGCCATGACGTTCCTATCTTGGAACTGCCGAGGCATGGGCGGCAACCTCGGCAGTCCTAAGATGAAGCATCTGGGCCGCCTCATCACATCAACCAATGCTCAGGTAATCTTTTTCAGATTTTTTAAAGCTCAGTTGCAGGTTCAGTTACCACATCATGGCTCCAGAAGCATTTCGGCAACAGCAATGTACTTCCTCAGCAGGACCTGGAAACACAAGAACTTGCCTCCAACAATTAAGACATTCTGCTGGCGCCTGATCAGACGAGCGCTGGCCACAGGTGAGAGGGCTGCAAGGTATTCTGATAAGATAAACAACAACTGCACGCGCTGTGACATATCTGAAAATGATGCTCATCTTTTTTTCCATTGTACGTTTGCTCGAGCAGTTTGGTTCTCTGCAAACCCATCTCTATGCACCTCTGTCTTACCACAGGAACAAGATGGAGTACAGGAAATATTGAGCCATATACTGAACACCCACACCTCTGATGACCAACTGCAACTAGTCCTGACAACACTATGGTATTTGTGGAAAGCTAGGAATGACCAAAGGTTCAACAATAAGAACTGGACAATTTTTCAGGTGCACAGCTCGGTGGCAGCAGACATTTCTGCAATCCACCTATCCCTCCACCATGATGAAGAGCTCAGACACCCACTGCAAAATGACACCATTCAAGGTACAAACCTTTCAATTGCAGGTGTCGTCAACCAACCACTAAATAGCAGCAGCCGCCTCGGACAAAATGAAGAACAGACCCATTTACACCATGAGGACAACAACCAAGGTATAGAATTTCCAATTGCAGGTACTCGACCAACACCAGTGCTGTCGATACCATCTCCACCTTTTTTCAGGGCACAACACCCACCTCTTCTGGCCGGGATAACAATTTACTCAGATGCTTCCTGTACGCCTGACTCAAGTCATCAGGTGTCTAGGAAAGCAGGACTAGGAGTTTTCATCGTCAACAAGCTTTTGCAATCAACATCCACTATGTATATCAGGGCGGTCGTCCACACAATCACATCGGTGATTATGGCTGAAGCAGCAGGCATAGCTCTGGCGGCATCCATAGCGGCAGCTTTACAAATACAACATCCAACTTTCTTATCAGACAATCAACAATTGGTGACTTTTCTCAATGCAAGTGATCATTCCTCACCACCACATTGGACCATCAAGAATTACTCACAGACTTTTATCAATTGCTTCTCAACTGACAACTGCAAAGTGTACAAGATAGATCGATCCTTCAATACCACAGCTCATGTACTTGCTAGTCAGGCTGCTACCTCTGCTTCTACATTTCAGCAATCCTCAGTTTTCTCTTGTACTAATCTCAGTCACCATGACATGTGCCCCTTGGTAGAGGCACTGAACTCTGTAAATTTGGAGGGAATTTCCCTCTTAGCAGTTTCATGCTGCTCATAATCAAGTTGCCAGTTATCAAAAAAAAAAAAAGCCAGAAACAAAACAGGCATGCGGAGGGACCGTGTTGTGTGCCTAGTCCGCATTATCACATCTCGTCAACGTCCGTCCGTCCGGTACTGCATAGTGAATCACTAACATGCTGCGTCGTACCAACTCTTCAAGGATCTGCGCTCTCTCAAACACACATTAGTCTTGCAACGTTGAATCTTATAGGGACTCATCTATTTTGTATCTTTACCGCTGAGTAACTAATTTATTGGTGTACAACTCATAAATGCTTAGTAGAAATTACACCAACTCTTTTCTCGGAAAGCACGTCCTTCTCAACAATAAAGTAGTTTTAGAAAATTTGAATGTTTTCGATAAAATCTTCAAGCAAGCAAAAAGATATACATATTAAATATTTTGTATATATTTTCATTAAAAAATAGTTTCATGGAATACAACTCAATGCTAGTAGTATGACACTACATTAATTGTTATTTATGAAGAGTTCATCAAGAAAAATACCTAATTACGCATGTTTTGTGACAGAATCATAAAACAATATGGCCACATAAATAACTATCGATTTTTACTTCTCCTTTGTAAGTAGCCACTTATTAACATCCTATTTTATAGGATTTACAGGACATCCATTTATTAATAACACAAAAATAAACTAATCTCGATTTTAAACATTTTGTTTCTACAAATAAGAATGTATTTAAATTCTAGGAAACGTCAATCCAACTTTCTTTCTCACAATTTCAATGATGGGAGAAGATAATAGCCGGCCTAAGTGCCTAATCATATTTGTCTTGATACGCAACAAATCTGTGAGGACCTAGGACAAAGCACCGTGTGTACGGTCAATATTGCCCCGGCCCTCCACCCGCGTTGTATGCCTATTCCGCAATCCGCAGTACCACATCCGTCCAGTAGTGCATAGTGAATCACTAACATCATGCACCATACCAGCTCTCTAAGCATCTGCTAGGCTATCTTAAACCCACACTAGCCTTGCGTCTCACTTTATCTATTTTGTATATTTCGCTCTGAGTCAATAATTTATTGGTATACAACTCATAAGTGATGGGTAAGAATTGCAACAGTTCTTTCCTCGCAAAGCGTGTCTTACTTAACAACAAAGTAGTTTTAAAAAGTTTGGATACTTTACGTAAAATCTTCAAGCAAGCAACGAGATATACATATTTAATCTTTTGACAATATTTTCATTAATAATTAGTTTATTGATATACAACTCGCTACTAGAAATATTGCACTACTTTAATGAATATTTTATGAAGGATTCAACAAGAAAATTACCTCATTATACGTGTTCATGACAGAATCATCAAACAAATATAACCTTACAAAAAACTACAAATTTTAAGTTCAACTTTGTAAGTAACCACTTAATAACACAACATAAAAATAGGCACATCTTGATTTTAAACATTTTGTTTTGAGGAAAATAAGTAGATTTTAATTTCTAGGAAAATTGGTTAATCCAACTTTTTGCACACAAAGAAGAAAATAATTATAACCAACCTAAATGTGTAGCCATTTTTGTCTTTGACATGCAACGCTTAGCGGAAAAAACAGGTGCCACACGGAGTGGACCTGACCCGGCCCTCAACCTTCGGCATGCCCCTCGTGTGCCTCCACTCCACGTCACGACATCTCTTCTAGCCAAAAGCGTTGCGTGAGTCACTTACGTGCAGCCCCATATAAGTGACTTACCTATTTTGTATTTTTCTTCCTGAGTCATTAATTTATTGGTGTACAACTCATGAGTGCCGGTAGAAATTGCAACAAACTTTCCTCGAAAAACGTGTCTTTCTCAATAATAAAATGTTTTTTTTTAAAATTTGGATCCTTTTGATAAAATCTTCAAGAAAGCAAAGAGATATACATATTTAATATTTTGGCTATATTTTCATTAATAATTAGTTTTTTGGTATACAACTGGCTACTAGTAATATGGCACTATATTAATTATTATTTTTGAAGGGTTTAACAAGAAAGTTACCTCACTATGTGTGTTCACAATGGAATCATAAGACAAATATATCTTATAAATAACTACAATTTTTTAGTTCATCTTTGTAAGTAACCACTTAATATCATATAGCATAAAAATAAGCACATCTGGATTTAAGCATTTTGTTTCTAGGAAAATAAGCATATCTAAATTTTAAATCTTAGAAAAAAATGGTTAATTCAACCTTTTTTCTCACAAGTTTTGTTATGAAAGAAGATAATAATAACCACTCTAAACACCTAGCCATTTTTTTGTTCGGCATGCTCCTCGTGTGCCTCTCTTCGCATCACCACATCTTGTCCAGCCAAAAGCGTCACATGAGTCACTGACATTTAGTCTCACATAAGTGACTCGTCTATTTTGTATCTTTCTCTCCGAATCAATAATTTACTGGTCTACAGTTCATGACTGCTAGGTAAAAATTGCAATAGCTCTTTGTTCACAAAGCGTCTCTTTCTCAACAACAAAATAATTTTAGAAAATTTGGATGTTTTGAATAAAATCTTCAAGTA
Organism: Microstegium vimineum; assembly: GCA_022036555.1. Lineage (NCBI taxonomy): Eukaryota > Viridiplantae > Streptophyta > Magnoliopsida > Poales > Poaceae > Microstegium > Microstegium vimineum. The sequence goes on along the minus strand of CM039121.1, from coordinate 41,036,510 downwards.
AGCAAAGAGATATACATATTTAATATTTTGTATATATTTTCATTAATAATTAGTTTATTGGTACACAACTCGCTGCTAGTAATATGGCACTACATTAATTATTATTTTTGAAGGATTTAATAAGAAAATTATCTCACTATGCGTGTTCACGATGGAATCATAAAACAAATATCACTATAAATAGTTATGATTTTTTAGTTCATGTCTGGAAGTAGCCACTTAATGCCCTATAACATAAAAATAAGCATATCTAGATTTTAATTTCTAGGAAAATTGGTAAATCCAAACGTAGATGAGTTCAGTAATGGAAGAATATAATAATAACCAACATAAATGTCTAGTCATTTTTGTCTTTAATGTGCAACACCTAGCGGAAAAACAGTTGTCGCATGGACCGACCTCTTGACCTTCGGCATGCCCCTCGCGTGCCTATGCTCCACGTCACCACATCTCGTCCAGCTAAAAGCACACTCACGTGCAATCCCACATAAGTGACACATCTATTTTGTATATTTCTCTCCGAGTCAATAATTTATTGATGTACAACTCATAAGTGTTAGATAAGAATTACAACAGCTCTTTTCTCGCAAAGCGTGTCTTCCTGTACAACAAAGTAGTTTTAAAAAAATTGGATGCTTTCGATAAAATCTTCAAGCAAGCATAGAGATATACGTATTTAATCTTTTGGCTATATCTTTAATAATAATTAGTTTATTTGTATACAACTCGATACTACTAACATGGCACTACGTTAAATATTATTATAAAGGGTTCAACAAGAAAATTACCTCACTATGTGTGCTCATGACAGTATCATAAAACAAATATCACCTTATAAGTAACTATAATTTTTTAGTTCTTCTTTGTAAGTAGCCACTTAATATGCTATAACATAAAAATAAACAGATCCGGATTTTAAGCATTTTGTTTCTAGAAAAATAAGCAAATCAGAATTTTAATTTCTAGGAAAAATTGGTTAATTCAAACTTTTTCAAAGTTCAGTGATGGGAAAATTAATAATAACCAGCATAAATACCTAGCCGTTTTTTTCTTTTACGCAACACCTAGCTGAAAAACAAGTGCCGCACGGACCAACCTCTCGACCTTGGGTATGCCCCTTGCGTGTCTCTGCTCCACGTCACCACGTCTTGTCCTGCCATAAGAGTTATGTGAGTCACCGACATGGAGCATCACACAAGTGACTCATCTATTTTGTATATTTATCTCTGAGTCAATAATTTATTAATGTACAACTCATGAGTGATGGATAGGAATTGTAACAACATTTTTCTCATCAAGCGTGTCTTTCTTAACAACAAAGTAGGTTTAAAATTTTTGTATGCTTTCAATAAAATCTTCAAGCAAGAAAAGATTTATAGATATTTAATCTATTGGCTATATTTCAATTAATAATTAGTTTATTTATATACAACCCGATATTAGTAATATGGCACGACGCAAATTATTATATATAAAGGGTTCAATAAGAAAATTACCTCACTATGCGTGTTCATGATGGAATCATAAAACAAATATCATCTTATAAATAACTACAATTTTTTTAGTTCATCTTTGTAAGTAGCCACTTAATACCATATAACATAAAAATAAGCACATTTGGATTAAGCATTTTGTTTCTAGGAAAATAAGCACATCTTAATTTTAATTCATAGAAAAGTTGTTTAATCCAACCTTTTTTCTCACAAGTTATGCTACGAAAGAAGATAATAATAACCACTCTAAATACCTAGCCTTTTTTTGTGTTTGACGTTCAACGCCTAGCAGAAAAACAGGTGTCGCGCAGACTTGGCCCTCGTCCCTCGACCTTCAGCATGCCCCTTGCGTCACTGCATCTAGTCCAGCTAAAAACACCGCGTTAGTCACTGACATCAAGCCCCATATAAGTGACTCATCTATTTTGTATCTTTCTCTTCAAGTTAATAATTTATTGGTGTACAACTCATTACTCCAGTGTAAAAATTGCAACAACTCTTTGCTCGTAGAGGGTGTCTTTCTCAATAACAAAATAGTTTTAGAAAATTTGGATGCTTTGAATAAAATCTTCAAGTAAGCAAAGAAATATACATATTTAATCTTTTGGATATATTTTCATTAATATTTAGTTTATTGGTATACAACTCGCTACTAGTAATATGACACTACATTAATTATTATTTATGAAGGATTTAACAAGAAAAATTATCTCACTATGCGTGTTCACGATGGAATCATAAAACAAATATCACCTTATAAATAGTTATAAATTTTTAGTTCATGTTTGTAAGTAGCCACTTAATACCCTATAACATAAAAATAAGCAGATCTGGATTTTAATTTCTAGGAAATTTGGTAAATCTAAACCTTTTTCAGTGTTGTAAGAATATAATAATAACCGGCATAAATGTCTAGCTATTTTTGTCTTTTATGTGCAACACCTAGGGGAAAAACAGGTGCCCCACAGACCGGCCTCTTGACCTTCGGCATGCCCCTCGCGTGCCTCTGCTCCACATCACTGCATCTCGTCTAGTCAAAAGCGTCGCGTGAGTCATTGACATGCAACCCCACCTAAGTGACTCCTCTATTTTGTATATTTTTCTTTGAGTCAATAATTTATTGGTGTATAACTCATAATTGTTGAGAAGGAATTGCAAGAGCTCTTTCCTTGCAAAGTGTGTCTTTCTCTACAACAAAGTAGTTTTAAAAAATTTGGATGTTCTCATTAAAATCTTCAAGCAAGCAAAGAGATATACATATTTAATATTTTGGATATACTTTCATTAATAATTAGTTTATTGGTATATAACTCGCTACTAGTAATATGGCACTACAATAATTATTATTTTATGAAGGGTTCAACAAGAAATTTACCACACTATGTGTGTTCATGATGGAATCATAAAACAAATATCACCTTATAAATAATTATAAATTTTTAGTCAATCTTTGTAAGTAGCCACTTAATACCATCTAACATAATAAGAAGAAGATCTGGATTTTAGACATTTTGTTTCTAGAAAAATAAGCAGATCTGGATTTTAATTTTTAGGAAAATTGGTTAATACAACTTTTTTTCTCACAACTTCAGTGATGGAAGAAGATACTAATAACTTGTCTAAATGCTTAGCCATTTTTGTCTTTGATTGAGGTGCAACGCCTAGCGGAAAAAGAGGTGCAGCGAAGACCGGACCGGACCCGACCCAGGCCCTCGACCTTTGGCATGGCCCACGCGTGTCTTTGCTCCGCATCATCACATCTCGTCCAGCCAAAAGTGTTGCATGAGTCACTGACGTGCAGCACCACGTAAGTGACTCATTTATTTTGTATTTTGTCTCTGAGTCAATAGTTTATTGGTGTACAACTCATTTATAGTAGATAGAAATTGTATCAGCTCTTTCCTCGCAAAGCGTGTTTTCTCAACAACAAAGTAGTTTTAGAAAAATTATATCCTTTTGACAAAATCTTCAAGCAAGCAAAGAGATATATATATTTAATCTTTTGGTCCTATTTTCATTAATAATAATTAGTTTATTGGTGTACAACTTGCTACTACATTAATTACTATTTATGAAGGGTTCAACAAGAAAATTACTTCACTATGTGTGTTCATGATGAAATCATAAAATAAATATTACCTTATAAATAACTATAGACTTTTAGTTCATGTTTGTAAGTAGTCATTTAATACCCTATAACATAAAAATAATAAGATCTAGATTTTAAACATTTTATTCATATGAAAATGAGCATATCTGGATTTTAATTTGTAGGAAATTTGGTTAATCCATACTTTTTCTGACAAGTTTAGTGATGGAAGAATATAATAATTACCAGCATAAATGCCTAGCTATTTTTGTCTTTTACGTGCAACACCTAGTGGAAAAACAGGTGCCGCGCGGACTGGCCTCTCAATCTTCGACATGCCCCTCACGTGCCTCTTTTCCACGCCACCATCGCATCTTATCTAGCCAAAAGCGTCTTGTGAGTCATTGACGTCTGGTCCCACAAAAGTGACTCATCTGTTTTATATATTTTTTCTCCGAACCAATAATTTTATTGGAGTACATCTCATGAGTGCTGGGTAGGAATTGCAACAGTTCTTTTCTCACAAAGCTTGTCTTTCTCAACAACTAAGTAGTTTTAAAAAAATTGAATACTTTCGATAAAATCTTGAAGCAAGCAAAGAGGTATACATATTTAATCTTTTGGTTATATTTTCATTAATAATTAGTTTATTTTGTATACAATTTGCTACTAGTAACATGGCACTACGTTAATTATTATATATAGGTTCAACCAGAAAATTACCTCATTATACGTGTTTATGACCTAATCATAAAACAAATATTACCTTACAAATAATTACAATTTTTTAGTTCATCTTTGTAACTAGCCACTTAGTATAACATAAAATAAGCAGATCTGGATTTTAAATATTTTGTTTCTAGAAAAATAAGCATATCTAGATTTAGTTTTTAAGAAAATTGGTTAATCCACCTTTTTCTCACAAATTCAATGATGGAAGAAGATAATAATTACCAGCATAAATGTCTAGCCATTTTTGTCTTTGACGTACAACACCTAGCGAAACATGTCTCGCGTGGATTGAACCGGACTCGCCCCTCGACCTTCGGCATGCCCCTCGTGTGCCTCTGCTCCGCGTCATCGCATTATGTCCTGCCAAAAGCGCCCACGTGCAGCCCCACATAAGTGACTCATCTATTTTGTATCTTTCTCTCCGAGTTAATAATTTATTGGTGTATAGCTCTTGAGTGCTGGGAAAGAATTGCAACAGCTCTTTGTTCGCAACAGTTCTTCCTTGCAAAGAATGTCTTTCTTAACAACAAAGTAGTTTGAGAAAATTTGGATGCTTTCGATAAAATCTTTAAGCAAGCAAAGAGAGATACATATTTAATCTTTAGGCTATATTTTTTATTAATAATTAGTTTATTGGTATACAGCTCACTACTAGTAATATGACGCTACATTAATTATTATTTATACAGGGTTCAACAAGAATATTACCTCACCATGCGTGTTCATGACAGAATCATAAAACTAATATCACCTTATAAATGAATACACATTTTTAGTTGATCTTTATAAGTAGCCACTTAATATCATATGGCATAAAATAAGCACATATGGATTTTAAACATTTTGTTTCTAGAAAAATAAATCTGGATTTTAATTTCTAGAAATAATAGTTAATCCAATCTTTGTTCCTCACAAGTTCGGTGATGGAAGAAAATAATATTAACCAGTCTAAATGCCTAGCCATTTTTGTCTTTGATGTGCGATGCCTGGCGGATAATTAGGTGTCGCGCGGACCAGACCTGACTCGGTCCTCGACCTTGGGCATGCCCCTCGCGTGCCTATGCTCCGCGTTACCACATTTTGTCCAGCCAAAAGCACTTGATTAATCCACCTTTTTTCTCACAAGTTCAGTGATTGAAGAAGATAATAATTACCAACATAAATGTCTAGTTATTTTTGTCTTTGACGTATAACGCCTAGCGAAACATGTGTCGCGTGGACTGAACCCGACTCGCCCCTCGACCTTTGGCATGCCTTTCGTGTGCCTTTGCTCCGCGTCACCGCATCATGTCCAGCCAAAAGCGCCGCGTGAGTCATTGACGTGCAGCCCCACATGAGTGACTCATCTATTTTGTATTTTTCTCTTTGAGTTAATAATTTATTGGTGTATAACTTTTGAGTGCTGGGTAAGAATTGCAATTTGCAACAGCTGTTTGCTCGCAGCTTCTCTTCCTCGAAAAACATGTGTTTCTTAACAACAAAGTAGTTTTAGAAAATTTGGATGCTTTCGATAAAATCTTTAAGCAAGCAAAGAGAGATACATATTTAATCTTTAGGCTATAATTTTCATTAATAATTAGTTTATTGGTATACAACTCACTACTAGTAATATGACGCTACATTAATTATTATTTATAAAGGGTTCAACAAGAATATTACCTCGCCATGCGTGTTCATGACATAATCATAAAACTAATATCACCTCATAAATAAATACAAATTTTTAGTTGATCTTTATAAGTAGCCACTTAATACCATATGACATAAAATAAGCACATATGGATTTTAAACATTTTGTTTCTAGAAAAATAAATCTAGATTTTAATTTCTAGAAATAATAGTTAATCCAAGTTTCTCACAAATTCGGTGATGGAAGAAAATAATAATAACCGGTCTAAATGCCTAGCCATTTTTGTCTTTAATGTGCGATGCCTGACAGAAAATTAGGTGTCGCGCGGACCAGACCTAACTCGGACGTCGACCTTTGGCATGCCCCTCACGTGCCTCTACTCCGCGTTACCACATCTTGTCCAGCCAAAAGCACCGAGTGAGAGTGAGTCACTGACATGCAACCGCACACAAGTGACTTATCTATTTTGTATCTTTCTCTCCGAGCTAATAATTTATTGGTGTACAACTCATGAGTGTTGGGTAGGAATTGCAAAAGTTCTTTCCTCGCAAAGCGTGTCCTTCTCAACAACAAAGTAGTTTTAGAAATTTTGGATGCTTTCAATAAAATCTTCAAGCAAGCAAAGTGATATACATATTTAATCTTTTGGCTATATTTTATTAATAATTAGTTTTTTTGTTATACAACTCGCTACTAGAATATGACACTACATTAATTATTATTTATGAAGGGTTTCAACAAGAAAATTATCACTGCGTATGTTCATGACAGAATCATAAAATAAATATCACCTTATAGTTAGGTGTACTTTTTCTAGTTCTTCGTAAGTAGCCAGTTAATACCAGATAACACAAAAATAAGCAGATTTAGATTTTAAATATTTTGTTTCTACATGTATGAATGTACTTATATTCTATGAAAATTGGTTAATCTAACTTTTTTCCCACAAGTTCAGGGATGTTAGAAAATAATAAAAAAGCCTAAATGGCTAATCATTTTTTTTTCTCTGAGTGCAATGCCTATCAGAAAAACAGGTGCAGCGCGGACCGGACCGGATCTGACCCGGGACCTCGGACTTGGGCATGCCCCTCGCGTGCCTCTGCACCGCGTCAGCACGTCTCGTCCGGCCAAAAGTACTAGGTGAGTCACTGACGTGCGGCCCCACGCGAGCCCTCCTGGCATCCCCTTCTCTCTCCCTAGCACGCGCCGCACCAGGCTGGCTTCTCCAGTCACGCACCGCACTGTCCTTTCCCTTCCGTTTCCTCCGGGCGCCTGGACCTGCGCTGCGCGGCCGCTCGGCTGCGCTCCCGTCCGAATCGCCCCCCTTCCTTAACCCCAGCGTCGCTTTGCTCGTGCAGTTCTCTCTCTCGCCGTTCTCGCTCCAAAGCCCCACCCCGCTCCCCTCACGCTCCCCACCCACCTCCTCCTCTCGACTCGAGGCCATGCCGAGCGCCCTCAACCTGGCCTGAGCGCGAGCGAACCCGATCCCCATTCCGTCATGGATCGGCCGCCGCATCTCGTCATCGACCTCAACGAGGCCCCGTCGCCGCCGCCGAGCGACACCCCGCCGGCGCAGGCCCCGTCGCCGCCGCCGGAGTTGGCTCCGCCGGTCCAAGCCCCGCTGCCGCTGCCGCCGCCGCCGCAGCTTCCTCCTCTGCTGCCGCTGCAGCTGCCCCTGGGTGCGCCCAACCAACAGGTGCTGCTCCAGCAGGAGGCGCAGGCGCTCGAGGTGGTGCTTCGGGTCCACCGCCCCGTTGAGCTGAGGAATACTCCTTTTGGGCCCATAGGGAGCGTGCCCGCCGCCTTGCTCCCTGGTCTGGGCCTGCCGCTGCTCCCAGTCCCACTGCAGGTGCAGCCGTCGGTGCCTCACCCGGGGGAGGCGGGTTGGGGCAACCCGCCGGCTCCCTGTTCGTCCTGCGGCCACCCGGAGATTCTGGGCGGAACCTTGGTCTGCGACGCCTGTGACAGGGGGTTCCATCCCAACTGCGTCCGCGTCTGGCCGCCTCTCCTGCCCCCGCCCCCGCCACCCGGCCCCCCTGGCGCGCGCCGGCCCCGCTCCGCGGCCAACGAGGACTGGATCTGCCCTGAGTGCGAGAGGCGTGGCGCTCGCTCCACCCGCTGGAAGCTGGGTGCAGTTCAGCTTGACATCAACGCTGCTCCGCCTGAGGACCCCGTCCCAGTCATGCCCGACGACATGCGCAGGCAGTTACTTGAGCTCTTTTTAATTGTTATTCTTATTGATTATGTTGATACTATATGCTTGGCCTCGAATTCGTTAGTCTTAGATAGAGGCTATGAGTCTGAGTTAACCTGCTGCTTGCAAAACGCTGGTACTATGCAATCGGTGATGGCAAGACTGATGAACAGCAGAACAGGGGATAATGCGTTGAACCTTGTTATTAATTATTCTGTTTGACTCTGTTTGTTTTAATGCTTGCTATTGTTATAGTCTTACAGAGTTACCGCTAGTTTGTTAGTTGCTGTGCTACAGTTTTGTTAACGGTATGTTACCTTAGATTTTTTTTTCACTGCTCTATTCTAACTGTATTGCATTATTATAGCATTGTATTTTCCTTCTGGCGTAGGATGTTTCTTGTATTTGTGTGTACCCTTTCTTGCATATTAGGCCTTTTGGGCACCACAACACCGCGCTGCGTAATCAAACATAGACAATATAGGTTGCTTTCGTCTATGCAGCACTGGTACGAGTATCAGTATTGGTCGGATACGGATAGGCAGATACGGTATTTTTCTAACAAAAACGATACGCGGATACATTTAACTATTTTTAATAAATAATTAATAAGGCATATTAATATTCTAAAAGCAGTAACACACTAGCAGGAACTTGCAATTCCTTGCATTCTTGCAATTGTGCTGTTCTGCCAACTGCCCAGCCTATCCATCCAATTCTCAAAGTCCTAACTTCCAAAATCCAAATGAGAACATATAAAATTTATAAGCGTTTAGTGCAGAAGTAGGGTTTGTCAAATCAAGGGATGAGGCTTTAGGCTTGGAGGACATGGGTAAATCACTGATCCAATTCCTTTCCCCTTTCAACTATAGTTCCAGACAACACTAATTTGACACTGCGTTGAAGCAAAGAGTCTGTAGATGATTTGACATGGGGATCGGGCAGGAATAGGCTAAAAAGACAAGAGGAAACAGTGAAGAAATCACCGGTTCACCACCAACTCGTCATCGGATTGCCGTCGATTTATAGCTGGCATCAAATGGGCGGTGTGCGCCTTGCGGGTGGCAGGTGTCACCGCAGTTGCTGCCTGTGATTGATCTCCTTATGCGCAGGGACATGCAGACGGCTGGCCAGGCGAGTAGGAAGTTGGACAGGCTGGTGGCGTGTGTCGCAGCAGCTGCTCCCTTCTCAAGTATGCCACCGGCGTTGGATCTCCTTGCAGGCAGGGAGAGCAGATGGCATGATGTCGGGTGGCGGTGGCGGAGGCGTGCGTGTTCGTCGTAGCCTCGCTTGCTACCTGGCTCGAGGCTTGTGGTGCGCATGTGAGCCTGAGGGTTATAGTGGGCCTACTCAACTCGGCCGTATCAGCAAAACAAGTCAATACATCGCCATCCACGTGTCTAAAATTCTGTTATTTATTTATTTTCGACTATATACTCCAGGGGGACATGTCCGTGCCATATCCCACGCATGTCCCTATCAGATATGTATCAGATACGCGATACGGGGTGACCTGACATATCCATGCAATAGAGGCTTTTGTCGAAAATTTATAAGTTAGCCACCACATGTCTTTGACATGTTTATGTGAGTCCCATTGTGAATATAGGGCCTAAAATTGCAGCCGGAGGTCGAAGAGAAAATCATTTGGAAATGGAATCAGCTTATATTGCACAGTACAAAACAAACTCCATTGGGAAGGCGCATGCGAAAAATAAATGCAAACCCCTCGCCTGGATCCTCATCCAGAACAAGATACTCACGACAACTAATCTTTAGCTTCGAGGCTGGCCACATCACCATGCTTTGTGCACTATGCAATAGCCCATTGAAGACCAGCTAGCACCTATGCTTGGCCTACCCCTTTGCCCAGGTGGTCTGGAGCCTTGTTACATCTTGGGAGCACTTTGCCACTCTTGATGTGGCATAGCATGAAAACTTCAACACCCTAGCAGACTGGTGGGAACATTCCCTCCGCTCGATCCCCAAAGATCGCAAGCGAACTTTCAATGGCCTTGCTATCTACACAATGTGGAACCTTTGGAAAGAGCAAAACCGCGGGATTTTCGAGAATACTCATGCCACGACCCTCCATGTCGCGGGAAGGATCAAAGAAAGCAAGGAAATCTACAAAAGGGCACACTGTATGCAAAATCAATAGGGACTATTCAATGGCCTTGCTATCTACACAATGTGGAACCTTTGGAAAGAGCGAAACCGCGGGATTTTCGAGAATACTCATGCCACAACCCTCCATGTCGCGGGAAGGATCAAAGAAAGCAAGGAGATCTACAAAAGGGCACACTGTATGCAAAATCATTAGGGACTAAGTTTAGTTTTTTATTGCCAGGGCTCCCTCATTGGTTTGAGCATGCTTGTTTGGATCTATTCCCTTGTATATAAAACTCTTCCTCTTAATTGATAGGCGGGGTACTCTTTACTCACCCTGGTTCATTCCTCTCTTGGCTGGGGCATCGCCTCAATCTCGAGGTTATATTGCCTAGTTGAACTTCATTGGTGGCTTGAGCTCTTGTGCATCATTCGCCGCCTCGTGTCACCATCTTGCATCCATCACTACCGTGCATTGGAAGCACCAAAACACTCTCTTCAACTGTCACCACAAACAAGAACCTCCACTACAAGTTGCAAGGAGCACGTGAATATCCCTTGTAGGTTTTATTATTGGGCGCCGACTCCTAGGCTACTGCATCATATGCACTCTGCCCCTCCTATGATTTGCCCTTGATTTCAAGAGTCCATAATTGGATCCTCTTTCAATGATGCTAATTTGCGGTGTGCATTTTTTAGCTTATTATATTCCGTGTTTGCAAAAATCTCACTTAAGTCTCTTGCAAGTTCCCTTGGCTCATGGTTTTAGTGGAGCTATGGTTGTGCCAAACAATGAGACATTTTCCCTAGTTGTGTACATAACCATTATTCACACTCTTATGCTCGTCGCCTCTCAGTGGAAGCAAGGAATGCCTTTCTCAGTGATGAGATTCATAAGGGTCTTCATGCAATAATTGTAACCCTCCATGACTCTTTCTATAGGCTGGTGTACTGCCTATTGAAGGATTGTCATTGTCTTCAGCGCTTCATTGGCATTGTGTTCTCTTGTGTGATCTATTTTATACGAAGGATCCTCATGATTGCCAAGTTGGTGGAAAGTTGGTCTTGGAAGAATCTAGGGTACCCTTTCTTTTGATATATGGACCACTCCTCTATTGGTCATGATTGGGTGAGCTGATTAGATATCTGTTCTCCATGTTTTGATATTGTTCTACCATGGAGACACTTGGTGTTGTAGCTTCTTCTTGAACTGAACTGTCCTTTGAAGGTAGCTATCATCGTTTACGATAACGTCAATGCTATTTACATGTCCGCTAACCTAATCACAATCTTATCGAGATAGAACCCTACATTTAGCGCAACAAGATTTCTTTTGTTTGACATGTTCTTATGTTGTCTCAATCCATTGATATCTTCTCTGGATGACAACGATTGTCACTCTCGAATCCTACGTCAACCACTTTGTTGACGTTGCCGATGCAAATGCATGCCATAACAATCAGTATGTAGATGCTGTGATGTGGTTGCACGTAAGAGTTAATGTATCCCTACATAGTTAAACATGCCTTAATTTCTCGGAGATCAAGATCTCTTGGTATCGTAATATGCCTAATATATCTCCCGAGTATAAAGTTATTTATGTGATTGTACCTAGCTTTACACTACATGGGAGCTCAAAGAAATGCAACATCATGTTGGCTTCACTATATTGGAGATCAAAGAATCGTGTTGGCTTCACTATAAGGGAGATCAAAGAAATGCAACATGTGCTGGCTTTCCGCGAACTTCAATTAGCTGTCTTTGCATCTATTGCAACCCCTGTGTGATTTGCTTGTTGCAAACATCATCTTATTTATTTGTTTTAATTGTGGTGAAGCCAGCGCGCAAGTGACTAAAGCTTGTTTATATGTTTGAGCATAACTCATGTTCATATGTAAATCGAGGATTCTGAATCTTGATGTCTCTATGCATTAGTCTTGAGATGAATATCTCTGTTTGAACACTTGGACTACTTGTTATAGCTTCTTTTAGCCTTGCATGTCAAAACTTGGAGGTCAACTTAATAATCCACCATGGTTGAAGTCTGTTTGAGTCTAGCTAAGTTCCTAAGGGGGGTCAAATCTCCGAGCCACCTTGAAGCCGCCCATAAACCACCGTGTGTTCCTTCGCCTTGTTGATTGTTGTGCTACCCCACATGGTAGGCGACCCTAACACTTAGACATTGATCTGACTAGACGTGGCAGCCCGCCCCTCGCCGGTGGAGTTTGGCAAGATACAAATTCTGCTACTTCTCTTGCGTGCCTCCTCATCCTATTGACCTCCATGGCAATAGGGATGCAAGTGGACGTGCCTCATTGAGAGATCTAACATTGATGAATTGGCAGCAATCCACCTTTAAGGGCATAAATGTTAATTAACGACCTTCCTAAAAAAATCCGACCACACGGGGGAACGCCCCTATACATTGCAATAAGAAGTTGTAGTAGAATTCAAATGCAGGCCGACAAAGGGAGACCCCGAACACACTGCTCTAACCGGTACAACTCAAGAGAAGCTGGTATGACCTACTTCTCTCTCACGGGTAAAAAAGAGTTTTCATCCGTGCCGTGTGTTGTAGACAAATCCACTTTTCGTGGTGTGACACAAAACAAAATTGATGAATGTGGTGTGTTGTATACCAAACCACACTTTCGAGAGTTCTAGATACAAATTTCCGTATTTAGTCTACAACTATTAGGTGTTGCTAACGATATGGCATATGCAACTGAGAAGACCTTGTTGCCTTCCTCCGTTGTATCCTTAGAAAAAATATTTCTATTTGGGTCAATTTGAATCCATTAAGTCGTCTTTGCCATCATAGTATGGACATTCGAGCTTATAGTAGTAAGTAACAATGTCAACTTCTATAACAACTAAATTAGGGATGGATGAAGTCGTAAAATGTGTCATGTCGAGCCTTAGCTAATGTGGCCCAAAGTTGAAGCCCCTTTGTTATTGCCACAAAGTGGTAGTTATTGTGCCAACGTAAGCTTGTAGTGAGATACGTTTGGTGTATTTGCAATCAAAGGCTAGGATTATGACCTATGCTATGGGGATCATTGTGAGCACATTTGATGATACTGACGATGATCTTTGTGACTATAGTAGGTCACCCCATTTTGGTCAAGGGACCATCAATCTTTCTCCTAACTCTCCATGCATCAAACAATTCTAATGAATCTCGAGAGATAGCTATCCGTTCCTTTTGGACTTAAGGTAAGCCTTTTATAGAACAATCATGGCCTTTATGCCATTATTCTCCACCTCTACACTAGAGGCCATGTGGTTCACCGGCACTCTAGTGTGACTAAGCAGTAAAGAACCATCTAGACATTTGAAACGCCCAGTATGGAAACTAATTAGGAAACTGGTTGTGCTTGTGTCTTTCTTTTGACGGAGTCTCCCATGTTACTTTATGACGTTGAACCTTTTTCCCCAAGGTTGCTCAATAATTATTGTTTGTAGACATTGGAAACATTAATCTATTTGTAAGATAAAACCTTTGGAGCTGTCATGGTTTGAGCCATGCAAGGTCCACAAGAAGGCAATAATTATAGAGCCCCTTCAGCCGTTAAGTTCCTTTCCATTCAGGGGTGGATCTAGCACCGCGTCAGCCGGGGCTCAAGTCCCCCTACTGCCGCTGGAAGTATAGAGCCCCTCCTAAGCCCCCTACAGGTTTGTATAATAATATAATCTTAGGGGGAGCTAAATGTAGAAAATGAGGATGGATCTGCCACTGTTACCTTTCTGGTCATAGTTCCACTTCCATCCTCTATTTGCTCCCATATTAGTTAACAAGGGCAATTGTGTCTCCTGCAAAGGAACTTAGATGCCTAGTTGCCTACTTTCCATTTCATGATTTTTACTAAATAAATAGTGTCACTTGAATAATATACATGTGAGTAGTTTTTTTTATTCATATAGTATATTGGGAAATTATTTATCATTTTACAATACACCAGTGCGGTACACCTGATCATTTTCATTTTACAATACACCGGAATGGTAGACTCGATTACTGGAATGGCCCAGTGCTGAATGTTCTGTTCTAAGCAAAACACAATAAGCCATGGGAATGGAACTAACAAGTACGCACAAACACTTTGTGTTATAGCTGAATCAAAACCAAGTGGGTAGCCGCTCAAAATATGGTACAAAAACACTTACTGTTTACAGTTTCGGTATTTTAAACTGTCAGTTAGGTTGTACAGAAAACTGTTATTTTTATTTCTTGATTGTCTTTTTCTGTAAACACAAATGTGTCTTGAAACTTTAAAATCTATTCATGCCTGAATTTTGCCGTTCTGCATTCTGGTTTTGGAAGGTCCCAAGCCTTGCAGTTAGTTCCATTCTCATGGTATTTGCATGAGTTGGAATTTGGTGGGATCAAGTACCTCCTTTGTGCTTACCCATAGACGCGCCGGCATGCCACTTAATTTAGGCCACACAGATAGGTCCCACATTTCACCTTTTCTAATATGCATGTTGCTGAGTGATGGATCCTTCTGCCTATTCCGTTTCTATTTTAATTTTATCAACATCAAAGAATACCATCCATTATTGTGTTGATTGAATAATATTCACATGTTAGAACAATGGCATGCATGTATTATTATCACTCATTGGTTCTAAGACAGAAATATTGTTTTTTCTTGTTTCAATATCAACATTAGTGCTGTTAGCCCTTAGACATGTGCTTTTGATGTAAATTTTTACATCTTATTTGGGTCCTTAGGGAAAGACACAGCTCAGTTCTGTTGCACAGAAAGAACTTTAATAAGGTGTCATTGTGACATGATTGTTCAACTAGGTGTTCTCAGTTCACATCAAAATTGTTCTAAAGGTGTCCATACACCCAGTTTGTTCAATCAGGTCCTTATAATTATTTCTTGCACACAACCAGGCCTCATCGAATGAAAAAAACTTGACCAGGCAGAGATTTCCCCACTGATTTTGTTCTAAATAGGTTTGTGCCAGCCTTCGAACCTGGACTGGTGATGGGGGTTTCATGGACCCCCAGACTTCAATGGTCTAACCATTGTAACTCTGGAGATTTGGAGGGTCTCATCAGATATACCTGCTTGATGGGTGACGTGGAATTTGCCTTATTTAATTAAGGCGTTTTTTCTTGCTTTATACTGAGCTGGTAGACTGAGTCTATACACCGGCTTTCCCCTCTATATATATACCCTATGCCCTCCCTCCTTGATAGAAATAAAACCTAAGGATTACACAGAACCCCTAACTATTCTGCCCTCTCCGCTCCTGCTCCTAATCTGCGCCGCAATCCTGCTTCGGACCAGGAAAGTTGTAGATCTGCAAATCGGTGCATCTTGAGGTATAGATCTAAGCATAATTTTGTTTTCTGATCAGATCTGGGGTGTGAGCACAGTCACCAGAAACGGGATTGATCTGTGTTCGTCGTCGTGGGAATATCCGATATCGCCCCTGTTCTGGGAACGCAGGAACAATCTCGTCCCCGCCTACACAAGTAGGGCACTGCGTTTCTTGATCCCAGTT
The DNA here is from genome assembly GCA_022036555.1 of Microstegium vimineum. NCBI lineage: Eukaryota > Viridiplantae > Streptophyta > Magnoliopsida > Poales > Poaceae > Microstegium > Microstegium vimineum. The sequence goes on along the minus strand of CM039121.1, from coordinate 41,020,743 downwards.
ACTCAGCCCCATCGACGCGGGGACACTGATTATGGGCAAGGGTGGGGAACATGGGGGCTGTAGTTTGCGATGCGCATTTTAGGGTTCAAACTAAATTCAGAGTATCTGTGTGAGGTGTTTAAACTTGCATCATATCACCGGTGTTACAGCATTACTAAGATTTCTTGCGAGAGCTTTCTGTGGATCTGATCCATGTAAAAAGTTCAATTAGTTGCCTTCTCTGCTTGTTTTAGTGGGTAGATCTTGCCAACAGTGGGGGTTCTATAAAGAGATGAATGTAAAGTGGGGGCTTTAGTGTTTCTAGAAGACTACCTATTTATAGTGGCCTATCTGCATATCCAACACCAATTCCCCACAGTTAGTAATTATTTGCAGCCTAGTGGCGATGACAACCATACCATCATCACTGTTAGTTGCTAACTTCTTAAAGGCTAGGCTGAGAGTTGACACAAATAACTTGGTACTGGAATGTAATGGATAGTTTCTTCAAGTTCAGAGACATGACCTTTGTTTTCCTAATATTTAACTATAGTGCACATCTTGTCCCTATTTTTGTTGTTGTTCAAGTGTCCAGACAGAAAAAGTTGAAACAAATTAATATCCAGAACTGGAAGTCTCTCATTCACTACAGTAGCTTTTATCATCATCATTATTATTATAGAGCACTCCTTGTCATTGCTATGCTAGCTGTTTTTTCTTGTCAGTCCGGTTTGTGCTATGATCATCGTTGACTTGAAACATCCATTCAAAGAAGGCACTTTTTATTTCCTGATATTCCATTTTCTATCTTGGGCTGTAACTTGTTTAAACTTTAGGTCCTCTTTCTTACCAAACTAGCAATTATGTCTTTGGCTACTCTGACAGTAACAATGCTCGTGAACTCGGTAGAAGCTTTCTGCTAAGTGCTAGCCTTATCATACAGACACTATTATCATGAGGTGGTTAATATGTTCTTGTGACTTCCGCAGGCAAAATATCTCTGATGGACCTCAGTTGACAGTTGCCAACTTGCCACATTTTGAGGGGGTTCATTTGCAGAATACTACTCTTTATGGTAAGTATAACAGATTAATCATTTACTTTTATTTGATGCAAGTGAGATTTGTTGTTTGTTAGCTTTGTAGACAGCTATATCTATCTCTGTTTATTAAAGAGGCTTTTAGACAGGGATTTGTATTGCTGACTCTCAAGCTTAAATCCTTTCAGTGATTATGTTCAGTTTTTTTTTTGATGAATTCAGGAGGGGTTACCCCCTACTGTCAATTCAGTGAGTATGTTCAGTGCCTAGCCATTGTGCGCTCACTTCTGTATGGTTTCTGGCTTCCAAAACATTTGGCGTCTAACTTAAGTGAACTGCATGGTTTTCAGTTGCATATAAACATATGGTTTCAAATGTGAATATTGGTGCAACTTGTACTAATTACACTTATTGTTGTTGTTGTAGATGGAGTGCAGTTTATGCCAGCATTTGATCTTGCCCAGTGTCTTGGCATGAGACAAAATTTTACTTCCATGGACAGAGATTTAAATGCTGATGGAAACGTACCGCAAAGGTCAGTTCATTTACGCAGAAGAAGAGATCTTCCACAAACATCAACATTACCCAAGGTTGTTGAGAACCATGAGTTAGGAAGTGCTGGCATTTCTATGGGTCCATCATTTTTTAACAACACAATCGAACAAAGTCCTAGTGAAAACAGAAGTTCCTTAAAGCCTCCAAAATTTCTTATGGAGAACAGTAATCATCAGCCACACCATCATACAGTAAGTATTTTGCTTTGTCCATTTGAGATTCTGCTTCACCATTCAATGCACATTTTATATGTCACTGTTATTGACAGTACAACTTTTTTTAGTCCCAGAATGAAGTGTATTTCTTTTGATACTGATTTGAACTACATGCATTTGTTGTGGTGAAACTCTAGGTTGCCCTACCTGTTCAATGTAGTGATTTTTTCATTACCAGCTTGGGAGAAATTGATAATCGGACAAGTTACCATAATTCCTACCAGATATGGCCGGTTGGGTTTACATCTTACTGGCATGATAGAGTTACTGGTTCACTGTTTGAGTGTGAAGTGATTGATGGAGGGAATTTTGGACCATTGTTTAAGATGAGAAGGTTACCGTGTTCAGCGTTCCAACTTCCGGATGCATCAACCACAGTGTGCCCAAATGTTGCTACAAAGGCTGATACAATAGAAATAAGGGAAGGTAGTGGTTCGATTGAAGATACTGCCAATGATGCTGATGATAATATTTCTATGCTCTTATCAGATTTCTCTGAGACGAATCAAGATTTCTTATCATGTCTCGGTAATGATATGGAGGGTAAAGAGAGTTTAGGGTGCAGTAATGTACAAACTTCGAATATGACAGTGCCAGCTGTACTGTCAGATCCTGGGTCTTTCAGTTGGGCACCGACTAATGATGCAAATATGTATGACAAAATTGGTGACTTCAGTTATGAAGGAACAACACCTTCCTCAGTCTGGAGGATGGTCTGTTGTGCTATGATGGAAGCTTGTGAAAAAATGTACAAGGAGCATGGCCATTTGGTATTATTCTGCACTCACAGTAGTGAAAAATCTTCATTTGACTATGAAAGCGGACAGCAGCCCACTGATAGTCCTTTCAATCTATTGGCTAAGTTTTGCTCATCAAATGGACCTAAGGTACCACGGTTTATTGAAAAAGAGAATGATGTGGAATCAACTTGTGCATTACTTAAAGAATGGTTGTATCCAGACAGAATCGGGTTTAATATGGAATTTGTTCAAGAATTTGTGGAATCTCTTCCTAAATCCAGGGCCTGTTCAAACTATCAGTTCTTGTGTAACAGGACTGGAATTAACTCTCCGCTGACGATTGCAAGTGGCACACTGATAGCTGTTAATAAAAATAGTCCGTTGCATGGGGATGTCATGTCATATGGTAGACATGGATCTGTAGTGAGTGGGCCACAGGATCATGCTCAGCCTAGCTCTTTTAGCATCCGTGAGCTTCCTCCGGGAAATCCTATTAGCCGCAAGCTTCCACCAGAGTTGGCAGGGGATGTTTTCCAGGTACTTTTGGTTCATGTTTCTTTCTCTTGTTCCACTATTTAAGTAAACACATTTTTATTTGTATATTTCTTGGTTCTAATTCTTGCAACTGGGTTGTCTGCGCTTGTAGATATTGGAGTTTCTTGGACGATTTGCTGAAATCATCGGCCTGAAAGAACTTCCTTCAATTGAGCAAGTAGAAGATGAACTCATTGACCCATGGCCAATTCACGTGAATCAAAATGATACCCAAAACTACAGAGATCACACTCCACCGAGGAATTCACCTGCTAATGTCTCTACATCGTATTCGAATGGTGAATCAGGTATAACTACTATTGAAGAAATGGTATCTGTGTCTATTCCAGTTGAAACTTCTTCAGCACGAGAAGCTGCTCAAAATAAGTTGGCTGCCCAGACACTTGGGAGATGCAGTGGTTTAGTGCTTCCTGAGATCCACCTTGCACTCTTGAAGGTTCTTTTCACCGAACTGGTATCTAGAGTTGCAATTTTTGTGGATCCAAAAATTGATTTAAAGGAATCCAAATCCAGACGAGGAAGAAAAAGGGACACTGATACTCTGACAAGAGAGTTAAAGATTGATATGCTGACTGCTAACAACTTGACTTGGCCAGAGTTGGCTAGAAGATATATTTTAGCTGTTTCTTCCATGAGTGGCTGCATGGATTTGTCAGATATTTCTAGTCGAGAAGGAGTGAAATTGTTCCGCTGCCTACAAGGTGATGGTGGTATCCTGTGTGGAGCTCTACCTGGGGTTGTTGGCATGGAGAAGGATGCATCGGTGAGGAGTTTGCTTCTTGTTAGCTTTACTTGCTCTTCTGATTTATTTAGATATGTAATGTAATTTGTCCAATTTGTCCTGGCCCCGTCTTCAAATTTAGACAGTTTCAGTGAGTAGTTTTCTTGCTTTGGTCATCTTTTCATCCATTTATATTGAATTTCTTTATTCTATGTATCAACTTCTATAATCAATACTTCAGCAGGGAGGCTGAATTCTATTGTATATGTAACATGTCATAAATTACACAATGTGGCACTTATGTGGGAATAGTGAGCCTTCGTTGAGGGAAATAAGTATTAAAGAAAAGCTAATTTAATCTTTCTAGCCATGCCAGCATCATCTGTAACTATTTATTTTTCAAATTATACTATCGTATTGTTCATTACATGTGTTTTTTCATTATTTGTTCTATACTGCTGCTGGGGAATATTTCGCTAGAAAAGAAGTTAGTTCTTGTCTGGCTATGTCATATATTTTTATTTTGATATCATATATCGTAATGGGTGCTGTGTTGCTTTGTGCCATGGTATCTATCACTCTTTGTTTATACTCCATCTTCTACAATTATGCATAGAAAAAATACTATTATTATCTACTTAGGAGGTAATTGTAAAATTTCTAGTTTGACAACTACGTGTGCATATCATTAGCAATAATCTTCTTGTATTTCAGCTGCTTGCAGAGGCTGAAACTTTGATATGCAATTCTTCAGCAAATGAAGGGAATAAGGTCTTTATTATGGATTACAAGGATGCTGATATTGTAGATTCTCCAGAGGAGCCTGCTGGTGACACTACATTACCAGATTGGGTGAAATCACTGGAGCCTGTGAGAAAATTGCCAACTAATGTGGGAACAAGAATAAGAAAGTGCGTTTATGAAGCTTTGGACAGAGAACCTCCAGAATGGGCAAGGAAAATTTTGGAGCATTCAATCAGTAAAGAGGTCTACAAGGGTAATGCATCTGGACCAACCAAGGTTTGTAAAGTTCCTGCTGCTTCTAAGTGAGAAGAAAATTTACTTTGTGTGTACTTCCTTACATTCTGCATGTGTTTACTCAGTATGTTTCTTCTTTTTAGTATGTAATTCTATGTACATCAAAGAGGTTGGTCATTAGGCTTCAGATAGCCCTAGATATTATTTGTTTTTTAAGTGGAATATTGAGCAACCAATTTTGTTGGAATTTTATCTGGTTGGCTGGCCTAGGTTTACTACCTTGTAGAGACGCCTGCTCCCACTCAGGTGCTCTTCTAACATGCTTTTGCTTCTGTAGCTTATCTGATCAGGAAATTTGTTGTAGAAATTTAATCTGAACTTACTGCCGTCAGCACATTCTGATGAAATTTGACATATAGTTGCAAGAAGAGGAATGGCACTAGGTTGAAAGGCCATTATACACGCATTCAAACTAATTTAAAAACAATACATTTAGATTTGTCACACAAGTTACTGACAGGGAGGGACAAGAAATGAACTCAGCTTTGGGAAAATTATGACTACGAGATTATTGGAAAATGTACTAAAAGGCATGTTTATTTTTCAGAAAGCTGTCTTATCCGTCTTGACAGAGGCCTGCCGTACCAAAGTGCCCCAGAATACAGAAAAACCAAGAAAGGAGAGAAATATTATCTCCATCTCAGAGGCTATCTTGAAAAGGTGTCGTATTGCCCTGCGGCATGCTATTTCCTCTGATGAATCAAAGCAGTTTGCTAATTTGCTTGGAACAACACTAACAAATTCCAATGAGAATGAGGATGAGGGTATCCTTGGATTTCCTGGTATGGTATCTCGCCCTTTGGACTTCCGCACAATTGATATAAGGTTGGCTAAGGGAGCTTATCGCGGATCTTGGGAGGCTTTTCTTGATGATGTACAAGAAGTATGTTTTCTTTGACACCTTGTTCTGTATTATTCAGTGTTGATGCATGCTATATTTTTCTTGTAATGTGCCTTTGAGGAATCTCCTTGCACTTTTATTATAGCTTGAAATTATGTGTTATTTGGTACTGTCCTCTTCTGACATTTTCCATGAAAAATAGATAGTTGTGTTACAGTATCACTTTCGCTTGTAACCTTTTGACTGACAGTTTCTTTGATTTAGGTATTTTATCATTATTTCATGACAGTTTACTGTTATTGCAGTATGCCTTTCTGGTCTTAATAGGGATCTTGAGCCTGGTTTTCATAGCCAAAAAATTCTCATTATGCCTGCTTTAGCCCCTGGGCTGCTGCATGTATTATGACTTAATTGTGAAAGAACCCTAATGTTGTGTTGAGTTTAATTCAGTTATGATCACAATTTACTTATCAATCTTGCTATTTATTTCAGTAATGCAGTGGTACCTGATATCCCTGCACCACTTTTATTTGCTTATATTGAAATGTGATGGCTTATTGTTCACACATCTTATGATCCATTATTTCCTCTTTTTTGAGAAAATATTTTTAAACTATTATTATGTTAACTCGTGAAGGGACTAATTTTTTGTTCTTTATAACAATGGGAATAGCCCATATCTTCTTGACACACGATTCCCTTTTTCTCACACATCATTAGTTCTGTAGACTGAGCTTTGCTATGCAGTCTATGCTGATGAGGTTGTCTAAGGTGGAGGCAAACTATCCAGCAAAGAAGCTAAGAGTCTAGAATAATGTCTTTAGTTTAGTCTTAAACTGTATTATTCTATTCATGTGTTTAAAATATGAGCAATGGAGCGCCTTTGCTAATATCTGTGTGTCTAACTGAGCAATGGAAAAAATACCTAATTATATTTATTATTTATGTATTATTTTAGAGAACTGAGCAATAATTTGGTCAGTAGAGCCTTGAGTTGAGAAGCCCCTCCCTAAAGGATTTGGTATTCCCCTCTTAAGATAAAGCCCACGGGGATGTCTTCTTGCTGTTGTCCTTTTTGCGCCTCCCCCCCCAGGCCCTCTTTAGATGTGTTTTATTTTAGTGGATGCCATCTTTTTTGTCACTTCAACTCTGCAAGAAATTCCATGGTCAAATTCAGATTATGGTGTCTTTGTGTTTACCTGCAGGTAATCCGTAATCTGCAAACTGCATTTGCTGATCGACCTGAAGTGCTAGTCATGGTTGCTGCACTGTCTGAGAGTTTTGAGTCATTGTATAAGGCAGAGGTTTGTTATTCCTGTCTGTCCCTGTAGGATCTTGCCTTTTCTGTTCAGGGATGTGTGATTTTAGCTTACTATATTCATAAGAACCTTCCATTATGGTATTGTTAATGTTTCTTAAAGCTTGGTTTTCCAATAATTACTAGTTCAGCTCTCTAAGTTCTCTGAAGTGATTGCAAATTGTTAACAAACTCCAGAGAGTTTCCTTTGTTCTGGAAAATTCTATTTTAGCACCCGCATTTGTAAATATCAATCTATGCTTCTCAGTGGTAATGTTTAGGTACCAGTTTTATACATTGGCTTAACTGTGAAAATTTCTGTTTCTAAAGTAGTATGATCATGATTTTTTTTTTACTGAACGTTCCTCTATATCGTTTACTTGACTGGTGCAGGTACAAGACCTTGTTGAGAAATTTGACAAATATCTAAGCAATGAAAATGGTAACTCAGAAATCCACCAGGAGCTACAAGATGCTCTCACGGCTGCAAACAACAAGCTGCCCAAAGCACCATGGGAGGATGGTGTCTGCAAAGTCTGTGGAATCGATCGTGATGACGAGAGCGTCCTTCTATGTGATACTTGTGACTCTGAATACCACACTTATTGCCTGAACCCACCACTGGCACGCATACCGCTTGGAAACTGGTATTGCCCGTCATGTACTGCCCAAACTCATGTTTCAGTGCAAGAACAAAAGAAGTGCCTTGGGGAGGAAGCTCATGTTTTTATTGAGAAACTCAACAAGTTAGCTGTTGCGATGGATGAGAAAGAGTACTGGGAGTTTAGCGCAGCCGAGGTCTGTCTCATCTCTTTATCTTTGAACTGAACTGAAGTTATCGGCTTGTCACTCTTTGAATGCTTTTCATGTATTTTGTCTATCATTTACTTAAAAGCTTTTGTGTTCCTTCATCCCAAGTAAAGGAAGTGGGTGAACATGCAAATATATCCTCTTAACATTATTTAAGTTGTTTAAGATTTTGCATTTGTGAGATCATATGGGCACTCAAAGTTCAGGGAACTCATCCTCTAGTGGAACATTTTTTTTCTTTTGTTCATATATTGATTATATTCCAAGTCTTTTTCCTCAATCAATAATTAGGGATGCTTTCATCAGTTCATGGATGTGCTCCACACTATATTCTTACTGTACTATTAAGATTCACTCTTTTTTATACAGCACATTTTGACTGCAGTTGTGGAAGATGTTAGTTTCTGTTGTCAGCATGTTTAATTGCTTAGGAAAGAATCTAATAAGGGCCATGTAGAGGAAAAGGTCATAAATGTAATCTACATGAAAACTTTGTAATCTGCAACAAGATTACAAAACAAATGGGCCTTTGATCAGTGGGGGTTGGATTACCATAAACGCTATTTGTCATCCTGTTTTCTATAGCAGGTAGGTGACAACCTTCTGATATGTTATTTTGATCTTCAATTGCAGAGAATATATTTGCTGAAATTTCTATGTGACGAATTGCACAACACAGCTCTGATCAGGGAGCATCTAGATCAGTGTTCAGACAAGTCAAATGATCTCCAGCAGAAATTACGTCATCTGAATTATGAACTGAAAGAGTTGAAGTATCGGGTAGAAATAAAAACTTCGTGTGCTACACAAAGTAGATGGATGAAAAATGACCAAATAAGCAATAGTTCAGGACTTGTGGAGAATCAGCAGCATGCTATGCCCACAGCATCAGAGCACCCTGAAGAAGCTGAACAGGTTAATGTTGGAGTTAACCTCAGCAACCCTGCTGAAGGGGTTCCTGCTGGGCTATTGAATGTGGGAAAACCTTGCAGTACTGACAATGGCATATCTAGCACATCTGTTATTGAAGGAAGTAAATCTTTGGGACTTTCAAAACAACCATCAGAGATAATTACTGACCATACTGATCCGAACTCTATTGGTGAAGGATCCAAAAGTTGTGAGAAATCATTAGGTGGCAAAAGTGGTACTTCTGATAACTTGAATGCGGGAGAGGCTCATTCTGCTACAGTTATCAATGCACCAAATGGAGATTTGCCTGATGAAAATGCTAGGGCATCGGCCCAAGACAATATTGAAACATCGACATCTAAATCGGTTGACCATGATGCTGATAACAACGAATCAAATAATTCATTGGAGAGGATTTCACAGTTGCAGGATTCAATTAGCACAGTAGAATATGAGCTTAGTATGGCATCGTTGAGAAGAGAGTGCCTGGGTAGGGATTCGGTTGGTCGATTTTACTGGGTTACAGGAAGACCTAGTAAGCGTCCTCGACTTGTTGCAGATGGAAGCATGCTGATACCCAAGGACAGGGACATTAGCATGGTTACAAGCCATTCTCAGTCAACATTTGATAGAGGTTGGAATTCGGCATTGCTTGTTATGTATGAATCTGATGAAGAAATCAAGTGTCTTGTTGACTGGCTAAGAGACATTGATCCAAGGGAGAAGGACCTGAAAGACTCCATCTTGCACTGGCAAAAGTCTCTTTATCACCAGTCTAGTTTTCCCATCACTGACCCTCCAGTGTCCAAGTCTCCAAAGAGTGAACCACCTATGGAACTTCCAAACAGCAAGGCTTTTATAGTTTTGGAGCAGAAGTATGGTCTGCAATTGGATCAGGACACTAGTGAGCTGTCCAAAAGGAGAGGAAAGAAGTCAAAGTCGGGTTCTGAAGAAAGAGTATATCGCTGTGACTGTTTAGAGCCTCTATGGCCTTCTCGACACCATTGCTTAAATTGTCATGAAACTTATCTCACATTGACGGAATATGAAGGGCACAGTGGTGGAAAATGCAACAGCAGTAACGACCGTCCTAGTGAAAGTAAAGAAAATGACGAGCCAAAACTGAAGGGTACCAAGCCTGATATGAAGGAAAAAGATCATGTAGATCATAATTGTTCCATCGAACCATCTAAGGGTGGAAAATTGGAGTCATGCCCTTATGACTTTGAAGAAATTTGTAGAAAATTTATCACAAATGATTCAAACAAGGAGACGGTGAAGGAGATTGGGCTACTTGGATCAAATGGAATTCCGTCTTTTGTGCCTTCACCTGCATATTTCCTTGACCCGCCAGCTCTGCTAAACAAAAATAAAAGAAATGATGATAAACCAAATGATTGGACTTCCTCATTGGAGGAATGCCAAGCTATGTCTGCCAAAATGCCTGGGCACGAGGGATCCCAAGTTGGTCAAGAGTTTTCTGGCAATGCAGGTGATGGGCAGATGCCAAAATCTAAGAAGCCTGTTAGGGATAGTACTTCAGCCAAGGAAGCACCTTCAACAGACAAACCAACAAGATTGCTAACTGTTAATGGGGGCTTGGTTCCAGAGTCATCACTCATGCCTGTGATAGGCAGGAATTTTCATATCCTGAAGCAGCTAAAGATAAACTTGCTTGATGTAGAAGCAGCTTTGCCTGAGGAAGCATTCAGAGCCTCCGAGTCTCAGGAAATAAGAAGACGTTCATGGCGTGCTTTTGTGAAGGATGCAGAATTAATATCATATGTACGTCACCCTATTTGTGTATTTCCAATTTACTGAATTTTTTTAGAATAGTAATATTTGCTTTTTCAGTGAGTTTCCAGTAACCATTTTTAGTTCCTAAGAAATTTCATTACTTTCCTAAGCAGATAATCCCCTACTTTTTTTTTTCTTATTCCTAATTTATGACTTATTTCTCCTAATCTGAACTCCCCTGCTACCTTGCATTTCAAATTTTGAATTTCACGTTAGCTGCCCTCTATGCTTGACTTCAAATGACTAGTGCATGATTTGTAGTCTCCAAGCTGAGAAATAAGGCCAATAACCAATCCTAGAATTTAGTATGTAATTAGCAAATTGGCAGGGTGGCAGATCCAAGTGGTAGTGGGACCTAATCTGTAATCCTGTCTGTTCCTTCTTATTCAAGTCTGGGAAATTGCAGTTTTTAGTTATGCTAGAAGCCTAGAGATAATTGTAGTATGATTCAGTTACTGATTAATCATGTTTGTGCCTCTTTTAGGTTGTATTGGCAATCAACTTCTTGCAGAGCATGATAAAAGCCGAGTTCCTGAAGAAAGAATGGTGGTATTGGTCCTCCTTCACTGCAGCTATCAAGACAACAACAATATCGTCGCTTGCCCTCAGGATCTACTCCCTTGACGACTGCATCATGTACACAAAGGATCCTGCTCCAAACCCTGAGCCAGCTGACAATGCAAGGTCTGCAAACAAGGGGAAGAGGAAGAAAGACGTGGATTCATGAGCATCGTAATGACAGTGCTCCTGGCTATCTCTGTAGATTCTGTCTACATTTAGAAGCTTCTTAGTTCTCCGGCACCATAACAATGCGGTCAGGTAGATTGGAGATATAGATGATAGTGATACAGGTCACAACCTATTTGTGGCCTCTTACTGTAGACTCCGGTGTCCCAGCAATGGTGCAGCCATGTTTTACCCGTCTCAGTCTTGTCCTGCTTACCGGCCTGCCATTGCGCGACTTCTGCTGCTGCTAAGGCTTAATCTCTGTAAATTCTGTTCGAGGGATGGCACCACCAAGTGCTGGTGTTTAAACCGTTGCCTGATGGGTTGGTCTGTTCTAGGGGATTAGATGAGATATCCTAGGTCGGTAGGATTTACCCCATTTCTACCCTGCTTCATTTTATTTTAGTGGCGGCAGTGGGTAGTCGTAGTTCTTGTTTTTTCTGGTGCTGGGCATTGTTTGTGGATGCCCCCTGCAGCATCTGACTGTGTTAGGGAATTGACGCATGACGAGTGTAATATTTTTTTTGACATAGAAGTTGTAACTAAACCGAAACTAATAATGATGAATGAAAATTAATCCCTATTCCTTTCCCCGTTTCTTCATGTCCGAAGAGTTGGTTGGTTGCATCTGCCATTCTACTTGGATGGGCGGAAAGGTTGGGTTGAACAGCCTCCCCATCTCTGCTAGGTCACTCGCAGCCATGTTTATTGGTTTTGATCTAGAAGAAACTGGGAGAAGATCAACAGAGCGAGGAATAAGTAGGGAAATGCTTTGTGGGTACATCTTGAACATAAACTTGCGTGTAAAGCCATTCGATGCATTGATTTTAAATCATTAGTACTTGTTCGTTTGCTCATGGTTGCAAGTGTTGTTGATTGTTTGTTTTTATTGCTACTATTGTTATTGGTAGAGTTGTCATAGTCGCTTGTTGTTATGACTATTGTTGTTGCTGTTGCTCTGTTATACCTAGTCTAGAACTTTTTTACATCAAACTCAACAAATGTAGAAGACATAAAAAACAGTATGGCAAACTCGCTCATCTTCTTCCGCAAAACATATATAAACATGAACGACGAAGCGAAGACAAAATTTTGAATGAACATATATGCATATGTATATGAAGCTATCAGCAGGTGGTGCGGTGTTATTTCCCAAATACGTACACAATTGACTGCACAAGCCAACAGCATCCTGCCAGCAATTAATGTATCTGCTTCATTCAGTTCAGCCGCTGTTGGCTACCCACACGATGAGCGAGCGGAAGTACTTGGCGACGGTGCCCCTCTGCCATCGGAGCCTCTTCCACCTGCTCTTGAGAAGCACAGGGTGCAGCCCCAGGATGTGCTCCGGCATGAAGTCATGCCTCGTCAAGATCCCACCACCGGCGACCTCTGCAAATTAATTATGTCGTCGTCAGATGTTTCTGTAAAATGAAGTGAAATCTTGCTATATATGCTACACTTCTGTAAAATGTAGTACTACACTTACGTCGCAGGCCTTGGGCACGACGAGGAGGTGGCGCAGTCCGACCTCCCGGAAGAGCACGAGCGCCTTGGCCAGCGACATGGTCTCCACCACCGTGTACGGCGACGTGTTGGTGAAGGGGTGCAGGTCGACGTACATCTCCATCTCCTCCGGCGACAACACCACATCAGCGATGGTGTCCTGTTTCCCAGACCCACGCTTGTCGAAGTCCTCGGCCTGGAACCTCCCAGCGACGTACTCCTTGCGGCAGCGCTCGGGGGCCGCCAAAAACTCCCTCTTCTTGAGCAGCACCAGCAGGTGCGCGCGCAGCACCACGCCGTAGAGCACGGGCGCCGGCGACAGCGGCGGGTCATCGACGACGGGGAACGCGTGGTGTCCCGTGGTTCGCAGCGTGTGCACGACGTTGCCGACCTTCTCGACGCCGCCGAAGCTCCGCAGCGGGCCGGCCACCACGTCGCCGACGGTGAGCTGCCGCATGTACGGCTCGGCGTGGCCGTCGAGGTGTGGCAGACCCTTGAGGCGGAGGATGAGGTCGTAGACGCTGGAGTTGAATGAGTCGGCGACCGTCTTGGAGATGAGCAGCACGAGCATGACGAGCGGGAGCAGGAGCAGGTTGTTCGTGAGCTCGAGGATGATGACGCACACCGACACCGTCATCCGGAGCGTCCCGCCGAGGAAGGAGGCGGAGCCGAGGATGGCGACTAGGCCGTGTTCGAGTCCCGACCTCCCGCCGAGCAGCATGGCGACGAGACGGCCGTAGGTGGCTCCGGTGAGGATGATGGGGACGAACAGCCCCGACGGCGCCACCACGCCGTAGCTCAGCAGACCGAGCGCGTACGACGCCACGAAGAAGATGAGCATGGACGCCGGGTGGTACACGTCGTTGGTGCCCGTGGAGTAGAGGTTGCGGATGGCGTCGTCGTTGATGTTGAGGAACAGGCTTGCGAGGTCGTTGTAGTGGTCCGCCGGGCAGTGGAACCGCCGGAAACGGTTCCCGTCCGGCGACGAGAGCGGCCCCGTCGTCGGGCACGGCCGGCACGGCGCCAGCCATGGCAGGCCGAACACGCAGCACGACGTCACGACGGACACCACGGCCGCTAACAGCAGCTTGTGCGCTCCTCCTCTCTCGTTGATGGCGTTGTAGACTCGGAGAACCTTCATCATGAGGAAATTGTAGAGGCCGCCGAGGAGAGCGCCGGTGACGCCGATGAGGATGACGGTGGGGATGTCCTTGAGGTGGTACGTCATCATGAGGTCGTCGTCGAAGATGGTGCTGACGTCGTCGTCGTACATGATGAGCCCACCCTTGCCGAACATGCCGCACCGCCCGGAGCCGCACAGCTGGATGAAGAGGCGGAGCACCACCGCCACCACGGCCGTCGTGAAGAAGGAGCGCCAGATGAGCGCGCTGCGCCACCACGACGAGAGCGACTCGAGCGCGAACAGCACGCCGCCGACGGGCGCGCGGAACGCCGCCGCCACCCCGGCGCCGGCGCCGATCGTCACCAGGTCGCGCCGGTCGCGGTCGTTCTTGAAGTAGCGCAGCCAGCGGCAGGTGAGGCCGTACTTGCGGGAACCTCCCTGCCCGAACATGGCGGCGATGCACGCGCCCGTGTGCACCATCGGCCCCGCCTTGCCCACGTGCAGCGACGATGACACCGCCGCGATGTTCCCCACCACCTGCACATCATCATACATATATCCACACGTTTGAGTAGTGCATGCAATTCAAGGACACATCTGAACTTATATGGTGCCAGTGTTCAGTGGTGTTCTGCATTTTTGTGGATTATATGATTTTTCCAAGCAAGAATCCGGAAGACTTTTTTTAAGACTTTGTATAATCGTATCACTTCAATGTACTCTTCTTCAAAATTATAAAATCTTCCTTTATCGAAAAAAGTACAAACATATATAGAAAGAAAATTTATTGTTTATCTTGTTTATTTGGCTGGAGACACTACGACTGTCACACCCGGTTTTAAGGACAAAACCAGATATACATCATATGTGAGCCCAGAAAGTCAAATCTCACATATAGCCACAAATTAAGGTAGCATCAAAAGACAATACTTAAATATATAACATATAAGGTCAAAGGATAACCTTAGCACAACAAATAGCGGAAAGACGACTCCGAACTTCGGGTGAAGACTCCAACTCCACAGGGACCAACTGACTGGTTGACCACAAGCCTATCTCTTCCAACTCTTGCAAACTGGTACCCAACCGGGATTTTTATCTAAGTATTGAAAATAAAGCAAGCGTAAGTACATGTCGTACTCAACAAGATAACATGGGGTTCATGAGTCTCAAAAGGATTGACACAGGTTTAACTGCATCAGCTTTTAAGTGAATCATAGTTTTAGCAGTTGGGTAGCATCAAGTTCAACATAAGCCCAAATAACCACATGATCAAGTGAATAAGATATAATGCTTATATGAACAAGTCACAATAATCAATAACAAATAACAACTGATGAGCCATGACATAAAGGACATCACACAGTAAGGAGCCCAAGCCACTCGTAACCGTGAGCACGGCTATCATGATAGTTTTTAACTCTGCGCAGAGGTGTACATCTTTACCCATAAGTCGTGAATTGCCCGTTCACCCGAGGACGCGACCCTCTTAACCCACTTCCAAGGTAGGCCGGCAGGGTTCACTACGAGACCGTTCACAGATTCCACTAATAAGTAACAACCCGCTACAAGTTCCCTTTAACGAGATCGTAAGAACTCCCCTCCCAGAAGTCACCGCAACGCACCTTCTGGTAGACCAAGTCCCCACTTTCTCAGAGCCCTAATTGCGCCCTCTCAGGTAAGTTGCCACAAACTAGAAAAAGTCTAATACTGAGTCAAGCCAGAGCCCATGAGTTCCTGATGTTCCACCTATAGTCCACGTTGCTAAAAAGTCATCTTTTATCGTTATTGCATATATCATTAGTCAAGTTACAAGATCATGGTTATTCTTTGTGAGCACTGGCACAAACTACCCATATGCAAACCCAAACTGAATTAGCTTAAAAAGAAAACTAGGCTTCATTTATTTTATCTATATAAAAAGCATGTATTGAATACTTCAGAGAAATACCCAAACTGAATTAATTCACATTATATCTTCTTGAAAAACAAGATTAAACTAGGTATATATTATTTTATGAAAAACCAAGATGGAAACCCTAATTTGTTTTAATTGGAAAACCATTGCTTATAGATTAATCAATTATCATTTTATTTCAGAGAATAAAACATATTTAATATTTCTACTAACAGGTAGATCTTATCGTTACGAAACCAACGCAACTCGAACGGGACAAAACGGATCTAGAACGAGAGAGCTATAAATTAAACAAGATTTTCTATATAAGATTAACTCATTAAACAGGATTAATCTAAAATTTATTTTCAAAAGACTTTAACATAGATGAAAATTGTACCATTAGATAGATCTTGAAATTATGAAGCTAACGCAACTTGTTTGGGTCAAAACAGATGTAAAACGAAGATTTTACGGGCTTTTGAAAAACAGATGGCAAATCTGTAAATAAAGATTTTCCTTTTATTTCTGAAATAAAACGAAACCGAACGGAGTACGCTTTTCAGAAGAGAAAGCGTAAAGAAGGAAGGCGCCAGGGGAACTGCTGTGCGGGGTCGGCGGCTTGCCACGTGGCAGCACGGGACTGGGCGGGTGCATGGCACGGCCGTGGACCAGGCACAAGGGCTCGGTCCACTAGTCCACCGTGGACCGGGGAGCGTACCCCTTCGGTACTTCTAATCCCAGCCGTCTAGGCGGGATCGGACGGCGCAGGGCAGAAGGGGAGAAAGAGAGAGGGAGATAGGGTCGCCGGGGCGGCGCTCCCGCGGTGGCGCCATGGCTCCGGCGTGGGAGCTCGCCGGCGCGGGGAAAGTAGGGCCTACGGGTCACGATTTCGGTAGGGGATGGCACAGGGAGCAAGA
Organism: Microstegium vimineum; assembly: GCA_022036555.1. Lineage (NCBI taxonomy): Eukaryota > Viridiplantae > Streptophyta > Magnoliopsida > Poales > Poaceae > Microstegium > Microstegium vimineum. Next base: position 41,004,072 of record CM039121.1, on the reverse strand, counting down.
GGAGAGTACCGCGGCCTTACCCAGGGTATCAGGGACGGTTGTAGGTGGATGGAGGCGGCTGGCCACGTACGACCGTGGGCACGGGCTCTCTGGGAACGACGACGGCACGGTGAGAGCAAGAAGAAGAGAAATCGAGGGCACCAAGAGAACGAGAGGGACAGCGCGACCTCACCTGAGTGCTTTGCGAGGCCAGAGGTGCACTAGGAGGAGCCGACGACGTTGAACGGCGGCACGGAGCTCACTGCCAACGGGATGCGCGGATGAGGGCGGTTCCAGATGAAATTGAGCACGGGGGAGGGTTCAAGGGTACCCGAACCTTGTTCTATTGAAGGCAGAGGACTCGCGGTCGATGGTGGAGCTTGGCAGGGCTTCAATGGCGGTAGCGGGCTCTGTGCTCGCGGCGAGATGCGTCTGCAGCGCTAGGGCGAAGAGAGGGAGCTAGTAGATGGGAATAGGGAGGCGGGGTCTCATCCGCTATATAAAGGCCGCGAGGGGAAGGAGTCCAGGCGCTCCATGACGGCGGGGAGGAGGCGGTGTCGGGCCGGAATCTATCACGGAACAGAGTCCCGGTCGGAGGGGAGAAGGAAGGGGAGGCAGAAGAAGATGACAGGCGGGCCCGGGCTGTCAGCGGAACAGAGGAGGGGGAAGGCGTCCGCGCGCGGGAGTTGGGCCAAGGGCCGACTGGGCCGAGGGGAGCGCGCTGGGCCGAGAGGGGGAAGCCCATGCGGAGAGAGGGGGAAAGCCTGCGCTGGGCTGGGCCAGTGGCGCCGGAGAGAAGAGGAGGCCGAGCCTTTGGGCCAAGGAGGGAAAGAGAGAAAGGTTTCCTTTTCTTTTTCTAAAAATATTTTCTAAATCCATTTTGAAATTCTCTTTTTATTTTTTTTTTGATAAAATCACTCAAACAAAATATGCGAGGGCATGAATGCACAAGCATGTTTCTAACTCTTAAGGCAAATTTTAATTTTATGAAAATGTTTTTATTTTGCTAAATTTTTATGAGCACAAACTTCAAAATTAAACCAAATTCAATCTATTTTCAAAATTCAAATTTTCGGGTGTTACAAATCTACCCCCCTTAAGATGAATCTCATCCCGAGATTCGAAAGAGACTTGAGGATAGAGATAAAGATGTCCTTCGAGAAACAAAGATTACATCTGCCTCGGAAAGAAAACTTTAACTTGGGAGCACAACCGATTTTCAAGATATAGAGAGCACAGTTGACTTGGAAACAAACTTTGATCTAGAGAGTACCAGCAAAGTTCATATGACATTTTGAAGATTCTGACACTCGTTGGACTGAAAAGGTTCCACTTTTCCATTCTCTCTATTCCCACTTTCCAGTAGGTCATCCGCGCTTTCCACAAATTCAAATTTCTTCCCTTGATACTCAATTCTTTTTCCCGCCGGTGTCGTTAGAAATACCGAATGTTGGTCATAGTTAACCACTCCTTTACAGGTAGAGAAATATCCTCTTCCAAGGATAACATCATGTCTTATGGACTCCAAAACAACGAGGTTTACCTTGAAGTTTTCTCCCTTTATAAGAAGACTAACTTTTGGGCAGATGTGAGTTGCCTTTTCTTCTCTTCCATAGACATTAAGCATAACTGGTTTTCTTATTGGAAGCATTGTCATCTTGCGATATTGCACATACTCACTAGAGATGAACGAATGTGTAGCTTTGGGGTCAAACAACACCATGGCAAGAGATGAGTTTACTGGAATGTAACCATACACAACTTCCTTAGCTCCACGTGTGGTAAATATTTTGGTCAACCTTCCTTGAATGTATTTTCCCTTCACTTTTATTCTTTGATCATGCTTCTTTTGGTCACTCGATTCTGATTTCTGTTGTTGTTGGTTTTGGTATTGATTGGAGGGTGGTACTTCATCACTGGATTGTTGATCGTGATCTGTACTCCCTAGTAGATTCATAGACTGTGACTGATATATTATTTGTGTAGCAAGACGGGGATGGGTGTTTCTTAGCTGGCGTTGAAGATCACACTTCATCTTCTTCTTTCTCTTCTTTTGTTGCTTCTTCTCAATTGCAATAGCTCTGTGCATCATTGCATGAAAATCATCATACGCAACGGTCATCAGCTATTGTTGCAAACTATCATTCAATCCTTTCATAAAGCATTTTTGCTTCTTAGCATCACTATCCACTTCTCTTGGGGCATAACGAGACAACTGAGTGAACCGATCACTATACTCACACACTGACATTGAACCTTGCTTCAAGTTGTGGAACTCCTCACTCTTGGTTGCTACCGAACCAGCTGGTACATGGTAAGATCGAAAAGCAGCCTTGAAGTCTTTCCTATCAATCTGATTTACATCTCGTTGACCAAACTCTGATTCCCACCAGTCTAACGTTGTTCCTTGAAGTTGACCAAAAGCATTAAGCACCTTCTCATTGTCTTTACACTGAGCTATGTCAAGATGTTGCTCTATAGCTCTAAGCCAGTCATATGCTTCTAGTGGGTCAGTGTCATGAGAGAAAGTTGGTGGATGACCTTTCATAAATTCACCTTGTTTATCCACAGGTGGTGTATGATGCAAGGAGATTTGAGCAAGAAACTGCAGCGGTTGAGTTTGTGTCATCAAAGCTTGTTGTATACATGGAGGATCCGGATTGGGAACATTCCTTTTTACATCCTGTGAAGTGTCTTCCCGTGTAGCATCCATCTATTTAGAACATATATATGCATTAGGAATTGTCCATTCATAGTTTCCTTACATGAAGCTTTACGTGATGTCCAATTGAGAACTAGAGCATAAAGATAAGCAAAACTTTTCAAACTAGACATCGGTATGCAACTTCCATATTGCAACTTCTTCAAGTTGGCTACCCCCCTTAAGAAAGATTGGACTCAGGGAATCTAAGGGTAGCTTGCCTCTTGTTTTGAGTGAAACTTACTATCTTCATGTCCCTCTGCCACTCCCGAGAACTTGTGTGTAGGTGCAAAAACAACTAAACCATAATTTTCCACACTCGTTGCAAAATAGCAGCTTAGTAAAACAACCATCACTAGAGTTCTGTTAATCCAATGAAGTTGAATTTTAAACCGTTGGAAAGGTTATAAAATTATCTCCAACTTCCTTATAACACACTTTTCCAGATTGTGTCGTTACGGTCGTCTAACCAGCAACCAACCGAAACTGTTCCAGGTTCCAACCAGCACCGTTGTGTCTTCTTGTGAATTTCGTAGCTCCCAAACCATAACAGCTGTGAAGGTGGTCCTTGCAGTGAGAGAAAGATATGGAAGTCTACTTTTCTCCAGAATTTGTTTCATGATTTTTGACTTCCAACAAAAAAAAATGATGTAAGATGATAAAGACAGATCGCTCCAGAAAAGATAGGATAGAGACAACAGGAGATAAGATAATAACGATAGATTGAGAGAGGATAGAGAAAACAGGAGACCAAAGAACCCAACTATTTACAACTTTAGGCCTATAAACTAAATGAAGTTGTGGAGAAATCCCACAAGATCATTGCACTCATTACAAAGATGCAAATCAAGCATTGACATTAAGACAAACCAATCAAACACCGAAGGTTCACAAGGCACACAGACTTGACTCGACTTTGGTACTAGCGTTTTATTACACAAGGGACATATACTCCTAGCGAGGAGATAGGTATCAAGATCTTCCTTCATGATGCATGATGCTAACACCGGCTGACGATATTCCTGTAGTGACTTGATTGCTTCCATGGTCCTTTGATTGCTTCTCCTGTCGGCAAACATATGCATGGTGGCCCTCCTGTCGGCAACGATAACACACATTTCGAGGTAGATCTTTGATAATGTCACGCTTTTCAGAACTGTTGCTTCGGGTGTTGTTATCTTGCGGGCTATGGAGGTTCTTCCTCTTCTGGGCTTGCTTCTTCTTCCGCTTGACTCTTTGGGGTTGGAACTCCGTACAAGTGATTGTCCATCCATCTATGCATACCTCACCAAAAATAGATTGAGCTTGAGGAACTTCTAACTCTTTACCCCTTTGATCTATCTGACTAGGATTCCGAGCTGAATGTGGCAACGTAGTTGAACTCAAAGGTGGGTTGTTCTCTGATAGTGACTCATATGCGGCAGCCTTCCTCTTCTTATCATCATTGGCTTCATAGTTCAGATTCATCTTGAATTCCCCTTTATGAGGCTTGTTTTGAAGACAAACAACTCCGTAATGCTTACAACACTGGCATTGATTCAGAACTTCATGCTCCTTACTGTTACCACTTTCAAAGGCGGTATCCTCATATTCCTTGATCAAAGGTTGTATCCCCTCATATTCAATCCTTTCTCCTGACGGTGTTGTTAGATGTACCAAATGCTGGGCACAATTGATCACCCCTCTATGAGTAGAGAACCATCCCGTTCCGAGGATAACATCGATCTCTGAGAGCTTCAAAACAATAAGATTCGTCGCAACGTCCACACCTCTTATTCAGTCTAACCTTTGGGCATATATGGTTTGCTGTCATTTCTCCAATTGGGGATTGAACTATCACTGGTTTCTTCATTGGCAATGGCACTATCTTTTGATCCTCTACCCACTTCGTAGAGATGAACGAATGCGTGGCTCTTGGGTCAAATAGAACCATGGCATTTGCTGAGCCTACTCGAATCAAACCATACACGACCTTCTTTGCTCTAGGAATTGTAGACATATCCACGTGGTACAACTTTCCTTCGCTATAGCTCCGCTTTATTTTACTTCCTTGCGCCTGTTCCCTATTGGACCTTGGCACATTGATCTGTCCTGGAGGTAAGTGTTGTTGTTGAGTTGTTTCTTTAGGTACTTGATTCTGCATAGTTGATAGCTTCTCCTTGTCAAACGTGATCAAAGGTGGCATTGCTTGGTCTTTCAGATCTCTAGGGTTCACTGACTTCTTGTTATGATCCATCTAAGAGAGAGAAAGGATTTAGACTTGAGACAAGGGGTTTTAAAAGAATGGAGAAAGAGGGAGCATAATTTTAATAAAATATCAAGGTTAGAGGAAGCACAAGAGCTAGACAAGGTTAAGAGCTTGCTACGATGACCAGTTCTATCTAGGCTTGCATCCTACAGTCAGCATTGCTCTGATACCAATCTGTCACACCTGGTTTTAAGGACAAAACCAGATATACACCATATGTGAGCCCAGGAAGTCAAATCTCACATATAGCCACAAATTAAGGTAGCATCAAAAGACAATACTTAAATATATAACATATAAGGTCAAAGGATAACCTTAGCACAGCAAATAGCGGAAAGACGACTCCGAACTTCGGGTGAAGACTCCAACTCCACAGGGACCAACTGACTGGTTGACCACAAGCCTATCTCTTCCAACTCTTGCAAACTGGTACCCATCCGGGATTTTTATCTAAGTATTGAAAATAAAGCAAGCGTAAGTACATGTCGTACTCAACAAGATAACATGGGGTTCATGAGTCTCAAAAGGATTGACACGGGTTTAACTGCATCAGCTTTTAAGTGAATCATAGTTTTAGCAGTTGGGTAGCATCAAGTTCAACATAAGTCCAAATAACCACATGATCAAGTGAATAAGATATAATGCTTATATGAACAAGTCACAATAATCAATAACAAATAACAACTGATGATTGAAGAACGGTTATGACTTATGTGCAATAATTCCATGCTAAGCAAAACACACGAATTTTTTTCTGAAAAAGACATGAGAGACTACCTTCTTTCTGCCTATTGAGAGCTAGTTGTGTCCTTTGTGCTAGAATATGCCTACATAGGTTTAACCTCTGATTTGGCACAGCTGTTCGTAACTTTTAGTATTTATTTTAGGTGTTTTTCTTTTAGGGATAAACGATGTACTTGTCGACGAATTTAACTCCAACTCAGTTCTTCAGAGGTGCTCATAGAAACACGGTGTACATCGATCAGTTCAACTTAGTTCTCCAGATGTGTTTATAGAGATAGGATAAACATGTATATATTTAAAGGGGTGAATGTATACTCGTGTATATAAGTGTCTGGGTCTCGCAAAAAACATTGGCGTCGTTGAGATGCTCGAGAAGTATTGATTTATACATAACTGATCTGACCTATGAAAAGAAGCTTTGGCTCATGGCCCCGCGGTGATTTGGATATCTGACCTATGAAAAGAAGCTTTGTCCCATGGCCTCGCGGTGATTTGTATGAAAAAAAAGTTTATTTTACTTCCTAAACTATCTTTGAAGTCTAGTTTTCCTCCCTAAACGCTAAAATCAGATAAGTTGCCTCCTCAGCTTTTGAAACAGTCAATTTTACCTCTTCATTTGGTTATAGGTAGTTTTCAAAGGCGGTTTTGTCTTTTTAGTTTAAAAATAATTATAGTAAATACCTGATGAGGTTTTTAAACCATAAAAATATCTCTAAGCTTTTTAAAATTTAATAAAAAAAATACTAAAGATTGATTAGGACACGAGAAACGCAAACAATATATTTATATATCTTGAGAAAAATATCTCTAGAAACTTTTCAAATTTTATTTAGCTCTTGAAAATAAAAAAAACTACCAAAATATTGCAATTGATATCTAATTGCATATTAAATACTTTTCACAATAAAAACATGAGATGAAGCCCGCAATAATGCATTAATTAAACATAAATGCATTCAACATAAATATATGTTGCGTTTATGTTCAATGCTTATCATATCTATATTGTGGACAGTTCCCAAAATATGTTCAGATGGGAATTAGAACATTTTGATAGTTTTTTAGAGTTTTTTTTTTGCATATTTTCCCAATTTCCTAGAGCTAAATTAAAATTTTAAAAGATTCTAGAGATATTTTCACAATATATATAAATATGTTATTTAGGTTTCTCGCGTCCTAAACCATATGTAGTACTTTTATCATAATTTTTAGATGCTTAAGAGATGATTTTCATGGTTCAAAAACCTTATTAGTTATTTAATTGAATTATTTTTTTAAAATAAAAATACAAAACTTTTCAAAAACCATC